>PVKZ01000170.1:0-600000 GCA_004027375.1 Macroglossus sobrinus
CAGGTTTTGGTGACTCTGGATCCATATCCACCACAGAAACAAGGGAGAACAGCCTGGCTCCCAGCCTAGAGTGGTCAGTTCTGGGCCTTCCTGACATTTCCTGTCTTGTTTCCTTTAGATTGTGCATGAGTAGTGGTGGTAGCGGGGACACCAGAGGGGTGTCTGTTTATGAATTTGTGTGGGGTTGAGAAGCCCAGGGAGAAATGTTCCTCATCTATCCAGCTGATGGCCCAGTGAAAAGAAAGGGACTTGCCAGTGGCTTTGTGATGTGTACTACAAACCTTGCCAGGGATGCCTAGGAGAAGTCGGACAAGTGCAGATCAAGGACTTACATTCAGGTGTCATGCCAGATCTCAGATACTCTGACCACAGAAGGTGGGAGATCCTTCTGAGTTCCTCTGGAGTCCTTTCAGCCCTGTGCCACTGTCTCATTGGGGAACAGTCTTCCTAGCATTAGCATTCTCTAGAAAGGGCAGTGGGTGTCTGGGGGCGTGGGGTGGTGCAGACCCAGCTTCGTAACCTACTGAGTGATCTGGAAGGAGAGACCTATTGTCAGCAGAAGGAACCAGAAAAGTTTGTATGGAAATAATGGCCTCAAGTGAGGATTTTGCCCAGTAGGAGTTGGGTCTGGTAAGGGAGAGAATTTCGAGTGAATGAAGCCACAGGAAAACCACCCAGGAGGGCTGTTTGATTGGAGTATGGAAGAGTAATGGAAGGAAGAGCCGGAGGAGACTATTGAGCCCATACGTTCAGGAACTTAAATGCCAACTCAAAGGTTAGTGTCCGGTGTTGTGCAATTCAAAGGAAGCTATTAAAGATTTCTGGTAAGTGAAGTGTGATGTGATTAGAGTCCTAGATGGGAAACGTGTGTGTTGCAGAAGGGCATCCTGCATGGCTCTTCATGTTCTGTTATGCTTGGAGCTTTCAAGAATGCCTAATGAATGAGAGATGAGCAGCATAAGGTGTAAAAGGCCACAGGATGAAAGTACAGGTTCTAAAATGTTTAGACTTCTGTCAGGTGGCTGGAATGGAAAATGAAATAATGTCTTACTAAACAAAAACATCATCTAAAGGTGTTTCCTTTACTGAATTTTGTTCTCCCTTTTATTTTGTTCCTATTGGTTCCTTTTTTATACTAATTCCTCATTCGAGTCAAAAATTATTTCACCAGAGAGGTGGTGCTTAAATCTGATAATTAAGAGAAATACCAATTAAGTTAGGCTGCACATGCATGAGGCAGCCCTCATTCAAACCCCTGTTGGAGATGGGCTCAGCCAGGGCGTTTGATCTCCATGAGGATCACGGTCCATGTGTTGAATGGGACTGGGGACATATACCCCTCAGAGCCAAACAGGAGCAGAAGCAGAGCATTCCACAGCCCCTTATTGCTCCCTCATCCCACCCTCTTTCTCTTTCATTAGAATGTACTGCCTTAAAGTCCTTCATCGGTACAGACCACACCCCCATCTTATCTCCTGCATTGCCCTGTCTGTTCCTTAGCACTCTCGCCCACACCCCCTGACAGAGTAGCTTGTTGCCCAAACCTATCTCTCAACCCCTGTCTCTGTTTCCTAAATTACTGATTACTTATCAGCTAAAATGTCTATAGGAGTAGATGCGCCACTTTTTGCACACACTCAGAACTGTTAACAGGTAGCTTCCTATTAACAGATAGCTTCAGAAAATGACAATAAAAATGGAGTTCCTCCAAATGTGGTCTATGGAACTCTTGCACCAGGATTCCCAAGGGCAAGTGCTTCAAGTAGCGGGGAGCTGAGTGGGAATAGAATGAAAACATAAAAGAACTGATGAAAGATAGGGCTATGAAGTTGGGTTGGAGCCACTGGGAGGAAGCTCATGGATGCCAGACCAAAGAGTATGCCTTCATTTTGGTAAGAAATAGGGATTCACTGGAGGGTAAGATTCTGACACCCAATTCTGGTATATGGGGTTTTAACCCATAGCAAGCAATTTTCCAAGACACAAGTTGGGTGTCCTACAATTCAACTCCATTCTGACACTGCCTGGAAATAGCAAATAGTGTTAGATCCCATGGGTTAAGGGTTCAGTCCCACAAGGCTGCCCCACAACCCTCCACAACACACACTCCACTGACAACTACAGGTCATCACCTGTGTTTCTGACTGACTGATCGGAGGTTCTTATGACTCTCTCTTCAGGTTCAATTAATTTGATAGAGTGGCTCACAGAATTCATACATTTTACTTACTAGATTACCAGTTTATTGTAAAAGGAAAAGCCAAATGATAGAGATGTATAGAGTAAGGTATTGGGAAAGGGTGTGGAGCTTCCATGTTCTCTCCAGTCATGTCACTCTCCCAGCACCTCCATGTGTTCAACAAACAGGAAACTCTCCAAACCCCTTTGGGGTTTTTACGGAGACTTTATTATGCAGGCATGATTGATTGATTGTACCCACTCTCTCTTCCCTAAAGGTCAGGGGGCTAGGACTAAAAATTCCAACCCCAATCACATGGTTGGTTCTCCTGGCAAACAGCCTCCATCCTTAAGTGAGGTCCAAGTCACCTCATTAACATAACAAAAGATAACCTTTATCATGCATCTCTTAGGAAATTCAAAGGTTTTAGGAGCTCTGTGCAAGAAACAGGTAGGGAGACCAACTATATATTTCTTATTATAAATCACTATATCTCAGAGAGACATGGACAAAGCTGAGCAGGTGATGGGCTAACCTGGCAATAGTGTCAGAATAGATTCCTCAGGCTAAGCTGGTGGTTCTCAGCCATGGTTGTGCATTAGAATCAGCTGGGAAGTTTTTAAAAGTCTTGGTCCTCAGGCTGAAGCCTAGATCAATTAGATCGAAATGTCTGGAGTTGGGAAATAGTCATTAATTTTGCTCAAAGCACTTAACATACAGCCAAATTGAGGATCACGGGGCTGAAGATGACATACTTTTTTATTAGGGTGATCAACGATTCTCACTTTGCCTGGGAATGAAGTATTCCTTGGAACATTGGAAATTCAGGTCTAGAACCAGGAAAGGTCTAGATGAGGTGGAATAAGTTGGTTACCTTGCCTCCTTTAGACTTTCCAGAGCTGTACCTGGGAGAAACCAAACCTCAAGGTGGAAGCATCTTGCCCATTGCCAAGTCTTTGGGGAATGTTAGACAGTGTATGCTTTGGAGTCAGAGACAGTTTTCATCACTCATTGACTATGTGACTGTGGTTCAGGCTGACTTCTCTACGAAGTACTTAATTACCTTTTCTCTCTCCTACCTTCTCACCTTCCCTGGGGGTCATAGATTGAATTCCATGGGCTTTGTTCTTCAGCACATGGAAATAAGTTCCAAATAGGTCAAGAAAACTGGAGACTCTCAATAGGTTTCTAGAGAAGCATAGCTGCTGAGGAAGAGGGAGAAGAGAGGAGGTCTGCCCATGCCAGGGTAATGGCTGGCTGGCCTGGGCGTGTGTCCTAAGCCATCATGCATTCCTTCTCTCAGATCTTTCTAATATTGGTTGGCAGAATTTAGCAAAGAGGAGTCCTGTGACCAGAATCTTACCTTGGACCTTCTCAGGGCAGCTGCCTACCTCTCTATCCCGTAGTTATGCTCTGCCCTGGCCTAGCCATGTCATATTAAGACTGCCAGACTGCAAGGACTCTGAACCATCTTTCACTGTTTCTGATGTGGGTGTGGCCATCACACCATTCCTCCCAATTAAGTGAGCATGTTGGCTCACATGTTTTGGGTTTGCATTCCTTCAGTCCCTTTAGTTTCAAACCACCAAGGGGTTGATTTATCTATGAAGTGTGTAACAGTTGTGCTGTTCTACCTGCAGGCCAGACTTTTTAATCACACAGTTAGAAGCTGAGGGAAAGAAGTGTCAATTATTAAGGGAGGCTGCATCTGGAAGATTCCTAGAGAACTCTCCTAGGGTGCCTATTTCACATCTGTTACATGCCCCTACTCAGCCAGAACAAGATCTGAAGTTGTGACTGATAGGCTGGCCAGCCAGCCAGCCAGCCTTCCACCCATCCATTCCATAACTGTTTTTGGATGGCCTGCTATGTACCGGAAATGATCTGGTGCCTGCTATTCTGGAACTCACAGTCTACTTACAACAAAGGGAGTTATCTCCTGGGAACTGAGTGGGTTTGTGAGACTGAGCCAAGCAAGGGTGTCACACCTGGTGAGATTTCCAGGTACACAGAAAGGTGTCCCTTCTCTTACCATGATTTTTCTCCCAACCAAATCCTCTGCCACCTGAAACACCTTCAATACCATTCAGTCTATCACAGATGAGACTAAAAGCAAGCTCTCTAAAAGTTACTTGGTTTGGATTCACTGTAGTGTAAAAGTAACAAGAAATTGCCTCAGACTAGGAGTTGTAAGCTCAAACACCATAAAAGCTAGAGATAGAATGGGATGGAGTGGGATAGGTGGAAACACTAAAAGGTGGTAGAAAATATGGCAAAATGAAAAGCATATTCTCATTAAAGGAGCCAGTTCATTATTGACCTTTCTCCAATCATTTCGATGTGGGAATGCAGATTCTGTGTGACTGTATCTTCTCACTTTTCAAGAGAAGTCAGGAATCCAGATTTTGTATATATTTCCTAATCTTTAAAACAGTGAGGGCTGAAGAAATACCTGTGCTGGCCAGGTTCCATTTGCATACCTCCTCCCCTAACTATGGACATTGGACCACAGACTCTAACAGGGAGGAGTTGCAGCACCACTGTCCTAAGCCTGGCCTTTGTAGATTCTTTCCACAAAATCATGTTTGATAGAGAATGCCCTGAGGCCTTGACTGGGGGAGAGAAGAAAAAGAAACATCATGGGCAAAGAAAATGGATGAAGAACAGGAAACTGCAGTCATGGGAGGAGACAGGCCTGGCTCTTGTTTCCGAGTTTGCTTATAGAAATTCTTGTATCTCAGCTGTCATTTTCAAGTGCCCTGACTTTAATCAAGCCTGGGGGTGGGGGGAGGGCAGAGAGAGGTGATCTGATTGATGAATTCAATCACTTTGGCTGATGTGATGAAATGGGGAGCTGTGGCAGGGTTCAAGTGAAAACCAAATGACCACTGAATAGGCTATTGTAAAGATCCAAGCAAGCACCAATAGCTGTGGGTAAGGTGCATCAGGGGGCTGGGACCACAGGGAAGGTTCCCCCAGACACTTTGGGCTGCTGGTCTTGAATACAGCAGCAACTTTGTCAAAACACTCAGGAAAATGCTACTTCAAGAATCATCATACCTTATCAAACATTTGTCCTAATTCTTTCCCCTGACCCCAAAGCTGGCCACAAATTATCACCAGTTTTGTTCCCCACAACCTTGATTTCTCTGGCCCATTAAACTCCTTAGCTCTCATAAGATTCTCCCAGCAGCCACCTTGGTTTATATTTCCTTCTTTCTGTAAGATCCTCTTCCTCATCTTATCTCACCCTCTGGCCTTCTTTCCATGTCTATTCCTCAGTACCAGTCTCAGACATCTCATCCCCTCTAGGACTACAAAGCACTACAGCTGAGTGTTGTTGAAGCCCATTTCTATTTTGCTGACTTATAGCACAAATCACTGGGTATATCTGCTCTCAGCCTAGTTTATGAGACCTTGGGAACAGGTATCAGATTTTATTTCTCTATTTATTCATCTCTCATCTCCCAGGAAGTACTTAATAAACACAGTGTTTATAGAAGGAAAATAAGAAGGGAGTGGGGAGAGAGGTAGGGGATTCTTATTAGTTCTAGCCTAACAGCTCGCCACTCTCCTTTTCCTGTTTCTCTCCTACACAAATGAAATCCAAGGAAGTCAGAGCTGTCACACTAAACAGTAAGGCTCAAACCAAGGGGCACATCTTTTCACAGACTCTTCCCTGATGGCCCCTCCTTTTCTGGCTCTCCCCTCTACCCCTGTCCTCCAAGCATCCTCCACACAGCCACATCCCATCCTTTCTCACATACTCCATTGCAGCCATCTGTGTGAGTTTCTTTCTCCCTGAGGGCAGGCCTGAGTCTGTCTTCCATGGGAGGAAAGGAGCAATATAATAAGAGAAGGGAAAAATAACAGCATAAGAAGAGGAAGAGACGAAGGAAGGGGAGCAGCTCAGACTATGGGGCCAGAGAGACCTCAGTTGGAATTCCATCTCAACCACATAATAAAATAAGTGATGTTGCAGGAGTTACTGTACCTCTCTGAGCCTGAATCCCTATGTTTTTAAAAAGTTGGCTTGAGGATTCTGTGAGGTATTGGGTCTAAAGTGCTTAGCACAGAGTCTGACATAGTCACTCAATAAGTGTTTGTTATTTTTACTTCATTGTCATTACTAAGAGGGAAAAAGGGAGGGAGAGAGATGGATGTTGCAGTCACACTGTCCTGCTGCCACAGCATGTCCTATGGGCCTCCAGGGGTTTAGTTGGCAACAGCTGTGGCTGCACCTCTTAGCAGGGACACATGGGCTGACTTCCTAAGGATACATAATTAACATCCAGCCAATTGAAGCTTCTCTTCTGAAAAGGGCAAGGATACCCTTTCTGGAATGGGAAGTTCTCAGGGCCTAGAATTCATTACATCATGTAATTGGGAGAAACTGCAGGACCCTGAGTGGAGGTGTTAGGAACAGTGCTGCTGTCCAAGAAGTGCTTCATCTATCCTTGTGTGGGCTAGCACTGGGCAGAAAGGGGCCACTTAGGAAGTGGGCTATGGAGCACCATTGTCCCCTCTTTCAGTACCTTTCATCCCTTCTAAAAATCTTCTGCATGTGCCACAAGCATAAACACCTTCATACCCACCGCTACCCCCAAGTCTTACCTAGGTCTACTTTCTCTAGGCAGTTACAGCTCTAAATAGCTCTCTGCCTTAATAAAACATCTCTCAGCTAGTTAGCACTTTAGAGAATGAGATAACTTGTACTATGTTGTTAATTTTACTTAAGACTGCATGTATACTCATTCAGTGCTTTATAGGGGGAAATGCCTTACATTAGTCCCTATTAAAAAGTGTTACAAACATCTGTAATATGTCTGTACAGTCTGAGACCAAGGCAGAGAGTTGGGCAGGTTAGCCCAGGCAGTACTGGCAGAGGGAATCTGACCTGATGACATATGCATGAGCTCTTCTCCTCCTACCCTCCATCCCCATTCCCTTCATAGACTGCACTCTGAAGTGACCTAGAAGCCCCTCCTGACTTGCAGGAGGTATCAGAAAGGGCAATAGTGTGTGCACAGCCTATGTGCTCATATGCAGCAGCCCTGGATCAAATGAATCTCAGAACACTGGTCAACTACCAGATTATATAGGTGAGGAAACTGAGGCACAGAGGTAAATTGACCTGCCTAAAGTTCCTTAGTAATGTCAAGTGGAGATACTCAGCCCAGGACACATTTTATATCACACTTTCAGTTTATTAAAAAAGCCAGCCCTTTTCTTGTGCGCAGCAAAGATATAGCCATAAGTAATCATTGGCCCATGTGTGTGTGTGTGTGTGTGTGCGCGCGCATGCGCGAGCACATACACGCATATATCCATTATATCCATTATTTACGTCTAATATGGTAGCCGCTAAGCACATGTGGCATTTAAATTTAAATTAATTCAAATGAAATAAAATTAAAACTTCATTTCCTTAGTTGTATCAGCTATATTTAAAGTATTCAGTAGCTACATGTGGCTCGTGGCTACTGTATTGGAATTTCCATTATCTCAGAAAGTTCTTCTGGGTGGACATAGCTGTACTATAGATTATATTTGAGTTTAAGGAGACCAGGAGGCAAAGCAAAAGACCTGTTTTTTTTAAGTGTACAGTGTATGAAGTATTGTGATACACACTTTGCATGACCTCCTTTAATCTTTACAAATGCTGTGTTGTATGTGCCCTCATTAATCCTTTTTACAGAAGAACCCAACAAAATTAAGTAATTTGCCATGATCACATGGCTTGTAAATGGTGAGCCAAGACTCCAGCTGAAGTCTGTTTGACTTCAGAGGCCAGGTACTTAATTACTAATCTCAGCTTCTTTCAATGGATAGAAAAAGACATGGACGGAAGTGCTGCTATGGGGCTCAGCAAGCAGATGCTGTTTTCAAGATGGCAAAGACAATTAAAGGGTTCAAAACCAATTACAGTAATTAATGAGCCTTGTTTGGTACTAGCAAAGAAGACCAAGGGGTGATTTAATCCTGTCTTTGGGAATGGGAGATGGCTACGCAGGCAACAGCCCCCCATGGGTGCTAAAGGCCAGAAAAAGACTTGGGGCAAAGAGAATTTGAGTTGTCACAAGGTGGTGCTTCTTGAGCAATGAGCAATGGAGAAGACAGAGAAAGATGATAACTGCCACCAAGAGATATTCAGAGAAAAAGAGCTTCCCATTACACACCCTTCATAGTCCCAGTAATACCTTGTAGACAGAGGACAAGAACAGAAGAGAAAAGGGACCTTGGTTAAGGCTAAAAGTATATTCTATTTGTCAGGCACCAATTGGGTATATTGGGGCTTACAAAGCAAATACAATGTCATTTCTACCTTCAAGGAGCAAATATGAGTTTGCTCCTAATCCTGATAAGTCTGCCTCAGACTTCTATCTACGGAAGGTAGACTCTTGGGATTGGTTTGGGCACAGAGCCAGGTCTCAAGGTGTCTAATTACTGAATTCCAGGGTCTACTTATGGGGGGTGACTGTGGGATCTGGGTAGATGGGTAGTTGGGAAGCTAGATTACCTTTATTCAACCATTTCTTGTTCATTTTTCCTTCAGAAAAAGATACTATTAAAACTCACCTGAATTTCCCTCTAAGAGCTGGAAGGGCTCTAGAGGTCATCTAGCCAGCACCCTCATATTACAGATGAAGAAACTGAGACCCAGAGAGGTTAAATGACTTGTCCAAGAACACTCAGCTAGTTGATTGCAGAGCCAGGCTAGACACCCAGGCTGACAACATGGAGGCTTTGATGGCAGTTCTCACAATATAGGGGTGACATCCTTTGCTTAGTATCCAGCACTGAGAACTTAGTCACTAAATGTAGCTTAAAGCAAAAACAGTCTCCTGCTTGGCCATTACTAATCCCTGGATTTTTCCAGCAGGGCTGGAAAGTGGAGGTGGGGCTAGGGCTAAGTGTCTGGATGGAGAAGGGCCTTTGATCTTCTTGATATCACTGAGCTTCTTGAAGAATGTGGCCCCATTGTCCCCACTAATTTCCCCACATTGTTCCTGCTTCTCATCCTGAGAGTCAGTTCTCCTCTTGTGATCTTTGTGGTGTGCCTACTTATTTTCTCCCCTCAGAGCCCAGCCTCTGAGATAATTTCAAAAAGCTCTTTGAGGTTCCCTAGATGTTTTGCCCCTTGGAGATGTAATAAGGCTTTGCATGTTGTTGTTAACTGTAACACAAATGGATTTTAATTGATGATGTTTATCACTGACATCTTCTTTCTGTACCCTCTCCTCTGTTTTGTGTAGGAATGTATACCCAATGTAGCCAGAACTGTGGCTGTTACCTGTATTCTACATGTACTTGTGTGCTCTGTCCATCTCTCTGTACTACCTTCTCTATGTACAAGTATGTTAATATGTATGCTCTTTGAAGCCTTCTGATGTCTGTGTCTGTGTGTATTTAACCTTGTACCAATGTTTACAATGTAATAAAAACAGAACCAAAAGAATACAACGCCTTCTGGCGATTTTTAAAGCTAGGGGAGATGCTCATTTATCTGGGATAGATGAATGAGATATTACTGAAAATCAGTGGATTGGAAAAATTTATTTCTCAATGACTTTGGAAGGATATGTGAGTCTTTTGGCCCTCTACTAAATGTAGGCAGGTAAGAAGGTGCTCACATATAAGGAGAGAAAGGGAATGCTGACTTCACAAGCCTTACAGGTTAGTCATTCCAATAAAGGGTATTCTGCATAAAATCTCAAAGTGCAGAGCAGAAATGAGGCAGCTATTAGCCAACTGAGTTTCCTGGTGTCAGTGGAAGCTCCATGGTCCTCAATCTTTGGTAAAATTTTTAAATCTCTCTGAAAATTTTCACCTTGAGAAATGCTCTTTAATCATGAAGAGGAAGCCATCCATTCTTCCTATCTTGCCCTCTCTGCCCTGATCATAGAAGCCTGGATAACTTAATTCATTTAGAAGAGACTTGTCTCAAGGTTGTTTCATGGTTCTGTTGTTAAGGAGTGAAGTCAGCATCCCTGGCCTTGGCTGGAGGTTTGAAGACATGGAGAATGAAACTGTCTCTCTAATTACATGGATGAGTTTAGATAGAAAAATAGGAGGTGCTGCAAGAAGAGAGAAAGGATAATTCCTGGACAACTCAACCCAGGGGACTTCTAGTTGCTAGTGAGCTCAAATATCAGGGAACATATCAGCAGGTATGTCACAATAACACACTGATGGGACGTGTATTCTCTCACATTTTTACAGGAATGAGAAAAGTTCTAGGGACCTAGAGATACTTGGATTGAAATGGAGCTGCTGGTCCCAGACATATAATACTATTTGCCCTTAATAGGGGCCAGAAGACCCCATAGGATAGGTAAACTCTGCACCTGATAAGTCAGAAATTTTGAAGCCCAGTCCTAAGAAGCAACTGGGGTTTTATGAAAGTATTTAGCCAATATATCTGTCTAACTTTGCCTTCACACTGTTCTTGTCCTTACTGGCAGTGCCCATATGGGATTCTTGAGATTGGGCTTCCAAATTTCTGGAATTGGTAGAATTTAGCAAAGCCTCCTTGTTCAGGAGCTAGAAATATCTAAACACAACTTTGTCTCTTGTGTTGTTGGGAGAAATTTTCCAGTACTTTTAGAAAGTCCAGGCAATGCTGCCTCTCTCCTTTTCCTTCAGAAAGAAGTTACAGGTTTTATCTCTCCTCTAAATAGGAGATGAACATGGGGCTCATGTCTGGGATTCTGGGCTCCCACAATACAGTCATTTGGAGAAGTTCTTGCCAAAAGCATTCCTCTTAGACATGCCTGGGTTCATGAACAAATTCCAGAAATGGCAATCTCCCTGTCTGCTGGCCTTATACAGATAGACATAGTGTAAGATGTAACTCCATGGACTCCAGCCACATGCTTTAGTGTAGAAAGACCTCAGAGTGGTGATAAATTTTCTCCTAAGAGCCTTCCTACACTAGGTCTCCCTGGGCAAACCATTTTGGCATAGTCTAGAATATAACTGAAACAGGGAACTATCCCTCTCCTTCATGCATGCCCAGGCCATTGACTCCTAAGCTCCTGGTGCTTCCTAGACCTTGTAGTAAATGGGAATGAAATAGAAAAACAAAGACTGGACTGTGAATCAGACTACATAACTGTTTTTTTATGGCTATGTCACCTCTGTAAAATTAAGTCCTATTATGTCCTTAAAATGCTTTCAACTAAAAAAAAACTATTTATTTAAACAATATGGAACTCCTTCTTTGCAAACCAATATGCTTGGTATTGAGGAAGCAAAAACTCTTTAAAAAGTAGGATAAAGGCTTTGCCTTCTGAGTATGATACAAAATCAAACAGAGGAGACACAATTATATACTATAATAGCACACAATGGTTTTTGATGAGTTCTGAAAAAGCAGTGCAATCTAAGGATAATGGAGAACTAGGTGAGAAGAGATTTATTTCAGGAAGAAGGATCTGTGAAAGTTCCCTTGAAGATGTTTGATTGGAGATGGACTCAGGGAAGGGTAGCGGCCCTCTCACCTGCTTCATGGCCACAGGCCAGTTGCTTAAGAGATATTTCAGGCAAGGAAAACAATGTAATGAGAAATGAGAAGGTGGGGGAACATTCAGGGGTCTTGGAGGATGGAGTTTGATTCTTTATCTGTAGTTACAGTATGACAATTGGTCACTCCTAAAATAGATTTCCACTGAAACAGGAGATAAGGTACAGCGCATATCCAAGGGATTATGCCCTCAAGTGAGACATTTAAATTCATAAAGCTGAGAAAATTCATTCTCTGAGTGCACCTGAGGAAATGATCACAGTATCCTGTTTTCTTACTCTCAAACATCTACACCTCTTTTCCGTTTGTTTTCTGATCTCCCTGCATGCCTTCTCCCTTTGTTTGTTTGTTTCTTTACCTTTTATTTTGCTCTTTCTTTCCTCCACTTCCTTGATTCCTGTCTGTTATCACTTTGGGGAGATTCTTTGCTATTATAAAATAGCAAGAAGAGTCTTTAATTCAGGTACACACTTTAAATAGAGAGTCAGAGAAACTTTCCAGTGGAAGAAAAATGTGTGCTTAGATGTAAATGACAGGATGGAATTATCAGCCTTGATAATATCAAGCAGAGGAACACCATAGACAAATGCATTCAGGTGAGAATGAGTTTTCTGTGTTTGAATAATAAAAACTGGGCTTGTTTGGCTAGAAACATATGAGAGAGAAAGGAAGAGAGTGGGTTCAAGTAAGAAGACAGAGGCCAAAAGAGATTGGATTTTATAAGCTATGGTAAAGAGTGTAGGTGTTACTCTGAGCACAAGAAGCCATATGAAGATTCTGACCCTCAAAATATAGGCTGTATTTTATACTTAGAGCCAAAAGTTTGTTTGAAGAATCAGTGTGAAGGAAAGAGAAAAGTCAAAGATGACTTTAAATTTTTGGTCTGAGCAACTGGATGAAAAGTGGAAGCTCTTGAACTCATGTATCTTCTTTCCTTCCTATCTTGGAGGATCCCCCAAACATAATACATGTCCACTGCATCCTTCCTATTCTCCTTACTGCCCTCTCTCTCTTTACACAGACACCCAAGTGGGAGGGAGTGCGTGGGAAGGAGATAGATAGAGAGAGAGCATGAGAGAGAGACAGACAGACAGACAGAGACAGACAGAGACAGAGAGACAGAGACTGAGCTATACAGCCTTTCCCACATGCCTTTCAAAGGATGTCTCTCCTATAGTCTTTCTGGCTCCTTGCTTCTCAGAAGGAATCTCTATCCAGGTGATCATATTAAATTTCAATGAAGCAATCATTTGTCTGAGTATTATATTAAAAGAGTCTAAACCAATCACTCTCATTTATAAGAATAATGAGCATTGGGGACAAAATTTTGTACCTGAATGGGATAATAATATTATCTTAAAATCCTCCCCAGAAGGTTTGACTTTATAAAGCATCAATTGACTCTCAAAGAATGGGCATGTGGAGGAAATTCAGACTCCATGCCTATTCAACCTTAGTTAACACAGGTCAAAATAGCATGGTATGAAAGCCCAGTTCTCTAGCTGGAGGTTTATACAAGACCCTGGGCATGGGCAGAAGTTGCTCAGCCACTGGAAGAAGAGCTCCTCCTCAGACTTTACCCCAAGCTCATTAGCAATCCTGAGTGGGGAACCCAGTCTGAGAAAATTACTCAAAAAGCACACATCAATAGTCAACTACAGCATCACAGGTAGTCCTGCATACCTGCACAGGGCTTTACCATTTACAAAGCACTTTCAATCTCTGTTATCTCATTGGAGGCTCACCACAGCTATGTGAAGCAGACAGGAATTGGAGCTTCTGGGAGCTTGCAGAAATGCCTATGGCTACCTCACTTCTTGGGAATATAAGGAGAACAAGCCTTTCTGCTAACTGTGGAGAACTATTTACTGGTTATTTACTCACTCTCACCTTTGGAAGCACTCCTTGGCTTAAAAACTCTCTCCCATTTAGTTCATCTGAGCTGCCTCTAGAGTCCAGACCAGGCATATTAATGTTGATAACTGAGAATCACAAGACTATGGTTTCCTCAGAAGCAATGGGGGGAGTAGAGGGTAGAGGTGGAAGGTGGCAAAAGGCAGAAGGCAAGATGACAGAGAGGATGCACAACTTCTTAATATTCTAGGTCCAAGGGAGGCTTTGTGTGCATTGCCTTGGGTGGAGGAACGTATGTGGTCTTATTGATCACTTACACCTTGGAGAAGAGAAGCTTTAAAAGCAGGGGTCCATAAAGGAAGTGGCAGACTTGAGGTGGGAGATGGGAGAACAGAGAAGGAGAACATGTAAGGAGCAAAAGGCATATATAGGGGTAACTAGAGAGAAAAGTATGTAATTTTTGCTGCAGGTTTGTGCAGAGCTGAGCCCTCAAGGGACACCAGTGACTGCATTGTCCCAGCATGGGGAATCCTGTCCCCTCAGTCACATCACTCACTGCTTCATTTGTCAGATTCTTTCTTGATATCACAGATTAGACATCACCTTCTCTAGGAAGCCTTCTCTGTTGCCTACTTCCTCCAAAGGGTCTGTGTTCCCCCATCACGGTACTATAGAACAACCATATCTTTACCTGTCCACCCACTAAACTGAGTGCCTGAGTGGTCCATGAGTCCTGGGTGGAAGGAAAAAGAGCATTAACCTCTGTTGCTTCAATTGAAGGCATTCCTGTGTTGGAAAAAATTTTCCCAGGCTAAAAATGCAGAAACAGCCATCCCATAGACCTTTCCAAGTGATGGGGTTGGCCCACAGAAAGTAAACCTTTCCATACCCATGATTGTCTATTAGTGCTTAGGCCACAAATCCCAAGCTCCATCTGAGTGGTGAGAAAAATACTTGCTCTGCCTGGTTCCTATGCAAAGGTTTGGAACATGCCTTATTGTGGTACTCTCTTTTTCTGTATAAGACATAGCAGAAACAGCACAGAAATTAAAGGACATTGGTTTCAATCCAAGTTTCACTGCTTACCAGCAGTCTTGGCTCAGGTTAAATAATTTACGTCAGCCTCCAAATCAAAAGCAAATAATACTATCTACCCAGAAATCTTGTAGGCATTATCATTCTTGTTATTGCTAGGGAGTCGAGGTAGTGATTAGAAAATGATCAGATCCTAGAACAGACATTCTGGGTTTGAGCACCAGGCCTGCCATCTTCTAGATGTGTTTCTGCAGACCAGTTAATTTACTGCTTTATGCCTTAGTGTTCTCATCTGTTAAATGGAGGTAGAAAGAGCCTCTACCTCATAGGGTTGTGATTATGAAATGAGATGATATATGAACATTGCTTAGAAATATGCCTGGTGTTTAGCAAGCACCCAGTAAAGTGTTCAGTTACTACTGTCATACTTGTTATGATCGACCCTTAATGTTACATACATTTTCAAAGCAATGTAAAGTTATTAAAAAGTAAAATAATCATCTTATAACACTCTCATTTTATGCACTCCCCTCACTGATTGCAAATCAATAAGCTCACTCCAAGTGCCTTCTACATGCCAAACACTATGTAGCTGGTGCAGGGAATGGATGAGATTCCAGCCTTAGAGAAGACCCTAATCCAGAGAGTGGGTCAGACACAGTCAGACACAACTGAAACATGGCTGGTAACAGCCAGTACAGTCTTGGATGCACAGTTAGCCAGAGGCATGGAGGATGGAGACTTTAGGGTATGGCATAAAGAGCACTGGGCCAGGAATCAAGGGATGTGGATTCTAGTCCCACTTCTTCCATGTGATGAGCAAATTACTTTACCACTCTGACCCTCAGTTTCTTCATTGGCAAATGAGTTTGACGCGCAAGGTTACTCCTGTTCAAATTAAACACAGGGATTTCAAAGTATGATTTAATGTTATACCCTTTGTTTTTTAAAAAAAGATTTATTCAGATATCACCTTCTTGAACAAGATTTTCATGATATTTAAAATAAAGAATAAATGCAATATCTGCTAGCCTTAATACATAATATACTGTCTCATCTTTGTTCCTGGAGGAATGTGCCCCTTGGAAGCATGTTTGCTTTTCCTTTCAGGCAAATAAAAACAGTCTCACCTCCTTGATTTTTTATTGAAAGATAAATTCAATACCCAGTTACAGTAATCAGCTTACCTCATACAACCAATAACAGCTATTTCTTCCTCTTCTGTTTTTTTTATTTTAACCTTTACATGTATAACTTTGTAATTATGTGTTTACACCTCACAAATCCAATCAAGTCCATTTGGAAATTGGGAAAATTTGTCACTTTAAATTTTTTTAAGTAGAAGTAACTTTTTATTATTGTAACAATATAAGTAGATTACAAATTAGAAAATATGAATTAATTGGAAAAGCAAATAAAATGTCAATAATCCTATCACTTGAAAATAATCTTTTATTATTTATACTTCTAGGTTTTTTGCTTTACATGCAAATAATGCATATAATTAAAAGAGAGAATCATATTGTTATATTGTTTCCAACCTGCTTTTTTTCATTTAACATGCATAAATTTGTTAATTATCTGCATTATAAGTTGTAAAAGCTGAGTGATAGTCCACTGCTTGGAGCTTTATATTTTATTCAATTGATCTGTTGGACTCTGAGGTTGTTTCCAATTTTTTGCTATTATCAACAATTTTTCAGTGAGCTCGCTCAGTTATTTTCTTAGTATCCATTCCTATTAATGAAATGGCCGGATGAAATATTCTCTATACTTAAAAATTTTGAGGCATATTACTGGATTTAATGCCAGAAATTTTGTAGTAATTATGTAAGTGTACCTACTTCCTTTCTGTCACCCAAGAAGCATGTGTTAATTTATTTATGGTATATATGTTTTACTTAGCCTTTTTAATCTGAGAGAGAAATGCATTACATTGTTTTAATAGGCATTTCTTTGATCAATGAGGCTGGATATTTTATTCTATGTTCATTGACCAATTATATTTCATTCATTCAACAAATATTTATAATTATCTTCTATGTCCTAAGCACTCTCCTAGTATTTCTTCTATGAGTTCCCTTTTAATGTAAAAAGATAAAACATTTAAATGAGCAATTGCTTCTTAAATCTCTTCATTTTCAACCTTTACCATGTTTCTAGGTAATAGGTCCTGTAAACTCACTTACATAAATTCTCTCCCATCCTCCACAGAGATGATATGCCTGAGACCTCATTATTATCTCTCTTAGCCTGGTCTTCTCCTGCCCCTTCACCCAATAAGTTTAGACATTTGAAGGAAAGGTCTCCTCAAGGAGGCCAGGTAGTTGACTCTAAGAGCCTTCCTGATGTGGAATTTATGTCAGTAATTCACTCCATTGTAGAGTCAAAAGTCCACCTCCCACGTGCAGAGAAGCTCAATCTCATTAGTGCCCAAGTGCTGATCCCAATCAAGCTGACTCATAGTAACTAAACTCACAGGAAACCCAGTATATAAACCAGAGAGCCAACTTCTCTATTTGTGATGAGAAATAGAAATGCCAGGCAGACCAGACAATTGCTGAATTCTCCAGCAAAATTTATTTCCCAGGAAAGCTGCAGAAATAGCCAAACATTTCAGAAGGGTGCTTTGTGAGCAGGAAAAGAGGAAGTGGGAGTAGATTATGGGATTTGAGAGTTTGCTACCTTCAGGCTCTGATGTATGTACCTATTTCTCACTCTTCCCATTGGACAGCACCTAGGTGGGCACAGCCAGTCTGGGCTCTGTGCTTTGTGGCCACCTGGCACCCTGACCTCCTCATAATCAGCTCCTGTCCTGCCTTAGCTCTGATCATAGCTTCAGGCATAGCTTGTTGCCCTATCTGTCATATGTCTTTTTAAAGTGATTTGAGCCATGCTTAATATCCTAATTTAAAGTTTCATATTTCATTTTATTTCCCTTGTGTTCAATACATGCTTATTGAGAAATTACGAATTCAGGCACCAGGAATAAGACTTGGGCTTTTGCTGGTGTCTACAATAACAGAGTAGTGAGGCTTGATGGCATTAGTTATATTGTTTTTTAAGGGAAAGTGAGTAAACAGGTTTAATAATGTCCTTCTTTTTTGAACTGCTTTTAAGACACTTTAAAATGCCACTGACCTCTCTGCCACTTTGGCCCATCTCTGCTTTCAGCCTCCACTGAAGGGACAGTTCTATACAACCTCAGACTCGCTCACAAAGATAGCACCTATCTTCTGTATATCTTTGAGCTTTGTACTCAAAGGCCTTACCCGATGCAGCAGAAACACAGAAACACACCCAGGATTAACTCTCAGCCAAGTATGGGATGGGAGCCAGCACATAAGTGCTCCAGCTGCCCTTTCTGCAGCTGGCAATGGCAGGAACCACCTGCACATTTCTCAGGAGGCCCCTGCACACAGCACATGTTATATTGCACATAATGGCAGCCTCAGTTACACCTCCTTAAATATAAGGCCTCTTTTCCTTCCTTGCCTCAATTTCCAAGCTTATCTCCCAAATGAATGGCGTGTACCCACATCCTTGGCTCTATCTGTGCTTTGGAGAGGGTGTTGTGACAGCCAGGGACCTAGTCTTATGTGAAGCACAGAGAACTGCAAAGTTGGCACATGAAGCTCTGTGGACCTCCTTGAGAGACTACAGCAGGTGATGATGTTACTGCCAGGGATTGCGAATTCTCACCAAGAAGACCCAGAATTTCCCTAAATCCTCTACAGCTGGACATGGGGCAGGGAAAATAACATTACCAGGAGAACCATTAGAAGATGCTCCAAGTAACCACTAAGACATTGTGTATTTCTTGGATTTTTCATCTTAAGTTTTTCGTCTTAAGTTGGGTTTCTCAGAAGCTGAGTCTGAGTTGAGATTCTGGGCAAGTGTTTTATTGAAGGAGTTTTTTGTTTTTTGTTTTTGTTTTTATCAGGAGAAGGGGCATGAAAGGAGGACCAGGCAAGAAAACTAAGCAAGGATGTAGGCTCAACTAGAGACTGGTTGCCACCTGGCCCCATGGAGAACCCCGGAGCACCAAGTGTAGTGTTGGTCATACTTTGAGGCAAAATGACTGGCTTTATAAACCCTTGTCAGTCAGACATCAGCTAAAGGCTGCCCCTACCTCAACACTTCTCTAGCACAGTGGTTTGGATTCTGACCATGGAAATCAGCTCAGGAGCTAGGGGTAGATGTACCAGCTCAACATTTCCCTAAGTGTGGAGCTTGTGAGGTATAAGGAAGATAATTTTTCCTTCAACTTTTTGATGATGCAGTGACTTCTGCCCTGGCTGTGGGCTTTGTAACTTCCATTGCTAGAGCCCGTCTCTCTGTTTAATCTTTAAGAGCTCTCCTGCCTCATCCTTATCCAAAACAAAGTTCAACTTTGTTTGGAGGGCTTAGGGGATGCTCTTCAGATACAGATTTTAAATGTTATGACATCATCCTAGTTATTAGCATAAAATGCTCCAAAGTCTCCATCATTCCCAACAAGGTTACAATGGCTAATTAGGAATTTTTAAATAATCCGAACACCAGAGCATTTCACCATGTATCACCTTGCTTCAGAAGTGAAATCTCTATGTCACTGTTAGGATCTCTGACAGGAAACGCAGGAGGTGTCTACTGGGATAGCCCGGGCACTGGTGGCAGATGTCAGAATAACTGCTGGTAACAATACCTCAGGGTCTAATTCCATACCATCTTCAGACCTTCAGTTTAAGACACTAGGTTGCAATCCCAGTTCTGCAACTCACTGGAGAAGTAATCCTTGACAACTCACTTAACCTCCGTCAGCCTTGGTGAGCTCATTCACAGGGGCAGAATAAGGATTCAGTTCCAAATCAAGGAACAACACCTTATCACAACCAGGCACTAAATCAGTGAGGTGCTGGTAAACTGGCTCTGGGGAACAGAGCACCTCAGAGAGGGAATCTTAATTTACTACGTTTGCTGATTTCTGTGCCATAAATATGCCCATTGTGGCTGATTTCAAACTACCCATTGTTTAACAACCAGCTTGCAAAATTCCTGATTGTCTGAAAAGTCTATCTGTTTAAGGGAACCAGCACCCTACCACTGAATACACCAAAATAGTGGTTACTGGTACCTGCCCAAGCTTGTTAGAGAAAAGATTTAAGAAAAGAGCCACTGGGACTATTCCTAGCCAAGGGATGGTCTCTGTAGAGATATCTAAAATGGTCTTGGTTTGATGTTCATTCCAAACCCAAGACATGTTGATAAAAAAAAATCCCCAGTGCTTCACTGCTGCTACAGCCAAGACCAACCCAAATTCAACACCTTCTGTTTCAGGCATTATGCTCAAAGATGGGGCTGAGATTTCTAGTCTTTGCAGTTGGGGAATCTGGTACCATTGGCAGGAGTCTGAAAGCCAGAAAGAGAAGTTGGCTTGGAGGATTAGGGAGGTGATTCTGTGCTTAATGAGCTTCATGGTGTAAGTATCCAGGAGACCATGGAAAGTGTAAGATTCACAGATGATTCTATGGGGGGCATTCAGGGTAGGGTTTCTAAGTCCACATCAGATGTATCTGTTTGCCAAAGTTTCCCTTGCTCACACCACTCCTCCTAGATCAACTTTGTACCCCTCTCCTCTCTTATGTTGAGAATTTCTGCTCTACCCTCAGGTTGCATTTCCAGGTCCCCTCACAGCTCAACCCCCATCCCAGCTCACCCCCCACCCCATCAACTGGGTTTACCCCCCATTGACAGTCACTCCTATGGGCTCAGTGGGGTCTGCTCCTTGCTACAGGGTTTATCAAAACATCTCTTCCAACTATGTGAAGTGTCCCCCAACAACTACATTCTTGTCAATTCCACTGTCTCTGTTTCAAGCATGGGGCTGGGGATCTGTAGTTTAGATTGTACACACGGAGGTGGTGTGGTGCTGTGGTCAAGAACATGGACTCTATATCTAGTTTTCCTGGGCTTAGCCCCCGCTGTTCCAAACATTAACCACGTGAGTATTGACAGCTGCCTGATTTTACTTTTGTGTCTCATTTGCTTCTTCATAAAATGGAGATGGTGATATTTGCAAGGACTAAAGGAATTAATAGATATGAGATTCTTAGAACAGCTCTTGGCACATGGTGACATTAGCAGTTATTGGTAAACATCAATGTGAGAAATAGATGAACTCTTAAATGAGTAAGTTTAAAAGAAAAAGAGACTGATGACAGATTTGCTGAACTTCAACATGTTGCACCAGGAAACACACACATACACACACACACACACACACACACACACACACACACACACACACTGTAACCTGTAAAGGCTCATTTCACTTGAAATGTATGATTCTCAGATTTGATTTGAACACTCTCAGTATTCCATGGTTTTTCTTTATCAAGCTTTCTTTCCCACTCTGAAACAGTTATTCTCAACTCATGTGGCATATTAAAATAATCTAAGGAGTTTAAATTATAATAAACTATAAATTAAGTTACACTAAGTTTAAACTCTAGTTTAAAACTATGGATGCCAAGGACCAACCCAAGACCAATTAAATCACAATCAGCATGAGAGAGAGGGAGCAGATATGAGAATATTTTAAAAGTTCTGCAGGTGAATCTAACGTGCAGCCAAGATGGAGAAACATCCCTCTAAGATGGTCATTTCACACCTTTCTCCCCTCTAAACCTCATACCCTCTATCTCCTTTGAACTCCCAGCTGATAAGTTTGCTTCACACTTCATGGGGAAAACTGAAACCATTTGAAGGAAGCTTCCTTAGCCTCCCACTGGCATAGCTATTAAAGTACCAGCATGTGAAGTCAAGTCTTTCCCCCTCTCATCAATAGAGAAGTGGGTGTTCCCACTCAAGTGTCCAAGCTTCCTTGTCCTTTTCCTGTCCAAGTTTCCCCATGTGTTGTTACAGAGTCTGGCCTCTTTCCCCCTCCCTCCTTCACTAATTCCTCTTTCTGCTCAGCATTTGTCTCTCCTCCACAGAATCACTGCCAGTGGCATAAAAATATCCTCTAGTTTATCTCAGCTTGGGGAAAAGAACAACACAAAACCAAAAACAAAACTTCATTACCCCAGCCCTCTCCAGTTCTCATCCCATTACTGCACTCAAAAGAACCACCCTTGCACAACCATGTCCACAGCAGCATGATTTATAATAGCCGAGGGGTAGAAGCGACCCAGTGTCCAACGTGAGAAGAATGGGTAAACAAAGTGTGCTGTTTTGACATGTGCTAATTTGACACATGCTACAACATGGATAAAACTTGAGGGCATTATGATAAGTTAAATAAGTCACAAAGGGCCAAATATTATATGATTCAAATCGAATTCATAGAGACAGAAAGTAGAGAGATGAGTGCCTGGGGCTGGGTAGAGGAATGAATATGGAGTTATAGTTTAATTGGTACAGAATTTCAGTTTAGAAAAATGAAGAGTTCTGTGGACAGATGGATGATAGTTGCACAGCACTGAGGATGTACTTAATGTCACTGAATTATACATCTGCAAATGGCCAAGATGGTAAATTTTATGTACTGTGTATTTACCACAATTAAAAAAAATAAAAATAATAATAGTAATAATACCTGTGTATACCTGCTCTTCCCATCTAACCTTCCATTTGTTCCTCAGCCCACTCCAACAATCCTGCTCTGGCCAAGGTCACCGTGACATGCATGTTTACAAATGCAGTAAACACCATTCCTTCTTCCCGTCACCTAAACTCACAGAAGCACACAGCTCTCTTCCTGAGATACTCTGCTCTCCTGGTTTCCATGACACCATATTCTCTTGTTTCCTTCTCCTAACTGCAGCACCCGCTCTTTCTGCCCCCATGCCCTGGGCCCTGGGCTTAGGTTATAGGTTTAAGAGTTTCTCAGTTTTCTCCTGGACCATCCCTCCCCTTTCTGTATATACAGTTCGTTTTCTAGGGAAAAGCATCTCCATTTATCACTTTAAATAAGTTTAAACATGTTGATGACTCTCAGAGTTATGTCTCCAGTCCCAGATTTTCCATGAACTTCAGACTCCTAAACTCCACTTCCTACTTGGCATCACCATTTTGGTGTTTCACGGCCACCTTACACTTAATGTGTTCAAAATGAAACTCTTGACCTTACCCCCTCACCCGAAACTGTGCATCCATTATTCTTCCCTGTATCAGCAGAAATTGAGTTCAAATTTGAGTAGCATCCCTAATTTCTCTAACTTCCTCATTTCCCATATTTAATTAATTAGCAAATCATGAAAGTTCTCCCTTCAAAATATGTTTGAATCTGTCCACTTCTCTACATGCCCACTACCTCCTTCCTTAGTTCCAGTCACTACCATCTTTTCTCAGCTGGGCTCACAGTAGCTTCCTTACTGGACCAGAGTCCTGACAGATTCTTTTCCTTCAACTTTATCTCAAGCCTCTCTGCTCTAGCCAGACAGCTCATTTCAGTTTCTCAATTATGCTTATGTTCAACTTAGTTTAACTCTCTTATCCCAGGACCTTTGCACATACAGCACACACGCATGAATAAATACATGCACACACACATACATTCTTCCTTCTCTTACACTCCTCTTCCTCACCTCATTTCCATTTGCATGGCTGCCCCTTCTCATCCATAAGATCTCTATATAAATGTCACTTCCCCAGAAAAGTTCACCTTCCTTGATCACTGTAACTAAATAATGGGAATAGGGTCATCATGGGGCATGATATTTTGGATTTAAAGCCTGGGTTCAGATTAAGATATACTTTTCTGGTCATATTTCAGAAATTTATAATTCTGAATTTTCTTCATTTTTATTTACTACCCAAAATTTATTTTATTAAGACAGCTTATCTCAAACTTTGTTAACCAGTGGATTATATTACTCTTCGAAGCAAGTTTTTGAAGATAATAATTAAATATATACTTTGTACTTAAAGCAAGATTTTTATAAAAATGAATTTTTATTTGGTATCTGTTTTCAAAAATCCTTATCATCAACTTATTTTTGTTCTTAACTTAGGCAAAACCTTCTTGGGACTTGAGGCTTCAGATCAGCCTGAGTTCAAATATATTTGCAGTTCATTTGAGAGTTACTGGCTACAAAATTTTAGAGATTCTTTCCTGCAATAGTTGCCCTTGAAAATATAGTTATGAAGAAACTAGCTAGACTTTATCTCTTCTCTCCCACATTATCTTTTCTCTTTTTGAAGAGACAAAAAAGAAGCAGCAAAGAGGGAAAACCTAGTGAGAGACAGTTGTACTTTTTACATTGAATATTTAAAAGAAAACAAGGATCACAACTAGGATGTGTGTCATTAATATATGATGTAGTTCATATTATTTGGACTATGTTTTTGTTCCCTATTCCAATGAAATATTTTCAACAAGAACTTCTCGATATTGAGCTGCGTGCAATACTTTACATGTAAATTTCCAGAAGCTTTTTTGCCTTATCAAGTTCCCAGACATGCCCTGTGATCACAGATTGCCTTAGATTCCCTGTATTCAGAGCTGTTTTCCAAAACAACTTGTATCCTTTGCTTGAACAGAATTTTTTAAACATTTAAACACTGTCTCTCAACAGATGTGTACACTGGTTTCATCTCCCAGATACTGACGCTGAGCATTCCCTGAGCCTCCAAAATATCCATTGTTAAGTTTTCTAGGAGTCACTAACTAAGCCTGTCACTTAACAAGCATGGACGGTGTGTTTAGGTATGTTCTGGAACTGAGCAGAGAAGTTGGAGAGATTTTTGAAAAGAAGAAAGAAAAGGGAGTAAAGCATCCTGTTTGCATTGGTAGGATTTGCTGCCACTGCACAAGAGCTGCAGCTTCACCATTTTCATTGCTGGCAATTTATTCCTCCTGTTATCTGTGAGAGGATTAGAGTCTGCAAAGGGAATCTAACAAAACACCAGAAAGTATAGCTGAATAAAAATGCTGAAAGATCACTGCAGAGGCAGGCAGATGTCTCTCTTGTGAGCCAGGGAGATAGATAAGCCTGAGAGAGGAGAAACGAGCATTTGCTGGATGCTTGAGCAAGAAGTCAAAGTTATAGAGCTTGGGGTTTGGCCACCAACTAGGAGTCAGGCTGACTCTAATTACACTAATTATGATAGTCTAACATTGTGTCTTCTCATGCTATGAAAAGGAGATGCTTTGCTATTTATTTAAAATATGTTTATATGTATCTACTTAATTCTCTCCATATAGTTATTTGCTGGGTGGAGAGCAATAAAGAGAAGTAAAAATTTTTAACTTTTTGAAAAGAATATACATACCTTTCTGCTTGAACCATATAACGAGGTCACACTTGTGCTCTCTGGTAACAAGGCCCCAAACTTCTGAGAAAGAGACTGAACTCTACTGCTTCTGTTATGAAATGGCAACAATTAAAATCATGAGACAGCAACTTGTGGCAAAGTGGGGCAGAAAAATAAGTATTCTAGATAGACAAGTTGGTTTTTTTATCCTTCTATAGATCAATATGGTCCAGAATTATAAAAGAAAGTGTTCTGGAGGAGGTTGGCTGAATTCATGGATTACAGATGAGTTCTGTTCTTGAATTTTAAAAAATAAGACAATTCTCTGGAGAGTGGGCTTATAGGTAGTTTTTATTTCATTTGTTTTGTTTCTCTATAATTTCTGAATGTTCTGTAATGTCAATTACTGCTCTAATCTGAATTTTTAAAAAGAAATCTCCTTTTACAAAGGAAGCCTAGAGATGTTTTGGCTCTATAGCTTTTAGACCACTGTCTTGAAAAGTAACTCCTACACATTCCAAAACCCTGGAACAAGGGATGACAGAGTCTCTTATGTTTTTGATTTTTGTTATTACTCATATATCTTTCTTTCACTTTGTCTCAGAAGGAATTATAAGAGCTTCACAAGGGCTCAAAGAGGACTTAAAAGAGGGATAAAGTCAAACAAAGGTAGGGGACAAGGTAAAAGGGGTAATTAAGCTAAACTGTACAGCACAATCATTTATTTCCCTGTGTATTTGATCTGGCCATTCTAACAGCCATCCAGAGAAATGGCACCTTCTCAGGTAAACAATTTATAATGTCCATGTGAAGAAAACAGCCCATTGGCCGAAAGATTTCTACCTATTGGTATCAGGCTTATTTCTCCCAGTGGTTTTCTTAAAGAGGATATTATGATGTAACACACACGTTATGCTAAATAATAAGTTTCATAGGGCTGTTCCACATAGCAACTTTCAATAGATTTTAGAGTGAATGTCAGTAAACAAAAGTGGTGGCGACACTGCTGTGAGCTCCTTGCTACTTCTGATTTACTTGGCCCAGATATGGTTTCAAATATCAGGATGAGTCAATGGCCTATATTTCCTTCCTACAGTTCTCTCTGGCTATTGTTTATTTCAACCAAACTATTGATAACTATTGCAGAGTAAAGAGCTGGAGACCCTGAACAGGGTAAATACGCTGCATTATGCAATAGACGATGAACCTGACGGCAGTTCACGTCTGCTTGTGAAAACTAAGAAGCCAAACAACAATGCTTGCTTTGTTTTTAGGCAGACTGTTTTCCACTTGCTCCATATGGCTACAGGTGGGTGACCAGAACATCACCCTTGTACCCCACAAAACAGAGACAAAACCACTTTAGCCTGCAAAGTTTCTAGAACATGTTTGGCCACGTACCCTTCTCAGGCAAAGTAAAATTTTCAGTGCAGACTTTCTACTTTGAACACTGCCACATCATTGTACCTCCAAAGATAAACAGTTTACAAAGTGAATAAAGTAATTAGTATGAGATTTTGTGTAAACTGGATAAAAATTAGGGACTACTTATAAAAAATAACTTCAGATATGTAGAAGGTGGTCTAGGTCAGGGATTGGCAAACATTTTCTTTGTAAAGGGCCAGAGAGTCAATATTTTATTTAGGCTTTTCAGCATGAAAGAGTCAGAGACAACACCTAAGTAAGTAGTATAGCTGTATTCCAATAAAAGCATCTCCAGAATTGATGGTGGGCCATATTTGGTCCACAGACCATAGTTTGCCAACCCTGGATCTTTGTCATTCTTTCAGGCAGTAATTATCCAGAAAGACTAATTTCCTCATTTGGTTATTCCTAATAATTTCATAAACAATGTTAAAAATTTCATTCAGCATAAAAAGAGTAATTAACCTTCTCATCCCTCTATATGGGTGAAAACGCATATGTACAAGTCATCCAACAGGAGACCCATAGTAGTAACAAACAAGACTAAATTCAAACCAATTTACTCAGCCTGAAATTTTTACCAACTCCTAAAATTATATTGCAGTGAGGTTTTTATATTTCCATCAAAACTGAGAATCTATGGGGAATTTCTATAGCTTAACCTTAAATGGTTTCTATCTATAAGCCCATCAAATCTATATGTAGTCTATTAATTTTCATCATGGATTTCCTCATAGAACAGAATGATATATTCTAGAAGTCTTTATGGACTAGCCAAAACTAACATCTACTACTCTTTATATGAAACTTTGGTCTGGGGAAATTCAAAATTATAGCTAATTGAGTGAAATGTCCATAAAAGAATAATATGTGATGTGAAGTAGTTAAAGGTTGCCCTTTTAGAAGATGTGATTTACTTTCTACTTGGTCCACACAGGTAGGATCTCACCTCGAGTGCTTTGCTTGTTAAAATCAAGAAGTTAGTGAGTGGCAGAGCCCATCATGCAGATGTTCTTTAAATGGCTGTGGAAGCAAAAATCCTTCTTGAATTCTCCATTCTGTTTTGTTTTAAAATCCAGCTATATAATGAGGAACTATTGCTGGACTCCAGAGCCCAGTGAAAAATATCAGGGCAATTACCTGGACTTAGAGAGACAGGTGGGAGCCTCCTGATGTCATTCAGAATTATAGCATCAACAGATTCCATATACCCCTGAATCATACCACCTTGTATGATCCAATTGCCAAATCTATGAGCAAGCCCCTTCTTCCAAGGTTTATTTCTATGTTTGCTGGTTCATCAGTTTTGTTTTTTAAAGTTGAAGAACTTTACAATAAACTTTAAATGTTATAAAGTCCCATGAATTTACTTCCAAATTTTGAGGGGAGGGGTAAGTTATAACCTTAAGTTGTTTTGGCAACTTAATACTATTTTCCAAACTAGTCACTTATATCCACTATAAGAAAAATATGAAACAATTACAAATAAATGTTATTTAAAAATATTCAGGATATATATAAAGAAGACAACAGATGTTTACTAAGATACATAATGAAAGGTTTAAATAAATGCTGGATACCTACCATGCCCCTCAATGGGAAAATTTTTAATTATCTTTAAATGTAATTCCAAACAAAAATCTGAATGTTAATTTCACAAAATAATAGTAAAATACCTCTGTAAGAATAAGTGAATTGAACTAATATGTACATACAAATAAGTAAACATATAAACGGACATTCTACTGCTAGATATTTAGATATTTAAAGGTTAATTTAAAATGTCATAATTAAACCAGTGTGAGAATGGTACCAAAAAGACAGAATAAGCAACATAGAATTGCATGTGTGATTGTGATTGATAGAGAAAGCACTGAGGCATAAATATTTGGGGGAAATAAATACTCACTCAATAATAAAGAACACACTTGTACTTACATGCATAGCATGGAGACCCTGGGATAGCATCGGGGGAATTCAGAAGCATCCAGCTACAGTTCATATTCCATGGAGGTGGCTTCAGACCATAGACTTCAATGACAGCAGCCTTCATGAGGCTAGCTTCACCTGATCTAGCTTAGCTCTCCTTTTTCATTTTATATTCAACTACTGCTTAATATTTCATAAGATAGATGCTCAGTCAAAATCTTAATTTCCTCAAGTTGCTCCTCCACTATCAAAATATTCTCAAAACTACAGAATCATATCTAGATGTAAGTTCACAGACAGTTCACTCTGTAGACCTCTCATTGGGCAACACTTCCTTACTAGCATTGATCTAAATAGTCTGTGTGCTTAGCAGCCAAACTATGCAATGGATAATTATTTGGTATAAGATTAAGATGGATTTGCATAGAATTGAAGAAAGGCTATATCAGACTCAATTGTTAACTCCCTGAAAATAAATTAAATTTTTATCTCATTACATAACACAATAAATTCCATGTATATTGGAGATTAAAATGCCAAAGTGAAACCATAAAAAATATATAAAAACAAAATTTGTGCCAATTTGGAATGGGAATGATTTCTTTGAGCATTTCTTAACACTAGGCCCTACGTCTGTGCTCAAAAATTGCTTTTTGAATTATAAATTAATAAATTGCCAAAGAGACAAAACTTAGAGGAAAATATAGATAAACTTAACTACATTTGAATTTAATATATTTGTAAGTCAAAAAACTTAAAAAATTGGGAAAATGTTGTGATGTTTGATACATGTAGGATCCATATTTTTTATATAAAGAGTTCTTAAAAAATTAAAAAAAGGATGAAAATAAGATAATAACTCCAATGGGGGAGAAATAAGCAAAATAAACTAGTAAACATATTTGAATATACATCAAACATATTTCCCCTGTTAATCTCACTAGTAATCAATGAAAAACAACTTTCCAACTTGGCAAAAACTACTCCCACCAAAAATAAAAAGACAATACCTAGTGCTACTCAGAGTGGAAGGAAATGGGCACTGAACTTTCATGAAGAATTGAAAGAAGTATAAATCAGAACATTTCTGATGAGAAATTAACCCCAAATCTTTACTAAACTGGTTAGAAATTTCCCAAGGGAAAACAATTAAGGACACATACAAAGTTCTGCCTGCAAAAGTATAAACCATTGTTTATACTAATTGAAATGGAAACAAATATCTAACAATATGGAACTGGTTTTAAAAAAATGATTATGAGGCAGCTATGTTGATGAATGCTAAGCTACTATTCACAAACATCACAGAAGAGTTTATTATTGACTTTGAAAAGTATCCAAAGTATTTTGTCACTGAAAAATCATATCATCAGTTTGTTTAGCATTATCCCATCTTTTGTGGAAAAAATAAACATTTTAGGTCACTTTTATTTTCTAGGTTTTTAGGAACTATATATGTAAATTATAGTTTAAAAAAAATTAAAACCAGTAACACCAGGAGTTGTTTTCAGAGGGGAGAAAGAGATAATGCCAGAGACTTCCAGGTGTCCAGTAAATAAACACAGAAGTGAAATGTTTCCTTCAGGTATCCTCTCGCTTTGTCACACTTAAAGGAAGTTCTCAGAGCACCACCGTATAAAGTTCCAGCGGCATAATTGGCATGTCTGTTGTCAAGGCTAGTCATTTATTTAAGAAGTTCTTCTCTGTGGAAGGCTCTCTATACTCAGGAAGAAAAGAGGTGGTGTGTGAATTTTTCAAAAATAAAGCAAGGTTATGTTTCAGAGCAAGAGAGCTGAACTCTACAATGACAGTAGACATTTCTAAATCTAACAAGCAAACTTGCTTCATAGAATTGTGCAGCAAATGGTGAATTTATTAATTGTCTTTTTTTCCCCATTAGGGATATCAGCTGATATTTGTTATTTTACTGCAATAGTCATATGGTCAGGATTCCCAGAAAACCAATAACATCTTTTCAGTTGTCTTAGTAACTGATCTGAGTAGAATGTGCCCATGACAAGATCAACCCTTAGAATATCAGATAACAAAGTTACAGCTCAGATCTGGTTAGTGAGAGTTAAGAAGGCAGCTCTGCAGTCAACTGCCTAGATTCATCAGCCTGTGCCATGATCAATAAATAGCCTTGTGACCTGGGCAAGTTACTGCTCTATGGAGAGAATACTGGTTCCTACCTCTTGGGAATTGCTATAAAGGTTAAACAGAGTTGTATGTATAAAGAGCATAGATGGTTTATTGAGTTTATTATAGTTATGACATTGGCACTCATTAATGGCTCCAGGAGTAGTCCATGCCCTTCCTCATTCTAGCAAGGTTTTCTTTTTTTTCCATTTTATTCCACCTCTTCACACTTCTCTATCACACATATTACAATTCTCAGCACATAATGATTTCCAAGGTCTCCTGATTATCATCAAAGAGAGCTCCACATTCTTCTCCATCGGGTACACAGATATCTGAAAATGGGTGTATTGGTATAGGTGAAGGTGGTCTTTCTGGAAGAGGTAGGATGCAGCATCACTCCTCTCTCCTTCTCACTTTTCATTTAGAACCCCAGAGACCTCTAAGGGATCTGAGAGACAGTGTCAGTGTGAACAGCAGCTTTGGGTTGTGGTTGTCGTCGCAGTTGAGCTCTGCCTGTTAGCCACGAAGCCTGCCCACCTGCCTAAGACAAGTGCTAAAGCCAACAACCAGTAATAATGAGTCCCCCAGTGAAGAAAAGTAATCAAGTATTTATTATCAGCACTATTTACATCTTCTACCTGGCCCTTTGCTCATTAAACGTGAAGACTCTGAATTATAGACACCTTGGCCTAGAAGTAATCTCAGAGCTGATTCAGCTCCCATTATCTGACACATTTCTATAGTAGCTTCCTGTCTTAGTCTCTTCACTGTAACAAATTACCACTGACCGAGGGGCTTATAAACAACAGAGATTTATTTCTCACAGTTCTGGAGGGTGGGAGTCCAAGATCAGCATGACAGCATGATCAGGTTCTGGTGAGTGCCTGCTTCCAGGTTGCAGACTGTCAAATTCTTATGGGCTCACGTGGCAGAAAAAGGGCTAGAGAGTACTTTGCAATCTCTTTAATAAAGCACTAATCCCATTCATGAGGTCTCCATCCGAGTGACTTAATTACCTTTGAAGGGCCCCACCTCCAAATACCATCACATTGGGATTAGGATTTCAATATATGAATTTTGAGGCAATGCAAACATTCAGTCTTTAACACCTCTAAACTGATTTCCCTTCTTCTCCTTAGTCTTTCCTACTGATCATTCCATAGGAAACAAGGCCTTTATCATATTACCTTCTTGTTTGGGAATGAAAGGCCTTTTAGAACAAAGTCAGAGTGTTCAACCTGCCATTAAAAACTGCCATCATCTACCTTAATTCTACCCACCTTTATAGCTACATTCCCCAGCATACACCATATATCTAACGCTAACCATTTGTCTTGTATGCTCCACCCTCTTTATTCTTGGACTTCTTTTAGATGAAAGAAGCCTTCCTCTGATTTCCCATCCCCCAGTCCAAAATCAAGGTTTTTTTTTTTTATAGCCTTACTCAAGGTTTATTTTCTTTATGAAGCCTTCCCTAATTATACTCTCAAAAATTTTCATGTATACAATGGAATATTTCTCAGCCATAAGAAAAGATGAAAACATGGATGACAACATGGATGGATCATGACATAATCATGCTATGCAAAATAAGTCAGAAAGAAAAAATTGAGAACCATATGATTTCACTCATATTTGGTATATAAAACTGAAACCAACAAACAAGACAAATAAAAACTCATAGACACAGACAACAGTTTAGTGGTTACCAAAGGGAAAGAAGGGAAGAAGGGGAGATAGATAAGGGTAAAAGAAATCAAATATATGATGACAGAAGATTTGACGTTAGATGGTGAATAAATAATGTAATATACATATGACATGTTACTGAATTGTACACTTGAAACCTATATAATTTTATTAACCAATGTCATACCAATAAATTTTTTAAATAAAAGGAAAAATATTTTATGTATTATATGCAATTATATAGATATGTATTTATTTTTTGATTAAAAAATATTTATTGAACTCCTATTGTGTGCAAGGAGGATTGTGTCAGATCAGCCTTCATATCTCCCCAGGTGTTTAGAATAAGGGACTCATTTATTCATACAATAGATGCTTATTGAGTAAAAGCACTATGTTAGACAACATGGGAAATACAAAGATGAATCCTCTGTCACCGTCATCAAATTATAGTGACAGTTACAATGTGTTAGAAGAGACAAGACATGCACATATGTAATTATAATACAGCGTAGAAAGTAGTAAGTGCCCTCAAGAAATTACAGAGCATAAGAGAGTTCACAGTGAGGAGAGATCACCTGCAACTAAAGGGATCGAAGATGGCTGCAGTGGAAGAGGTAGTCTTTAGCTGGTCTTAAAGGATGGATAAGAATTGAGCAAGTGGCAAAGGTGGAAGAGACATTCTAGGGATAAAGTATCAGAGTGCAGGAAGGTGATAACTTATGACTGCAAATTAGATGGGACTAGGAAGGTCATGGGCAGAAAAGTAGGCATGGGAGGGCAGAGGACGCCCAACATGTTCACCATTCTACAGAGGACCATGACTCACTGCCTGGAAGCAGTGCTGTCCATGACAGTGCCCAGAAAAAGAGCACTCGCTGCATGAACTTCTGGTTTCCTAAGTCTCTAGTAGTGTGGCTGGCTTCTGCTAAGCTATATGCACTGATTGGATGATGATTTTTAGGTGAAGGAACAGAAGGGCTGCAATGAGAAGACAGAATATTGTCATCAATGGGGAAATGCAAGGATGGATGAGGAAGAGCTGCATTGCTCTGGGCTGAGTTGGGGAAAGCCTTCATAGAGTTGTATAGGGTGGGTGTAAGAACAAATCCTGTAGGTTAGAAATTGTATGAGGTTTTCTCAAACTAGCAGCCATTTATTACGTTTGAAAATCAAGAGAACTAGATCCCCCTAGAAACTCAGTTCCTTCTAGAAACTGTAGCTCTATACTTGACACTGCAGATGAGTCCATGTTTGTACATTCTAGCAAAATGTCAGCATAGTATAGCGTTCAAGAGCACTGAGTTGGAGTCTTTAGATGTGAATTTGAGTCTGAGTTCAGCTGCTTGTTTTCTGTGCAACTTTAGGCAAATCAATGTCATCTATAAAATGTGAAAGACCTCACAGAACCATTGTGAGGTTTCGATGGCATGATACTTGTAAATTACTTAGCATAATAACTTACAACAAATGGGAGCTGATAGAAAAAAAGATTATTTCCTTTGCCTAAACACAATAAAACTCCATTCATACTGGGATAGCAATGCTTGTGATTTTCTTGGGCCAGGCACCAGGCTTAGAATGTCCTCTAATTGGTATGGTAATGTAAATAACAAATGCAAAGGTTAAAAATGGATCCAAATCACAAAATTTTTTTTTTTTTACTTCCTAATGGGAAGTATAATACTGTGTCAGATACGCTTATAGGTTATAGTAGTTGCAAGATAGATGCAGATTCTCTAGTGATCTACTTTTTATTTGGGATATTTTGGGATTTCTCAAAAGGCTGCATGCCCTCTAAATATCAATCATCCTTCTGTTCTGGTTATTTCAATTGGAGTCACCTTTTGTGATACTGAGCCACTTTGTATTACCCACAAGATGTGTTGGGTGCCTACATCAAGCTCAGGAAATTGTAGGATGAGGTGCCTATGAGTGGGGGTGAGAAGAGTTTGAAATTTGCTACATAATCTCATAACAATTCTACTTCTGAGGGACTATCACAGGCATTAACCCTCCTTAGAGAGCCCGTGTGATATATTGGCTTGGCCCAGTGTCAGAGGCCAAGACTACCAACCCTCTTCCAGATCCACACCATCACATACCTGGTGCTCATACTCTATCCCAAGGCATTACAAGGTTGACTTTCCATGGAAATGATTTAAATAGTTCTCAGGGATATGGTTGTTCCTTATTACCAGAAGGAGGATTGGTCCCCTGGAGTCAAGGGGATGGTAAATACTCCTTCTGTAATAATTAAAATAACCACTTGCAGAACAAACACAGCTCCAGCACCTCCAGGCTCAGAGGAGCAAAGCTGTCCTGAAGCAGTGGATCACAGCAGGTGGCAGGCAGCTCTCCCAGGGAAAGCTAAAGTTTGTCTTTTTAAGTGAATCTGGCAGAAGACACATTGTTTTCTTGTGTGGGCATGACAACCCACAAGATGCAGTTTGTTTCAGCAGAACTGAAAATGAAAATCCTTGCCAGAATTGAGGAAGCAGAGCAGGCCCATGAGGGAGGCACTCACACAAAGCTGGACTCTCTGTTGGTGGGACCCAGAAAACCCTGAGTCACAGCCTTTGCTGTAAGAGGAGAAGACTGAGACACAGAGGAGGGCGAATGGACAGGAGTGTAGGGTTTGATGATCTCACAATGTCATTGGCAACTAACCAGTTATCTTAGGAGGAATCTCACTGTCTGACACCATGACTCACAGGCCTTCTTCTCTATTTTGACCTTTTCATGTCATCAAGCTTAAAAGGATTGTGTCAGAATGCCTTAGAATGGCAACTAATCCTCAAGAAGATGTATGCAGTGTGGGTTGGATTTGATGTGAAAAGGAGGGGTGCCTTACTTCTCCATACACACTCCTACTGAGATACATATAAATTATTACGACCCACAAGCCTGTCCACAGGCCCAGAAAAATCTGCCATCTGAGCCTGAAGAAGAGGGTAGAGGATAAGAAGAGGGAAAGTACAATAGGCAATCAAGTATCATCACTATGGTCTCTTGCTCATTTTCTCCTGCCTCAAGAGTTGATTCATTTACTTATTCATTCATCATCCAAAAAATTGTACAAGTGCCTCCAAAGAACCCATCTCAGGGAGTACTTCGTTAAGGTAAACACAAAAAAGTGTGATCAATCACCACCTTTAGAAATGTCCAATGTTCAACGCAACTGAACAATGTCCAGAAATTGTAGGGGAGAAGTGCCTTACATGTAGAAGTATTTAACCATCTTTGAACAAGCAAATGAATAAGGCAGAGGTAAAAAACCAAAATAATATATGATTAAACACCAAAAGCAAATGGTAGTAGTAATAAACTCTCCAATTATCAGCAGGGCAAGGAATATCACTGTGCATTGGAGGACCTGAGGATGACTTTATGAAAATAAAACTGAAGTTTTATCTTCAAGGATTGAAAGGGTTTGGACAAAAGAAGGAGATGAAGAGCAGGTTAGGTGGAATATATTTCTGAGCAAAGGACCAAGGTACTCATGGGGTTGGAAATAGCAGAGGGAAAACCAGTTCATATGGGTCACTGGTGTGTTGGTTGAGAGGAAATGGGCCTAGACCATTGGCAGCTTTGAAAATGTATTTCTGCTGTATTTCTCAAAGTGTAGTCCAGAATCCAGTTGTAGAAGTATCACCTGGGGCCTGTCTCAGATCAACTAAATCATAATTCATGGGATGAGGGAAGGGCTCAGAATTTTTTATGAGTTCCTCACGTGATTCTTAGGTATACTAGTTTAAAATCTTTGGCCTTTGGCATCTAACTTTAACCTTTTGGTAGTTTGTAATACTTGAAGGTAACGAACAGCCAGGCTAAAATTAGCATTTAAGAAAGACTAATCTAGCAGAAGTCTGCAAGGTGGATGATCCAAAGAGGCAGAGATCAGAGGCAAAAAGGAAATTAGGAGGTTAGCATAGCAATTCCAGAGTGTGGTGATGAGGCCTTGAGAATCTATAACCATTGTGCATATTATTTCTTTGTACTCCCAGGATCCCATTGATCAAGTCATTGTTTATATCTTTGGGTATTATTTGTACTCTACAACCTTCCTATGACTCACAAAACAGAAATTGCTCTTGCTACATCTGTCACTGAATTATCACCAGGAATGTCCAATAAAAATCACTCTTTTGCCCCCTCCTCATTCTACACTTACACATAAACACACAGACACATATATGCATACACACATATATATGCACATTACATTTTTTTTTTTTGCTCCACAGAGGAAACTAGTCATTTCCCTTAGCAATTAAACTGGCACCAATGTGAGGTAAGTCACTGTCAGCTCCAGCAACCTCAAAGCTATAGAGGAAATGAGGGGACATTCTGATTCTAAGAGACATATTAACCATTGGTAGTCCACAAGCTCTCAGTGGACAGAGGACCCACCTTGCTTCTCTGCTTCCTCCAAGCAGCCTTGGAGTTCAGATGGAGATTGTTTTGTCACTTATAGTCTTGTCAGCATATTGATCAATTAATCCTAAGCACTAATTAATTGTTATGTTATCCAGCCCAATTTAACAAGAAGCTGATTGTCCTGACTGGGCATTGTGCCAAGGCCCAGAACTCCCTAAATGGGGAGTGAAGGGGGAAATGGTAATTGAGGTTGTGGAGATGTGATCCATTGAAAGTCCAGGGAGAGATAGGATGCCAGATCTAACAGACTATATACATACCACCATAGAAAGGGGCTCCAGGCAAAATTGTTAGTCTTCCTATTCTTTGTACATCACTAATGCAGCTTTTCTCCATTCTGCATTAACACCCAACTGCATGCACACACCCAAACTCCATCCATTACCTAGAACACCATTTGCCTAAACCCCCATAACCATCTTTAGAATGTACTAAAGTAGCATTTCTCAGAGTAGATTAATAAGTCTGCACTGAATAGTTTTTCTATTTGACCCTCCATATCAACTTTCCACCCTAACTTAGATTCCTTGGTGTTAAGTTTTATGGATTGCTTCTTTGGGCTCTCTTTTTTTTTTTTTTATGGATGTTAGTTGGGTTTGATAAATAGGGAATACTGGGAAAAGACCAAAGGGGTAGAGGAGAGTGAAATTAGAATATACTTATTTCACAGCCTGCTTTCTAGTACATTCATGGGAACCTGGCTGTATCCCTCAACCAAAGATCAGGGGGTCCTATCACCGCAGTTCTCTCCCTGAATGCTCTTGTCAAAAGACAACCATGTTGTTTAACACGACACAGAAAGGTTAGATATAAAAGGATAGGCAAAGTTTATCAGGCAAATGCAAACAAAGATATAGCTGGATTGGCAATATAAATATCAGATTGAGAGAACCTAAAGGCAAAAAAAAAAAAGTGATAGGACAGAAAGGGTCATTTAATGTTGATAAAAGTGCAAGCTACAAAGAAGACATAAGCATCATGAGCCTTTTTGTGCTGAATAAGTAGCTACGAAATACATAAAACCAATTCTATAATAAATATAAAGAGAAAATGACAGGAACACAACAGTAGTGGGAGACCTAATATACCCCTCTCAGTCTTTGACAGATTAAGTAGGCAAAGAATGAATTAGGATAGAAAGGAACTGAATAATGTATTTCATGTGTCTGATTTAATAAATATATGTCAATTTTGTACTTTACCAAAAGAAAATATTCCCTTTCTCTAAGTATTCATGAAACATTTACAAAAATTGATCATATATTAGCCCACAAAGGAAATCTCAAATTCCAAAAAGCAGAAATTGAACAGGCCCTGTTTTCTGACCACAGTACAATAAAACAGAAAATCAGTGGTCAAAGTTCAAACCAACAAATCCAAACACTTTGAAATTTGACAACGCTCTACTCAAGAATGCTTGGGTCCGAGAGAAAATCAAGGCTGCTATTATGGATCATTTAGGACATAACAACAATAAGAACATTGCACATCAACATTCATGAGATAGTGCCAGAGACAAACTCAGAGCTAAAGACCTTTTATTAACAGAAAAGAGTAAAAATAAATAGACTAAAGATTCAAGTCCAGAAATTAGAAAGCAATAACAAACCAAAGCAAAGGAAATTTGGAAGCAGGAATTAATGAATCCGAAAGCATAAAATAACATTTTGAAGATAAGGAAAATGACCAAGAAAACCTCACTAATATATACAAGGTAATTCTCTGAAAAATAATAGTAATATGAATGAATTGCTAACTCACAAAATATTAACAGAAAATCAAGAAGAAAAGGGGTGTAATTTCATATATAGAGTTTTTTGAGGGAATGTTACACTTTTAAGCTAGTAAAGTTTACAATGTTCATTGGATTTATTTAAGAAAATAGAAATTACAGATTTAACTTAGAATTAGAAAACCTGAGTGAATTAATATGCAAGGATAAAGTTTCCAAGTACATGAGGCAGTATGCATAATGGTTAAGGATGTAAGCTCTGGTGCCACTCTGCCTGGATTTGCATCCCAAATCCAGCTTTAAATGTTGATCAAATTAGTCAGCCTCTCCAAACCTCAGTTTCCTTAACTTTAAATTGATGATGATAACATCTATCTCCCAAAGTTGTTGTTATGCAGTCAGCAAAATAACAAGCCAACCTCCTATCCACCACAGTGCTAGCAGAAGAACTCCTCAAAAGACACCAGGCATTTTTACTATTTTATTCTCTCAAATTTCCAAAGAACAGGTATTTCATATGCTATATTAATAGTTTCAAGGCATACAGAAAGACAGAACACTATTCATTTGACTTTACAAAATTATTATCTTGATACAAAAATCTAACATGTTAGCACAAAAAATACAATTTTTTATGTATCTACATGAATTAAAAAATAAATGCAAATAGAATTCAGTGTTGTAATGAAAGAATAAGACACCGAATCAAATAAGGCATTTCCCAAGAATAGATGAAAAGTTCAATATGAGGAAATCTATCAATCTACTGCATCACAGCGCCAGTCAAATGTCAGTATGTTGGCCTAGAAATGCTGTTTTTAGTTATTCGCCTAAGGAAATGAGACATGGCCAAAGATTTGTGTTCAAGGTTGTTTGGTATAACATTATTAAACTTTTCAATAACCTAAATACACAATAATAGTGGAATACTTAAATATATATATATTTATATATAAATATTTATATATAAACATATTGCATGTAAGTTATTCTACAGAAGGGACTATTGTGAAACCATATAAAATATTTTAAATATTATTTCAAAACATGAAAATATATTAAAAAAATACTGTGCATTAAGTATAAAGGAAACATTAAAAGTAGTATAGTAGCATTCTTACATATGTGGAAATTATACATATTTATCTGTGTATATGTACATATATGTATTGACATTTAGGTTCTTTCCTGTTTTGCTACCATAAACATGCTTCAATAAATAATAACCTCACACATTTGTTATTTTGCACAAGTATACAGATCAAATCACCATATTTTTCTCCATTTTAAGAGCTATAATCTAATTCTCACTTGTGCAAAATGGAAAATGTTACAGGTTATTCATTGTGATATTGTGTGTGTGTGTGTAAACATATATATAGTAATTTATAGGGGTGGGAAACAAAAGGAAATATAAAAAATGTCACAATGGTTACTTTAGAACAGTTTCAATTTTCATATTTATACTTTAAATTTTGTTCCTTAATGCCAATGTAGTAAAAAAAATCAAATGTTAGCAGAACATTTGAAGTGAGATTCAAAGGAAAAGCACTGCACTTGTATACAATATATCTAAATTCAAGACATTTATCCTGTTTGTAAACTCATCTTTTAAAAAATAGAACACTTCAAATAAAATATTTAAAGAGTATTTTACAGTGTTTGAAAATTGGTATGCCAATAATATATATTAAAATGAAAATCACTGTGAAGATTAGTTTTTAAAAAAATATAGGTGAAAGTTCTTAATGTAGAGCCTGGAGCACATTGGTTACTAGGAATTATTAAATGAACCTGAATTATCTTGTTTCCTGGTGACAGCTAGACTCTGAAATATAAGATTAGAAGTCTTTTCTCTAATAGCCACACTCCACAATTCAAACTGGGTTCTCTTATTTCTTGCAATTGTCTCTTCGATGATGCCATATTGCTTAAAAATAAATAAATAAATAAATAACAACAGAAAACAATGAAACTGGGTTTCTCTTTGTCTCTGGAGGACAAGCAGAAAAATCTATCCTTTATCTCCCTTTTGTTTTCTCTATTCTTACTTAAATCCAGTGTAGAATTGATTCAACCTTTGGTAAATGGTTTTCCCCTGGATGTAATTTAATATTCTGTCTTAGAAAGGGAGAATATCTTCACCTTAGAAACTCTGGCTTACTGCCCAAACCCACACCCCACTGAATAGTGTGCATGGCTATTTAAAGAATCTGTTTTAAACCAAATGAATAATGTAATGATTCCATTGGTATGGCAAATTTTGTCTGGTAGGAGCATACAAGATGATTTGTCTTAGGAATGGTCAGAGATTAGAACTAAGAGAAATCCTAAGAAGAAATATTGTGGGCCTGGATTTAGGAGATAGCTATAAGAACAGGATTTGGGGACTCACAGGATATAGAAGATAAAGGGAGGGAAATGGTGAGTGATAACTGAAGCTTCACATTCTGAGCCCATGGAACATTAGTACCATAGAATGTAGTTTGAATACTGGAGAACAAAATAATGAGCTCATTTTGGGTTGTAATGGTTTGAGCTATGGGCAGGAATTTCAAGATGATGTCCATAAGCATTTTAAAATCTAACCCTACAGACCAGATGGACCTCAAGCTAGAGGTGTAGATATGAGGACTATCAGGTTGGACAAGAAGGTAGAACCCATGTCTTCATGAAGACACTGGAGACTTATGGAGCATTGGTATTTAGAGAATAGAAGAGGGAAAGGATTCTAGTGAAGGAGTTGGAGAATGAGTGGCCAGAGGGTATAATGCCAAGAGCAGGAAAGATGGTTTCAATAACAAGACATAAGGAAATGGAAAAAGATCAAGCTCTTAGAGGGTGGCAGAGCTGTAATCCATGATTTAGATAAACAAAAGCAAAGACCTCGTGCCTCCGCTTCCCCTGGTGTTAGTTGAAATTAGATAAATGTACCAATGAAAACAAAAATACAATATTAAATCAAAGCAATAATGCAATATCGAAGTGTGATTTAATGATAAGCCAAAATTTCATTCGGTTTTAGAAGCCCTTAGAATGCCTTGAGCTCCAGGCTTTGGCAACTATGACTCTATTAACTTTGCGGCTTTTTCAGTCTACATGGTCTTTTGCATTATTATTTAAAATAAATACTTTTGAAATATCAGGCTGTGTCATTAATAGGCAGGACAGTGCCTAGAACCCAGGACTTCCAATCCCTGGCAATGGTCAGTTAAAGACAGCTTGCCACCTCTCAGGATGCACCCAGATACCTGTGTATAAAGATCTCAGACAAATCAAAGCCTCATAAGGTTTACACACCTTAAGTTAGGGTACCCTCTTCCTGGCTAACCATACCCTAACACTCTTCTCCCCAAAAAAGGATCTATTTCCCCTGCCAAGTTCTCAATCCCATGTATACACGCTTGACAAATGTCCCCTAGTCTCCATTCTTTTCTTTTACCCACCTAACACCTTGATTTCTGGTCAGCCAGATCCACAGATGTGGGTGAGTCACCATGGTGACAGAGGAAGCCCTGATGTAGAAGGAGAGAGACAGAAACAGCAGAGGAAGATTTTTTGAGTCTAACATATTGCCCCCTGCCCTTCATGTTTCTAGGGTATCAAAAGCCCTGGGCAGTTTAAAAGTGCTTCCTTAGACTCAGAGAAGCACATTAGAGGCCAAGAGAGCATGTTGGAGACACAAGGGAATGCCTGAACTCTTCTTTTAAAATTTATTTTCTATGATTTTCGGGTGATCATCAGTATAACCATCTGATTTTAAACAGTGCTACCCAGACCCCTACACATGGTGACAGACAACTGAGAACATTCTGCATTCCATCCTCATTCCAAGTGGCTCCTAACTACTGATGCCTATGAAAGCATCAAATATATGGTCACTGACTCATTGAAGCTAAGGAGGTATAAAGAGCCAGGTTTCTACCTTCCTCCAAGGCCACAGTGCTTCACTCTCACTTTTAGACTACTGTCTCCTTAGTATTCTGTCTCTGATATCAGAATGATCTTCCACCATGAAAGGGAAGAGTGAGACCCTTCCTTAACCATTTTCTCTTGTAAGCTAGATCACTTCTTACGGTCTTCAATTCCATATGTCTATAGCAAGGAGTAAACACTCTCCTTTACCCAAGGCTACTTATGGTACCATTTGCAAATTACAGGAAACTTGGTAAACTATCAATTCTCCTTAAACTAATCAAGATTTGATAAAACTCAAAACCAAACTGGGTGATTTGAACTTTGGCCTCTTGGCAGGGAAAGAAGCTGAAAGCTGGAGAGCACAGGAGTATCAGCTTAGAGCCAACGTTATAAAACCATGTTTCCTTCTTAGTTTATATTATCGTCTCACCAGATCACAACTTCACATTAGAAAATGCTGATAAAAACTATATTTGGCACCTATTCAAAACTTGATAGAACATAATACAGCCATGTAAATTGTGAACTATCAATCATTCTTCCGTATTTGTTGTGAAAGAGCAAAAACATCATTAAATTTTAGCAGGAAACTCAAAACAAAAATAAATTCTACAGCTCACCTGGCAGACCTACCACTCTCATGTCATACTGTGCTCTGCTTTAGCACTGAGACTGAGGAATATTATAATTGACAGGATAGAAGTGGACTGTTTTGATATTACCCTCCAGTGCTAGGAGACTAGCACTGGAGGGTAATATGTTTCAGGTTGCAGGGTCTAGAAAAAATTATAACTGGGAGAAATTGGAGAGATCAGTGAAAAAAAGTTGGTACCATTTCTCATTTACCACCTTTTCTAGGAGTGATAATGATGACATTGAGAATATAAAGAAGGGTTCACATGTGAAACATTTTGGAGAAAGAATGGGGGAAATTTAGTTACTAACTGAATATGGCTGATAAGAGTCAATTATGAGTAAAATGGTGAGCCATGATCAATTAGAAGAATGGGGTGGTGAGGCAGGGTGCTCTTACTAATACAATCTAAGGAATCAGGAAAGCAGCTAGTGGGCACAGGGGAGGGAGCTACTGATGATGAGTGGGCTGAAAAAATGTGATACTGTCATAATGAAGAGTCTTGAGTGAAGAAAGAATTTGGTTACTGGATGTCCAGAGCTGGATATGATCATAGGATGTGCAAGAAAAATCATTTGACAAGCAGTTAGAAATGCATACCTGAAGTCTGGAGGGAGGTTACAGCTGAAGATATAAGTTATGCTTTGGAAGTAGTAACAGAAGCCTTGGGAGTAGGAACAATCTGTGCAAGAAGGCTGAAAGAGAAAAGCAGAAGGCAGAAGCAAGGAGCCAGGGGGATGCTCATGGGGATGAAGCAACAGCAGGAAGAGAAGGCAGAAAAAGCAAACAAAGAGCACTCCACTTGCTCAGTACATTCTGAAAGAATAACTATAAGCTGGTTTTCCCCATAAGGAGCCAACACGAGCACAGCCTCCTGATCACAAAAAGAGGAACCTTCTTCCTATCTTCTTTTTCTACTTGGTACAGGAAATGAAGGTAGATGAGACCTGGTCCCTGCATTTGAGTGGCTATCAACCTAGTGGAAGCAAGGTTTTCTCTGCATTCCTTCCTTGGATGTAACACTTTTCCCAGGAGCTGGGAGAGTAACTATTAAGAGAGGAAACAACCTGTATCTACTTCATTATCCGAAAAGCATTTATTGGATCTTTATTTTGAGCCAGCACTATGAAGGCATCAGAAAAATTGGAAAACAAGACTTTTGCTGTCAAGGAGATTGCAATTTTTGTTGCTCAACAAAATCAATTCAAGTTAAACAAGTAGAGATCATATAGACACAAAACTGAGTGGTATTGACCAGAAAATGATAGGGCCTTGAAGACTAAAATTCACTGTGGGCTGAAAAAAAATGTGATATTGTCATAATGAAGAGTCTTGAGTGAAGGGAGAATTTGGCAAAAAGAGTAAAGAAGGGTATTGCAATATGAGAGAAAACAGGAGCAAGGGGGCAAAGGGCAATCATAGTGGAGGCAGAAGGCAAGGAAAAGTGGGCCTTGGCTCAGTGGCATGTTTTGGAGAACAGTGCTGAATAAAAACACCCAGAAATGTTGCATTTGGAAATAGGAAAGCTAAATGATGCCCTCAGTGGCTGTATGATACCAACAGGTAGAGGGAAGTTTGTTCTTCTCCAGCATGGCCAAAAGTGAAGAGATAATAGCCAAGGGACTGGTGGCTATTCCTCAGCTCTGAGTAGCAAGGCTTATAGCTTTCTGCTCACTCCACTCCCTAGCATCTGTCCTGATCCATGTCAGGGAGGTTCTTTCTGTACAGCATGTTCTGATTTCTTGGGGATGTAGCATGTCCTCCACCCCCTCACATATGTGCTGGCGTGAACACCAGCTCATTGGCTGGGCTCTTTTGGCTCTATCTCCAGTGTCAGGGGATCCAGGGATGTCAGGAAAGGATAGAGAAACTAAGAATTCCCTGTATTGAAGCTGCCCTTAATCTAAGCCTAGGAGTCCTTCTCTTTGTCCCATGGTTCACAGAATTATTGTCTTCCAGGATTTAGTGCTCTCTTTGCCAAGAGGCATGGGGAACCACAATCCTTTGTTAAATTTGTCCAAAGTTAGAGCCTTCCCCTTCTCGGGTGTCCCAAACTCAAGTGGATGGAGGGACAAGATAAGAGCCACCCACTTACCTCGTTTCTGGGAATGGTACCACTTTCTTCAGTAATACCTGTTTACTTCTTGCTGTACCTTAAATCAGTCAAGCACCAAGATGTGCTTGTCTTCCTTCCCTGGATCTCCATTCCTTTCTGTCCTGCATCTTCACAGCCACCGTCTCACCCCTACCTGCATCTCCTCTCCCCCTTTCCTCATGCCCTTATGCTGTTCCTGCTTTGGCCCTCAGAATCCAGCCTAGTACATTGACTTTATTAGTTATTCACCTCTTCTCTTTTTCATCTTTTGTTCTATTCCTGTTCTCACTCTTTTTCCCAGGTCTGGCAATAAACAACACTCCCTTCTCTCTCTTCAGATTTTGGAATCTCAAAGCTCTATCTCAAGGGAAGGAGAGAAAAAAGGGAAATGATGTGCTAAGCATTTTGACTACATCCTTTCCTCCCACAGCCAAGAGATAACTAAGGGGGCTTCAAAGGAAAGAATTGGAATAAGAGAAAATGGTTTTATAGCTTACACTGAGTTGTCAGGTACAGGGATTGGAGGCCCCAAGACAGAAGGGACAATGTAAGAGGTGAACTGACATCATGGACTGTGGGTTGGAGTCTGAATGGAGCTGGGCCTTAGACCCAGTTCTATAGGTGGTGGACAAGACCAGTCACTCCTCCTTCATACTCAGATTTTTCTGAGCCAGACATTTAGGTTTGCCTAAAACTATTAGGGAAAGAACAACTTTCAAACCAAAATAGATAATTTTATTCCCCTACCCCTTGTTCAGTTCCATCAGGCTTACATCTTTATCAGACAGCCCAGTGGTATACTGAGAGAAAAAGTTTGTCATTCAAGGAAGTGTAAACTGCCATCATGGCCAGTGGCAGATAAAACAGCACTTGCCACCATGCTTGCTGACTATTGGAATTGAACATGAGAGAAACTGAATCTCTGATACAATATGTATAATAGCACAGGGGCCAGGAAAGCAAGATGGGGATACAGGATAATACCTGGACCCTTCCTTCATGCATGCCCTGGCCTTTGTCCTCACTAATGCAATGCACCCCTCTCTTCCACAGAGAAGCCACGGATGAACAACATCCTGACATCAGCCACTGAGCCCTATGACCTGTCCTTCTCCCGCTCATTCCAGAACTTGGCCCACCTGCCCCCACCCTATGAGTCTGCAGTGAAGACCCACCCCAGCAAGTACTCATCCCTGAAAAGGCTAAGTAAGTGGGGCTATTCAAGGGTTGGGGTCTGCCTCTGGAGCCTCCATGACATCTTCCTGTGTTTTACTCTCTTGCCCTACACCTGAGGGAACAGTATTGAGTCCCAAGAACAAAGAGTGAAGGTAAAATAGAAGAAGACAACAGATAAGCCCTTGTTTTTGTTCTTTTGGGCCAGAGTCCATTCTCCCTATAGATAGAATAGAAGCCATGGAATCTTCATTCCCATGGAAGGCATGCGAAAGAAAGCCTTTCCCTAGTCTTGCCCCACACCTGCCATGTACAAACCATGGACCTTCCCCATTCTGAAGATCCTTGAGCAGAGGCTACCAATGCCAGAGCTTTCTCTGGGACCCCTCCCAAAGACCTGGCTGGGGAAGGGCCTATAACCCTCTCCCTCCCTAATCCAGCCAACAATGCTTTGAGAACTGAAGATTCCCCACTCCCACACACATACCTCATTTCATCAGTTGAGACCAGTTCATCCACTAATCCCAGCTCTGCCATTTGAGTCTGGGGAGGCTCTGGGGATTGATGAGTTTAAGACATTACAATGTCAAGAAGGTACATGATAGAAGAGCTCTTCTCTTATAGCTTTCCAACCCTTGGAGCTTCTGCCTATAATTCCCCATGAGTCTGTTTCTGTGATTACCTGACTATAGGGCTGAACATTTGCTTGAAGCCAGAGGTTAACCTACCATGGTAGAAGTTCAGCCCATTAGTCCATATCAGCCACTGCCAAAGTGGAATGGTGAGTTTCTATAGCTAGAAACTCAGTATTAGAGATCTTTGATGATCCAAGGAATTGGATGCATGCCCAGGAGGAGAAAATGTAGTTCAGGAGGCAGATTTGCCCATCAGTGAACCCTTGGGAAAATGAGGAGCAGTCAGCATTCTCATATTCTACAGAGATCTAGAAAGTTGTCTGTGGGAAGCCATATTTCTGAAATTTGGCGCAAAATGTGCTTATGTGTGTCTTGAGTAAATTCAAGGTTTCAGCAGGCAGTGTGAGCTTGGGAGGGCCTCCTGGATGGAGACAAGGTTGGAGTATCTGAATGAGGTGCACATATAAGACTATTCTGGCTTGCTCATGTTGTGGGCACAGGGGAGGTATGTGTAGGCTTGATTCTGTTGTGTGTGGGCTGGATACCCATGTGTTGACTTCCTATGTATTGGCTATTATTCCAGAGGTATTACCATTTTCCTAAATTACCAGCTAAGCATTTTCACAAGTGCATCCTGGTTGAAACATCTTTATTTTAGCAGAAGTCTGATTCTACAACCCAGCTTCCTTGGAGAGATCCTCTGAAACTTATTGAAAAGTTATGGAGCAGCTGCTCCTTGGGTGTTTGAGGAAGACTCCAGGAATCATTCTGTTTCAGGACCATGGTGTGGTAGGAGCAGTACCAAAGCAGGAGTTCAGGGGCTTTCCCATGAACTCGTGAACTCTCTGGAGACCTTGGGGAGTCCCTCAACCCCTGGATACTCAAGGTGGTCCACAGACAGCCAAGGCATCAGCATTACCTGGGAGCAGACTCTCAGGCTGGCCCCAGACACAGGAGGTCTGAATCAGAATCTTCATTTAACAAGACTCCTGGGGACTGGTTTGTACATTCATTGGAGAGGCACTGCTTCCATCTGTCTGGGCTGCAGGATCCTAGTTCCTGGCTATAGTGTCACAGTGTCACCCCAGTTGACTTTTCTCTCTGTCTCTCCCATGCAGCTGACAAGGAGGCTGATGAGTATTACATGAGGAGGAGGCACCTGCCTGACCTGGCTGCCCGTGGCACACTCCCACTCAATGTCATCCAGATGTCCCAACAGAAGCCCTTGCCACGAGAGCGACCCCGCCGACCCATCCGGGCCATGTCACAGGACAGGGTTCTGTCCCCAGAGCGGGGCCTGCCTGATGAGTTTGGTATGCCCTATGACCGCATCCTGTCAGATGAGCAGCTGCTCTCCACAGAGCGCCTGCACTCCCAGGACCCATTGCTGTCCCCGGAGCGGACGGCCTTTCCAGAGCAGTCCCTGTCGCGGGCCATCTCGCACACAGACGTTTTTGTGTCCACGCCTGTGCTGGACCGCTACCGCATGACTAAGATGCACTCCCATCCCAGTGCCTCCAATAACTCCTATGCCACGCTGGGCCAGAGCCAGACGGCAGCCAAGCGCCAGGCCTTCGCTTCGCGCAGACACAACACGGTGGAGCAGCTGCACTATATTCCCGGCCACCATACCTGCTACACGGCCAGCAAGACTGAAGTGACTGTGTGATAGACTGGATAGGCTGGGTGCCTGGCAGACAGGGCAGGGCAGGAGAGACCTGCATGGGGCTTCTGGCCTCGCACATCTCCCTTCCTGTGTCCCCTCTGTAGGAGGTGGGGGTGGGCCACCTTTGCCCTAAAGCCATACTCCTGGGACACAGCCCGGTGGCCTGGCACAGCACACTCAGACCTGGGATCTAGAACAATCACTCTCACTCTTTCTGAAGAATCAAAGGGGAGTGAGGAGAGGACTAGGCCCATTCTCACTCACCCCCACCACCATCAGCAACTCCCTTTCAGTCCTATATCCCCTCTCCTTCTCCTGGGGGCTCAGCCGTAGTTTCTGTCAGCCAAGAAACCTTGGCCTGACCCTGGTCAGAAGTTGCCTGGGCTTGATTTGGCCAGTGGATGCAGCCAGTGGGCTGACTGAATAGGCTACTCGGTCTCATTCATTTACCTAGAACCGCTTCACAGAAATCTTCTAGTGCCTAAAAACTGCCTACTCGCTCTCTTGAGCCAGAGAGCTGCTGTGTCCATAAGCACAATAACAATCTTTTTTGCCTGCTGGAACTCTCTGGCCCCACTGAGAGGCCTTTTCTTTGCTGACACCCTGGGGCCATATCTGAGCCCCATACCCCTCCTCCAAGCCCCGGGATAGGGAGGGGTTTTCTTCCCCACTGTTGGGAGCTCTGCCCAGTTCCAGCAGGCTGCCCTGCCCAAAAGCTCCCCTTGGTCCCTATTTGGGGGACTTTCCCCTTCCCCTAGCCCTAGATGTTCCACCCCTGAGTTCTCTGGGGTTTTGCTCTAGCCCTCCCAGAGGAGAGTAGGGATTAGGTACAGGAACTTTTGGGGTGCCCTTCCCAGCAAACTGATTATCTCCACACTAACTCCAGGACTCTAGGTCTGAACTATGACCCACCACTCAGGCCTGCCTTCCCCTCCCTGCTCTGCTCCCTAGAGGCATCTGCCTATGGCCAGAGAACTACAGGTGGGGAGGGCCACTGTGATGCCCTGGGTCTCAGGGGTTTGCCATTCCCATTGTCCAGGGCTCCACCTGTCTCCTAATATTCATGTCTGGCAGAATAAAGGCAGAGGCTTCTAGAGAGGGGTAGCTCAGCCCCCAGCCAAGTAGGACCTGAGGCAGTTGTCCTGAAACTTGCCCACTCCTCTATCCCCATCACTGCCCACCTGCTTGGCCCATTCTTGGGTTAGAACTTTCTCTCTCCACTTGTTTCCCCTTCCCCCGCTTCCTGTCCTCTTGCAGCTCCATTGTTCTCTCCTGGTTGCTGTTTCTTCAGACCCGTGCCTACTCTGAATCAAAGGGACAGAGACCCATTAGCAAATACAAAAAATTGGTACTCCTGGCTATTTGTCTGTAGGCTAATGGGGCCACACACCAATCCCTCCCCTATAGGGGGCACTAGGGCACTAGGCAGGTCTATGCCCTCAGCTCTGTTGGGGTGCTGCCCCTGCCAGCTCATTTCAGCCCTTTCCTTATCTCCAATCTGGGGAGTGAGCAGGATGTGACAGCCTCCTGGAGAGTAGACAATAAGCAGTATCTACATCCCCAAGACCAGAGAGGGGAGAGAAGGGGCTCTCTCATTCTCAGGGCCAGAGGACCTCCCTAAGGCTGGGGGGAATCAGCTCCAAATCATTGGATGAAGGTATGGTACTAAAAATGTGACTGTCACCATAGTCAGACTCCAGAGGCAATGACCTCAAACTGAGATTTTAGATTCCACCAGTTCTGCAGACAATATGTATGGCTCCTTTAAGGGGGGTGGGGCAGGGAGAACTCCCCAGTGTCAGCCCTGGGAATTTTTAATCTAGCCAAGTCCATAATCCACAGAGAAATCAATTGACTGATTTCTCTTACTTATTCCAAGGATTCCAAAGCTCTTGTCTTCCCCCAAGGCTCACTATGGCATGAATCATGAGGGGATTGAAGCTCAGGATGATGAACACAGCTCTCAGTTTACCCATTAGGGCAGTGTCATTCAGACTGTGAGGCTGTGAGGACAGGGTAACTCTCTGCTTCCTTCCCCTATAAACACATAAACCTCAAGGGCTGGTCCCTAGGGGTTTATGAGAGTTTGTTTCAGAGCCAAGTCTAAGAGGGTTAGGCTGGAGGAAACCAGCTTAAACAGAGCAGTGGGAGACTCTGAGAAACAAAGGTGTGTCTCTCATAGCCAGTCCCCTAAACCCACAACCCTCTAATCCAGCCGTCAGCCACTCCCCTTGAAGGCTGACTTGTTGGTGCAGAGAAGAAAGGATGTGAGTGGGTGAGAAGCCCCTCACTCAATGTGTATATATACATACACCCCAAGCCAGAAATCTGATCTCATCTCTCTCATCTTGTGTAAGAAGCACTTTTTCAGCACCAAGTTTTCCAGCCCTCAGGATGGCACTTCTCCCCAACCCTGTCTGTCTGTCTCAGGGTTTGTTTGATAGGTTGATTCTAAAACATTTTTCTTCCCAGCCTTATTGCTGTCCAGTTTAAATTCTCTTGTGTCAATCAGATCAGAAAATGCTACCTGAACCCTTACTTCTTTTAAATGATTCTTCTGCTTCACACTTGGATCTAGAAGGAAGAAAAGGAGAGAAGAGAGAGAGAGAAATCTACAAACTTGCTTCAATTCACTCCCTTACTTCAAAATCCATAAAATTATGTCTTAACTAGGATATGGAAGTATCTCATTTATTCAGTTGCCCCATCCATGTTTGTAGAATAAGCAAAGCCATATTACTAGACAAATATCAGATAAGAGAGGGTTCTGGGGCTGGAACCCAGATGTCATGACTTTCAGCCCCACCAGGCCCTTTCCCCAAATAAAAGTCCCCCTCCCCCAGCAAGAGAAGCCCAAAGCTCCCAATTTTCCTCTGCTTGTTTTGTTCTTTGTGTGAGTCTCCATTGCTCTGATTGGTATGGACTAGGGTCTGCATAGGTTCTCTCCTGCCCTAAAGGTTCTTGCTGGTCTCCTTGGCTTTTGATGGCAGTGAAGTTCTCACAATCCCTCCTGCTTTTCCGTCTTTCCTATCTTATTCTTCCAGTTAATTCTTGGCTCCATGAGTTAGTTCATAAGTCACAAAGGCTTTTTCAAGAATTCCCTTAACTACTTAACTGGGCTTCTGCTCTCAGGCTCCACCAACATCTTGGGTGGAGCCCTGAGATGGGTCTGCTTTCTAGAAAGTTCTAACCCTTCCTTTAATTGAAATTTCTCCTTCCTTTTCTATTCTTCCACCCTGAAATGCCTGTTGTAACCTCAGTCTTCTATACTGGTTCAGTCTTTCCTTTCTCTCACCTCCCTGGCCCTGTCCTCTTACTCAATTTACTTTCCTTCATCCCTACTTTCTTTTCCACATTCCTGCTAGACTCTCTAGTCCTTCTAAAACTTAGAGCTCTCAATAAAAGCAATCAAAGAATGAGACATTCTTCTGTTTGCCTCATTGGTTTATCCTTCACCTCCTGCCCCTATGAGATTATAGCCCAGGGCACACAGACAAAGTCTCTCTCCTTCTGATCTTTAGAAAGAAAGGGAGAAAAGCTGTCCTGTCAGAGGTATCAAGGTTCAAAGATCAGCTTTGGTTCCTGCAGCTGGCTAGTTCCCCAAAGCTCCTGCCTCAGCCTGCCACTAGCCCAGAGACTCCTGCTCTGGCCAAAGATTAAAAGCCTTGAGGGCTCTGAGCCACCTCACACATGTCCTGCTTATGTGTATCACAGATCTCCATTTGTCCCAAGAGGTTGGAGAGTCTCATGACTCTCCAAGCATGAAGAAATATCCATTCCAATAACCCTGCCACCAAACAATCCATTTTCCTCAGACAAACTTTGTCTGCTATCAACCTTCCATCCTCAGATTCCATCCACAGACAATTGTGGACTTGATCCAAGGTATTCTGAAAGGGCTGCTGATGACTTGAATGCTAGAAAGTGCCTGCTCTGAGAAGAGTTGGCATGTTACCTCCCACATACATTCCTCCATCCTCCCCAAACCTCAGAAACCTTGCTCTGAAGTATTTTCAAGAAAGCTCATTCTGTTTTAATGAAGTATTTTTCAGGGTTCAAATGTTATTTTTTATAAGTGCAGTATTTTAATGACAGAGTCACCATGAAAGCTATGTCTTCCTGAGATCTATATTTGATTTCAGAATGCTGCAGACTATAGGAGGAGAAAGCACAGGGCTGAGGCTCTTAGAGACATGGCTTCTGCCCTGACTTTGTCTCCATCTTGCCATGTGACTGAAGAAGAGTCACGTTCTTGCTCAGTGCCTCGGTTTCCTGTAAGTCAAGGGGCTTTGACTAGATGAGGTCTAAAGTTTCACCTAGCTCTTACATGCTAGGGCTTTCATTCACCATTGGCACCTCTTCCCTTCTTTGCATTCTTTCCCCAATTTAACTGAGCTGCATGCATCTCATTAAGGCTGCCCCATGGTGATGTCCTCAGATGCTCTAGAGAGCCATCAGACTCCTCACCAGAGCCTGGGGGTGGGCCCCATGGTCTTGGCCACTTAGGAATGTTTTCATACCTGAAGGTGTAAGGGCCTACCCATTCAATGGTTACCAACTGTGTGTCATGGAAGTCCTCTCATATAGACATACTTAAGTCATCTGGGGTGTCTGTGTTATTGAGAAATTTTGAATTTAAAGTTTTCATTTTGATATGGTCCTTAAAGCTGGAGGGAGGCAGTTCCTATTTTAGAGAGGGGATAGGCTAGAGGAGAAAGGTCCAGAGGTTGGCCTATAGGGGCATAAAGTTTGTATTTGAGAATAGCTTGGAAATGCTTTCCAAGTCGCAGATGAGAATGCACAGCAGAGGCTGTCTGTGGCAATGAATGCTATATCCCACTCCATAACCTTTGTCCTGAAGACTGAATCTGGACACTGGGCTCCATTCTAACTGGAGGCAGGGAAGGAATCACCCCTTGTTCTGCTAGGCGGTGGGTACCCATCCTAGTACCTTTCCAGACTCTCCTTGTGATACTGTCCTCCTAGTGAAAGCTTGTGAAGCAAGAATTGAGAATAAAAGTCAGTATCATCAAATCCATCATGTAAATCAGTAAACATATCAACCTTCATCAGTCAGAGAAAAGACATTATATGTTTCCTATATACCCTCCTTCCTGAGAGAGAAGAAGACCCCTGCTCAACTTTGCTGCCCACTCCTGCTGTGACCCTTGAATGCCACTCCATGGGAGGACTCATTCATTTGCTTCATAGTGGCAAATATTCCTCTAGTTCTATAACTCAACTAGACATTTTGTAGTAAAGAATTCTTGAAATTCTCTAATAAAAAGCAATTCTTACTGTAATATTTTTAGTTTGGGTACACAATTTCCTAAGGGGGAATTAATGAACATTTTTATGCATTAGCCCAATTTATGGATTCCGTGTTTATTATATGGTAGTACTGATGAAAAGTATCTTTATATCTGTACCTTTGAACAGTTTCTTCATCCCTCATCAGTAAGCTTCATGGTGAGCAGTGCTCTTATAACTGCTGCTTCTGTACAAATCTCATCATTATACTTACCTGTCAAAGCACATTCTATATGTACTGTAAACAGATATCACTTTAGTAAGATATAGTCGTAAGAATTTTTCCACTTTTGTCAGTAACAGATATTTATGGATTAAAAAAATAAAGCCGTTTCAACATAACCTGTATTTCTTAAAGTATCCATGTGCTTAATTTTACAAACACATAGGCAAAACAAAAATGATGAAAGGATGTAGAAGACAACTGCAGATGGGAGCAGAGTCAGGGATTGACTGCAAATGGGGATGAGGGAACTTCTAGGGTGGCAAAAGTGTTTTTAAACAATTATGGTGATATGCACAACAGTATAAATTTAGTAAAAATCATCAAAGTGTATACTTATAAAGGGTAAATTGCATGATATGCAAATTAGACCTTAATGTTTCTAAAAATGGTGAACAAAAGGAATATAGGAAGGTAGGCTTGGGACAGGTGCCAATGGACAAGGTATACCAATTCAAAAAAAATTAGAAGTTATAACTCTGTATCCATATTTATCTACTCTAGCACTATTATTTTTAGATATTAAGTCTTAGCTTGGTTTTAGAGGTAGTTCTTGTAGTTACTATGAGTAATTATAGGTGGTTAAATATCTATGCCATTTAAATCAGAGAATCAAGTTGCACCATGAAAATTGATTTAGATTTGGAATCTTGCTCAAGACCCTCTTTCTTTGGACTCTTTTTTAAATATTATTTTCTTTGGCACATATTTACTTATGCTGCTAAGGTCATCTGTTGTTCTGTGTTTCTAAATTTTCACTATAACCTAGATACTGGTGGGCTCAGGTTCAGCAAACAAGGTGTTGCCAAACAGGACATAGTCTTCAGCCAACTTCAGTACCTCCATAGTTCATAGAATCCACAGTCAGTTATACTCTTTTACCAACTGCCTGAGTCCATTGTAATTAAAACCTTTCTCATTGGATGTGTTGAGCCTATGTTAAAAAATCTTTTATTATCTCCTGCCAACATCATTCCTTATCTAGGACAAAGTTATAAACCTGTCTCTTATTCAAATACATAATAACACAAAACAGCACATATCTGGAATGTACTTTGATTACTACATCATTTGTTGACTAATGATCATTATAATAGATTATTTCTAAATCATAGTTCTCTCAATCATGAGGAAGTTCACACACACAGACAGCAAGTTCACACACACAAACACATGCACACAGACACATACACTACAAACATAGAAAAGCTTCATTAATCTATATTCATTATTGAAAGAAAACCCAAAGAAAAACAAAAATCTGAATTGGAGAAAAAAAATTTTACAGAAGAGCAATTTAAGTACAATGCTTATACATACAGTGACTAAATTGACTAGAAACATGTTTTCAAAAAGAAAATCTCAAGAGACCTTCCTTACTGAACAGGTAAAAATAATGCAAAATTAATATAGAAATAGTCAAAAGGTATGGGTCAGAGAGTTCCAAACATTCTTTAAATGGTGTTTCTAAAATACTTTAATAGGTTATGCTCTTAAATAGGCTAAATATTCCCCATTTTAATATCATTAACTCTAACAAGTCATTAAACTTTTTCTTTTTGATTCCTCAATTTAGCCTCTGTCACAGTTGCCACTAATTCCAAATTAGTGGTATCTGAATAAGTGAGGTCTTAATATACAAATATTAACAAGCCAAGGCATTGAGATGCCAGAAGTCTCAGATAGCTTTTCACTTTCAATAACATTGCGAACACTTGTCTATTTTCTCTCTCTGGTTGAGCATAATGAGAAAGCACAAAACCTCTAGAAAAGAGTAAGAAATATTTTTCTTCAAGATTCTAAGAAGAAAACCAAGGATACTCAGTGTTTGGGCTACAAATGTGTCAGGAGTGGGAAAATCAGAAAGAGCAGAAGTTAGGAATGAATACTTTGAAAGTCCCAGAATGAGGGAATCAGTAACTTTTACATCATAGACGTGTTGGCCAATGTCATCTCTGGGCCTAGGCTTCCTCAGCTGTGAAGGTTGGGATATTACACTCAAAGGGTCTTCCCATGTCTTATATATTTTGTCCTTGAATCATTCCAAAACAATACTCAAATTAGATCTGGACTTCTAAGTAGCTAAATAAACTGGTGAGCAACCCATCCTGCTGTCTTCCTTGGTCCTGCACATCTCAGCTTTCCCATCCCATAAGAATAAGATTCAGTCAAAGAGCACTGAACTGGGAATCAGAAGATCTTGTTCATTGTACTAGCTCTGCCAGAATTTTGCAGTATAACTTAGAAAGAGTTATTTCTCTTCCTCAAATCTCAATTTTCTCATTTAAAACAAAATTAGTGGGTCAGACCACTCTAAGTCTCTAAAATCCTTCTTTACATTCTTTAGTCTTTGCTTTGTGACATTGTCAAGATCTTGCAGGGAGTTGGTAAGCTCAGCTGGTGCATGGCAAAAGGGTAGAGTGGAGGATAGAGTGATGGGAGGGAAGGAGAAAATCCTTGGCTGGAGCCATTTCTCATGAGAAAGCTTCTTCCAAGTTGCCAGCATATCTACCCTGTCTCAGTAGATGGCTAGAGAGGAAGTTACTAAGCTAGAAGAAAAGCAAGGTCCGTAATAAACTGCCTCTTCTGTTTAACTTAACTCTTTGTGATTTACCAAAATCAACAACTTGCCTGTTTTAAAAAAATCTCAAGGTATTAACACAGAAAATTCTCAATAGTTCAATATTTTTACTGTGTTTGCTCATAAAAATAGAGCTCAAATGTGTGTTTCAGAACCAGGGCTCTCTCCACAAAAAGAAGAGTAGTTTTTCCTCCAGCCTCAATCTCAGTCTCAACTCCAAGTTCTGAAAATATGTGTCGAGAGTAGAATACTAGGACCACTGCCCTTATTTTCAATTGTGTGTACCTTAATCACTCTTTCTTAGACCATTTATAAGAGCTACTCCTGCTGGTTCATCACTGCAACCATGAAGAAGATCTCCTCTGGTACCAAAGGGAGATTAAAAATGAAAAACTGTTATCGAATCCAGTGCTACTTGGTGTGTGCCTGCAGAGCAGCAACATCAGTACCCCCTGAGAGTTCACTGTATTGTAGATTGTCAGTCCCTAACCAAGACTTACTGAATTGGAATCTCTGGGGATGAGACCCTAGTTTGAGAAGCACATCATTCTGCCTTTTTATTCAGTTTTGAAATTCTATAATTTTGTGGTAAGAATAAAGACTTGGAATTCAGGGGTCAGAGTAGCCTTGATCTATGTAGCCAAATAATTTTAAGCAACCACCTTCAGTGAAGAAGTTAGAATAAAAATGAGTTTAAAGGATTAAGAATTTAGAAAATGAGGAGAAAGCTGAAGCAGGTATATAAACTATCTATAGGATAGTTTAATAGAAGAGAATATATGTAACTATTACAAGGCATCATAAGGATGAATGAGAACTTTTAAAGACTGTATAAACATGAGTGTGTAAGGACGTGGACACAGAACAAGGTCCACTCCCTTGGGCATAGGAGTATAGGAGGAAGAAACAGCTGCTCCTCTGAAACTTTTTGGGAAGGCAAGTTGGCAACCACGTTGAGATAATGAGAAGAGGCTACTCAGGGAGCTTTTCCTCAAGGGTCTCAATATTGTGGGTGATGTGTGATGCAGAGTCATTGAAGTAGGCAGGATAGGCTAAATTATGCTATGGTGATAACTCCTGAATCTCCTTAAAACATAAAACAATTATATTTCACTTCCACTTAATTGTGGATCAGCTGGGGCTTCTGTTGCATTTCCTCATCCTTACTCAAGGACTCGTAGATATCAGGATCAACCACTATCTGTAGCTTTGCATGCCACCATAGCAGAGGAAAGATTGAACTCAAGGCAGTCTGGCCAAAAACAATTAAATGGCAGCCCAGGCATAGCACTTCTGCTCAAATAATTTTGGTCAGATCTGGTTACATGGTCCCACCGCATCACAATGGAGCTATAAAATGTGATGATTCTATGCTGTTCCAGGCAGATGGGGAGCAATATCAATGACCACCACAGTTGCCATGTTGTGAAGAGAGCTAAAGACTGGGGATTTACAGAAACAGATGCTCCCTCCTCTATTAATGTAGCAAAACTATCAAAATGTTCTCATTTTTTAAAGCAGGTAAAACTTTTCTGAAGCTGATTTATTTTATGTGGAGCTAGTGGTATGTCCATTTCCATTTCAAACTGGTTAATAGACATCTTAATCAGGAGTCATTTGATTATAAGAAAAAATGCACTCAATTAGTTGAGGCAAAAAATGAAAATATAATTTATTATTTTTATCATCATCATCATCACCATCATCAGATATAAAAGCATCTCACAGGATCTAAGGCCTGAATATATAACCAGACTGCTCCAAAGCTAAGAAGTTGAAAGTCAATCAAAATACTCTCTCTGTAGTTGGCATGTACTCTCATTTCTTTCTCTCAACAAATCTGCATTCCTCTGTGTGTGGTTCCTTTCACACATAGTCAAATCTCACTGCATAACCTCTGTGTGTGGTTCCTTTCACACATGGTCAAATCTCACTGCATAATCTCCCAGGTCCAACCCCTATAGCTAACTGACACAATCTCACTGTACTCCATTTCCAACATTTCTGAGAGAATCTGAAAATCTCTATAATGATTCCCTTTGTATATCAATTATCTATTGCTGTATGATAAAACACTCCAAATTTTATCCATAAACAACAATTATTAATTGTTGTAATCCTTCATGATTCAGAGGGTTGACCAGACTCAGCCAGACAGTTCTCACTAAGGTCTCTTATGCGGCAGATGGTGGCTGGGGCTGGAATCATCTTCAGGGTTTCTTTACTCACATGTCTGGCTGTTAATGCTAGTTGTTGGCTGGGATCTCAAAGGGGGTTATCAACTAAAACTCTTACATGTGTCCTCTCCATGGGGACTGGGCTTCCTCACCACATGGCAGTGGGGTTCCAATGGCAAGTGTCTAGAGATAGAAAGAAAGAGAGGGAAAATAAGAGCTATTGAAAGAGTGAGCCAGGAAAAAGCTATATCATCTCATGCTATGTAGCCTCAGAAGTTAAATCGTGCACTCTTTGGGTTGAAGAGTCATAAAGTTCTGCCCAGGTTCACGAGGAGGGGGTCACAGGCTACACTGTCTGAAGGGAATATAAGTTGCAAAGTTATATTGTTTTTTAAAAAAAGCATGTTGATGGAAGATATTGCTAAGGCCATCCTTAGAAAATGCAATCTGTCACACTTTGGGTCAAATGCCTATTCCTGGTCCCAAAATTATGGTCAGGGAAACTTGTATTACATACTCCAAAAATGGCTTCAATCATTCACCCCCAGAATTATAGGCAGTTTTTAAAAAAATTAAGTGTAGGATGAACCCATACATTAAGCAGACTCTTTGCAGTGAGACATCCCTGAAGTATTTAGAAAGCATCCCACGAACAGAGAGCATTTGCTCATTAGTTCCAACATCAGGACTTGAGGGTACAGTAAACAAGATATGCTAACAGAAGAATCTGTAAAATTCCATTGAAATATTTCCTTACAACAGGGTGATGATTGTAAGCTGTAGTGTTTTTTTTTCTTTCCTTTTATCCCTACTCTCTCTTTACCAGTCCAATAAACAACAATAACCCTCTATCTACTCTCCTTCTAAGGAAAAGAGAGACCAGAAAAAGAAGTCTTTATTCAACTTGACTTTCAAAATTTATTTTTGTCAAGCTCACAAGTAAAGATTCTTTTGTAATTGCAAAAGCCACATGACGGAAAGAGAGTGATTTCATTGATATTGAAAGCTGACCTGTGAGTATTAATGAGCCAAGCTTAATAAGAAATCACAGGGTAGACTGCATACAGGATGTGATGGAAGAGTACTTCCCTGCTATACAAGACAGAGAAAAATGTTTTCCTGTGCTGAGAGAAGAAATTCGAGACAGGTATACACAGAGCAAGGCCCTCCCTCACCTTGTATCCCAGGTCCTCAGCCTCTAAGTGATACCCTTCAGAAGACAATGAGTGTTCTGGCTAGGAATCTGAAAGATATCTCTGAAGACTGGGTTGTAGCTTTTTACAGAAAAGGGTATTGGCTATATAAGAGATTATTGAACAATAGAAGCGAAGTGTAATCTATATAAACCTCTAACAAAGTTTACTTCCCTAAGCTGGCCTTGAGATATCATTTTGTTTATTTCCATTATGCCCTTCTCATAGGTCAGTAAAGCTTCCCAAGATTCTGAGTTGGACTGGCCTTTGTTTTCACTATGTACCTTTGAGACCCCTGGGGAGTTGTGTCACCAAGAGAAATTAAGTGTAGCAGTAAATTGAAATCATGTCCAAATACAGAAGAAGAAGGAGAAAGAGGAAATACCAAGTCCCAAAAATCTCAATCTCTCCCTCAAACTGTCACTTCTCGCCACAAAACCTTAGAAATATATGCAACAAGAATAGAGAAAAGTAAAGAAGCATTTATGATTATCTAAGGCCATGTAGAATTTTAGTGAACTCACCTAAAACTCATGGAGGACTCCTTTTTCTCAAGTTAAAAGTTGGAGGAAGAATAAGAAAGAGAGAGAGAGTCTTCTTAAGTCCAGGACATGGATCTTTAATTCAAGTGCCCAGGCCTTATTAGACCTAGACAACTCTATTTCAAGGCATACCCCAGGTCAGCTTACATTAACCATGAGGGAGAAAGAGAAATGCAGAAGAAAAAAAAATAGTCTGGCTTTCTTTTAGAAAGAAAGCCCCACCCAGTCCTGTTTATCCAAACCTGAGAGTAAGTATCCCTCACATATATGTATTGGGCTGTGGTGATGGAGGGAAGATAGGAGAGCGTAGTATAGACAGCCAACGTGAAATTGAGCTGGTTAGCCCCTCTCTCCACTGAAGAAGTCTCTGCTCTCTTGACCTCTCTGGATGTTTGAAGAAATGGTGTCCCTGGGGTTCACTTTGGACTGGAATTTGGTCAATCCAAATCAAAGGTCATCCTCTTTGATTTAGGATGGACTTAGAGGAGAGAGGTAGTTTAGAGGGTTGCTGTGAGCTTCAGCTCCCTTGGAGATCAGACATTTCTCTGTCTTCTTGTTAATTTAAGGGCTCAACTCAAGCCTATGGCCAACCAGCAGGCACTGCTGACCTTTCCTTGAGAGGAGAGCTATTAAGTGTCAGAGATCTCCCACAAGCTTTGTCTACACTGTCATGGGTTGCCTTGCCAGGCCTTCCAGATCTCTTCTGACCCCCATGAGGACCAAGGAAGTGAGAGCTCACCCCTTGCAACTATGGCAATTATGTTCTTTATTTTTTTTCCTAAAATCTGATAAAATATATGAAGCCAAGACAGTGAAAATTAGGTTCACCTATAGGCCATCCCAGGCCAACAGGCATTCTTTCTTGTGTTTCTTAGCTCCAACTCCAAAGCTTATCAGAGAGAGATGCACAACATGAAAACAATCTAGCCCAAGTAAAGTAGCACCTTCAATTTGAAATGTACAAATTTTTGCCATCCTGTGGGTTTCACATAATAAACCTTGTTGTTCTCACTGATAAAGACAAAATCATAATGTTTTCATATTTGCCAGGGTGCTCATCAACAGGTAGGTATAGGTCATCTATGTAGTCTATCATAGGTAACAATAAAACTCACTTGGGAGAAATCTCTTCACAAGGAACAAGAGGCAGCATTAGGAGAGTAGTAAGTACTTTGCCTCTGGAGCAAGGCCACTACTATCTAGAGACCTTATATGTACTCTTTGTGCTTCAGACAACTCATCTGTAAAATGGAGATTACACCTGTGCTTAAATCATAGGGCTTTTGTGGGGGTGAAATAAGTTAATACATGTAAAGCCCTTAAAACAGTGCTTATCACAGAGTAAGCTCTCAATAAATGTTATAAGACATTGTGACTTAATATATGTGTGTGGGTGGAGAAGGAAGGATTGACTCTATAAATTTCCTCTCTCAGCGTGATTGACTCCTTTGTTATATAGCAAGGGCTGAATAAAGAGCCTCTGATTTTCTCATTTGAGTGGTCTTTGTTTATTTTCACATTAGTCACTGAGATCTGGGGTTGTTTCTTTCAGCAGATAGCAGTATTTACTTGAGAAAATATAGGTCCCAAACTCATTGTGAGCTCAGATATCTGGATTATTTCCTTTCTCCAAGGTAGAGTCCTTTGAAGAGTAAGCCAGGGAGCACTTCTCCACAGGGCCTGGTTATCAAACTTGTTCTCACAAAGGGCAGCATGCATCAGAATTACCTAGAAGTCTTCTGAAAACATATTGGCTGAAACCCACTCCCAGAGTTTCTGCTCTAGTAGATCTCACATTTCTAACTTTTTCCCAGGTGCTGCTGATATTGCCTGCCCAGGAGCACACTTTGAGAAAGACTGGACCATCCCTAGAGCAAAACACAACTAATCATTCCACCCCAGGGATGCTGGAGAGTTCGACCAGGTGGGAGTTCAAAAAGGGACCCAACCCAGAGCTCTGGAAACCAGGTTCTTGTCTTTTGCCTGAAGAAAATTCAAGGACATGACAAACAAAAAACAGGAAAATGCAAATTTTATTATAACAAAAGTACACACTTAAGAGAGAAGTGCAGTCAAACCCAAAGAGAAAGCTGCCCCAAGGCTGAGGCTAAGTATCCTGTCTAGCCATCTTGATTTGTTTCTCATGGCTGGGATTCTCAGGCTAGGAATCAACACAGAGTGAGGGCTGAGTAAGGGACTAAGGAGAAATTATAGAGCCGTATTTGGGAGAGGTGAAGGAATGTCCCTAGGCTATCTATCCTGCCTCACCAGACTCTTAGCAGGTTGGGATCAGTTTCCCAAATAAGAGCTGTTGCAATTTACTTCAATCATGACCTCGGTAACTGAAGGGATCCTAAGGAACAAAAGGCAGTAGTAAGTAGTTTAGTCTTAGAGTCTCTGAGACCTCCCCAGACTCATGTAAATAGGAGTATTTGAAGAAACAAAGAGAGAAAGAGAAGTAGAAGCAGACAAACAGATGCAGAAAGATGAAGTCAGAGAGAAAGAAAAAATGAGAGGGAGGGGGAGGATGAGGGGGGAGAGAGAGAAAGAGAGAGAGAACGAGATCTAGAAATAAAGAGAATTAAAAATGGGGAAAAATTCAGATATCCCATTGCCTTGGCCCTGTAGAAGGAAAGGCTTCCCAATGACCCAGCACTTCTCCACCTTGCCAACACACTGAAATCACCTGGAACTATTTTAAGACATCTCAAGGCTTGGCACTGAGCCCCAGATACTGATTCAGTTATCTTGTGTATCCTATGAGTGTGCGGTAGCTAGGTGTTGGTACTTTTAAATATCCTCAGGTGGTTATAAAGTGTGGCTGCATTTAAGAACCATGAGAATAGACAGCAGCATACTCCAGGTACACTCATCTCTAACACCTTGGAAATCTCCTTTTGGTAGACTATGTCTATTATATCCTGGAAGTAACTGGGCCCATCTGGTTCTGCTTCTGATAGGAAGAAGATTGTGGCTAAAAGAGGAAGAGAATGAAAAGTAACTGAAATCTTCCTCTTTTCTGGAAGCAAACAAGCCAGAAAAGTTGTCTTTAAATATGAGAGAAAACAGCAATTAGAGAATCAAGGATTTTTTCTCCATCTCAGTTACTTTGATGAACAACATTCTTTACAATGGAACTCTTTCTTACCCTAGCGCTCATCCTACACCCACCCATGTGACCAGCTCAGAAGTGAACATCATTTTTCAGATTTTTGATAATACATATATCATTTCATTCACTCATGCAGTCATGACTGAATATATATTTCACCAGAAGAGCTGGTTTCTGAGGCCCCTTAGATGTGTAATTTCCCCCAAAATCAAGAGGGCCACATCTAAGAACTAAAGTTAACATTAAGCCCTAAGAATTCTCACAATCACAAAAAGAAAGAGCTGAGAAGATATATTTTCTGCAGCTTTCCTTGTTCTGCCCACCAGTATCCTGGGGTGGAAAATGTACAGTTATACTCCATAGATTATTATAATTAAGTAGTGTGCAGAATTCGTTTTTTTAAAAATAGCTTCATCAACTCTTCATAGCATATTTTTGTAAGATAAGTACATGTGAAAAGCAAGCAAAGATTGTTATTGTTTAGCACATTTAATTAAGTATTTCTTGCATACTTCTTGGAATTAAATATTGAATGTGGATAAACACAGAGAAATGTGCCCATGCCTTAAATCAAGGAAGGTGAAAATCAAGAGCTAAGTCTGTGATCTGGAATTATTACATGATAAACAGTGATTGAAGGTTTACCTTTCACATTCCCTATAGAAACTGTTCCAGAAAGTATCCCTTTTATATTTTCTCTCTCAACTGTCTCCTTGATGGATTTCTTCCCCCTTACTAATAAACATCTTCATCTCTCCTTTTTCTTTATCTGCTACTTACATCATTGTGACTCTTGTTTAAAGAGGAACATAAAACATAACTCAGACCAGCTTATTGAGGAGGGGATATCTTCACCCATGTAAATGAAAAATATAGTCTGAGGGCTGCACCTCAAACAATGTCATCAGGAACTGCTTTTTCTTCTCCATCTCTTGGATCCACTTCTATTGTCTTGGCTCCATTTTCAGATGGCCCTTCTCCCTCGTGGTGCCAAGGTGGCCACATCAGCCCTGCCCTACACTCCTAGGTTCAAACCCAAGAGAAAGAGGAAGCCCTCATTTATCCCAACAATCAATCCAAAGCTTTGGGTCTGACTACTGTTCCGATGGGATCACATGCCCATTGCTACACTGGAGACTGTGGACAGGGGATGGAATCATACCTGGAGTTGTAAATCAAGCCCTACCAGAAGTAACTGGACTAGGGATAGGGTAGACAGCGGTAAAAGGGGTGGAGATAGTTCCCTCAAAAAGTTGTGAGCATTTAATAGAAGGGTGAATGGATGCCAGAGTGAAAACACAAAAGAATAAAGAAAACTGATGGCTACGTTTCTGTTGACTTTTGAATAACAGAGAAAATGACTAGACTCAGAATATAGACAGACTTGGGTCTGATTCTAGCATTGTCCTTTTCACATTTTATTACTGTTATTAATAACAAGTCTGGATTGTGACTCTCTAAAAATAAGACTATATCCTATCCATCACTACAACCCCAAGGCATGCAGAATAAATGGCCGATGAATGCATTCCTGCTTTCAGAAGTAGGAGATCACTGTTTCTAAAGCCTACAAGAACATGTTGGGTCATGAGGGAGAAAAAAGGTAGTTAGTACTATTAATAACTATTAATGAGATACATTATGACTTTGTTCTTTAAAACAATCTCTAGCTAGGGACTCTTAATAGAATCTCTCCCAACCTCTCACTAAAATAACTAAGAAAACACACAAAAAGAAGAATGGTCTTCACTTTCAAAGCTACGACTGATGGGTTTCCTGATTCCAGAATCTGCAAAGAATGGTCTAAAACATATGGAAACCACCAAAACACATTCTGAATTTCACTTCATTAAGCTGAGACTGCTTTATTCCTTCCCTACCTTGAGTCTTTACCAGCCAAAGATTTGGTAGTATCTAATATAAACTAGAAGTTGGCAAACTTTTTCTGTAAAGAGTGAAATATTTTAGGCTTTTGGGGCCATCTAGTCTCTGTACAAGTTACAACTATTCAACTTCACCTTTACAGTGTGGAAAAGCCACAGATTTTCCATAATTCATAATGTAATTCATAATCTGTAATACAATTCATAAGTTGACACATATAAATAGGCATGGCTGTATTCCAATAAAATTTCATTTAAAAAAATAGGTAGCAGGTTCAATTTGGTCCAAAGGCTATAATTTTCTAAACTTGTGATGTTCACCATCACATGAGTATGTGAAGTAATCAAAATAAAATTTAGCTCCTCATATCCTCCCCCTTAATCTTACCCTACACTTTCCATCCTTATGATCTTTCTACAATCAGAAATAGAAATTCCCATAACATTGTACAATGGGACTAGATATAGTTTGGGTTCTGGGAAGTGTGTACTAGAAGGTGTCCCCCAGCTATCCACCAAGGCTTTGAGGGATACCCATACCTGCACTGTGTCTTTCTTAACCTGACCCCTCTAAGCAGTTATGTTCTTCTCCTCCTAACTATCCTACAAAGATATTGGAAACTGCCAACCCTTATCTGTGAACTGTGCCAAGGCAAGGCAGCATTGAAAGGCTGCCTTTTGATTACTCTCCTAAAATCATGCCCTCACCTGCTGCTGCTCTAATATCAGGGACCAGGTTGGAGAAAGGCTTTTCCACATGTTTGCAGTTTCTCATGTCTTTTTGGGAAGCTAGGCTCAAGTGTCCCCATCTCCTGGGCACCCAAGCATTTCTGTAGTAGCTGTCATGTCATCCCTTATCTGGACTCTCCTGGAAGGATCAAGAATTCTAGAGCCATAACCAAGTTGTCCTCGACTTTGCTTTCCCAGCCCCTTTCCTCATCCTAAAAGAGTTCTTATATCTCCTCTTAAGGAAATTGCCTTAACCTATTGCAATGCACTCTTATTCATCTACAGCTTAGTGTATACATTCCAACCTCTCAGTCTTCCAGACTGTGCCCTGTATACTTGACACCAAGCTCTTGGAATTAAAATAAATGAACAATACAATGTAAACATTTTCTCCCTCTTAAATACTTTACTTTTACAATAAAAGAAATAGCATGGTTTTCAAGGCTATTGTCTCTGCTGTGTTTAAAAACCATTCAGAAATTCAATGGCCTATTTTAGGCTGTATCCACACTCCCATGAAGCATTAAATGTCACTAACTCTTCAAGTGAAGAGCCACAGGACAACATCAAAACATGTAGAAAAGAAAAAACTCAATTAGTATTTCAAAATGCATTCCCTACTTGTAATTGTTAGCACACTCTATCAATTTGCATTACCAGCAAACCAGACCAGAAAGTGCAAATGGAAAATAAGTAATAATCAAAGATTCCATAGAACAATCTTTCCTACCGTGAAGAAACACATCATTATGAGAACTGAATGGGATCTCATAATTTCAGGCAAAATTCAACCCAATGGGACTCTAGCTATATCCTAAAACATTTTATTTTTGAATCACAAAAATAGAAAAAAATTTTTTTAACAATCATGTAGTTTCAAAATATTACCTACAAAGGAACAAAAAAAGAGAACAAGCTGGTTTTAGACTTCTTTTCAATACTAAGTTTCAGAAGGCAGTGGAATAATTTCTACAGAGGTTTGAGAGGAAAACAGGTATTACTCCAAAATGTTATAGCTACCTAGTTCTGAGCTGGAGATATGGATTTGGGGGCCATTAATATAAAGGGAAGAATTGCTGCCTTGGACGAATAAGTCAAACAAGGAGAGATTTTAAAGTGAGAAGACCAGAAGCTCTGAGGAATGTCTAAGCAATGCCAGTATTGAAGAAATAGGCAAAAAGAGAGTAGTCAAAGAGAACAAGAGGGTGTTTGTCATGAAGTTAAGAGACTAGAACAAGAATGGTTCCACATAGTGAATCTGAAATCTGGGTTGAACACAGCCAAGAAGTAAAGTAAGATAGGAATGAACAGTTTCTATTGAATATGATGACAAAGATATCACCAGCAATACACTTAATTCTAAAATGTATTAAATTAATCAAAACTTTAAAGATATTTGATATGTAATTTTATAAATCTAATGAATTATTAGCATTTATTCCCAGTAACTGAAATGAATTGCCCCACAACATTTAGAGTATAATAAATGGCACATCCATCCTTTTTTTAATTGTGATAATTTATACATCATATACACATACAGTACCATATGTACAAAGAGTTACATAATATATATGTACTATTTAAGTCTAACGATAAAATGAAAACTCATAATCCAGGTTAAGAAATAAAACATTACCAGGAACATAAAAGTCCTGTGTGAGCCTCTCACCATAACATACCTCTTAGTCCCCAACAATAATTGATCAAAATCTGAATTTTGTGATAATCATTCCTTAACTTTTCTCTAGATTATTACACATGTATGTGTTTCTAACATTTGGTTCAAAATTTCTAATAAATATACTGAATGTATTCATCTGAAACTTGCCTTTTTTGTTTAACATTATACTTTTGAGATTCATCCATGTTGATGCATATAATTGTAGTTTTCATTTTCACTGCTGTATAGTATATTATATGACTAGTATATATTAATTTATTTATCTATTTTATATTATTAATTGATACTTGGTTTATTTCCCATGATTTTGCTGTTGTGAACAATACAACAATCAATATTCCTATATATGTCTCCTGGATGGAGAGAGCCCCAAGTATCCTGGACTCTCTTTCTGTACAGGTATCAAATATATCTGCCTATATGAGTCTGATGTCTTCACAGAGTAGCATACAAGGTGGCTATAGGGAGACTACTGTAATAATGAATGAACAGTCTTTGAATTAGAACTTCATTATTATTTTGAAATACTTGATATAGAAAGGTTGATTTATATTCAGTATCCATGAGCAGCATCACAAGAAATTTCAACATAACATTTGTCAAGGGAGGAAAAGAAGAATTGTTAGAGTAGGTAAATATGTCAACTATTGATTTTGAATGATTGTAAAAGGCTTTAACTTTTGCATTATTTGCTTGTGTGAACAAATTTCTTGTCAACACTGACTATCCAGAATTTAAAGAGACAATTAATAAAAAGTGCTGAACAGGAATTACGCATAGCCATTTCAAGCAAAACATCTAATATGAAAAACATTATGCTCATGGAATGATAAAGTTTCTAATTTTTAAAAAAGGGAATTATTTCATCTGAACAATTATAAAAATTCAGTATAATCCTTAACAACTTTTGTAGTAGCCAGCCTCTAATTATTTCTGTTTCCTGGTATCACACCCTGGTATAGTTCCCTTTCACACTGAATAGAACAAGCCTCTGTAACTAATAGAATTATTGCAGAAATGACAGTGTGAATTAGAAGGCTAGGTCATAAGAGATATTGTGGGGCAATTCATTTCAGTTACTGGGAATAAATGCTAATAATTCATTAGATTTATAAAATTACATATCAAATATCTTTAAAGTTTTAATTGATTAATTTAATAAATTTTAGAATTAAGTGCATTACTGGTGATATCGTTGTCATCATATTCAATAGGCACTGTTCACCCCTATCTTACTTTACTTCTTGGCTGTGTTCAACCCAGATTTCAGATTCACAAAGTTAAGAGACTAGAATAAGAATGGTTCCCATATACATGTCCCACTTCCATCTCCTAAAAGGAGGGGAAAAAAAGCAAAAGCTGGAATTGCTAGTGTTCAGAATCCTTCACTCTTAGACATCATGTCACCTTCACAGGCTCCTGTGCTTTTATTTTTGTGTAAATTAAAGCAAAGGAACAAAGAGGATGAAGGGCAAAATGGGCCATGGTAGGGGTCATAAAAACTTTATTTCAAGAATTTACAGAAACTTAATGGCCCTAAATTCACTCTATATACAAAACATGAACAGGATTGACATATTTGGAGGCCCTAAGCATTAAAATGGCAATGATGCCTTCCTATGTGCAAAGTAAAAACTTTAAAAAGCTATGTGTAAGAAGCCCCCGACATTTCTATTTTTTCCTGATGTTTTTCTTGAAATGCTAGTTTTCAAATCCATCTTAAAAATCATTTGAGTTCCCATGCTTTGTCTCTTCACTCAGTTCATCTGCCTATTTTTTAATCTAGCAATGCTAACACTCTTTACAAACATAAAGATTCATTTTCTAATGTGGACATTTTCATTATAGTGCCTCCTATGCCCCAATTATTAGGAAATTAATGATTTTACCTTCCAGCTACTAGCTTTTCCTAAGGGATATTGTTAGTAGAGCTGCCTTTGATAAGTGCTCATTCTGTTAATATTCCTCTGAAGCCCATTATAAATGTTCTTTTTAGCCAGAAATTGCAGTCTCTGGTGACTAAAACCAGAGTGGTAGGGCAGCGGGGAGCTCATCTCATACCTATAGGTCTCATACTGCCTAGGTTGTCCCTTTCCTTGTCGCATACTCACCTTACATACAAGCAAAGGGTCAAGCTACTTACATCCTGATCATAGAGAAGGAGTTGGCAGGTGACAAATGCTAATTTCTGAGGTCTGAAAAGGTACTTCAGATTATCTTTTTTGAAAACAAGCTCCAGACCCAGGGCAGGGTGGGGAGGATCTGAACATCCTACATATTTCATAGTGTTTTGCTGCATTTGAAAACTGATTGGGGCCATACTCATAGAAATCAAAGTGCTCTCGGAGTTTCGAGTCACCATTGGTTAGTTTAAGCACACACAAGTCATGGACAAAGCAGAGCACTAAAAATATTTACCTCTTTATAAAATTTATATTAAAATGCTGAAGCTGAGCTGTTCAATATAGCTACTGGGCACTGTGACTATTTAATTTTAAATTAAATAAAAATAAAAATACAGTTTCTCAGTCACACCAGTACATTTTAAATAGGCACTTAAGCACTGTCTAAAGTATTTAAATCATCATGGAAAAGAAATAAAAACTTCATTGAATTCCCTTACATCTATATTATGATTTGACATTGTTTTAAAGTTTTGAATTACACATTTGAAAAACAGATGGGAGAACTATAATATTTTTAATGCTTGGAGACCTCTAAAGAATTTAATCTGACCTTAGCCATCAGAATCCTAACAGCATTTACATCCTTGACCTCCCCTCCACGCACTTTATCAATAAATTGTTGGCCTGGACGGTAACCCTTAAACACTAGCAATCCAAGAGACAAGACACTATATTGGAGCGTCGGCTGGTCTCCTAGCAACCAGCCCTTCCCCTGCCTTCCCTCTCCTACCTCATTAGACTGCAAGGGGCAGGGCCAAGAGCTAAGTGCCCAATAGGAGGGCAGCGGAGGAGGGAGTCTTGGCCGCGTCCCCGTCGCTAGAGAAACCGCTACAGTCTGAGTTCGCGCGCGATGCCGAGTGCGGAGGAGAGGGCCGCGGTGGCTGAGGAGAACGCTCACCAGGAACCCGGCGCGGACCCACGATTGCGACTCCTGGGGGCCTACGTGACCCAGAGCCTGCGGCCGGCTGCAGGCTCCTGGGAACGCTGCGCGGGCACGGCCGAGGCGGAGCAGCTGCTCCACGCCTTCCTGGACCGCGATGCTGCCGAGGGGCCGCTGCCTCTGCTGGTGGTGCGGCCAGGGCTGGGGGGCCTAGCCTTGCAGCTGGGGCTGGATGCAGGACCCCCCGAATCCAGCACGCCTAGTGCTAAGGGGCTTTTTTTTCTGCGCACCAGGCCCAAGCCGCCGGGGCCCAACAGCCTTCGCGGCGCAGTGCTCTGCGGAGACTTGCCCGCGGCGCCTCTGGAGCACCTGGCCGCGCTGTTCTCTGAGGTGAGGGTGGGTTGGTGACCCTGCGCCAGCAGCCGGTGGAGAAGGGAGGGGAGAAGGCGGGGCCATGGCGGAGGGGCGGGGCCATGGGAGAGCGAAGACTCGGAGCAGTTCTAGTCGAAAGAAAAGGGGATGGTTGCGGGGTGGGGCTGGATGGAAGCTGAGACTTGGGGATGACTTCTGAGAAGCAAGCTGGAGAAATCTGAGCAGGGGCCCGGTTAGACGAGAAAGTTCGGGGGTCTAAGACTCAGTTCAGTCGTGGTCAGGGTTCAACCAAAGTCAAGTGGAAGTATCTGAGGAGTTCCTGGGGCCTGACCTCTTTTTAAGGCTATTTAAATCTCTCCTGTAAGCTGGCACTGAAGAAGATTGGAAGTAGTGAACAAAGAGGCATTTCTATTGGGTCAGTGAGGTGAAGGAGGTGAAAGGCCATATGAACAGTGTTTAGTTCTGGGAAAGAGTTAAAAGTGGTTGGTGGTTTCGTTTTGATTTTCATCTCACTCATTACACAACCATGAACCAACCAAAGGTCAACCTTTGTGCCCATATAAGTTGGGGCATCCAATTGAAAGTGTCCAACAGGAGTTTGGAGGGGTCTGCATGGAGCTCAGGGAAGATCTCTGGAGATGTGAGATGTGGATTATGGAACGCTTTGATGGCATCACAGCAGAAGCCTCAAGAATGCAAGAGATTTAAGAGGTGTACTCAGGAGAGATTCTTGGGACATTTAGATCTTTCTGGAATGGTAATACACTTTCTTTAAGTTGAATGTATATGCTTCTGGAGGCTGGATGCCCTGGATCTTGCAGGTTTCGAAGTAAGTATTTACAGAGTACTGCCTATGTGATGTTTCATGAGATAGGTGCTATGGGGAATAACAAAGAAATAAAGACAAGATCTCATCCATGAAATTAACCATATATCTAAATATTTAAAATAGTCTGACAGGGTGGATGGTGGTAGAGCTTACCTAAAGATGGCCTCAATGCTGGAGGCTCCTTCTAGGCTCCCTGCTACATCAGCTGTTGGCCCTTTAGATGCTTTATTGGAGGCTATGGGAAGGGGAGCAACAGGAACTCTCTATGGGCCCAGGAAAGCTAGATTTCTCAGTAGATATGGAAATATTTCAGTATATTAACAACTAGAATGGCTTACTACTTTGCATTGACTGAACACTATCCCTGCAGAAATTCAAGCTTGGATGAAATCTCCTCATAGAAGATGATGATAGAAAGCAGTGTCACTGGATTCAGAGGAGAGATACATGTGTGGCATGAGATCCATGCTTAGCCTCAAATGTTGAACTGGCTCCTGAACAAAAGAGAGATTTAGGGTAGAGAGCAAGATAACTTTTAGGAAAGGGGAACACATTGAGCAAAGGTTCAGAGATGGAACTGTACCTCATGTTTGTGGGAGACAGCAGATCCATCTCACAGTTGTGTCATGGCCAAGGAAATGTACTCCAGCGAGCAAAAGTAATTTTAAAGTAGTATAAACCTGCAAATGTTGAAGAATTTTCATTGAAAGAGATTGGAAACAAACAATGTTCATCAGTGGGGACTGGGTGAAGGAATTAAGGTCCATCTATAATTAAAAGGAATGATTGATGTGAAATAATTCTTAAGATAACTTTTTTTTTGTTGTGGCAAAAAAAAAAAACTATAAGATAAAATTCACAATTTCCAAGTATAGAGTACAATAATGCAAACCACATGCCTGTTATTATGCAACAAATCCCCAGAACCCTCCCGATCCTGCATGGCTGAAACTCTATGCCCACTGAATAATAACTCTCTCCCTCCCTCTCCCCACAGCCCCTGCAAACCATCATTCTACATGATGGATGTCTCTATGCATTTGACCTCTGGGTATCTCACATAAGTGGATTCATGCAGTATTTGTTTGTGTGTGTTTGTGTGACTGGTGTATTTCACTTAGCATAATGTTCTTAAGATTCATCTATGTTGTAGCATATGACAGAATTTCCATCCTTTTAAAGGCTGAATAGTATTCCATTGTTTCTTTTTTTTTTAATTTTCCAATTAAAACTGACACAATATTATACTGGTTTCATGTGTACAATTTATATAACTCATAAGGTGATCACTCCAGTAAATCTAGTACCCACCTGATAGTTATTACAATATTTTTTACTATATTTCTTATGCTATTCCTTATATCCCCATGACTATTTTGTAACTACCAGTTTGTACTTCTTAATCTCTTTCTTTTCCATTCATCCATGGATGGACATTAAGGTTCTTTTACCTCTTGGCTATTGTAGATAATGCTGCAATTTAAGATAATTTTAAGTGCAAAATTATACACATGCACAGACACACACACTTATATATATATAATATGCTACTGTTTCTGATAAAAAAGAATGGAAGGAGAAGGAGAGAAGGGAAGAGGAGAGGAAGGAGAAGAAAGGTAAGGAGGAGTGAGAGAAGGAAGGGGTAAAGAGGGAGAGAAGAGAGGAAGACATTAACAAAGTTTTCCATATGGGGAACTGGGTGACTGAGGTACCAGGGTAGCTAAAGGACTTATTTTCCACTGTACAAGCTTTTGTACTTTTAAAATTTGTACCATGTAAATTTGTTATCTATTAAAAATTTAAATAAAATAATTTATTTTTAAAATACCTCTAAGCCTTCACTTTCATTTCTCAAAACTTCTAACAGCAATCCTTAGGCCATTCACATGCTCCTCTCTCATCTGCTTCTTTTACACACCCTGAAGTTGAAGTTGATCCAGTGCCTCTTCAGAACTCTGCTTAACCCCTCATCCCTGAAGCCCCTCCTTTCCCTCCTAGCTTTCCTGCTCACTGTCCTCTCAACCTGTGGATTAGCTAACCCCTGGCTGCAGGCTCCCTTCCTCCTTCCACCTTGGACTCAGCATAACTAAAGCCAAAAGATCCCACCTGGCTGAGAGGTCTTCCTGTGTTGTGTTGCAGGTGGGTGTGGGGTAGGTGTGCCCCATTATACTAGTACATGGTTAAAAAAAAATCCAGCTAGAAAATATTTTTCAAAAACGAATTGATAGAATTTAATAACTTGTTCCCTTTCTTCCTTCTCTCAGTCATTTCATTTACTGCTGCCAGGTTCTCTTTCCTAGAGCTCTGAAACTTGGAAGCTGTTTTGAAGTTTTGAGTTTTGTGAAGGATGCATGAGATTCAGAGTCTGATAGACCTGGATTCAAATCATGGTTCTGTCAAATTTATCATTGTGATGTGAGCACCTCTGTTGGGGTCAAACTACCTTACAGGGTTATCATTAAACTTAGAAATAATATATTAGGACTTCTGGAACAGAATGTGTTATGTTGTAGGTAACCCATTTAGGACAAGAATTATTGTCACTCTACCTCCCCCTAAAAGCTTCTTCACTTCTGTGACTGATCCTCATCACCTTGCTCTACCTAAAGCCAATTAACCCTTATGTATTCAGCTGTATTTCTCCCTTAACCTGGTAACTCTGCTCCTGGAGGTGCAATATGTGTTCTCCTTGCTCCTCCTTGCTGCTCCCAGATCCCTGTTGAAAAGTTTGTATCTCACGCCATCAGATGAAGCCACCTTTTCCTCATTGCAGCATCATGCATTGATGGCATTGCCTTCATTTCTTTAAGATTGGACTCCTGGATCACTGTGACTCTCCCCACAGTTACTATTTCAATAGACACATAAGTGATCCTTTCAATAACCTGGCCTCTGTGCTCCTTGAATTTTTCTCCAATGATCTTGTCCCCCTTCCCTATCTTAACCATCTGTTCCTATGGCCATTCCAAGACCTTGCATTACCAATAACCATCCCCTTTCCGACCACTACTCCTGTCTTTCCAGCTCACTCCCTCCAATTTCCCATGACCCTCCTGAGACCTTCAATCCATTGATCCTGCTGTCCCACTGTCCCTTACCCACACTCATGTTCTTTCTCTCTTTACCCATTTTGATTGCTGTGCTCCATCATTATTATCATTATTTTGTATAAACTCCTGACTGGCCTCTGCCTTACTTTGTCATACTGGTTTGGCAAAATGACAATTCTGATGAAATTCAACTCTCTGCCTACTCTATCCCTGCACCTATGAGGTGAAGGGGCTTGTGAAAAACCAGAACTCCACTTTAAATTCATGACTTTGAATCTATAGTAGCCCTTTTATGCTTCCCAGCCAACTTCCCACACTCCCAATTACTTTCTTGCTCTTCTAGATCCCTATGCACTTTTTTTCCCCCTCAAATGTCCAAAATTTCCTCTCAATCTCATTCTGTGAGTCTCGCGATTTTCTTAGTTTTTTAAAAAAGGAAAAAGTAGAATAAAACTTTCCCAAACTCATATCTACCCCATCTGTCAATATCTGTACTCATATACTCTGACATTCCTTCCATTGCTGCAGATGGACTATCTGCTGTCATCTGATGCTAGCCCTAAAACTAACACTGCTACTTTTGCTCTAACTCCCATTCATGTTCATCTCCTTGAGGAAGTAGCTCTAGTAATTCTCCCCTCTCTCCTACATTCTTATTTTCCTTTCTCCACTATATAGTTCCCATCAGACAAAATCCTCATTCCTTTCACCTCCTATCATCCCATTTCTATGATACCCTCTAGAGCAAAATGTCTAGAATATGTGTCTATTCTTGCTATGTCTCATTCTTTTTCTGTTTTTTTTTTCTCATACTTATCAGGCTTTACCTTCACATTGCACAGGAGAGAAATTAAAGAACTTGTCAGTGCCACCAATGACCTCCACTAGACTACATCAAATGGTCATTTATCGGTCCTTTTCCTGCTTTACCTGTGAGCAGGATTTGGCACAGCTCATGATGACCTTCTCCTAGAAGAACTTTCTTCACTTGGCTTCCAGGACACTAGTCTTCTGGTTTCCTCCTGTCACCCTGGGCATTCTTCCCAGTTTCCACTAGAGATACCTCCTCCTCTTCCTAACTTCTTAAAACTGGAGAGCTGTAGGACCTTTTCTTTTCATTTCCTTTAAGGCATTCCTTCAGCTTTAGAATTTTAAACTATCTGTATCTGACACCTCCCAAATTTGTTATTGTTATTTTTAGCCTTTTATGCTCCTCTGAACTCCCAACTACCATATTCAACTGTATACTCAATATCCCCATTTAGAAGTCCAATAAATATGTCAAATTCTGGCATGTCCAAAAACACTCCTGAACTTCCATCAAGAATGTATTTCACTCTTATTCTTTCCTACCTCAGTTAATGGCAGCTCCATTTTTCATGTTGTTTAACTCCCCAAACTTGGAGTGTCCTGAGTCCTGTTTTTTTTTCTTACAACTCTAAAGTCAGTCCATTAAGAAATCACATAGTTTGAGCCTTCAAAATTTATATAAAATGAGACCATTTTTATTATCTCCTCTGTTTTCCCCCCATGCCAAGCTACTGTCTTCTGCATTACATTAATAACTTGCTAACTGATCTCTTTTTCCACTTTTGTCCCCTAGAGTTTATGATGAACACAGCACCTGGAGTGATCCTGCCAAAAAAAAGGTGTCAGATCATATGGCTCCTTTGCTCAGATCTCTACAGTGATTTCTATATCTTTGAGAGTAAAAATTAAAATTCTACAGGCAAGGCTGCATGTAACATGAACACTTTTACTCAACCCTATTCTTCTTACTTACATTGTTCCAGTTTCACTGGCTTCTACACTGCTACTTGATTATACCAGATATACTCCCACCTCATGGCCTTTGAACTGCCTGTTCCCTCTACCTACAATATGCTTCTCCCAAATATCTGCACAGCGCTCTCCCTATCCTCTCCAGTCTTTGTTCAAATGTTACCTTCTCAATAATGCCCGCACCAATCATTCCATTTACAATTGCAACCCCTCTGCCCCACATTCCTGATCCTCAACTGCTTTATTTTTTTTCATAGATCTTATAGTTGGTTGACTCTTTCTCTCCTAGAATATAAACTTCATGAGGTCAGGAATGTGTGTATGTTTCTTTTCCCACTGATGTACCTTCCCAGTACCTAGAATAGTACTAGCGCATACTTAATACTTCATAAATATTCATTGAATAAGTGAATGAGTGGCTTTTCATTTCATAGAGTTCACATTCATTATCTTTGTATCACTCAAAGCCCTCCAAAATCCAACCCAAACCCACTTACCACTTTTTCTTCAAACAGCATACAGCATTCAGTTATTCTATGAACCTCTATTGAGTGCCATACCCAAAGGAGTACTGTATATGCATGTTGTATATGCATATGCATGTATGTATATATATAAAGATCAAATAAGATATTGTCCCTGCCTGTTTATTCTATCTCCCCTGTTAGGCTTTCTGCCCGGGGCCCAAAGGTCCTTTCTTAACATGTGAGTTGAGCTCAATTTCTGACATTTTATTTCTTGGAGCACTCTGTCCACCTGTTGCTTTAACTTCTCAATTCAATGATTGTTTCCAGACAGATTAGGCAAGGATTACTTCTTGGATTTCACATGTAGAATCCAGGTGTTCTATTTTATTTCCAAATGGACTTACTGGTCATATACCGAACCCAACCAACCATATGAGTTCATATTTCCTTTTCATTATTTACTTAGTAGTTCCTTATCACATTACTAGATCCTCTATTTTTCTTTCTAGTATTCCTTTTTTGTGAGCTCTTGTCATGCAGAGGTTTCTAGTGAGTTGTACTATAACTTTTTCTAATGATAGAAAACTCAATTTAAACTAGCTCAGAAAGTTCAAGAGCAGCCTGATTCAGGAACTCATATAATGTCATAGGCCTTGGACTTTCTCCATCTGTAAACTCCCTCTTCTCCATATTGACCCTGTTCTAAGGCTCCAAATGGTAGCAAGATCACCACCAGTAGCTCCAGAATCATAGAAAAAGAAAGCTTCTCTTTCTCAAAAAGTTCAAATAAGAGACTTTGTTCTGACTTTCATTGGTTCAGATTTGTTCACATGTCCACCTCTGGATCTGGAGATGGGTACCGAAAGAATAACTATGTTGGGTATCTTAAATTGACTAATGTTCACCCTACAGATATCTTTCAAGATCCTCAACTTTACTTTACCTTTTTAAGGTGCCCCCTCACACCACCTGGAGACAGTCAGCCTTACCTGCATTTGTTCTCTATTTTGCCTCTGGCCTTTATGATTATTTAAATCACTTCCTATTCACCCTATTGATTAGATAGGATTCCTGCCCTAGATTTATGGGGATGGCTGCATATACAACACTGGTGAGATTAGACTATGGCAGTTTATTTAGTCACATATGCCAATAGACCAGAGGAGGAGGGAGGGCACCATTTTCACAGAGTCACACACAGGGGATTGCCTTTGGGAACAAAGCAAACCACCAGTCGCTGTAGGAGTCAAGCTTTGTAGTATCAAGAGTGTGGTGTCCACTGGTTCCTGTAGGAGGATGGGATTAGCTTGTTTGAATAGTTTCATTGGCTGACAGGGAACTGAAGCCCACTACTGAGGAATAAGCACCAACCATGCCTGGTCCCCTTGATAAGGAGGGCTGTTTGATGAGGGGAGATTATGTGCAGGAGCAGAGTGGAGATGAAAGCTGTGATAGGCTATTCCAGGCTCTCCTGGTTTTACCAGATGTCAAGCAAGTATATATGCTGGTTCTTATATCAGGCCTTACAACACAGTGACTTGCAATACAGGTTGTGTATCGCTTTCTGGGCCTTTCTCAGAATAATTTTTCTTTTGGGTCTCAGAAATAGAATACCTGCCTTTCTTTCCTGGACACCTCTGTTACAGGTTGTTATCCCTGTCTTGGCCAATGAGAAGAATCACTTAGACTGGCCCCATGTGGTATGTCAAGATGTCCAGCAGCATGCCCACAGTCTCCAGTGTGACCTCCTGGTTATCCTTGAACAAGTGAGGGGGAAAACTTTGCTGCCTCTTCCAGTAGGCTCAGAAAAAATGGAGTTTATGGATTCTGAAAGTGAGACTCTGTAAGTACTGCCAGTTTGGCTGTATAGAGCCTCTGAGATATTGGAGATGCTGTTTTATCTGAATGTTTTCTTTATGACTTTTCTGTTCCTGACTTGGAACATCTCTCTGTTCTGCACACAAGTCCACTGCTTCTCTATTGGCCAACATCTTCAGACTGTATGTTTCCTGCTGATTACTACTCTTGCCCCAGTCCCTCAGCCTGAAGTCTTTTGAGGCTATTACAGCAATGTGGCCTTTTTTCCACCAAGAGTTATTTCAGAGCTGAAATCAGCCACACTGATTTCAGTATTTTACTTATCAGGACAGTGTCTCATCACTGGCAAAGATCCAGTTCCGGTTTGGGAGACAGCCATGCCACTTCCCAGCATTTACCCAGCACATAATGTCACAGAACTAACTCTGGTGGTTCTTGTTACAGTTCCAGACTCTCCCCCTCTAGCAGCTGGAATTTTTTTTCTGAATAGAAACAAATTTGACTTTATTGGAGCTTCAAGTCCACATATTCTGAGCCTCTTCTCTTAAGAGTTATAGCCACCATCAGCTTTCACTTACAATTCCAGTTTATGAGCTATCTTTGTTTCTGTCTAATGAGGACTTTTTTTCTTTCAAGATAGGCTATGTATCTAAATGATACATGTTGTTATATTCTAGGTGGCAGGAGTGGGGGTGTAGGGAGGGAGAAGGGGACTCTTAATAAGATGCTTAAATTGGAAGGAATTCTCTAAACATGGAAAATAATATCTTCTGCTGAGTTTTGAGTCACTAAAATAAAAATGCCTGTGACAATTTTATTTTAAACCATTGTTGGTAGTAGTAAGAAAATCATATTCTTGATGTTTAAGCATTGGTTACATAGAACTTAGTGTATAGCTTGGGATCCTGACTTTTAATCCAGGCTCTGCCACTTACTGGCCAGGTGACTTAGAAGAAACCATTTAATCTCTCCCAGCCTCACTTTCCTCATTTGTAAAATGGAGATGACCTTAGCACCTACGTCACATTCAGGGTTCTTGTGAGATGGTATCCATAAAGCTCTTAGGACAGTGCCAAGCATATAATAGTGCTTAATAAATGGTAGCTATTATGACTAAGTTAGAGTAATTTAAGATTAGGGATTGACCAAGAGTCAAAATGGAAGGCCTGCTGATGTCCAGGATATACTAATCATGCACCTTCAAGGTTTGTCTGGGATAAGGAAGTCATAATGAAAGCTGAAGTAGGTGACTTCCAAGTTGAATGACTCATCGAATAAAACAGGAAAATTCCCAAATGCCAATTGGCCACAGGTGCCTGAAACTACTGAGTATTTTTATGTGTTTGTGGCAAGAGGCTGTCTTCCTACATGAGCTCAGTCTGCCCTAATGCCAGGAGTTTCCTATCATATTACTGTCATTGTGTATTCAGGGCCCATGATTTGATCTGAAGAATAAGTAATGCATAAGATGGCAATGTAATTAAAATGAGTTTTTGCTATTGGAAGTAATTCGCTACATATGTAATTTGAAGCAATTTCCCAGTTAACTGGAAAACTTATTGTGGTTTAACAAAAATACTCAATTTTCAAAATAAATAAATTCAAATTACCCTTATCCTTTTCCTTTTATATTTTAACATAACATTTAGTGTATGTGAAAATAATTGTTGCTGAGTTTGTCTTTCTTTGTTCAAATTTGATAATTTCCCAAAAGGCTGGATAATATTTCAGGAAGGTGAGTATCTTCTCTTTTTAATCACTTATGCTATATCATTGCTCAACAAATATGAATTTGATTAAATTAAGTGAAGTTGGTTTCCTGGCATGAAAATGTAAATGATAGACTCTCTTTGTTTTCATTTGTGTCTTGAGTTCTTGGCATGAACAATTTTCAGTTAAGACTTGGTGAAAAGGCAAACCAAAATGTATTTTTTAATTTTTAATTCCTTCCAAAATATTCCTGGTTTCTTTGTTTAAAAGATATATGAAGTAGAAGGCTTGGGAATTCTATTTTTCACTGGAAAAGTGAGGACAAAGCAAAGTTAATATTGGTGTTCAGATGGTTTGTCTTGTGGAAGAGGAAGTAACCTATTTCCTCTTGATACAGAGGTCAGAACTAAGACCAAAATGAGGAAATCACAGGGAAGTAAATGTGGCTCAATGTAGAGTAGTACTTTCTTCCAGGGAGAGCTGATCTACTGAGGAATGAACTGCTTTGTCAAGTGGGGAGCCTGCTGACATTGGTGGGATTCAAGCAAGGGTTGAGTAGTCATGTGAATGTTTTTTGTCCAGTGTATTTCTGCATTGACAGAAAGACTTGACAGGAGTCAAAGTTCTTAAACTAGTCTTCAGAATATTGGTGAAGCCTTGAGTCTTGAATAATTGTGTATGATTAATTGTGTATGCATGAATTCATAAGCATTTTGTCTGGGGAGAGGATCTGTACTTTTCATTGACTATTCAGCAGCCTATTGTCCAACAAAAGTTATGAATTCCTGAACTAGATGGAGCTTCCCACCTATTTTTTTTAATTGTGATTCTGTTTGCAGGAATACACAGAGTTAAGTTGTTTCCAGTGTTTCAGGAGATTTGTTGTGTCTTTTCTAGCTTGGATTCCACAGATAAGTCAGTCATCTATGCCATTGAATCTACAGTGATCCAATGGAGCCGCCAAGTGCAAGTGATACTTAAGAGAGAGTCTTCCCAGCCACTCCTACAAGGGGGCAATCCTACCCCTAAGGTTGAGTTGGAGTTCTGGAAGAGCAGGTAGGCACATGCTTAAACCCTGGGGAGTACATAAATGTCTAACAGAGGATAATGGCCTTGGGTAGCCAGCCATTGAGTCTGGTCTCACCACCAGGTGTTTCTCATCATTCCTAGAGCAGATAGCTCAGTGTCATTTAGGTGGGTACACTTTCCCTGTGTTCTGGGAGATGTGTGCTTTCCCTAGAGTTCAGTAGTTAACCCTCCTTTCTTGAGCTGTAGTCAGTACATCTTCTGACATTTTTCAAAGATCCTTTCAACTACATGTAAAATTAATTAACTCTCTTTAATATATTTTTTATACTTGTCTACTCCCTTCTTCTTAGACAGTCAAGGCTATTTACACATTTTGTAAGGATCTGGAGAAAAATAGAGGTTTGACAGCTGGATGCAGAACAGACTCTCCAAGTTCCCAGCCTGTCATTAGTAGGGCTAGAAAGCCTATCATGCTTTGTGTCCTAGCCCTAGAGTTTCAGAAAGACCTAATTAATGATCCTACTGCCTCCCTCTGCCTCCCTACTTTCTTGTTCCAATTTATCATCATGCTGATTAATGTTTTACTCAAAAGGAGAAAGACATATATTTGAGGCAGATGTCCCTGTCTTTGCATTGAGTGGAGAGTATCCATGTCACATGACCAAGAATGGTGGTAGGGCTCCAGCCTTGTTTGTGCCACCATGCTGAAATGCCTCATCCTCTTATCTGATTTCTGACCATTCCGCTGACCTACTGTGGGGCTTTCTCCAGCAGTCTCACTCTGATACCTCTCTTACCCCACTCCAATCCTTACAATAAGAGCTAGTGACCTCCAGCTGCCAAGCTTTTGAGCCACCAGATGGTCATAGCAGTTTTTCCTACTGTCACCTCCTGGAGCTCCCCCTTTGAACCATGTCTCTTACACAGGCTTTTGCCCTTAGCAAATGCCTTGGCTATTTGGTCTGGAGCTCACCTTTGTGAAAGAACTCTGAGACAGGGCTCCTCTTGTCTATCTGAGGGTGTGTCATCACACTGTGCCTTGAGTTTCCTGATGGTTACCTGTATTCACCTTTTGTCGTGGTGTTGCAGGTCTGAGGATCTGGAATACATTTATAATCAACTAAGAACGACAAAGGTGAGAGGCATGGTGGGACTCCTGGACAAGCTTCAGAGCAGCTACTTTCCAGCTTTCCAAGCCATGTTCAGAGATGTTGTAGCAGGTGAGGAACAGCAAGTATTTTCATAAATGCATTTGACTCGAATTTTTTACTTAGTGAATTATCTTCTCTCTCTGATTTCAGGAGCATCAAGTCCTTAGAACCCTCCAACCCAACACAAACTAGCAAGATGGCAAGAATACCAAATCTAGAAGCAGGAAAGCAGCTATCTTATGCTTTGCTTGCATTTCCACTGCTTTGTGGCCTAGGGAAAGTCACCTAACCTCTCTGAGCTTTAGTGTATACATAGTACATACACTCCCTGATTACTTCCCTGATTACTTCCCTAGGCTGCTGGGATATAATATAAGTGTATGTATTTTACTGACTGTACCACACTATACAAGTGCTTGTTGTTATCTCTCACCCATGGAATTTAGGTCCCTTTGCCCCTGGCTCCTTGAGAAGTCTATATTCCATTTATAACCCCAATTCTGCCTTTTCTATTCCCACTGTCAGATGAGACTGCAATTTCCTGGCCATTTGAGCACCAGACAAGATCAGCCCTTGTCAAAATTGCAAAGCCAGCAAAGTCTATAATTAGCAGTAGGTAAATTTTTTCAGGGCTCCCTCTTCCCTCATCAGTGTACTTTGCTTCTTTCCTTTATCTTTTCAGACCTTCTCCCAGCTCTTCAGTATTATAGGTCAGAATGTGTTTTTAAAGGTATTTGCAATTTCATATGATTTACGCTTAATCCAGGCAGTGATTTTCAAACACTTTTTTCTCTATTGGAATTCTTTCTTTAAATCAATCTCTGGTGTAAGTCTAAAATATAAAATTAATCAAGGTATATTTGCTCTGTTAAAGAGAAGAGTGTCCTCTGTCTTTAGCCCATTGGTTGATCCCTTATCCCACCTTCTCCTTCTGATGATGTGGGGTTTGAAAACCACTCAAATGCAAGAATAAAAGCTCCAATGGTATAGTTTCTGACATGTGCTATATAACAGAGAAGAGCTGGCATAACTAGCTAGTCTTTGAGGTCTTTCTGGGTCCTAAAATCTTATCACAGAGTCTACTCTGCCAGTACATAATAGAACAAGGTCCTTCTTGAGGCCCCAGTTTATTGCTTCACTGAAAGATTTTTTATCCCAGAAGAAATAACTCTCGTTCTCAATTTATAGTTTAATAAAAATTGCATAATTGTCTAAAAAAGGGGTATGTATATCACTGTTGGTATGAGAGATGATTGTGAAAGACATATGGATAGTTAGATTTAAAAATGTGTTATTTAGTAACTATTTTTGGCAAGTGATACCAGTTTTCCATTTATGGCAGTGTTCTGAAGTTTTCACTTAATATGATTTTATTTAGATTAAAATTGGAGTCAGTTCAGAGAAAAGTGTTAAATAATACTATAGATTGTATGCCGACATGACAAATATGTAAAGGAAATATGCAAACGGTATTAATTTGGGACTCTGAATTAAACATATAGTAAAGTACATTTATGAGTTGGTTTTTTAGATCTCCAAGTATATTTTTTACATTAATAGATAAATAGACTATGATCATTCACATTACTTGTTTTAAAAGATTTGTTTTCCCACTCCAGCTTCAAAAAGTTGTTTGCAATAGAGTATATGACAGCAATGAAATGAAATTAGAAAAACAATGTAATTATAATAGTACCAGATAAACACTACTGTAAAAATAGAAATCCTTGACATATATAACAATTCTGATGATGGAAGCAAAACTTTGATTAGAAGAGTTAGGTAGAGATTTGGTCAGAAATTTTGGTGGGATCTTGGAAGAATAAACATATTTTAGAGGCTGGCAATTAAATTTATCATTTGATTTCAGAGATTCTGTCTTTTTTTTTATCCTCTATAGATATACTATGTACATTATTCCTATTAGTCATGATCAGGGTTTTTCATTGACCCACTGATGGACTAGAGAGAGGGAGAGGAAAAGAAATATTTCTGGATTTGTAGGTATGGATTAGGAAAGAGTGAGAAATAAAGGAGGAAGTTAAAAGAATGTAAGAAAATGTGGGAACGAAATGGTCTGAGGTGGAATTGGTTGGGCAATGAAGAACCTTGGAAAACAGGAAGCAAGAGTACCTTGAAGGGAAAAACAATAAGGGCAATATGGACTAATCAGAGTGTTCTCATCTCTGGCCACTAGGGGTCAAGATTGGCATAGTACAATCTGGTTGCCCATCGGGATTTTTGTAGGTGGATACGTATGGAAGAGAAGTCAAAGTCCGGTGATGCTCTGGAGTAGGGTTGAATTGGCTTGCAATTTTTCATGAGAGCCCACTGTATACAAATCTTTTCAACTCCTCCTCTCCAACACTCAGTGAAGTCCAGTTGGTAGCTTGAAACCAGACATGATGGGAATACTGGTAGTATGTATACCATAGAAAACAGTGAATACTACGAATAAAGTCTTTTGTCCCAGAAGAACCTGTTAAAAATTGACTGGACATCACTGTACAACTACCCTTTTATATTTACAGTTTTAAAAGGTCTGAGCCTAACTCAATTCATCTCTCTTTTTTCATTTGCCTTCCAAGCCAAGGTGATTGCATCCTGGAATGGATGAACCAACCCTCAAATATTATGCTCTTAAAAATCAGTGGAGTATTTATTTGCATGATTAAACGAGGTTTTAGCTTTAAAAAAAAGAATAAAGAAAAGTTCCTCTGGCCAGCCTCTTTCCTCATGGCACCTGTGAAAGCTAGAGCACATATTCATTAGAAAGGCTGTTGAATTCTGATATCCCTGAGCCCCACACAATGGTTTCATACTCCCAGCTTACCCATTTAAGAATTACTGCTCTAATCAATTTGCCTTGATATTTGACTTTCAAAAATTCAATTCACATACTATCCACAACTCCATTTGATATATAAAGTACAAATGTATACATCACAAACTCTTGTGTGAAGTGAGTCTCACAACCATCTATCCAGGGGTTAAACATAATAAACTTGGAACAGTATTGCTTTTGCTCAGCTAGGCAGAGCTGGCCAATTCACAGGAAGACCTGAGTTGCTTAGCTGTTAATTTTTTCATTTATAAAATAGAAATAATAAAGCTACTTTGCAGGGTTTTATATGAGAAAGTATATGTCTAGTAAGTAGAACGATGCCTGGCATAGTAAAACTGTTTACTAAATAGTGTACATTTTGAGCTTCCTTTAGAATGAATGCAGAGCTTCATCCACATAATATAACCTAATGCTATCTGCTCTCATATGATAGTGCCTGATTATCTGCCTAGGAAGGAACCAGCCTTTATAAACACTCCCTTGCAGTTTAGCTTATTCAGTGAACTTTTACATTCTTTTTAAGTTGCTATGCAGAATTAATACCCGATGCTACTGGTTTTCCTACTTTTCCCTCTCAGTTGCCACAAGATCATTGGTGAAAGGTACCTCTCTTTTCTTGGGTTTTCAAAGCCAGGAGGTTTTTCTAGCTTTGAAACCTAGTAGAACTTGCCATCATCAGTCTGTGACTTATCTTCCATAAGAACTCAATGAGATTCTTCATTAGCAAATATTTATCAGAGACATTACCATTTACAGAACACCTGCTTTAGTTTGTCACTGTGCTAGTTATGTATAAAGATTCTGTTTGTGCTACCTTCAGACCTTCACAAGAACTCATTAGTTACTCTCCAGCCTATTTTTGAGGTTCAGAGAGGTTAAATGTGCCCAAAGTCTTAAAACTGTTAAGTGTATGAGTAGCCATTTAAAGCCATATCTTTCAGACTCTAAAATCTATTCTCTGTCATCTATTTTGTGTTGCCTCAGCAGATACCAGATACCAAGGAATCAGCAAATAATTAATGAGTATATTCCAAACACAGACACTCGACTGGGGCTGGGAGGACCAGGAAGAAGTCCAAATATAGGAATGATATGAGAGAGGCTCCTCATACCATTATCCTAGCTGTCCAGGGCCCTTCAGAACTTAGTATTTACTCATAAGAGCTGGAAAGTTTATGAGGATCAACCTTCCTTCTGCTCTCTCAGTTGAGGGAGAAATTGTAGCCATTGTTTTGCAGATCCTTCTCTTTCCAGGCACCAGGGCTCCAACTCAGTGGGTATGGGCCCTATGAAGGGTAGGGTGACTATCTTCAATTCCTTCCAGCTCTGACAGAAGCGCAGGACATCCACATGCACCTGATACCACTCTACCACCACCTAGAAACCCTAGAGGGCATGGAGTTTCCAGAGGTGAAGTCACGACTGCGACCTCTGCTCCATGTGATCTGTCTGATTTGGGCCTCGTGCAAGTCCTACCGCTCCCCAGGGAGGCTCACTGTGCTGCTTCAGGAGATCTGCAATCTTCTCATCGAGCAGGTTGGCTGCCTCAGAATTCCCAATGACCTCTCCCTAGGGGCTGGTTGACATTGAGTAAAGTGTGCATTTTTCCAGGGCATGGGAATAATTATCATCCAATGGGTTCACTCACTTGATTTATTTTACTAATCACAAGCCAGTATTATACAAAGACATTTTTAGTAGTGCTGGAATACATGGAAAGCCTGGTCTTTCTGTCTTCTCTGCCCCAAACCCAGGATCTGATGAAGGGTGGGGGTGGTGAATTTCGACCTCTTTAATGATCTGAATGACAGACTGGTATTAAGTCAGAGGTGAAACCTAATAGTTAAGAATGCTGCCTCTAGAGTCAAACGTCCCTGTGCCAAATCCTACATCACCTCTTGTTAGTTGTATGTACCTGGCAAATCACTTATCTGCTCTGTCTCACTTTTCTCCTTCATGCAATGGTAAAAAGAAGAGGACCATCTAACAGGGTAGCTAGATGATTGTGAGGCTCCTATGCAGTCATGCATGGCAAGGCTTACAGTGTGCTCTGTGCTGCTAAGAACTTGGTACCCATGAGCTACAGATAAACTTCTTAGATCATACACTTTATGTTCTCCCTTCTTAGGGATTTCTGTAGCATCAACCAGGGCAACATAGACCCTGAAGAGTGTCTGTGAACAGAACTGGCGGCCTTAAGCAGGTTTGGATGACCTTTTCCCAAATTGGCTTTTTTCCCCTAAGGAGCTGTGACCCTGAAGAAACAATGAACAAGTTCAAAGAGTAACTAATAATATTATCTATGGAGCACATTGCAGGCTCCAATTGCTGTGACATTCATGATCATGGTCATTTTCAGGTGAACACAGGGAGAGCCTTATTTAGATTGATGATGATGATAATGATGATGATGATGATGATGATGATGATGATGATGATGATTTTAAAATGTGGGCTAAGGCTCAGAGAGGTTACCCAACCTAGGATTGGAAGCAAGGTTATTTGACTACTAGTCCAGTGCTCTTCTATAACTCCATGTTTGTCAGCCAAGACTTTTTTGACTGAAAATATAAGAAAACTCAACCAAAACTAGTACCAACAAGGAGAAAACTTATTGGCTCATGTACCTCAAAAGTCTATAATAAGACTGGCTTCAACCCGGTCTTACTATTAAGCCTTACATAATGTCATCAGGTCTCAGTTATTTCTTGTCCTCCCTGTGGTGGTGAAAATGGCTATCTAACAGCTTCAGATTCACAGCTTTCCAGGTTTAAGTCTCTAGGAGACAGGAAAATAATTATTGTTCATAGAATTCTTGCACTCAAATTATTTTGCTGTAGAAAGTCAGTAAGTCAAAAAAGGAACCTGGGGAAGAATACCTGCTCCATCCCTAGCTAGCCTAACAAAAGATTCATGGTGTTTCCTCATCTCTGATTGGTTACTTCCCTACCCCTGAGCCAATCACCAACTATTTGGCTTAAGCCCAGGTCTCAGTCCTCCTGTGGAGCTGGGGATGGAGTCAGATGTTTCCTATAATATGCTTTTGAAAAATATGACGTGGGCAATTATTCACTTCAGAGTTCATTTTGGCAAAGTTGTGAGATGTCTTGCATTTGCAACCAAGCTTAGTGACACTATTGTGTTGTTATTCCAGGCTTCTGATTATCTCAGCCCAGAAGACCTCATGAGAAGTGAGGTAGAAGAAAGTCAGAGAAAACTTCAAGTGGTCATGGACACTCTGAACTTCTTCAAGCAGGTTTTTCAGGACAGAAGGGAGAATCTCCACACTTACTTCAAAGAGGACCAGGAAGTCAAGGAGTGGGATTTCCAGTCTTCTTTGGTCTTTGTGCGATTGGATGGCTTCCTGAGACGACTGCACATAGTGCAGGTGAGAGTGTTCATTTACCTCAGGCTCCCAGCTCCATGCTGGAATAAGCAAATCAGAGATCCAAAAAGTGAAATAGGAAAATGACCAACACAACATGGTGGCCAACCCTCCTTTGGTTGGAGAACCCATAATAAGATTTAGTAAATATTTAGTAAGTATTAATCATTTGTATTGATTATCATGCAATGGTGGGTCTATTAGAATTTTTTAAAATTCTGCTCATAGACTCATTTAGGAAGAAGGCTCAAGGAATGAGCCAACTAATTCAAACTAATTGGTTTTTAAATTGCCCATAACTTTAAACTTTGTTTTAAATAAACTCCTGCTAGAAAATCTGATATGCAAAATGCAAGTGAGCTAATCTGTGTACAGCTGGCCATTTGCACAAAGCTACTGCTTTGAACTTATCCTTCTGTGCTCCCTCACTCTGAAGGTAGCTCCAAAACCATAAGACCGACTGAATCTCCATGCAAAAGAAATGTGACTTTTGCTCAAATTATGTCTTTTTCCCAATTATTTAAAAGATAATATGAATATTAGTCAAAGACCAGGGTGAGGAAACATTAAACTTTTAAAAATTGTTTTTGTCTTCAACATTGAATATGGCTAACAGATCTTTTTAACACTGTAAGATACTATATCACTGATTGAACTTTGTGGGGGTAGGGCAGTGGGCACAATACAATGAAATGCATACTTATTTTAAAACTTTTTAAAGTTTTCAAGGTCAAGCTCAAGATTAGGAAAGTAGCCAAGGAGACTGAGAAGGAATTAAAATCATGTTTTTAGCTATCATTAGCAGAGATTTGAGATAATGAGAGAGGATATGTTAAGAAGAGGCTATGATGAGTGGCACAAACTGTGGGATTGTAAAGACAAAAATAGGAGACTGAATCTATTCATTTCAGTTCAAAAACATTGATCCAGCAGCACCACTTACCAAGTACTGAGCTATACACTGGGGATTCAATGATGACTCAAATAATGGCTTACCTATAAGAAGCCAGTAGCCAGAGCACAAGAGAAAATAGACTAGTGGAGGAGATCCAGGGATGGAAAGAAAAAGAAGCAGGAAATTTCAGTGAGGTATATTAAAAGCCATCATGCAAACAAAATTGGGAACAAGAAAGAGGAATCCCTAACACAAAGTGGCTCTGAGAGAATGGGAAGCATGAGAAATAAATTTAGAAACTGGAGTAGGAATTCACCAGGGAAAGATGAGAAAGGCTATAGAGACAGAAAAATATATAAGCTAAAAAGCCAGAAGCTAGAACTTGTGAAAAGTGCACCTTAAATCCTTCATCAGGATTATGGAGAGTATAAATCATTGATATCCTGTTTTTCCTAAATGTCTTCTTTATCTGTAGTCATTTCTATTTCAGTCTCTCTTCCCTTCCCCTCTACTTTCTTTCTCCCGTGTTGTTTAGCCAAGGTGACAAACTTCGAGCTCCAACCTGCCCAAGGCCTGGCTCACCAGAGTGCCATTACCACCTACCTTGCAGGCTCCTCAGTCCTACAGAGGTCCCTGGGAGTAGAAGTGGAGCACAGCCCAGAAATAACTATGGGGCTGGGGCCTCAAGCCCTATGCACACACATGCTAATGATGTGACTTTGCATATAGACAGCTATTCTAACATTAGGGTACCTAATCTGAGGGGTATATTCAGTAAATATATGCAGCCTCCTCAGAGTCCTTTACCTTCACAATAGTCAGCTGTCAGGCTGCTTTTTCTTTCTGACTCAAGGGCATAGACACATGAAAAGCAGTTGCCCCAGTTTAATTAGAGGATGACTTGAATGTCACCACACTCTGTCTTCACTTCTTTGCTCTTAGTCCAAACTCCGCTATTTCTTTTCTCTACTGCTTTTTTTTCCCTTTCTTTTTTTCTTTTCCTTCCTTTTCTACTTATCTTCCTTCCCCTTCTCTATTCCAAGCGTGTTTGTTTATTTGTTTCCCTTTAGCTTTTTGTTCATCCTGAATTTCCATGATTTTTCTTTTTCCTGTAGCTGCTTCTCTCTTGGGAGTAATTGTTTGCTCAGCCTCATCCCCCACCTCTTTCTACTCAGTTCAGTGCAACAAGACATGGGACTATTGATTGTCTCCAGGCAGTTTCATGTACCCAACCCTTTAGTTAACATTCTGTGTATCTCTGTGATTGATGCTTGTTTGAAATGGGATTAATCTACTTCTCTCCAGCAAGAAATTAGCATGAACCTAGCTTTATTCATTCATCTTGCTGTTCTAATACAGTATGTGGCCACTGAGATGTGGGTAGCTGCAATTAATAAATTCGTTAAGCCAAGTTAATAAAATCACATTAGTGCATTTACCCTCTACATACTTACACCCAGGGTTATGCTGTGAAGGGCTAGTTTTTAATCTCCGTAGTTCTCTTGAATTTTTTTCCCCTCTGATTTGTGTTGCTTTTTTCTGTGTTTTTTTTTTCCCCCACAAGAAAGTTTTATTGTGCAGACGACTCTTCCCCCTCAGGTGCCTGTTAAAATGATGGGGAAGGGGTACAGGGGTACAGTTATGCTGCTGAGCATTTTTAAGCAGATCTGAAGCTTGTGGAATAATTGCATTCTCAAGATACCATCATCCTCTTCCTCCTCACAACCATAATACAGCTAATCTCTTAGATAACCCTTGAGCAGGGGAAGGAAAAATAATAGAAAAATAAAGAACTAATATATTCAAGTGCCTATTTCATGTCAGAATCTGCAACCTTACAACCATCATAAGAGATAGGTATCAATACCCTTCCTCTAACAAATGAGCAGTTAAACATGGCACATTAATTTACTTGCCCAGCATGACATGGCTCTGAGAGGTTTAGCTGGGATTCATACTCAAAGGTAAATGGTTTCAAGTATTATCTTTCCACCAAACTTGGATACCTCCCCAGGGAGTTCTACAGGTGTGCTTTCCTCCCTCCTTCCATTCTGAGGGCCCCAAACTGGTTCTGTGATTTTATTCTGCCCTATACACTCTATTTTGCCTTTGCACACTCTGTTTTTACCACATGATTTCTAGGTCTTTTTTCTAAAAGAGTAATTTGGGTAAAACTGTAATTCACATTCCATGAAAGGGAAATATTTGACTTTACAGCTTACTAAGGAAATCCCAAAAGTACATAAAATCTTTGCAATTTGAATGAACAGTCAAAAATCGAAGAGAAAAAGAATCTTTTAGCTGCATCTTGATTCCTTGCCTTACCCTGCCTTCCTGCTGAATGCTCCAGCTCACACGCATACACACACACACACACAGACACACATACTGTATACACACAGTACACACCACATACATACACTACACCCAACTCACACACTGCACTCACACACATACATACAACACCATGCACACATCATATACACACCACACAAATATCACACATACAATACATAACACACACATTATATGGCTCATACAACATACATATGCTGTACATACATATATATCACATATATCACACATGTACCACACACATGCACACACATTCTATACCCCACACACATACTACACATACTCCAGACCCTAGACAGAATACACACAACACATATACATCTCCACACACCCCCCCCACACACACACGTATACCTCATACCATGTACATACATTTGCCGCACACACAGTGTTCATTTTTGTGCCATAATATCGTAGATGCTGTAAGATCTCCTGTTTATGTTCCTGTCTGTGGCCTCTTCCCTCCAAACAATGCAGTAAGTAACCACCTTGAAGAGAGCCCTCATTTCTTTTATTATAAAATTTCTGTAAAGCTGTGATTCACTTGGAGGCAAAATGATTTCCTGCTGAGGTTTTTATACGAGGTGATTAGCAGGGAGATAGGTAATAAGCTGACCTAATATATACCACATTTCCCTTGCTCTTTTTGCTATCTCCAGTCACTCCACCACCTCTTTTCATCCAAGCCTAATTGGGCAAGCTTCCCTTTCAGTCTTGCCTGAGCATGTGCTCACGTAGGAGACCATTAGCTGCATAAGGTTGGCCGCTGTTGTCCGGTAAACAGTCTTTTTCCCAATGACCTTTTGAGATTTTCATCTATGAATGTCTGCTTTGTGCTCTCCCTTAATGAATTCTGAAGGCATTTCTTTTAAGGTGGGCAGTATGACCTTTCTTTTGAGAAAAGGCTTATATTTGTGGGGCTTGCCATTATCCCCAAGTTTGATTCTCTACTTCAAGGGCCATAGCACAAATGGAAGCCCCTCCTACCACCCTATTAACAGTTGCAGGGTTTTTCATAAGAATAGGACCCAGTCAGTCCAGTTAGCTGCCTGGAACCCAGCTCTTTGTAATATTTGGAAAGGAGCACCTGTATATCAACCATTACATGTCACTTATCCACTAATCTGATCCAATGATACCAGAGTGATGTTAATTACAATGGCTACCATTTATTCAATCATGCCAAGGCACTTTTCATATAACTCAGCAACCCCACAGCAAGTCAGATATCAATGAATCCATTTGCAGGTCAGGGAAGTGAGGTTTAGAGAAGTTGTGTCTTGCTTTAAGCCATATAGCTAGTAACTGACAGGCCAGTGTTGTGTGAGCCCATGGTTTTTGCTCCTATACTAGGCTCTTTCCACATGCTACATAAACTACCTCTCAAGATGTCATTTTCAGCCTGTATGTGGCATAATGAATTTTACGTGTTTACTACTGTGATGAATAAAAATGGATATTTAAAAATATTATTTAAATCTCATATTGGTTTAAATTGTCTTTTATCTGTTTTGTGAGACTTCTAAATAAACAATAAGAACTACCTTGAAATATCTTAAGAATCAAAGATATAGTCATGGTTATTATGATTAATCTATTTCTACAGTTTCCAGACAGTTTCCCATCAGGTTCAAGAATCTTATCTACTTCTGATGTCAAACTTCTACTAAAAGCTATGCAGAGTTAGAAAGCTCACTCCCTCTCTTAGCAGTTCATTCTATAGTTGGATATTTCTAGGCATTAGATGGTTTTGTTTTCTTAAGTGGAACCACATAAAATTATCATTTTTGTAGATCAAATGGCCAAATATAAGAAATTTTATAATTTCAACCTAGAAGTTGAGGCCAAATATATTTATTTGTCCTGTTTGCTCATTTGTCTTATTTCTGCCCTCAGAATAGGACCATGCAAGTTTCTGCCTTGCACTTAACCAAAGCTCTTCAAACACACAGTTTGGCCTTGCTTGGTAATTCACTTGTCTAATTTTCCTTATTTTCTCAATTTCTCCTGAGTCCATGATTCCTAGATTCTTTACCACTCTGTCACCTTCTCCTAGAGGTTTTGTAGCTAAGTCAAAGGCTGAAGATTATATATTTATTCATTCAACCAATATTTCTCAGCATCTGGGATGCTCTCAGGGACTGAAGATATAGTGGTACCTCTGGAGCATTTACAACCTGCTGAGAAAGATGGGTATAAAATAAACAAATAATATAATATAATGCCAAATAGTATATTATGATTCAAGAATATGGTAAGAACTCTGAAGCAAGCTTAAGCAAGTCAAGGGAAGAGAGGATTCAGGGGAATTGTGGAGTAGAGGTTGGGAACACTTTTAATAATGAAATAAAAAAGGTCTAAGACCTTGAATTGGACCCTAAATAAATGTGTTGTCTATTATGTGTCTGTTAAACTAAAGCAATGTAAATATCTATGGTTTTCAGTAATCAGAATTTCTCCAAAACTGGGATAATGAAATAAATATGTATCTAACATCTATGATTTGCCTGTTAGATTGGAGATAAAACACCTTCTAGTGGCCACCCAAGATCATGCTTCAAGTATTCTTGAGAAATAAAATAGTGTAACAAAATTATCATCTAATTTTCTAATGTAATCAAACATATCAAGATGTATCTGTCTTTTAAAAGGGTTAGAGAGTATTTCCTAAATATTAAAATTGGCATTCATGGCATTATGAAAAATGGCTACCTAGGTGACATTCCACAGCACAAATACATTTCTCCTACAACACTGCTTACAATTAATTTAATTACTATTTAAGTCCATTTCATTTAAGTCTAATTCATCTCTGCTTTTTTCTCAGTGTATAAAGTTGAACATGTTTTAAAATAAAGATTGTTCTATTTTCCATCATTGGTGGCAAGACCCTGTGCTTTGGGAGTATGTCTTTCTTTTCTTGGTTTGTTCTTTCCTCTTCTCTCCTTTTCTACTCCAGCTACTTGCTGACAGCCCTGTTTGAACATGGCTGAGCAATAAAAGGTTGTTAGATGGCTGCCAAGGCTGCATGGCTGCCCTCCTGCACTCTGGGAAAAGTCAGATACTTCTCATCACTTCCTCCCAATGCCTCTGTTGCTGCTGCTGAACTTGGTGTCCCAGAAAGAGAAAAGAATTAGGCAGCCTTCTGCTAGTCTGATGGGTCGACACATAACAGTCATCACTGGGCAGTGGGAATTTCCTGGAGTGGAACCAGCACCTGCCAGGTTTCCAACATCACCACATAGTGTTCCCTCTTCTTGCCCTTCAAACTTCCTCAGGATAGAAGACCCCATCCTAGGGATCCACATCAAATGTTTGCCAAAATCACGCAAAGGTAACTGTCATCTTCCTCTTTCCTATTGAAGAGGTATGCGCACAGACTGAAAGTTGTAATGGGAAGAATGCTTTGATATGGAGGTTTTGTGATTTTAGGCCAGCGTTCATGAGAGAGAAATACTACGATCTGCCATGTTAGGTGTGTTCTGGAGGCCCCTGTTTTATCAAAGGTGAAGTGGCTTCCATAGACTTGGGAGGGGCTTCTCTACAAGGCTCTGATTGTGTTGTCTACCTGTCACTTAATTCTGAGCACAGCTGGAACACTGCCATACCAACAACAGCAATGGTAGTACATACTTACTGTTTATTTACTGCATGCCAGGCACTGACCTAAATCCTAAGCCTGCATCATTGACTTATTTACCTCTCACTTTATTATACAGATGAAGAAACTCAACACACAGATATCAAGTAATTGCCCACTGCCACCCAGCTGGCCACATGCTAGACTGTGCTGCATATGCTTGTCAAGAGCACCCAACAGATTTATTTTCTTGACAGTAGTTGCTCAGAATGTTGGTGTCATCCTCGGGGCTTGTATTTAGGACTATTTAGAGGATCCACTTTCCTGTCAATATTCATAAGATAGCTACCATTCTAGAGCTAGATAACATGGTCAATTTGAAATTGTTTTTTTTTAAAATTGATAGTATAGTCACTAATCATGTAAATAATATTGTTATTAATATGCTTTATTATTTATTAGAAAACACTGAAAGAGGCTGAAGTTTGATATTTTCTGTGTGAATTTTATTTATCTGTACTTTCTTTTTACTTCATTACTGAGTTTAAGCAATATTTATTTATACCAACCCAATCTAATGAGGTTACAGTACAAATCAGGCTTCACATTTTCCTAAGCAACCACCACCCCCATATGATTTCCAGCTCTTCCTAAACCAATTTGAGAATGATCTGCTGTTATCACCATTATTATTATTTTAACTCTTTGTGAATTGCTCCTATAGGATCTTCTGAAGACAATCTTGGATTTTCACAAACTGGAAAAGCTTGAGTTTAGTGGCATCAGGGGGAATGCCCTGAGTCAGCAGGTCCAGCAAATGTATGATGAATTTCAAGAGATGCACAGGATCTTCTCAGAGTTCTCCTATGACTGCCTGGACCCCCAAGGCATGGTAGGGCTTGAAAGGTCTAACCTGCAAGTTTTGTCTCTTTCTCAGATGCCTCTGGCCTATAGGGTCTGAATAAGACTTGCTTTTTCCCTGTGCATTTCCTTTAGCTCTATAGTCCAAGTGGTTTTATGAAGGAAGACCCACTCCTAATTATTCTTTGTGTCAAGAGAAAGATCACAGAAGGCCTTTTCCAACTGCTGACTGCTCAGGATTAATGACACCCAAGGTTTCAGAGATGCTGAGATGAATATGGAATGATGGTGGAGGGTGTGGCCACTCTGCAGCTTCCAAAACTTTACACTTTGAGCAGACTACTACATGAAGGCCAGGCATACCTGGGCAGAATTTTATTAGTGGCTTGGGGGTGGGGTGGGGTAGCTAAGTGAAGTAATAGCCTATTTTTTCTGGCCTGACTCTGGTTTCCAAGAGAGTACTCAGGATCAAGGAAAGGCCAGAGATGCATTTTTCATGGTTAGGACATAAGAGCTAATGTCTCATCCAATGCCCCAAAAAAGCTGAGACCTGTGAGTGCAAGCCCACTGGAGACAAAAGGAAGAAAAAGAGCCAGACTGAAACAGGGAATGGAGTTCCCTGAGAAGGAAATGGCTAATTACTGGAGAAAGAATTTTAAGAGCATATGAGGGGAAAGGAGAAATAAATTAGAGCAGAAATCAGCTCTGAGCACCTTCAAATGTCTAGGGAAATCTTAGCAAACCCAGGGAGATGCTGCTTTCTTAAAAATTCCATTCGTCAAAAGTAGGAAAAAAGGATGGACTATAAAGCAGGATCCATTCCATGTATTTGCTACTGTATGATAAAACAAAACACAATAAAATTCAATGCACAGGGAAACATACTATAATGTTAATGTTGTTGGATTTGAGAAGTAAAACTATATTATGTTTTTCTATTTTTTGTTGTCTTTTTATAAGTATATGTATTACTATTGTAAAGCAATAATAATAAATAATAATAATTCCACAAATTAGAGATTTGAGTTAAAGTTTCTCTGATAATTGCTACATTCTAAGTAGGAGAACACTCTTTGGGTTGTCAGCTAAAATACAATAATTGGGATATATACTAAAAAAATCATTGTTTATCTGAAGTTGAAATTTAAATGCATGTCCTGTATTTTTATTTGCTAAATTTGGCAACCTTAGGAACAATGACTAGCTGCTGTCTTAACCAATTAAAATGTACTTAGAAGAAATGGTGTATATTAATATAATTAGCTTACTTTTCTCCTAATAGCTAGATTAATTTGGTTACACTAAAAAGTAGGATTTTGGCCTGGGGGGAGAAGGAAAGTAGATGATTATGATGGAGATGCCTCATTACTGGGGATGTCTCTGTTGAGGTGGCTTTCAGGGTGGTGGGAGTTGGCACTGTGGATGATAGAGAAGGGGCTTTAGAGAGTGGCAGAGGAGGCACAGAGAGGAAGATAAAAGGGTGCCAACCTCACAATTTGACTCATTCTACTGTTTGGCCTAGAGTGTCTAGGAAAAAAATGCTGCAATAATCAGGTAACTATCTACATGGATAAAAACTAAGTTATGCCAAGGTGGATTTTAGAGAATGAAAATAAATCCTTGGTGTAACTGATTCAAGTACAAGTGTTAGTAATAAAGGGAAGGCATAGTAGGACTGTCTTTTAGAAAATAATGTTTCTATATCTATGTGATGTCTCTTCAGGAATTTGAAAATGATGTCTCTAAATTTAACCAGAGAGTAGAAGATCTTGACCGAAGACTGGGGACTATCTTTATTCAAGCCTTTGATGATGCACCTGATTTGGAGCATGCCTTTAAGGTTTGTACAAGTTAGGTGGGAGCCACTCCTGTGATCAGTTCTCCCTTTGCCCTCATCCGAGGAGGGAAGGGATACTCTTCCAACTGTTCTGTTCCTGCAGATATTAACTGTTCTTATTAGTCTGATAGAAAGGTATTGTGAGTGTCCTAGAACAAGGTAGTATGTATCATTGGCTACTCAGGTTGGTTACTAATTCTTCTATGAAAATAGGATGTAAAAATACTTTTCAGAAGAGTTTCTTCTGGAATATATTCTTTGGGCCTTACCCATTAAAAGTGAAGAAGTCTATTGCAGTCACCATCCTGAAACCATGGTTCTATAATACCATGGCTATTTAACAACTGCTGTCAGGTTGATTCAAACTGATGCAAACCACTTACCAGGTAACTGATTACAGGATTCAAGTACAAGTAATTAGAATAAGAAGACTTGTGCCCTTTCTTTGTATTTCCCAAATCAGATGGGACAAGAAAATGGAAAAGGTTTAGGACAATGCATAGATAAATGACTGAGAATTTACAACTAAATTTATAACTGCATAACTAAGAATTCTGAGTCATGAGATATGAAGACTTATAGATTGTGATAAATCATCTATAAACTATGAAGAGACTTAATCTGTGAAGCTTAAGTGTTAGAACCAGAACTAATCAGTAGAAATTACAAGGAGACAGATTTGGGCTCAATAGAGGAAAGAGATGTCTGTCAATGCCATTTAAAGATGAAGTGAACTTCCTTGAGAAATAGTTAAGTTTCTAGTCATTGAAAATCTCCAAACATAGACTGGAATCCATGCTATTCTAGAATATTGAGTAATCCAAATTGCCAGGCCTCATTAGCCAGAGATGAGAGAGAGATAATGACCTTTAATAATACCTCCTATTTCATAATTCACATAGGAAGACTATTATGATTTCTCTCTCCAACCATTTGGTTCCAGAAATTCGTTCAAGAGTTATTTCTCTCTGAAATTTTTTTCTACTCCACTCTCAAATTTTAGTATTTCATATTCTCCCCAACACCTAGCCCACTTAGCTTCTTTTTTTTTCTATCTACTGTCCTTCTCTGTTTGAGATTTTTTTTAATGGTCTTTTTAATCGTCTTTTAAATGTAGACCAGCTTAACCTTTCTGATATATTTATGTTTTACTCTTTGTCCAGATTCTTACATCCACAAGAATCTGATATGTTCAGCAGACAGAAATCCTCCTTTAGAAGCAAAGGAGAAAGGGGGCAGACTATGAATATTTACCTATTAATAATTATTGATCCAGTTGCATAATAACAGTTTTTGACCTCCTTTCATTGATAGACATATGAAAGAAAATTCAAGAAACAAGATTTGTGTAACCTTGGAAATGATGAATTGATTACTTGTTCCTCTTCTTTCTCCACATCTTCTACAGCTGTTAGACATAGCAGGAAGCCTCCTCGAAAGGCCACTGGTAGCACGGGATACATCTGATAAGTACCTGGTACTCATCAAAATGTTCAACAAAGACCTAGATACAGTGAGAATAATCTATATTCAGCATGTCCAGGAGGAGGAAGAACTTGGTAGGCGGCTGCCAGGGGATTTGGATGATAGAGTTCTGCTTTTTGGATGGGTAAAACTCACTGCTCATGTATTTGTTAAATCTTTATTACGAATCCATGACATTCTCCAAGAAAAGCAACAACAACCTTTTTGCTTGATATTCCAGACCATCTTGGATAATTGTAGAGTTTGCTGAACTGTGAATTTCTTTGTATCTGGGGCTGAGGTTGGCAGAATAACCCAGAGGAGTGAAGTCTTGACTGCCTCTGGTCTATTGAGATCTTAGCATAATGTATGAGTTGATACTTGATCAATGTTGCCACACTGATTAAGTTTCACCATACCTCAATTTCACAGTAGATTTTTAGATGCCTGAAAAAAAGTTTCTAATCCCTTTCAATGCCATGGCAACCATGCTTCTGGAGGGAAGACCATCAGAAGCCAGACAAAGGGTGGTACCAAACCACAATGTGATGTCTCCAGTTTTACTGCAATTCTTAGATGCCTTGTCTTATCTGTTTGAAAATCAAACAGGTTAAATGTAGCTTTACAAACATATCTTAGTCTTTGCGATATGTAAGACATATTTGTGGGAATGATATGCAGAGGCAGGCCAGGGTAAGGGATAAACTAATTAATATTAAAAAGTGGTTCTTCAAGGAACATACCAGGTAGGAACAGTTACACAGCAGAATAGTAGTTTCCAGCTTGAATTATAAAAACTATAACAAAACAAGATGAATTGTGACTGGGATACTCCAAGGAGAGCTTGTGGAGAAGGTAGCCTTGAGCAAAGCCCTAAAAGGTGGGGAGACTGACATCCAGAGAGAAGAGGAAAAGACTTCTGAAGAAGCGAAGACATTGATTATGTGGAAGGTACCAGTTAGAACCTCCTGTAGCCAAATAAGATGTATAGAGGGAGATTAGGTCAGTCATGGAGTTTAGGGCCAGATTGAGAAGTGCTCTGAGTACAATATTATGGAATCCGGAATTCATTATTCAGGCAATAGGAAATTTTCCAAGGTCTTTAAGTGATGGAGTAGCAGTACCATTGCATGTCTAAAAACCAGAAGTCATTAAAAATTGCTTCCACTTAGGAAGTCATTCCCAGAAAATTAGTTGGCCTGTTTTATGTGGGACCATCCTCATGATATATTCCAGTTAGATACAGAATTTGAAAATTCAAATACCTTCAGAGGCCATATTAGTTTTCTATGGCTGCATAACAAATTATTGCAACACTGGGCATGATACTGCTCTTAGTAGCTTATACAACACTTACCTTTTAGCTCATAGTTCTGTAGCTTGGTGTCCCTTTGTTCTCCACTTAGATTATAAGGCTGAAATTGAGATTCGGCTGGGTTGATTTCTCATCTGGAAGCTCTGGGGGAAAAAAATCTACTTCCAAGTTCATTTTTGTAGTAGTATCCAGTTCTTTGTGATATAGGACTAAAGTTTCCATTTCCTTGTTGGCTATCAGCTGAAGTCCACTCAGTGTCTAGAAGTGGGAAAGCTATGTAGCTGCCTCCATTATCAAGCCAGTGATAGCATATTGAATCCTTCTCATGCTTCAGATCCTTTACTTCTCCTTCTGCCACCAACTAGAGAAAACATTCTACTTTAAAAGGGCTCATCTGATTAAGACAGGTCTACCTAAGATCATCTACCTTTTGCCATATAACATAAAATTGTTACAGAAGTGATATTTCATTATATTCAGTTTCCACCCATACCTGAAAAAGAGAGAATTATGCAAGTGTGAGGGTCAATTGGCGTTATCTTAGAAGTTTGTCTACCATAAATCTGAGCTTAGCATAAGATCTCAGGAAGTGATAGAGTCCATAGTAAGTTAAAGGAAGAGACCACTATTCCACTCCAGTTGCTGGTTAGAAGTGGCAGCTGATTTTTTGCCAGATCTTCTAATTTTACCAAAGAAGCTGGAAACTGATTATTTAAAACCAAATCTCATTATTGTTAAATTTTGACAACTAATTATAAGCAAACAAACAAACTGTATGGGCCAAAGTAAAATTATCCAAACTGTGCCAACTCTGGTAAAGTGCTTCATAACCCACATGGCCTATCTCATTCATAATCTTATTGAATTCTCACAGAAACCATGAAAGTTAAGCAGGGAAGGTATTATTCCCATTTTATAGATGAAAAAATGAGGCCCAGAGAGATTTAGTTGTCTATTTAAGACAGTGTTTTTCAACCTTGACTATACAATTAGGATCATCTTGAGAGCTTTAAAATAATACAAATTACTGAGCCCCATCAAAACCAATTAAATCAGAATGGTGAGAGCAGAGCCCAACCATCGGTATATTTAAAGAGCCCCCAGGTGATGCTGATGTGCAGCCAGGTTGAAAGTCACTGATGTGAAGTCAGAAAACCAGAGTGGCAGAGCTGGGCTGGGACCCCTATCCTCTGACCCTGTTAATGTTCTCCCCAAGGTCACTCTTTCTTATTTTTTATCACAACACAGTGGTTTCCCAGGAACTCCCCAACTCAAAGTGAGTACAGGGTGACTTTCACATATGGAGATAGAAGAAGCAAAAAGTGGAGTAGCGGACAGGAAGTGTTCCCGGGGCAGAGTGAGGCTGAGGGGCTTGGGCCTCACTTCATACTGGTTATGCTGTATCCCCAGGGTTCTCCTTGGTGCATAAGAACATGCCCTCTGTGGCTGGGGGTCTCCGCTGGGTGCAAGACCTGAGGCAGCGCATCCAGAGTCCCTTTGCCAACTTCAGATGCATCGCACATCTGTGAGTATCTTTTTCCTGAAAGTCAGGTTCAATTTAGGCTTCTGCTCCTGGTCTGGATTTTGACTGTTGTAGAAATGCACTCATTTACCTAAGGCATGAAAATCATCCTTATTTCTTTCCATTTCCAGCAATTATCTAGTGTCTTGGTCCATTTGAGCTGCTGTAAGAAAATGCCATAGACTGGATGGCTTATAAACATTAGAAATTTATTTCTCACAGTTCCGGAGGGTGGGAAGTCCAAGATCAAGATGCTAGCAGATTTGGCCTTAGGTGAGAGCCCACATTCTGGTCCATAGACAGCCATTTTCTCACTTTGTCCTCTCATGGCAGAAAGAACAAGGGAGCCCTGTGGGGTCCTTTTTTATGAGAGCACCAATTCCATTCATAAGGGTTCTTCCCTCCCAGAGGTCCCACCTCCCAATACCATCACATTGGGGATTAGGCTTCAACAAATGAAAATGGGGGGAGTAATACAAACATTCAGTTCATAGCAACCAGATACTTCTTGGTCAAATAGTAATGAGATCAATACATTTGGGCTGACTAGTAGAGCCCTTGGTGTTAAATGAGTTTTGATGGACAATAGGCTGACTCCCTTTTCTCCATGAAATTTATTTCTGGAGGAAAATAAGAAAAAAGTTTTCAAGCTCTGTAGAGTCCTTCTACATGTTTCTCTCTGACACAATGTCTCTCTGCTACTGAGGCTTCTGGAAATAATGGAACCCAGTGTTTCCTAGAGCATGGTTTGAGGGCCTCATGTATAAGAATATCTTGGGAGCCTTAAAAATTGGATTCCTAGACCTCACCCTTTAGCTACTGAATTTGAATCTGTGGGTGAGGGGTACTTGTGAATCTGCTCCCTTTGCAAGTTCCCCCTGTGATTCTGACAGTGACCAGGTTTGGCCTACCTCACAGCTCACAGCTAATTCTGAAAACTGAGCTAGTTAGAGGCATCTTAGGGGCTGGAAGTGAGAGAGAAGAGCTGTTTGCAATATCATGTTTGGGATGCTGCCTAGGAAAGGCAGTCTTTCTTTGATCCCTCTTTCTAAAACTGATTATGTTGAAAGCTCTTGGCTTTTGCAAATACAAAAGAGGACTTGGATTTTGGACATTAGTATCACAGGTTCTTCGGAGCTAGAAAGGGCCTTAGAGATTCTCTGGCCCAGGTGGCAAGACTGAACATTTTTGTACATGAAAAGGTACTCAACATCACTAAGTGTCAGGGAAATGCAAACCAAAACCACAATGAAATATCACCTCACACCTGTTAGAATGGCCATCATCAACAAGACAAGAAAAATCACGTATTGGTGAAGATGTGAAGAAAGAATACTGTCTTGTATACTATTGGTAGGATTATAAATTGGTGCAGCCACCATGGAAAACAGTATGGAGGTTTCTCAAAAAATTAAAAATAAAACTACCATAAGATCCAGCAATTCCACTTCTGTGTATATATCTGAAGGAAATGAAATCACTATGTTGAAGAGAGATCTGTGCTCCATGTTCATTCTTTTTTTTTTTTTACATTAGCTAAGACATGGAAACAACCAAAGTGTTCATTGATGGATAAATAGATAAACAAAATGGTATATACAATGGAATATTATTTAGCCATAAAAATGTAGAAAATTCTGCCATTTTCAATATGGATAGACCTTGAGGACATTATGCTAAGTGAAATGAGTAAGACATAGAAAGACAAAAACTATATAATCTCACATATATGTAGAATCTGAAAAAAAAACCCAAACTTATAGAAAAAGATCAGATTTGTGGTTATCTGGTTATCAGAGACAGGGTGTGCATGGTGGGAGAAATGGAGGAAGATTTTCAAAAGACACAGACTTGCAGTTATAAGATAAATACTGGAGACATAATGTACAGCATAATAATGGCTGTAGTTAATGCTACTCTATTATATTTGAAAGTTAAGTGAGTAGATCCTAAAAGTTCTCATCACAAGGAAAAAAGACTTTTTTTCTTTTCTCTTTCTGTATCTATATGAGATAATGAATGTTAACTAAATTAACTGCAGTCATCATTTCACAATATATGTAAGTCAAGTCATTATGCTGTATGCCTTAAACTTATACAGTGTTGTATGTCAATTATATCTCAATAAAACTAGGAAAGAAATGTTTAAAGAGACTAAACACTTTCAGAGCTAGAAAGATGATTCAAGATCAGCAGGATGAGGTCTAAAGAGAGCATCCACCACAGAATCCACTGTTGCCAAGCAGAAGACAGACTCAATGTGAAAGAAGCTAAAAATCTAGATTTTTATGTAAAGCACTCAACTTTAAAATTAGCAAGTATTCCACTTTTTATCAGACTTCTCACTGATCAAACACACATGTCTGTGGATCGGGTCTGCCCAGTGGGCAATCTGTTTGCATCCCCTGTTCTGGTCTGAGCAAATGCTTTATTTTGCAGATGAAAAAACTGAGGCAAACAAAAGTGAAGTGACATGCCTAAAGTCCTAGAAAAAGCTAAGGAAAAAATTGAAAGTTTGATTCTCAGAACTTCTAACCCAGACCACTTTTCAGAGATTTCTCTGCTATAGGAAGTTTAGCTGGAGTACATCTTCTCAAATATATCCCCCAAGGTAGAAGGGAGAAGATATATGAGTGGGGTAAGGATGGCAGGGCTACTTCTAGGTATGTGGACTACAGTAGCTGTCATAATTTCTATTCCCTGGAAGCAGATTTGGAGACTTGTGTACAGGAATTTATAGGGATACTCTTAGGAATAGCTTATGTGAGGGGGTGGGGAGATGGGATGGCAGAGGGAAAAGTTGAGTTACAGTATAGTTGCAGGGAGGCTTCAGCCCATCCTCTGGGGAACTCTGGCCCTCCAGGGTACTCCCACAGTAGCTAGTCTATGGATATGGGCTGTCTGGGGGAAGAGCATGACCTTGAGACAGGTCGCTCTTTTTGGCTGAGATTGTTCCCCAAAAGAGAGGCAGCCCTGCTTCACTAACAGCTAACATTCCTGGCCAAAGCTGGGTTAAGGGTTTGGGGTGGTTCTGAGAGGGGATCTGAATGGCACCCCACTGTACCATTGTCCTCTACAATATCCATGGAAATTTTCCTTTGTTTTAAAACTGAATTCAAAATTGTATTATGCCCTATAATATATATTTATTGGTTATTAAAAATGTTGTAAATTCTTCACCCTGAAGTGTAATAGAATCTGCAGGGAGTTTAACAGCACTTATTCTTTTGACCTCTCAGATCTTCTAGGTGACTGCCACAGGCCTTAGTGTGAGAAGTTACTCTTTCCTCTGTGTGTGTTGTGTGGCTTTGAGTCGGCTCTGACTCTTACTCCTGGTGACTCTGTGAATGAGTGATGTCTACAATGTCCTCAACAGCCCTCCTCAGCTCCTGTAAACTCATGCCTATGGCTTCTTTTGTGGAGTCAATGCATCTCACATTTGGTCTTCTTCTTTCCTGTTGCCTTCTGTTTTTCTCAACATTATTGTCTTTCTCTCTTCTAATCTCATTCTTTCCCAGATATGAAAATGAAATTAGGGCTACAAGGCTTCAGGAAATCTCACAGCTCATGAAGGCTGGGCATGAGTCCACCTGCCTGGTCTGAAAATCTTTCCACTTCTCCTGGCTTCCTCTCAGAGGCATCTGCTCATTCACCATGAATGAGAACTGAGGAACTGGAAATCCAGTGCTTTCTCTGCAGGCTTGAGGGCTTACATTAAAAGCTCAGGGGATCTTATGAAGAAACGTTGTGTTGGTTTAAAGAACAAATGGATTTTTAAAAAATCTTTGCAATAAGCTGCCTAATTTTTCTAGCAGAACAAACAAAAACAGACCTACCAACACAGTGTTAGGGATTCTTAAAATTACAGATATTTTGCCAATTTTCCCAGGACTTGGACTTTCATTTTGTGTTATAAATGAGTGTTAAACTAGGGGAGCACATGTGAGTAACAGTGCCTTGGGCCAAACTCTGCTCATGTTCCCCTATGATTCTCATCATTCCTGTGGAAGCCTATGAAAGTGTTTGTGTGTGTGTGCATGTGTGTGCATTGTGTGTTCACATGTTTGGAGGCATGAGATGTTGGAGGGAACCTCATGTAAATATGTTAGTGAGTAATGAGTAACAGGGCTCCTCATAACCTGTCCTAGTTGGATTTGAGAGAAGGGGAAATATATATATATATATATATATATATATATATATATATATATATATATATATATATATATATATATATACACACACACACACACACTCACACAACAATGTCTGTGTGTGTGGTATGTGTGTATATATATATATATATATATATATATATATATATAACATTGTTTTATATATAATGTTATATACTTTTTATGTTATAATGTATAATGTCATATATAATTTTTTTCTTATATACAGAAAACTATGGAACCCATAATTTTTCTTTCATGTCTCAATTTCTCTTTTATTCAGAGTTTTGAAGGACTTCATTTACCTGTGCATGACTGACTGCACTAGGGTGAAGGGGTTGATAGTGTCATGGTTGGTAATATTCCACCATCCCTGTTAACCTGTGGGGCTGCCTGCATTTCAGGAAGTACAGGTGCCCTCTAGTGGCCCATGGAGGATGTTCAGGAAGAAGAATGTAGGCTCGTTTCTGACATTTGGAAAACAGCCCAAGAAGTTATTCAACCTCTTCTTTATAGGCTGCAGTTTGTTACTCAGATCATAATTTTGACTTCTAACCTTCTAATACGATGCCATTTTTTTTTCTTTTTTGTATGGATAGTTGCATGGAATCTCCCGAAGGAAAGCGAATGATACAAAAATATGAAGACATGCTCTCATTACTGGAAAAGTAAGCAGCTCTGGGATCATATTGTTTTGCAAACTGCATAGCCCCCACAATGCCTTTTGTAGTTCTGAATCTGAGCAGATTCCACAGTGGCTGTGAAATGTTACTCTGTATTTTTATAACCGTGTTATCTGTGAGTACAGTGCTTCTGGGTTACAAATGCAGTATCTCTGGGGAATGTGGCTTTATTCTAGAAACAGACACTTTTCCAGTGTGATTTTGTTGGAAGCATGAACTCAGCAGAGCTAGAAGTGGGGCACTCCTCATGGCACTCTGAGATCAGTGTCATGGAAAATTGCAGCAGCTGCTCACTAAGCAGAAAGCAACAGTTCATGTGGCACAAAGAGAAAATAAATTTTAAAAATATTTCTTGTATCCTTTTATGGAAAAGGCATAAGTATAAAAATGTTTCATGGGTTTATAGTTGTCCCTGCTTTAAAGCTGCAGTAATTCTTGGGGAAACAAGGTCTAGTGCCCGCACTGTCCACAGTGTTACCAAATTCGATAATGTCACCACATCCCCTGGATGGACAGCATTTCAGTGTTTCCCATCACCTCCTTAACATGACATGAAAAGCCTTCTCTGGACTTATCTTTCCTCTCCAGCCTCAACTTTTGCCCCCTTCCACCTCGGGCAGTCCCAGTACATAGTTGTCTGTTTCTCACCTCTACCGTTTGGCCATATTGTTGTTTTTGCTAAGAGCATTCATTACCCTTTCGCTGCACAACACCTTCCCAGCCTCTGAAACTCAAGTTAAACGTCACTTTGATCCCTCTTCTATAAATCCTTCCTGGCATTTTCTTTATCACCCTCACCCACTCACCCACTCACCCTTGCCGTCAGATGCTTAATGCCTGTGTGTTTCTCATGGGTTGTGCTTACTTCATTCTCTGTTTACCTCTGTTCCCATCATTACCTGAACTTAACATGAGGAGTTTAGTCAACATTTTATTCCCCAAGCCCAGTACATGGTAGGTGCTCAGTCAGGACACAATGACCGAATGACTGTTGTCTGTGAGCTATGTGAAGATTAGCATGAGAGCAAATCTTACCAAATAGCTTTTTCCAGTGTTTACAAAGACTAATCACAACTTCTCTTATCTACCAAAGTGATTACATGTAGTCTCTTTTCCTACTCTTCTGATTTAAGCCTTTAAAAATGAGGGCTTACCTGCAGGAGCTGTCATGCCTAGCTGAGTCAATGACTTTGACCTAAGAGTGTATTCAGGTATTTTACTAGTAGTATCTTTAGTTCATTAGGTAGATGACTGATAGATGATAGATAGATAGATAGATAGATAGATAGATAGATAGATAGATAGACAGAGCCATGTTATTTATATCTTCAACTAATCATTGCCAGGCATTGAAGAGCAGGGAGTATACTTATGAGATGGCTGTTATTTCTCATTCTTACAGATATGAGACAAAACTTTATGAGGATTGGTGTCAAACAGTATCAGAAAAGTTGCAGTACAATCTTTCTCAGCCACTTCTGAAACGTGACCCAGAGACGAAGCAGATTACTGTTAACTTTAACCCACAGGTAAGTTGGGCAGCAGTAATTTCTTATTGGGTTCCTGAAGAGTTCGCTTAACTTCACTGATTTCAAAGACAAAAAAAACTTCTTATAAGAACATGCAAAAGCTGTGCAAAAGAATTTTCACCCTGGATTTTATTTTTTAGCATAAACCCTGCCATGCACTGTTTTCTTAAGTTGTCCAATGTTCACATTTTTTTCCAGGATTGGCCAATATCTTTGCTTTTATTTTGTACAACAGAAAATATTGCCAAATATTTTTTAAACTTTTACATGACAACAGCTTTATTATGTATTTGATTTCATATATACAAATTTAGAATGATATTACACTTATGATTAACTCATCAAAAAATTTAAATGTCATATATAGATATGCACTATCTGAAATTCCAGAAGGCATTTAAACAGGTATTGCTACCTATCTTCAGACAGATAGAATAACAACATTACTAACCATTTAGTACCAGAGCTGACTGGGCCTACTTTGAATGTGTACTACACATGAAGGCTGTTGACTGGATACTGGAGGGCTAATTACATGTAAGGAATGCATAGCTAGTTGGGAGCTAGAATCTCAACATGCAAAAATCTATCTTTATTAGATAGCATATGATAAATCTCAAAGGAAATAAGACTATATTAGTGATTCTCAACTGAGGCAATTTTTTCCCCCTGCAGACATTTTTGGTTGTCACACATGGACTAGGTGTCAGTAGCATAGAGTGGGTAGATACCAAGAGTGCTGCTGCTAAATTTTCTACAATGCACAAGATGGTGCTCCACAACAAAGAGGGTTTGCTTTGTTTTTGTCTGAAAATATCAGTAGTTCCAAAGCTGAGAAACCCTTCTCTAGATCAGAAGAGTGGAAGATCAGTGTGGGTTGTAGCAGCCATGGAAAGCTTAGTGCTGGTGAAGACAATAACCAAAAGTTAGCCCATATCGGGAAGCACATCATTAAAAAATAAAGAGTATTGGCCACACTGAGCTGAAAGCAGTCACCTACTTCTGTCTTGATGGCATGTTCTCCAGAGGAGCTGAAAACTGATCTGATAGAATATTGGTGTCTTTTGAGAAAACTACAGTTTAAAGAGAACATCAGTTCCAACTGAACTGTCAACAAAGGAAGCTAGAGAATGTAGTTCTTTTCTTTGGTAAGACATGAGTCTGTCATTTAGTTCATTTGACTTCTTGTAGTAATTTCATCAACATTCACCATTGGCAATATTGAATATTAAATGTCCAAAGAAATAAGTTTCTGGCTTACCAAGTAGGCCACAGTCCAGATCTCACAATTATGATAATTATGCTCTTGTTATAAAATAGTCTAGAGGATGGACTATTCTCCTCTATATATTTCAAGAGCAAAGACTTTATCTGCTTCAATGTACAACACATAGTCGGTGCCTTATAGTTGTTTGTAGGTGATAGAAGAGAAAGGAAGGAGAAGAAAAGTGAAAGAAGGAAAGAAAAGAAACAAAAGAGAAGAAAAGAAAAAAAGAAAATAAAATAAAAAGAAAAGGAAGAGAAAATTAATACCTAAATTATGTGAGTCAAGGAGAGATAACTACAAACACAAATAAAAGCTATGAATATCCCTTAACTTTCAGCTTCTAGCAAGTGGCAATAGCTATAGTATTAAAAATGAACAGTAACATATATATTATTCTAGAGGAACATGATCAGAGATTGCCCATTTGGGGCCAGGATAAAAATTGTATAGGGAAATAAATTATGCGTTTATAATTTGTTTAAATTATTTAAATGCCCTGTTGTTGGACATTTAAATTATTTTCTAGTTTTTTTAATATGTATTTCGTGGTTCTAGGATGTACATGTTTTTTACTTATCTCTGATGACATGTATTTGTAGTTTAAAAAACTCCTATTTTTTCTTTCTTTCTTAGTTGGATGTATAATAATAGTGAATCTTACCATCCTTGGCATATTACAATGAGATTACATATGGTATAACTAATGCTACAATAGTTATTGTCACATCGTCCTTGATTATTTCTTTGGGATAAATGCCTAGAAATGGAATTGTTAGGCTAATGGGTGCTCACATTTTGAGATTTTTTAATGTATATTAAAAAATTTGTTCTTTAGAAAAAGGAAATTTAGTCATTCTCCTGCCAAGAAGATATTCACTTCTTCTAATCACTTCCAGCCTGTTGAACTAGAAAAAATATAATTTCCCAATGTTGTTTTAATTTGCATTTTTTGACCACTGGTAAAGTAGAACTTTTTCATGTATTCATTGGCTGTTTATATTTCTTCTTCTTATTTGAATTGCTTTTTTATGTCCTTTGCCCACTTTTGAGTGGAAGTGCTTTCTTTCCTGTAAATTTGTTAGAATATTTGTGAAATATTTGTCAGATATTAAGAAATATGCTACAAGTATTTTTACCAGTTAGAGCATGCCATTTTATTTTGCATATAATATTTTAGGCATATAAACGTTATATTTTGTGATTGTATGTTCAGAATGGCCTTCTCTGTCTCAATATTATATAAATAGTTTCATATTTTCTTTTAATTTTTGTATTCATTTTTTACATTTAGTTTTTTAATATCTATCTTGAGCTTATTACAAAATAAACTAGGAGGCTGAGTTCATTTCCCTGCCAGTTGGTTAGCATTTGTCTTAACCCTGAGTAGAGTTTGTTGAGTGACAAGAAGAAATAGCCCAGAGCCACTGGAAGGAGAGCTGGGAGCCAAAATGTGTTGATATGGAGGTAGAAGGTGAAGTGTAGAGGAGGGAGGCAGGGGAAAAATTTATGGCCTGGTATCTGTTTTGTCACAAATAGCTATACACATCAGTCTTTGTAGGTTCAGAGATAAACATAATAAATAACCAAAGGATGATGAACAAGGTACTTAGAAACATCCGCCAGAGGGCTCTCTGTATTTTTGATGGACCACATCTGCTTGGCTTCTCACTTTTGCAGTTGCCACTAAATTCAGCGCCCCATTAAAGTTCAGAGAGGCCTGGGTGATTTCCACCTCCTGATTCCTAGTATTTTAAAACACAGATACATGCCAGCACAGGATTATAGAAATGAAGGACCATTTCAAATGATTGTATTAAAGCTGTACAATGGCACCTTCTCTCAATTCTGTCAGTGGCTATGACTATGTGTGTGACTTCATTTGGAGAGAATACCAGAAGTCTGATCTTGAGGCTTCATATGCCTGCAGGTATCCCAGACTGGATGATCTTCCTCCTTCATACAATCACCTCTCCAAGGGAACTGGCTCAAGTAGCATGGACCTATCACTTCATCAGCCACATGCCCTAAAGCATCAAGGCAGAGCCCTCTCCTGCTATCACTAATGTCCTCTTCCCAGGTTTTCTATTGCTTGATCTTTGTGATTTATGGATTCAGTTAACCTTAATGCTTTCCAAGTTATCTTCTTTCTGCTGAATACTCAACTTCCCTTCTCTGAAACTAAATTTAAGGAATGGATAGGTGCAGAAGTTAAGAAAGGACCCAGAGGCTTTTGGGTCCCCGGGGTTTTTCCAGTCCTTAACTAGTAATTGCTGCTATTCACTGCCACTGAACTACAGCCACATATGTTGATTCTTTCCTCCAGCTGATTTCAGTGCTGAAAGAAATGAGTTATCTTCAACCCAGGCAGATGAATCACATCCCTGAGACAGCAGCAGTCATGTTCTCCTCCAGGGAATTCTATCGACAGCTTGTGGCTAATTTGGAGTTGATGGCAAATTGGTACAACAAGGTTATGAAAACTCTGTTAGAGGTGGAATTTCCATTAGTGGAGGAAGAGTTGCAAAATATTGATCTTTGCCTGAGAGCTGCAGAAGAGACTCTGAACTGGAAAACAGAAGGTAACAGGACACCACTTGGAGTCTGGAGTAAAGGTTGAGAGTCAAGATTCTAATAAAGTTGGTAGACTCTCAAATGATTCTCTGGTAATCTGGGTTGTGTTGCAAACACAAGTCTATCTTTGCAGACACATATCCAAAGTAGAGAAGGCCAGGAGGATTGTTACTCCTCTTCTTCCTTCTCTTTGGATATGATTAGTAGGTTTAGAAAATTTTGCTGCCATGCACTAGGGGAGGCTTGGAGTTTGCGTGAATCTCCCACAGTCTCCAGCACCCCATGAATGAGAGTTTTCACTATATTATTGCCATCACTTAATTTTCTTAACTAAACCAAAAACAAATAAGGGAACTATGCATTTAATTCTCTTGTATCCATCCATTCAGCTCAATAAACATTCATCAATGGATTAACATATGTTGGTTATTCTGGGAGGGACTGTGGGAAGAATATGAGGTATGAGGTATATAAGGTATGGCCTCTACCCTCAAAGAGCTCACATTTAGTGGGGACAACAGACATACACAATATAAATCACACAAGGCTATGATAAAGAGTCATGATAAAGTTAAAAATAGAGTGTAATGAATCATAGAGAAAGGAGATTAATTTGCATTAGGGTCCTCAGAAGAGTTAAAGTTTGAAAAGAAGGTCACAGTCAACTCATGGAAGTTTTGGAATACCGTATTAAAGAAGAAGAAATTATATTTTTAACATTTAGTACACTGAAAGTGCAGAAAAATAAGATTCATGGACCCCAATAAAGTCACCAAGTTGCACTGGTATGCCCTAGCAAATATATCAACTTTTGTATGCTTAGTAGGTAAGTATTACCTATTTTTTTCTCCATAATCAGAGTTATGGTAAGAGTTGGATTTTCTTTATACACTAAAAAGAAAAAGACTGATTATAATGAAGTAACCTGTGCAGAAAAGTCTTATAAAACCCATGAATATTAAATTTCTATCTTTCTTAACAACTAGACCTTTAAGCTGTGCAACTGTCAGATATTTCAATTAATTATATTTCTTTTGAGGAGCAGGCATTTTGGATTATGTCATTCAAATCACCAATAGTATTCATGATCTTGAACAAAGAATTCAGAAAACTAAAGACAATGTGGAAGAGATTCAAAACATTATGAAAACATGGGTGTCTCCAATATTTAAGAGAAAGGATGGAAAAAAGGAATGCCTTCTTTCCATAGATGATCAGCATGAACGAATGGAAAAATATTATAATCACATCAAAGAATCTGGCCTTAAGATTCATGCCCTTGTTCAGGTAATAACCAGACTCTCAAACACATACCACAAATATAGGGAAAGCATCAAGAAGTGTGTATGATGCCAGAAGTGATCTGGAAATTAGAACAATCAATAGATGCTGAGTCTTCTGTAATCAAGGATAGAAGTTTATACTGATAATACAAGAACTAAAGCTAATAGGGGTAGTAAAAAGTCACATTCTGGTATCAGTGTGTCAAAATTAGTACTATTTTAATGGTGACACTACTTAGTTAACACATGACTTAAGTTCCACACTAAATCCCAAGGGGACAGAAGGAGAAGTCAAGGACAGAATCCTAAATTATTTACTGTACTAACTCCCCCCTCCCAACTTACCCACACATCCTAGTGTGGATCTCCAGCATCATCTTCATAACTGGCTCTATAGAACCTGAAGAGATAAAAGATTACTATGTAATCTCTAACTGAATTTGATAAAGAGAAGAAAAAATGCAGAGTGCTGCATTGAAGGCAGTATAACTCTGCCCAGCATTATGATCAGGGCAACCTCAGGTCTCATAATCAAAGACTAAAAAATGGAAAAGAGCTATAAATGGACACCAGCTCTAACCCTGCTGAAGTAGTCATGGAGCAGTTCTGACAGGTTGATCTCATGCACAAAGTCAGTAATGAATTACAGCTGCTATTTGGGGGTTATCTATGGTTTGAAGTACAATGATGTTGTACTTTTGACTTTGTTAATTTTCTTTGTTTTCTAGTTCATCAATTTCTGTTTCTAATTATTTTTTATTTCTAGTTAATTTGGTAGAAACCTAGGGTATTATTTTAAGGTTTTATTTATCTCTAACACAAGCATTAGATGGCATAAATTTCCCTCTTAGCAGTGCTTTACTTGCATTCCACAAAATTTATCTGCCTCATTTTTATTATCATTTAGTTTTAATTTTTTTCTTGTGATTTCTTCAACTCAGTGCCCATTTAGAGGTGTATTGTTTAATTTTCACATATTTGGGGCTTCTCTGGATATCTTAATGAAATTGATATTTAATTTAATTCCATTGTGGTTCAGAGAAAATTCTTTTAAGATTTCAATCAGTTGAAATTCATTGAGACTTTTTCCATGACCTACATATTGTCTGTCTTATTGAATGTTCCTTGTGCACTTGAAAATATGTTTATTCTTCCATTGTTGGGTATAGTGTTCAATAATAATCAATTAGTCCAAAGATAATATTGTTCATATCTTCTTTATGCTTTCTGAGTTTTGTCTATTTGTTCTATCAATTACTAAAGATAGAGTGTTAAATCTCCACCTATGATTTTAGATTCGTCTGTTTAACACTTTAGTTCTGTTAGATTTTTCATCAAGTGTTTAAACCTCTGTTAGTAGGTACAAAAACATTTATAATTATTATAGCTTCCTGATGAATTGACCGTTTCATCATTATGAAATTTCCTTTCTGTTTCTAATAATACTCCTTTGCCCTGAAGTGTTTTTTATTTTCTTTCTGGTAATACTGTAATCTTTCTTTCTAGACTCACTATTTCTACTTTTTTCATTGTCTTTTCCACCCTTTATATTCAACCTATGTGTTTCTTTGGATTCAAATTTTTCTCTCATAGACAGCATATAGAAAAGTAGAAACTTACTTTTCTAACAACTCTGCCTCTTAATTAGAATATTTAAATTATTATATTTAATATAATTATTATATTTAATATAATTAATATAATTATTATATTTAATATAATTATTGGTAATGGATGGACTTAGCTCTACCATTTTGTTATTTGTTTTCTATTTGCTTTATCTCTTTTTTGTTTCTCTGCTCTACTTTCCCACTTTCTAGTTATTAATTGTATTTTTTTTAGTATTCCATTTTTGAGTATTTCATTTCTCAATTGTCTTTCTAGATTTACCTTGTATTATTTTTGGAGTGGTTGTTCTAGTTTCAGTATGTCTCTCAAACTAATCACAGAGTTTTGTCACTCAAAGGCAAGATCATGAGTTTTGTTTTTGTTTTTTTTTTTGATCAGGGAGATTTACAGTATGGAAATCTTTATAAAGTGGTCAGTATAAGTCACCTAGAAAATTTGCTTCTGCAAAGTAGTTACCACTTTCTTTGAATAAATAAGACAAATGAAAAGTTGCTGTAAAAAAGCTTAATAATGTTCTACGGCCATGTCACCCTGATCGTGTCTGATCTCATCTGACCTTGGAAGCTAAGCAGAGCCAGGCCTGGTTAGTACTTGGATGGGAGACCACCTTGGAATACTAGGTGCTATAGGCATTAAAAAAAAAAAAAAGCTTAATAATGAAAATGATGAAGAGTGAGTGGGATATCCATGCTTGCTGTACTATTAGGAGAGAGGAGAGAGAGAGAGAGAGAAACATTTGTTTATGTATATGTGTTTTCTAAGTTACTCAATATGTTGAACATTTTTAATATTCAATACCAACAGCAAAACACTATAGCCCATTTCTAAGAATTTTCCACTAAATACTTTACTTGTTTGAACCTCAAATTTCTTATAAACTTTGGATAATAATGCCTTCTACGCTTATTATTTCTTCCTTTACCTACCCTAACGTCAGCTCTGATGCAGCTTCCTTCACAATATATCAATCAGCATTTATGAAGCATCTGTTAGCATTCCTGCTGAGAAGGTAGTCTGATCCAATCTTTCTTTCCCAGAGACAGAATGAGAACCTCATATTCTTTAATGGATTAACTTTATGTTCCTTTCAATCAGTGGTTATAACCATTAGACAGAATGAATTTGATACACATGTAATAGCATGTGTATCATGTTATTTTTTCCTCCATGTGTTGTTTATATTCTCACTAACGATGATTAGACTAGTCTTTCCATTTTATTAAACATTGTTTACATCTCTCCTTTTTTTATTTTTTAGGATAACCGACATCTTTTTTCAGTGGACCCAACCTCTAATATCTGGAAGACTTATGCAAACTATATTGATGATATGTTGCTGGATGGATTTTTTCTTGCCATTGAGTGCTCCCTCAAATACCTCCTGGAAAATACAGGTATTTACTAGCTTATGGATATAGGTTATTACTGGAACAATAACAGTAATAACATCTGTTGAGTTACAACAAAGTACAAATTGAGTGTCTATGATTTTTTCCCCAAAAAGATTGTGAACATTTTGTAAAGGATACACAGTAAAGTAGCAAAGGTATTGAATTTCTAAGTTGTTCAAAGAGAAAAGGTCTCTTTCCTTTTAAAACTCAGATATAATCCAGCCTCTACTATAGTGAAGGTCATAGCAAAAGCAAAAACATAAAAGCTAATTCAATGGAAATCAAGCTTCAGTAGAGAAGAATGACTGAGTTAGAATAGTGAGAAGCACGATTAGTAATGTCAGTTTTATCTGGACTTCACTTGTGGCCATGGGAGAAAGACATTCTGTGCCTTCAAGCTTAATGTACTCTATCTCTGTAGCTTTTTGAGAACATAGTGAAGTTGTAGTAGCCAACTACAACTTAAGTGGAAGATTTTCTGTGTGGAAAAATGACAAGAAGCCAGAGGTAGCTTTCAACAGGAAAAGGAATGTTAATAAGGTAGTGGACATTATTTAAAGCTGTTAAAAAGATAGCTAAGGGCTTTGAATATATGGTAGATATACTAGGTTAAGGTATACAAAGTTGAAGATATTATAGTAAGGGCTAACATTGGCTAAAAAATAAGTAACATGAATGGAAAGGACAAAAAACTTTCAGGAATAAAGTTGAATTTAACCTTTCAAATTCTGGTAGATCTTAGGTGCAGCAAGGGTCATATTGAAGAATTAGTCAAAATAGAAAGGCAGAAGTGAATATTTGGAAGCCAAAGGGTAAAGGTGAGATGAGAATTTAAAATGTTGAATCCAACCAAGGAGAGAAATCAAATACAGAGTTAAAATAGGTAGTCCAAGATCAGTGCCCAGATCTCCTATACACACAAAAGGGCAAATGCAGACCCTAGGCTGAGATTAGAGAGGGGTGAGGCCCAGTGCTGGGTGTAGTTGAGATGGGCAAACCCCCATGGTCTTCGAAGGTGGAGTGACTGAGGTCAGAGGCAAGGTATTTGCTTGCAGGGTGCAGGAGTACTCCAAATTAGTGAAGTGCAGTAGCAGGAAATGGGCTTCAGCATAGTTAGCAAGGAGAAGATCACCTTCTAAAGTCTGTAGGAAAGTAACCAGTGAGCAATTGAATCCAGGCCCTTAGACTGGAGAACTGGTTCCTAGGGACCGGCACTAACACCTTAGTGAACTAAACAAACCTTCTCTGATGTTGAAGGTTTGGAATTCCTGGCTCCATGCCCTTCTAGAAGATCTAGGAAGATGCCTCAGCCACATTTGACTGCAAGAAGTGTGAGAGAGATGGTCACTAAATGTAATGACTCATCTTTGACCAATTGCTAGCTCTCCTGATCTAGACTGTCTGATGTGTCAGTTGATCTCCTCTTGTTAGAAGGAGAGAATGGGAACAAGAGGATAGAGAGAGGAGATGGTGGTATCTCTGCAAGATTGTCAAAGTTCTCTTTCCTCTGTGGAAATGAGAGGGAAGTGGAACACATTTTCTTCACAACATAAAGTGAGCAGGAGCTAGATTTTGCAGCTGCCTGAATTGAGAAGCTAGATAAAATTTAAAAGGTACTGATAAAGGTAAAAGAGCCTAAAGAGAGTAACCTCTATGAAGAAGAAAATCACTATGACCCTTTGCAGTTGCCCAGATGGACAATTTTATCTCCCTAGTCCACCTTACCATTTCCACCTTCTCTTATTTGGTCAAGTTAATATCATTCCCATGGCTTGGTTTGGCCTCCCATTCACCTCTCAGGCTCTAAATCCCACCTAAGTTAAATTCTACCCCATCTATCCAGAAATTCTCTTCCCCTTCTTATTGCATAAAGTGATTTACTCATACCAATGTTGTGGAACCATCAAGACTATCTGTTTTGTATGGAAATTGTTGGCATTGCATCTAACATAAGTATTAGTTTCTCATGATAGCATATAGGGCAAAAAATCTCATATAGTTGTAAAATTACAACCAAACTACAGAACAACCATCATGAAGAGACAGTTGCCTGAGTTCTGGCTGAAAAGAAGTCCTGTGATTGGAGACATACATAAATGGCTACCTCTATACTGGTAGGAGGAGCAGAGATGCAGAATGGGCTGGTGGGTAGTTGAGAATTGGGAGGGTTATCTTGGCTGCAGATACCTGCCTAGAGGAGCGGATGTACCCCTGGAGAAGTGAGGAACCCTGGCCTCACACTGGGCTCCCCAACCCAGGGTTCCAGTGCTAGGAAGAGAAGTCTCCACAACCTCTGGCTGTAAAAACTAGTGGAGATTTGGGTTGAATGAGATGGAGGGCTGCAGGAGTCACAGACATTCCTCTTAAAAACCCTGCACATCAACTTACTCACTGACAGACTCACTCATTCTGAGCTCCAGTACTAGGGCAGCTTCTTGAGAAGTGCTGGAGACATACAGAGATGAACTGAGTTGTCTGGCTTCAGGGTCTGGCTTTCTCCCAGACAGAAGTGCTGGCAGAATTTGTTGTTCCTTTGTCAAGCCCTTCCCCTTTCTGGTTTGCAGACCCAGGCAGCCACCGTATCTGAGCTCCATTAACCTAGTTAATACAGGTCACCCTGCCTAAGTGGTTCCCTAAGACCCCACCCCTCCCAACTTTCAGGCCTGCTTAAACTTCTTTCAGTGTTTTTTCTCCATACAAATGGCCTGTCTTGGTTCATGCTGCAGACTTTCTAAAATTTCTCAAAGGTTCACAAAACCCAAACAGGAAGCTTCTGTCATCGGCATGCCCCATACCTCTGCTGAGCAGTCCCAAGCCTGGCACTAGCAGCAGGCCTCAGTTCATGGTTTGGCTTCTCTAGGCACTGCTAAGACCAGCACGGATGGTGGCTATCTGTGGGTTACTTGATGACTCTTGACAGGTGGCTCTGGGCAGGGCACAGGCTGCAGCTGAACTTGGCCTGCTGTGGAGCACCTCGCAGGAAGCTCTTGGCCTGGCACACCTAATGGCCAGCTTCAACTGGAGGCAGAGCACCACCAGGGGCTGCATCCCAGGAGGACACACCCAAAGGGTAAACTTGCCAGGGACCAGAGCCCTACCCTATTAAAGTGAATCCTGCTCTGGAGGACTTGCTCACTAGCCAGTCCTCACAGCCAATTAGCCCAAGGGTTAATTCATCCAATCAGCATGCAGAAAGCAACAAAAGCTCAACTACAAAAGAAGGGCACACACAACCCAAAAAAGGACAGCTCAGGTGACCAGGGAAGACTGCACCACTAGGCCCCACAGAACACTTGCTACATAAGGCCACTCTACTAAGACCAGGAGACTTAGGGGCACTACCTAATACATAGTAACAAATACAGGTATGTAGCCGAAATTGAGAGACAAAGAAACATGTCTCAAATGAAAGAACAGAACAAAGTTCCAGAAAATGAACTAAACAAAATGGACACAATCAATCTACCAGAAGCAGAGTTCAAAACACTGGTTATAAGGATGCTCAATGAACTTAGGGGAAGAGTACATGAACTCAGTGAGAACTTTAACAAAGAGGTAGCAAACATAAAGATGGAGACAGAAAACATAAAAGAGCCAGTCATAATGAAGAATACAATAACTGAAAAGAAGAATACATTAGAGGGAATCAACAGTAGATTGGAAGAAGCAGAGGATCAAATCCGCAATTTAGAAGGTAGGTAGCAGAAAATACCCAATCATTTAGAATCAAAGGACAGGTAAAGAGCTTCTCAGACAAGAAAAGCTAAAGGAGTTCATTACTACTAAGCCAGTATTACAAGAAATGTTGGAGGGATTCTTTAAGAAGAAGAAAGAAAGAAAAAAGATAAAAATTATTAATAATAAATAGCAGTAACTATATAGTTATCAACAATTACTTTAAATGTAAATGTTTTAAATACTCCAATCAAAAGATAGTGAGGTAGAATGGCTAAGAAACAAGAATCTTATGTATACTGCCTATAAGAGACTCAGATCAAAAGACACACAGACTGAAAGTAAAGAAATGGAAAAAGATATTTTATGAAAATGGAAATGAATTAAATAAGAAAAGCTGGGGTAGCAATATTTATACCAGACAAAATAGACTTTAAAATAAAGGCTATAACAAGATACAAAGAAGGACCCAATAATCCCACTTCCAGGTATTTATCTGAAGAAACTCAAACACTACTTTGAAGAGACATGTGAATCCATATGTTCATTTCGTAATTATTTACAACCAAGATATGGAGGCAACCTAGGTAGCTATAAATGGATGAATGGATAAAGAAGGGTGATACACACACACACACACACACACACAATGGAATATTACTCAGCCATAAAAAAATAGAACCTTGCCATATGCAATAACATGGATGTACCTAGAGAGTATTGTGCGGAGTGAAGTAAGTCAGACAGACAAAGACAAATGCCATGATTTCACTTATATGCAGAATCTAAAGACCAAAATATTCTTGAAAAGGTTTTAAATTATTTAAATTATTTGCAATGTAATATACAAATTATAAGTATCTAATGCATGTAGGAATACAGAATATATTAGCAGTACACATGTAAACCATACTCTTAAAGGTTTTTTTTAAAAAAAATACTGTTGTACGATAGTAGCGTTGTTACTGTGTGATATTAGTAAACTTGCTTTCCCTTAAGTTAGAAGTGTATTTGAGAGGACACTTCTGAGTCAAATAATGCAAATTTTTTATTCCTGAAGTTTTGAAGGCAAGATCATAGTCTTACCTTACATCTTTGAGGATCTCACAGGTTTTTAGTTAGAGAGCTATGGCTAGACTATGGTAATGAAAACCCTATCAATAATGCAGCTTAATGGACAGAGAAGTCTATCCCACAGATACTAGTCCAATGTGAGTACTCCTGGTTATTGAGAAAGTTTCTTCCACCCTGTAATTATATCACTCTCTAGGGCTTGGTCTTTTCTGTGGTTAAGCTGGGGGTCACTGCCACATCCAGTCTCTAGCCTATGGGAAGAGTAGAGAAGGCTTACTTGCTGTCTCAAAGGCTGCAGCCCAGACATGGTACCCATCACTTCTTCCCACATTCCACTGGTTAGGGAATGGCATTGCTATACCTAACTGTAAGCTGGAAAATACCACATGTGCAGTTAATTATAACTCTATTTCTAGGGAAGAGGGGCTTAATAGATTTCAATGAGTAGTCTCTGCCACTCTCACTGTTCAGCACATAACAATTCTCTAAGTATTTCTACAATCAAAAAAGTATGAAAGCAAGTAGTTACTGATAAAAGTTTATTTTGTACTTGGAATATCTTACTCCATATTATATTTTGGTTTATGTTTATCAAGTCAGGTTAATCTAGCAAGTAATCATGGATTTTTTATTTATACATTTTTAAATTTTGTATCATTAAAGGACTGCAGAATTAAAACAAATTCTGTTTTTATAGAAAAAAAAAGCAGACTGTCAGGATTGTAACTTCTCTGTTTTTCATGCATCTGCAACTGTGGGTGAGCCTACCCTAGTCTCCCTATTGGCTGCCAATGGAATTGCCTGGTTTGTGCCTAGGAAGAAATCAGCTATTTCCAATAAATTAGCTTTGCAAAATCAACCTCTTCACAACCAGAGGCTGTATTACCTCCCAGAAAACATTTGGGAATGTGGAAGGGAACTGGCTTGCATTGATCAGTCACTGGAATGTTCTCTCTGAATACAAGGAAAGTAAATGTTCTGTAATGCCCAAGACAGCCTTGCTTAAAAACTGGCTTGTTCAAAATGTCAGTGGTTCCCCTGTTGATAAACACTGTAGGACTGTCACTCTTACCTATTCTGGGTTTTACCAACTTTTACATTTTAATTTTCTATACCCAAGCAGCTTATTTAAAGGAAAGAAATGCTCAATGCTCTGAGTGTTTTTAAAATGGGGTTTCTCTTTTCTTTTTTTCTCCTTGTTTTTCAGAATGTAAGGCAGGACTTACCCCAATATTTGAAGCACAGATGAGCTTAGAAATCTCAGAAATAGTTTTCTCTCCATCTCTAGAGTCTGGAGTGAAGGGTGGCTTCTATGACATTGTTGAGGGTCTTATCACCAGCATTTTTCGAATATCATCTTTGGTGCCACGGCTTTCCCCACAAAACAGCTCTCCCCATTATCAGGTACTGTATCTGCAACCATCTTGCCTTCCAACATATCTGGGACTTCCTGTAAAGTGCTGGTGTATAACCTGCCTGCTGTTGTCTTACTCCCCCAGGTTGACATGGAGAGCATGGCTGATTTGGCAAGGATGCGGAACATGCTCATGGACAGAGTCCAGAGCATGATGACCCTCTGCTGCATCTATCAAAACACCTTTAGTCAATATTCCTACCTCTATGTGGAGGACCGGAAGGAGATTCTGGGTCAGTTTCTGTTGTATGGGCATGTCCTCACACCTGAGGAGATTGAAGCTCATGCAGAAGACAGCATCCCAGAGAACCCTCCCCTCCTCCATCAATTTAAAGCACAGATTGACTTCTATGAAAACCTCTATGAAGATGTGTGCAGGCTGGAGCCCATCAAGGTGTTTGACAACTGGATGAAGATTGATGTGCGACCCTTTAAAGCATCTTTGCTTAATATAATTAAGAGGTGGAGCCTCATGTTCAAACAGCATCTTATTGACTATGTCACTAACAGGTAATATTTTTCTTCCAGCTTTCTTCTAGCATCCCAGGCTGTCAGGAACTCCATGTTTTTAATCTTCTTCATGTTTTCTTCCATGGGTTCATTGAGGTTTTAGGCCTTTAGACACCAGTAGTAACTTTAGTCTTGCCTTTCCTTTGTTCACTAGACATGGCCTCTTTTTGTTTTATTTTCCATTTGGTGCCCACTATGTGAAAGGCACTCAATAAGTGGTAAATAATGTTCAATATAATAATAGCAGATCCACTCTCCTTTCACAACTCTGACTCTGAAATCTCTTTAAGCTTGAGAGGCAGAGGGTGTCTAATGGACCTCTTAGATTTTATTTTTACTACTCGCTCCTTGTCTCAGATTATCCAGCTGTGTAATGTGTAAGTCACTAAATCCCTACACTTCTGGTGCCTCTCTGTGTCCCTCTAGCATTGCAATAGATTGGATCTGAAATTCTGTCTGTTCTGCTATGGACCTAGACCACTTATCCTAGCACTAGACTTTCTAAGTGAGAGCTTCACCCTCTAAATAAATAGTCAAGTTGGTTAGTAGTTTCCTGGTTACTTCACCTTAGCCTTATCCCCACAGATCCACCAAAGTCAGAATCTTAACTTCTATCTCCATCTCACAGAATCCTGTGGGGTGGTGCAGTCCCCGTCCATTCAGTGATCAGCTTTCGGTGTGTCAGCTGATGCTACAGGGGAGCTGTGATCCCTCCCCTGAGTTTGGGGCTGGTCTTACTTAATGCTACAGCCATCCTGCTTTATGATCTAGAAAGAAAAGAGCCAAGTCAAGGATGTGTCTATCTACAAGTAAATTTTGCAGGGGTGATGGCCACCACTAGAAAACTACAGGAAAGCAGTATGGGATGTTTAGAATAGAGATTCACAGATGTTCTTTAAGAAGAAGAAGCTAGTTTTACACATTCAGGGAAGCAATAAGGGGAAAGGAAGCAATGGTAGAAGTTGGGGAAGTAACAGTGATTCCTTGAATAGAGTATCATTCAAGGAACAGCTGTCTGTGGTTCCTCTCCATCAGTAGGTCTAGTGATCCAAGGGCATAGGAACATTTTTCAAAATTTAGATTTCATTATTATTTAGATTTGGTGAGGCCAACAGATCAATTCATAAATTTCAGTAATAAAAGATAGTTTGTTAAATTCATAAATTCTGAGAACAGGGCCCACAGCATACCATGCGGGGCCACACTGAAAGCTCCAGGGGCATCAGAAGGCAGAGGGAGCAAGGAGGAAACATGAAGAAGAGCCTCTATTGTGGTTTCCATGGAAAAGAATGGATGAGATAGGATGAGCAGGTTTAGGATTGGCTAGTTTGAATCATTTCAACAGGCACTGGGACATAGGGGCTATTCTTAGTTGTCTGGTACCTGCCCTTGGGGTGATTAGGGCAGGTGGACAGTGGCATGAAGTATGAGAGCCAGTTAGAGGAGATAATTGGGGATATAGACTCTGGATTGATTGGTTTGTATATGGAAGACATGCTCAAAAGCAAGTCATTTACTATCTCTAGGAATTGACTAACCCTGGAATGGGCAATTTCTCTAGGGTCAGCAGGGCCCCAGATATCAGAGCATCAGAAACACATGGTTGATACAGGGGATAGTGATAGCAGCTGCCATGTAACTCTACTGGAAAAAGCTTCTCAGGATCTAATAGTTGACTTAACAGGATAAACACATGATAGATCAGTTAGGAGAACTTAGTCCTTGTTCTTGAACCCCTATCTACCTTCTATCTCTGAGAGGAGACAGTATGACTGGATTTCTCTAAGGTAACTACCTTACAGTTTTATTAGTTAGTGATTCCATAAACTATCTATTTTGCTATACTTTAGAATGTGTTATTGTGTTGTCAAGGATTGGATAACATAGATATAAGAACAATAAAAACCATTTAGTATATGCTATGTAATTCTGTGATTTCCATTTTCCCTTAGTAAATGTCAGGATTAATCCCATCTTGCCTTTATCTTATGTACTTTACTTACTGTGAGAAGCACAACCTTTTTTGTGTCATTTGTCTTTTCAGGGTGGATTGCTGTGATATCATGATTTATAATAAGAAATATATATTTGGTCTTTGTCCCCACTTTTGGCACAGCTCCTAAAACACTTTGAAATTCCTAAGTGTTGGCAGTAATAAAGATGTATTTTGTTATACTAATGAGGTGACTTGTAAACCACCTAAAGATGAGTGCTGGTTACCAGGGGAACCAACCATGTAATTAGAGGTTGGAATTTTCAGTCCCACCTCACTAACTTCTAGGGAAGAAAGAGCAGCTGGAGATTAAATCAATTGCCAATGGCCAGAGAGTAAATCAATCATGCCTATGTAACCAAGCCTCCATAAAAACCAAAAAGGATGGGGTTTTGAAAGCTTTCAAGTTGGTTAACATATGGAGATATGGGGAGAGTGGTAGGCTTGGAGAAGACATGGAAGCTCCGCACTTTTTCCCTGTATGTTGGCCTATCTCTTCCATTCCTGAGTTGTATCCTTCTACAACAAAACAGTAATCTATTAAGTAAACAGGTTCCCTGAATTCTGTGAGCTACTCTAACACATAGAACCCAAGCAAGAGGTCACTGAAACTTCTGATCTATAGTCAGTTAGTCAGAGGCAGAAGTGACCATCTGGATTTACAGTTGTCTGACAGTATGGGGCAGTCTGGTAGAACAGAGCCCTTAACCTGTAGAATCTGATGGTATCTCCTGGTACAAAGTTTCAGAACTGTATTAAATGGTAGGACATCCACATGGTGTAAGAGAATTGCTTGGTGGTGTGCGGAACCCCTTTCCTTGCACACATACATTGAAATGGTAATAGAATCCTAATAGCTGTTATATATATAAAATATAACACATTCTGTGTGGCCTAAACAACAGAAAGTTATATCTCACAATTCTGGATGCTAGGAAGTCCAAGATCAACAGCCACATACAGTCTTAATTAAACCTTTCAATTAATAATTTTGTTGACCTCTCTTTCCAATGCCCTTTCTCTTCATCATATTTCTGCTATCTAATTCCAGAGGGTAGGGCAGAGGGAAAGATGTGAAAGTAATTGTTCTCCTTTCAGAATCTCAGGTTTAAGTATTCCATCCTCTGACCACCACCTGATATCTTTCCAGGTCACTTTATTAGCAAATCCTGCCACGCAAAATTCTTCAGATCTCTCCAGATTTCCCATCCATTGGCCCCTATGCTTTCTCACTCTTGCTCACCATTCCCACTGCCACCTTATAAAACCATGACTCTATCTAAACTCCGTGCTCCACACTTGCACCTGAATGATTCATCCCTGATGAAGGAAAAACAAACCATTCTTCTGACCAATCTCATATTACATTTATAAATATATAATTCAAGTAGGCTCCACAAGTCCTCTGGCTACAACACCATTTTTTTTTTTTGTGGCCTGCTGCACAGCAAAACTTAAAGAGATGTGTTTATACTTGATTCTTTTACTTCTTCCTCCATTCTCTTCATATAAAAAGTTTTATTATGAACTATAGCATACACACAATTTAGAGAAAAATATTACAACAAATATTTGTATTTGCATTATCCAGCTAAGTAAAAGCATATTGGCTATATTTTAAATTTTCTTTATGCACTCTTTTCCCTGATCAAATAAATTCTTCTCCCTCCCTGTCAGACATTACCTCTGTCCTAAATGTGACATAATCCTTTTCATGATTTCTTCATGGCATTATATGTGGTTATATATCCCCACACACATATATACATATAAATACACACTCATACACACACACACACACACACACACACACACACACACACATATATATGTATATATATATATATGTATACATATATATATAAGTTTGTATTTTAAAACTTTATGAAAATAAAATAATTTTGCATATTATATATTTTTCTGTGTTCTAATTTTTTACTCAGCATTGTTTGTGATCCATCTATGTTTAGAGTATAGCAGTAGTTTATTCATTTTCATTGCTGTAGAGTATTCCATCATATGAATATACCACAACTTATCTGTGGTTAATGAACATGTGGATTGTTTCAGAAGATGTTGCTAATATCAACACTGTTGCTATGAATATTGTTACACCCGTATCATGGTGTACACGGGCACAATTTCCTCTAAGATATATACATAAGAGCAGCATTGGTGAGTCAAATAGAATGCATATAATGCCAGCTATCTCCAAGGCAGAGCAGCCAGGAGTGACAATTCCTGTAGTCCCATATTTTTGATGATGGACTGTTTAATGCTAACCATTATGGTGGGAGCTTAGTGGTATCTCATTATAGTAAATATTTTGTATTACTCTAATTAAGAATAAAATGCCTCATCTTTTATATTTTTTGGTGAGTCATTATATTCCTTCTGTTATATTTATAGCTCTTGCCTATTTTTATTAGATTTTATATTTTCCTTTTTGATATTTAGAAATAACTATTCTATATCTAATCCTTTGCTAGTTGTATATATTGCACATATAGGCTCTCATTTTGTGGTTTGTCTTCCCATCACATTTGCAATATATTTTGAAGAGTAGTTTTTCTCTTTAATGTAGCCAGAATGTGTTCATCTTTCCTTTTATGTAGTTCCTCATGTCTTGTTAAATAAATCCTTTATTTCCCTGAGATCCTAATGATACTCTCCTATATCCTCTCCTAAAAGTTTTATAGTTTTATCTTTCATGTTAAGTATCCTCTTGTCTGCTGATGCATTAATATGAACAGTCCTCATGACTAGCTCTGTAATAAATTTTAATATCTGGCAGGGCAATACTACACTTTATTCATTTTCATTAAGAATGCCTCAACAATTCTTGGCCCTTGTTATTTTACATAATTTTTCAAACAATTTTTAAATTGCAGTTGGCATACAATATTATCTTAGTTGGCATACAATATTCAGGTGTACAACATAATGATTAGACATTCATATTACTTAGTGATCACCCAGATAAATCTAGTACCCATCTGACACCATACATAGTTACTACAATATTATTGACTATATTCTTTATGCTGTACTTTATATCCCTATAACTATTTTATAACTTACCATTTGTATTTCTTAATCCCTTTCTCTTTTACATCCACCCTTCAACCCCTTTTCCATCTGGCATCAAAATGTTCTCTGTATATATAAGTTTTTTCTATTTTGTTTGATTATTTTGAGTTTTTTTTTTAGATTCAACATATAAGTAAAATTATGGTGTTTGTCTTTCTCTGTCTGACATATTTAACAGCATAATACCCTAGATCCATCCATATTGTTGCAAATGGCAAGATTTTATTCTTTTTTATACTTGAATAATGTTCTATTGTATATATGTACCACTTCTTTTTTATTCATTAATCTATTGTTCAACACTTAGGTCCCTTCTGTATCTTGGTTATTGCGGATAATGCTGCTGTGAACATATGAATGCTGTCTTTTCAAATTAGTGTTTTAGGTGTCTTCAGATGAATACCTAGAAGTGGATTTCCTGAGTCCATGTCTCCTGTTACAGGCTTTGCCTTAAAGTCTATTTTGTTTGGTATGTTATTGCTTTTTTATTTGTTTCCATTTTTATGAAATATCTTTTTCTATCCTTTTATCTTTAGTCTGTGTGTGTCTTTCGATCTGAAGTCATTTGTAGGCAGCATATGTAAGGGTTTTGTTTTCTTATTCATTCAGCCACACTTTCTTTTAATTGGAGCATTTATTTAATCTTTTACATTTAAAATAATCATTGATAGATATGTAGTTACTGCTATTTAGTTATTCATATTCATTATATATATATTTTCTTCTTCTTAAAGAAGTCCCTCCAAAATTTCTTATAATAGTGGCTTGCTGATAATGAACTTCTTTAGCTTTTTCTTGTCTGAGAAGCTCTTTATCTGTCCTTTGATTCTAAATGACAGGTTTGCTGGGTAGAGTAATCTTGGTTGTAGGTTCTTGTTTTTCATCACTTTGAAGATTTTCTACAAATCCCTTCTGGCCTGCAAAGTATCTGTTGAGATATCAACTGACAGTCTTATGGGAACTTCCTTGTAGGTGACTGTTTTTCTCTTGCTGCTTTTAAGATTCTCTCTTTGTCCTTAACCTTTGGCATTTTAATTATAATGTACCTTGGTATGGGCCTCTTTGGGTTCATCTTGTTTGGGACTCTCCATTTCCTGAGCTTGTATGTCTATTTCCTTCACCAGATTGGGGAAGTTGTCCATCATTATTTCTTCAAATAGGTTTTCGATTCCTTGCTCTCTCTCTTCTCCTTCTGGTACCCCTATGATGCAAATGTTAGTATGCTTAATGTTGTCCGAGAGGCCCTTGAAATATCCTCATTTGGGTTTTTTTTTCTTGTTGCTGTTCTGATTAGGTGTTTTCTACTACTTTATCTTCTAAATCACTGATTCAGACCTCTGCTTGCTCTAATCTATTGTTGATTTCTCCTCAGGTATTCTTCATTTCAATTACTGTAGTCTTCATTTCTGACTGGTTCTTTTTTGTTTTCTGTCTCCATCTTTATGTTTGCTATTCCTTTGTTGAAGTTCTCACTGAGTTCATCTACTCTTCCCCTAAGTTCATTGAGCATCCTTATAACCAGTGTTTTGAACTCCACATCTGGTAAATTGCTTGTCTCCATTTTCTTTAGTTTTTTTTTTTTGAACTTTGTTCTGTTCTTTTATTTGGGACATGTTTTTATGTCTTCCAATTTGGCTAACTCCCTGTGTTTGTTTCTATGTATTAGGTAGGGCTGCTATGTCTCCCAGTCTTAGTACAATACCTTTATGTAGTAGGTATCCTATGGGCCTAGTGGCACAGTCTTCCCTGGTCACCTGAGCCAGGTGCTTCAGGTATGTCCCTTGTATGGGTTGGGTGTGTTCTTGCTTGTCATAGTTGAGCCTTTGTTGCTTTTGCTTGTCAGTGGGAGGAACCGGCCCTTCGTTTGATTGGTTGTGAGGAATGGCCATGATTATAGTGGAGGAGCTGTAGTGCAGGGGCCATTCCTATGAAATAGGATTCACTTTAGCAGGACTCTGGTGCCTGCACAGTCTGCCATTTGGTGTGTTATCTTCATATATGGCCCTGGTAATGCTCTGGCTCAGACCAAAGGCAGCTACTGGTCATGCAGTCCTGGGTCTCCAGGTAGGGCCCCACTGTAGGCCAAGTTCAGCCACAGACTATGCCCTGTTCAAGGCCACATAGCTTGAGTCACCAAGCAATCTGCAGATGGCCATCACCTGCACTAGGCTTGGATTTGCCTCAAGAGGCCAAGCCACAAACAAGGCAAGCTGCTACTATTGCTGGGTTTAGGGATGCTCAGCAAGAAGTATAGGGCATGCTGAGGCCAGATGCTGCTTGTTTAAGTTTTGTGAACCTAAAGTCTGTAGCATGAGCCAAAATAGGCCATGGAAAAGCCACTGGAAGTGACTTGGATGGCCCCACAAGTTGGTTGGGGTGGGGTCTCAGGGAATCACCAGGGTGGAGATAATTGAGTTAGCTAGGTTGATGGAGACCAGATTTGGCAGCCACATGCATCTGCACCTGGGAAGCAGGAGGGTATCAACAAAGAAACAGTGGCTTCTGCCAACACTTTTCTCTGGTAGACAGTTGCCCCTCCAGCCCTTGTTCTGTAGCCAGACAATTCAGTTCTTCCCCATATATCTCCAGTACCTATCAAGCTGCTGCATCAGCACTGGAGCTCAGAGCAAGTAAGTCTGTCAGTGAGTAAAGTAATTGTGTGGGCTCCTAAAGAGGCATCCCTCTATCTCACTCAGCTACAATCTACTCTGGTTTTCACAACCAGATGTTGTGAGGACTTCTTTTCCTGGCACTGGAGCCCTGGGCTGGGGAACCTGGAGATCTCTATAGTCAAGATCTCCTCTAAATTTTCAACTGCCACACGTGAGTATGGAACCTGCCTATTCTGCATCTCCACCACTCCTACCAGTCTTCAAGTTGCCTCTTCTATGTGTCCCCAGTTGTGGGACTTCTAGAGTTCAGGTGATTCTCATAATGATTATTCTGTTGTTTAGTTGTAATTCAGATGTGTTCACGAGAGGAGGCAAGCACAGCATTTACATTCTATTTTACAATAGAATAGAAAATAGAAGCCTATTTTACATAAATTTTTAAATCAGTTTGTAAATGAAAATGTCTATAGGGATTTTAATTGTATTTGCAGTGACTATAGATCAATTTGAGGAGAATTGTCATTTTTATAATTTATAGTATTCCTGTGCAAGAACACGTTATCCCTTCATTTATTTATATCATTTGAAATGTTCTTTAATGAAATTTTGTATTCATACTTTAAAAATATTTGTATGTATTTGTTAAGATTTATTCCTTGGTATTTTACTTTTTGGTTCCTAGTATAAATGATATTTTAAAATCATATTTTCTTAGGAAATGGAATTGATTTTTGTATATTGATTTAGTATCAAGCAACTTTGCTAAATTAACTTATTAATTCTAATAATTTGTATACTCTTTCTGGTTTGCTATATACAGTCATCCTCTACAAAGTTATGATAGTTTCATATCTTCCCTCTCAGTTGTTTTTTAAAAATGTATTTTATTGCTATTTCTTATCTTTCCATACTGCCTAGGACTTCTGGTCCAATGATCCATAAGGTGATAATAACAAGTATTCTTGCCTTGTAATTGACCTTAAAGGGGATGCTTTCAACATTTTGCTATTAAGTTGCTGTGAGTTTTTGTGGATTCTCTTTATCTGATTAAAGAAGTTTGTTAAGAAAACAGCATAAATAAATAATAACTTTTTATCAAGAACTTTTTCTAATTCCACTAAGATAATTCTGTTTTTTCACTCAGTATTAAAGTGGTGAACATATTATTTGCTTTCTAATTTTAAACCTACCTAGCATTATTGAGATAAGCCCAACACAAAGTGTTATCTTTTCTAATATATCCACTGGATGATTTTGTTTGCAAATATTTTGTTTAGTATTGATGCATCTATGTTTGCAATTGAGATTGGCCTTCAACTTTTCCTTCTTATACTATCTTTGATCTTGCTCTGTGACTTTGCTAGCTTCACAAAATGAGTAAGAAGTAACCCTTGTTTATTCTCTGGAAGAGTTAGTGTAAGGTTGGAATTCTCTGCTTTGAAAGTTTGATTTAACTCTCCTATTAAGCCATCTGGGCTTGGTATTTTCTTTGTGGCAAGATTTTTACTTATAATTTCTCTAATGGTTGTAGAGATATTAAGAATTTACATTCCTTAATAAGTTATATTTGTCTAGAAATATGTTCATTTCATGTAAATTTTTAAATTATCATAAAATTTATAATATTCTTTTACCTACTTAATCTATACAGAATCTATGCTTATGCCCCTCATCTTGTTTCTATTAAATTTTATTTGTGATTTCTGGCTTCTTTTCTTGATTAACATTACCACAGATTTACAAAGAACTATCTTAGGAACATACTGATCTTCTTCATTATAATTTTATTTCTATTTTAATAATTTATTCTTTTTAAATTTTTTTATTTTTCAATTATAGTTGGCATGCAATATTATATTACTTTCAGGTATACAACATAGTGATTAGATATTTATATATTTATATTTATATAACTTTTGAAGTGATCACCCCATACATAGTTAGTACAATACTATTGTTTATATTCCTTATGCTATACCTTACATTCTCATGACTCTTTTGTAACTACCAATTTGTATTTCTTAATCCCTCCCTTTTAAAAAAAATCTGGCAACCATCAAAATGTACTCTGTATTTGTGAGTTTGTTTCTTTTATGTTTGTTTGTTCATTTTGTTCTTTAGATTCCACATATAAGTGAAATCATATGGCATTTGTCTTTCTCTGTCTGACTTAGTCCACTCAGCACAAAACCCAATAATTTATTCTTTTACATTTATTATTCCTTTTACTTTTTTTTGGATTATTTTAATTACTTTGGCTGACTTTATTTTGAGCCCTCTGAAACACTTAAAGTTATAAATTCCATTCTCAGTACAATTTTACCTATATATCACAAGCCTATAGTATGCAATATTTTTATTATAATTTTCTTCTAAAATGTTTAATATTTATTATGATGTGTTTGTACATTTTTAACTTTCCAAACATGGGGTTCTTCTAGTTACATCTCTGTTATTAATTGTTTTGTGATTGATTGTGGTCAGAGACTATGATATATGTGATAACAACTTTGAAATTATTTGAAGCTTGCTTTATGCATACCCATGGTCAGTTTTATAAGTGTTCTGTGCACTTATTTGAAGAGAATGTGTATTCCAAAACTGTTCTATACCTGCTTATTTGTTCAAACTTGTAAAATTGCTTTATTCAAATCCACTGTATCCTCACTGCCTTGGGTTTTTTTCTTTATTGTCTGCTTTAATTTATCAATTATAGAGATAGTTGCGTTAAAAACCTTCCAGTTTTCTGGTAGATTGTGAATTTCTCTTAGTAATTCTGTCACTTTTTGTATCATACATTTTAAGGTTATGATATATGAGCATACAGAATTTGACTTTTTATATCTTCCTGACAAATTGAAACTTTCAGCCACACATTAAAGGTTTTCTTTATCATTAGCTATATTTCTTGTAGTAATGTCTGTTTGGTCTTATATTACTATAATTCAGCCAATTTTCTTTGTATGGTATTTGCCTGATGTCTCTCATTTTATCTCTTGGCTTTCAATCTTTCTATCCCTTCATATTAGGAGAGATTTTTATAATTGCCATAGAATTGAATGATTTATCTACCTTACTATTGATGTTGTAACTGGAGTGTTTTGTTCATTAACATCTATTATGCTAGATTTGTATTCAATTTTACCATTTTATTATATACTTGATATTTGTTTTCTTTCTTTTTTTTCCTTTTTTCTTGTCTGCTTTTGGGTTGAATGTGTGGGGGTTTTTTAGTGTTTTCTTAATTTTTATTTCTTCTTGTTCTTTTTTCCCTTCTGCTAATTTGCATGTTGAGCTATCTAGCTTTATTATACTAATGAATGCTATAGCAATTTTTATAAGCATCCTTAAAAGGAATAATTTATTAGTATTGTTACTCTCTTCACAATCAATACAAAGACTTTGGAATGGTTTGATCTCAGCTGTTCATCCATTGAATTATATTCTTTTATTCCCATTAATTTCTTTCTTTTTTTTTTTAACACCTACAGCACCTGGTATTCCTAAGTGGTCTCCCATCCAACTTCTAACCAGGCCCAACCCTGCTTAGCTTCTGAGATTAGAAGAGATCAGGCACGTTCAGGGTGGCATGGCTATAGACTATATTCCCAGTAATTTAAATTGTTGTCTATTATTTATTTAAACTCCAAAAATTATACTTTATTTTTATACATTCAATGTTTGTTTAGATTTACCTAAATACTTGCTTATTACATTACAGACCTATTACCTATACATTAGAAGTTCTTCTAATAAGGACCTATCAATAGAACCCTCTCATTATTTCTTTGTCTGAAAAGTATGTATTTTGACCATGTCCTTGAAAAAGATTATTTTGTGAAAAAGAGAATTCTAGATAACAGGTGTTTTCTATGAGTCTATTGAAAATATCCCACTGGGTCCTGACTTCTGTCTTTGTTACTAAGTAGTTAGCCATCAGTCTAATGTTTTTTGTTTGTTTGTTTGTTTGTTTTGTTTTTGTTTTGTAGAAATCTGTCTTTGCTCTAAAGCTAATTTTCAGATTTTTTTTGTCCTTTTTGATAATCCATAGTTTTCTTCTAAAGTGCCTCTATGAGAGTTTCTTTTTAATAATCCCACTCAGAATTTGTTAGGCTATACATTTGGTGTCCTTCAGCAATTCAAGAAAATTCTCAGCCAGGACCTCCTCAAAGATTGCTTCTTGCCTGTCTTTTCTGTATTCTGGAGCTCTTATACACTTATGTGAGATCTTTTCACTGTCCTCTATGTTTTTTAACAATTTTCAGGTTTTTGTCTTACTATATTGCAGTTTCAGTAACTTCACCACTTTTATCATTCAACAGTCTAATTCTGTCCCTTGGCTTTGTTTAAATCTGTTTAATCCATTCAATGAGCTTTAGCTTTTAATTATACTTTCTATTTTTAGATCTATTTGATTTCTATGTAATTCTGCTTGCTCGTTTTTATACCCTCTTGTTCTTTGCTCAAGTTTTAAGCTTCTGTTTTGTTTATTTATTTTTTCAGTTTTATAATATGTCAATTAGAGGATATTCTGAAGATAATATATGATTTGTCAACTTAAAAATGGTTTCTTTCTTCATGCCATAGATTAAAAATAACAAAGGCCTACAGAAAATTATTAACATATTTCTCCTGGAATTGCCAATATAGCATATATCAAAAAGCTTTTCCTATGCTACTCTTCACAAAGTTATGCCATCACAAGCCATAATTTTCATGTTACTCACCTTAATAAATTTTGTCACATTTTGGAATCCATCATTCAATAAAAATGTTCACACACTATCACAGATTCTAGGCATATTTGAAGAGCCTCTGAAATTGCTTTCATTCATGAATTTGAAACAATGCTAAATTTATACTTTAACATAAAGCTGGATTGAGGAAAATGGCTGTGACCTACTGACTATAAGAGTTTATCTTGGTTTCTGGAGGGTAATTTTTAAAGAAAGTATTTCTGTCTAAGCTGATATGTCATACTTAAAAATACGAAGGTGTTCTTAGTCTTGAATTGATGTTTGAGAAATTGCAGACAAGGCACTTTACCATGCTCTGTGGGTCAAGAACAGTGAAGTAAGGTGCTTAAACAATAATTTTTTTCACCTTTAAATATGTCAAATATTGCTATTTTATATTCTGAATCTGAATTCTAATATCTGAAATGTCACAGGTTTAATTTTGCTGTTTCTGCTGGCTCCTACTTATGGTGACTTCCTTCCTTGTGTATTTTGTGACTTTTGATTATAAAAATAATGTTCCTTGGGATTTCATCTGTGAGAATATTTTAAAGATTGGATTATACTTGTACCTCTCCAGTCATCAAGGGACTTTTTCAACCTCAGACCACTTGTACTTCTACTTGCCCAATGGTCTACTTGGTACCCAGGTTAAGGCAGGCAAGTTTCCATACTGTCCCTTTCTGTGCAGCATATTTATTTCTTGTTCACCCTTATGGTATTGCAGCTTCATGTGCAGCTTCTTCACCTTGTGTGGGTTCTAGGCTTAGTCGCCTGTTCCCCATATGCCATAAAGTAATCAGAATAGAGGTTCAAGTTCTTTAGGATTCAGTAGAAACTATCATATGAAAGCCAGCTTTGTACCATGCACAGTTCTTGCTTTCACTATATTTTCAACTTCTAGAGATTCCTTAATTTCAAGCCATCTCAGTGATGCATTTTAAAATGATTTTGAAATATTTACATTTTAGTTGTTTTAGCAGAGTGTATATCAGACAGCCAGAAACAAAAGTCCACAATTCTTCAACTTACTCTGTAGTCACCAATGATTTTCATACAACCGAATCCTGTGGTAATTATCAGTCTTCACCTTACTTGTACCTTTCAGCAGGACTTGGCACAACTAATCTCTCCCTCTTTCTGGAACAGTTTTTTTTTTTTTTCTCAAGCTTTCAGGATATCTTACTGTTCTTGTTTATCCTCTATCTCACTGCCTATGCCTTCTTGGTCTCCTTGGCTGTGCTCATCTCTTCTAGACCTCAAAATATTATAATTTTTGAAACCTCGATCCTGAAATTTCCTCTCTGTTTACATTCTACTCTCGGTGATACCTAACCCAACACTTTAAATTCGTCTGTGTGCTGATAACTATCAAATGTATATTTTCAGCCTCATCTCTCAGGAACTCTAGACTTATATTCCACTGCCTAATAAATATCTCCTTTAGGTGTCTAGTGTCCATGAGGCATCTCAAGCCTAACATGTTTAAAACTTAATACTATCTCTCCAAACACACACACACACACACACACACACACACACACACACACACACACACGAAAACCTGGTCTTCCCCAATTTTTTCTCATATCTTTAAAGTGATCATCATTTACCCTTTTGACAGGAGTAATTTTTTATTTCTCTCATTCCTTACACCTATCTCCTAATTCATCAGTGGGTCCTATTGGATCTACATACAAAATTATCTCAAATCTGACAACTCCTTATTTCCACCATCCAGATCAAAGACAATATCTTCTGTCACCTGGATGCCAATTATAGTCCCTAAATGCCCTTTGTTCTTAAAGCCCCTATCACCAATGCCACCATTACCATCATCATTACTACTCCCTCCAGCTAAAAACTGTTCTCCTCCAGTTACAGATCTTTTTGAAAACATAAACCAAGCCATGTTATTCTCCTACTCATAATTCTCATGCTAAGAATTAAATTTGGACTTTTTATGGCCAATAAGGCCCTACAGTATCTGACCCTTTGTTAATTCTCTAACCTCTTCTCCTTCCATGCTTCTTCCTATTCCACTTATGCTTCTGCCAGCCTGACTTTTTACCTTATCTTCAAACAAATCAAACTTAATTGAATCTCAGCACCTTTACTCATGCTTCTCTCTCTACCTAGAAAGTTCTTCTCCTACTACTTTCTGTGGCTCACTACTTCACATTCTGCTCAAAAATTCCTTCAGGAAAAAAGGCCTTCACTCTCTGCTTCATATTCCTAGTCACTATCTTCTTATCTCACAGCACTTATTACTATGTGAAACTGTACAATTTATTTTATTGATGTTTCCTATTTATTTTTCCTACTAGAATGTAAGCTTCATAAGGGTAGAGACTTTGTTTATCTCATTTATCATTCCATCCTCAAAAGCAAGCATACTAGGGCTCATAATAGTCGCTCAATACATATTTTTTAATTAAATAATAAATCTCATTTAATTCTCACAGTAACCAATGAAACAGAAATGATCTTTCCAGTCTTATAGGTGAGAAAACTGAGGCTCAGAAATGCTAGATAACTTGGCCAAGGTTACACATCTCATGTGTCAAAATCAAATCTAAATGTGTATGATTTTAGAAATCATTGTATTTTTTATTTTAATTTTTTAACTTTTCACTTTTAAATAATTTTCAATTTACAAAGAAGTTATAAAAATAGTACAAAGAGTTCTGTTTTGCTTTCATTTAGCTTTCCCAAATAATAACATCTTGTGTAACCATACTATTATTATCCAAACCAGAGAATTAATATTGATGTAGATCTAGTAACTAATCTACAGACCTTCTTCATATTTCACCAGGTGTCCCACTAACGTGTCATTTCTTCTGAATCTCCTCCAGCATGGAGGCTCAATCTTTGTCCTTCATGACTGACACTTCTGAAGAGGGCTGAATTCTTATCATGCTATAGTCAATGTAGAGTGCTGAGTAAATGGCAAGTTTTCCATAATAATAGCTATTATTGTTGGAGAAGTAAATAAATCTTCCTTTTGAGTAATGAAAGGAAAATGGCTCCTGATGTTCTGTTTGTTTGTTTTGCTAGCTTGGCGGACCTCGAAGTGTTTATAAAAAATAGTGAAAGCAGCTTGCTCAAGAAAGTTGAAAAAGGAGATTTCACAGGATTGGTTGAGATTATGAGACACCTCATGTCTCTTAAAGAACGGCAGAGCAGCACTGATGAGATGTTTGAACCTTTAAAGCAAACTATTGAATTGCTGAAGATTTATGAACAAGAATTATCAGAAACAGTGTTTAAGCAGCTAGAGGTCAGTGCAAAGTTTTAAGTTTTTTTTTTTTTTAAATAAAAGTAATATAGGAAAAGTTTTGAGTTTTCAAATTAGAGTGAGATAGGTTGAAGTGAATGAAAAACAGGATTTGATAATGACCCAACGTCCATGTTTTGGAACTATATGTGTAACATATGTGTAATGTCTAGCATTTGCTTGATACTTGATAAATATGAAACAATATAATACTGGAAATGTATAGGAGGCTTGATGTGGCTGAAGTGTTTTGAATTTTTTCCCAGAATTAGGGATGAGCCAACTTTTGGATTCAGAGAAAAACAGCACATCTGAGAAATGTTAAAAAAATAATGTTCTAAGAGGAAATATGGGACATAAAAGAAAATAACCAGCAATCTTGAAGATATTGAAAAGGGCACAGATTACTAGGTTAGGTCAAGAAGACTGGTGGTGAGTCAGAAGCAGGTGAAATTCAGGGTTACTCCCCCACAGAAATATATTATTGAGAGTTACAGATTGACACAACAAACAAAAACAAAAAGAGATAAGTCAAGGGAAAAAAATTGGGAATGGTCTAATGATACCAGAACATCCTCACATGGCATTGTAACAGAGATGAAGCCATCCTGGTACTGCCCAGCTTTAAGACTGTGGGGGAGGGGGAGGTCAATGTGGGTCTGACCACACTGAGGTCTCCTTTGCAGGAGCTGCCTGAGAAATGGAACAACATAAAAAAGTTGGCCATTACTGTGAGGCAGAATGTGGCCCCCCTGCAGGCGAGTGAAGTGACCCTTCTCCGTCAGAGGTGCACAGCCTTTGAAGTTGAACAGCAGCAGTTCTGGGATCGATTCCACAAAGAAGCTCCCTTCAGGTATGGACCCAAGTTGCTGCCACTGCCTCCTTTCCTTTAAACATGAAAATCTTTGAATCACTGATGATCTTACCATTGAGTTTGCATATTCTTTTAGCAGATGAAGACCAGTTAACAGAGTTCTGTCATGGCCTGTGTTAGATGACCAAAGCCTGTACAAATAATTGGCTTAAAAAAAAAGTCTAGAATTTTCTATGTCTCCAGGTCTATAAAGAGATTTAATATGGTGAAATTACTAAAGGTTTTAAAAAAATATTAATTTGACATGTAACATTGGGTAAGTTTAAGATGGACATTGTATCACATTAATATATTTATATATTGTAATATGATTGCCAATGTAGTATGATTGCTGATATTTATCACATTACATAGTTATAGTATATTATTATCTATAGTCATTATACTGTGCATTAGTTTCTATGACTTATTTACTACTTGTTACAAGTTTATACCTTTAAATACCATCACTCTTATCCCCACCCATTTTCCTGGTAACCACCATTTTACATTTTCACAGGTTTTTACATTTTCACAGGTTTTTACGTTTTCACATTTTACGTTTTCACAGGTTTCACTTTTTTAGATACCACATATAAGTGATATCATACAGTACTTGTCTTTCTGACTTATTTCACTTAGAATAATGTGCTAAAGGTTATCCATGTTGTAGCAAGTGGAAGGATATCCCCCTTTCTATGGCTGAATAATACTCTATTGTACCACATCTTTTTCTCCATTCATTGATGGGCATTTGGGTTGTTTCCACATCTTGACTAATGTGAATAAATCTATGATAAACATGGAAGTGTATATATTTCATTGAAATCCTGTTTTCATTTTCTTTGATTACATACCCATAAATAGAATTGCTGGATCATATGGTAGATCTTTTTAATTTTTTGAAAAAACTTCATATTGTTTTCCATAGTGGTTAGACCTAAAATTACTAGGTTTTTACTAAGCTATTTGTATTCTGAGTTCTCACAGACTTCTTTTGGTTTAAAAAAAATATGATAGAATTTAAAATAATTTTGGAAGGCATTCTGGTAATCTAAAAGAAAAATGTGAGGTAAAGAATTTACTTCTGTGTGTGCTTTCTCTAGTTAGTAGTCCTCAGACTCCTCCCTACTTGTGATTAGGGATCTTTACATAAACTAAACAACTATAGGACAAGAAATTCCATTCACATGTGCTCAAATGCACACACACACACACACATATGGGTTCCTTTCTCAGGACCTTTCTTCCATGGTGGAAAAGTCTACCTGGGGTATACTCCTAGTCCACTGCTCAGCATTAGGGGCTCCAACCAGTAGAACATGTTAGTTCTGAATGGTCTTGTGTCTGCCAAAGTGCCAGTTGAAATGTGTACTGTCCTGTCACTCCAGCTCCAGAATTAGCTTTCTGTCTCCTTGGCTGAGTTTCTTGCTGGCTCTCCTCTATAGTTTTGGATAGACAAAGTTAGAAGTCTCCACTTTTTCACTTTCAAGGGTTGCTTACCCACAGAAATATATTATTGAGAGATACAGGGTAACACAACAACAACAAAAAAATAACAAAAAAACCCCCACAACTTTATTGGAAGGAAATATAGCATGATTGTTAAGTACCTGGATTCAGGCTGCTTAGTGTCTAATCTCAGGTCTACAACTTACTGTGTATGTCAAAGAAGCTACTCAATATCTCTGTGCTCTAGTTTTCTCATTTGTTAAATGGGGTTAATATTAGTATTCACTGCATAAAGTTGTTGAGAGGATTAAAAAAATAATCTTTGAAAATGTTTAGCATAGCACCTGGCACTAGGATGACCAATCATCCTGGCTTTCCTGATACTCTTATGGTTTTCGCACTGAAATCCAGACATCCAGGAAGCCCCTCTGTTTTGGACAAACTGGTAATATTGTTCACCCAATCTGGCATACAGTAAGGAACTACATAGTCTTATTATTCATTAATCAAACATTTATGAAGCAGCTACTATGTTCCAAACATTATACTTAGGGCTACAGAGAACAAGATGAGTATATTAAAAGTCAGAGAAGGACAGATATGTAAACCATGCTTAAGATATATGCGCAACATAGGACCCTAAAGCAGTGTGCTGCCATTTTGACTGCATGTTAGAATCACCTGGGGATCATTTAAAAGTTCATATGTCTGGACCATCCTATAGACCAACTAAATCAGACTCTCTGGGGGTGACATCTGATCATCAGTATTTTGTAAAGCTCCTCAAGTGATTCCAGTATATAGTCAATTTTGAGACTGCTGTCCTAGGCAAAGTAACTGGTTTCCTTTTAAGCAATCATGCCAGGGTGTATGACTTCAAATGAGTCTCTATCCCTTTAGAATAACTGCCTTAGGAAACATGCCCTTGTTCCAAAGAAACATCTATTGCTCAAAACCTTTGTGAAACTCCTTTTGAGACTTTTCTTTTGGAGTCTGAGGCACATTCTTTTGACTCTCCTTTGGCATGAATTTAAGTTTTGAAATTTAACACTAGTCATGCAGAGCCAAAACTAGTAAGAGAGGTGGGTTACCAAGCTGGGTAGTACTGCTTCATGTTAACAACAATTATATCAATTGCAGCAGCCATAAAAATAATGACACTAATATCATTGCATCAAACATCTCTTAAAAAGGTTTCAAAAAAGGAATTCCAAAAATGTTTGGTGAAATATCTTCCCAAACAGACTTCTGAGATTGCTTGAAAGGAAACAACACTCACTTGCTGGTGTGTTTTGTATGTCTGTTGGAAATCTGGTATCCCTTCCTCTTTCATAATTACATTGTGTATGTGTATTGATCAGCTGGTGTTGTTTTTTCATTTGATAGCTGCATTGTTGTTGTCTTTTTTTCTTTCTCAGCACTTGTATCTGCTGGCTATAAGGATATCACAATCCTTTGCTGGGTTTTCCAAATTCACATCTGTTAATTTAACATTCAGATGAATCTTTGCGAAAGAATATTTTCAAAAGAACTGCTCACAGCAGTGTGGAAAACTAAACGTTACTGCAATTTTGATGTATTTCTCTTCTTGTCAAGAAAACCATCAGGACTAGTGCAGAATTGTAGCTTTACTGCTGAAGGGAATCTTAGAGGGTGTCAGCTCATGTTTTGTCTTGTTTCTTAGTTTGGTGTGTATGAATATGTGTGTTTAAAATTTTTAAGGACTGTGTGCAGCAAATGAGTTTAATTCTGATTTCTTCACTTTTAGATCATTTATGAACTTCTAAAATGCAAACCCTGGCATATTCCTCTGTGAATATAAGGCTCTATTTCTGTTTAGATTACAGGTTAAGCTCACACATATCTTTGAGGAGAAAAAAAAAGTGAGTATCTCATTAGGCCCTTGTAGTCTGACAGGTGCTGAGTGGAGTCAGGTTGCCTGGATTGAGGTTCTTTCTTCATGTCTAAGGCAAGTTTTACTTTCTTTTAGTTCTTAACTCTAAACCGAATCAGCCTTTTCTTAGCTGAGCTCTCTCCCTCCAGAGTATTTGGCTAAATTATCATACTCAGGTTCAAGGAATTTTCACAACTTAAAATTGGAGACTCTCTCCAATGATGCCATGACATATATTCTTCTTTCCCACATCCAGACCAAGATAATCCAAGGATTTCTTAGCCAAACCAGTTGGTTTCTATAAACTTCAGCTCAATGGAGACAGTGTTTTCAGCTGGATGACAACCAGATTTTATGAATGTTTGGGAAAGCATTCTTTGAGATACCCTCTCTTTGGATACTGTCCTGCATGGCAACTAGAGAAACCAAAGCTTTCCAAATAGCCCAATGCAGCAGACATGCTTACACAGCATCTGTTGTCTCTTTGATAGCTGGAGAAAAGAGGTGTATTAGTCATTAAATCTTTCAGTGACCTATCAATATCCTAAAATACATCATTAGTTCAACTGGACCCTATTCTTCCAATTAATCTGACTCATTCACATGATTAATGCAGAAGAGGTTCTGGTCTCAACAGTGGCATTAGCAAAAAAAAAAATGATATAAGTGCTAGGATTTTAAGATAATACATATTCCCTGACCTCAAGGCTTACAGACTCAAGGGTAATTTCAAAAATGAGTAACTAGACATGTTCATTGGGTGCCAACTTTAACCCCCACTGAGGATGTGATTTATAAAAGTCTTCTGTAGAAGATGGTACTTGAGCCAAAGGACAAATGAGAATTAACCACTTGAAGAGAAGAGTCATGGGAAGTGAGGATATTCCAGGCAAAGGAAGCAGAACATACAACAGCATAGGAGGATGAAAAAGTGTAAGAAATAGTTGGAGAACTGCATGTGTCTATGTCTGGAATGCAAGAAGTAGTAGATAAAAACAGAAAGGTTCATGTGCCCAGGTTTTGACCAGGATCAACCACTGAGTCTAAGCTGAGAACAAAATAATATAAATACCATGTTTTCATGGCTGTGGAAAATAGAAGAGGGCAAAACAGATTCAAGGCCAGGTACCCTGTGGGAGAGTGATTACAACAGCTGTGGTGAGAAGACCTAAGCTGAAGCAGTAACAGTGAGAATGGAGAGAGGAGACTGGATTTGAGAGAGATTTGGGAGGGAGAATTAGCAGGATTGATTGACTATGAGAGATGAACAGGGAGGAGATTCTAGCATAATTCTCCACCTTCCGTTTTGGACAAGTAAGTGGAAGGTATTCACTATTCACTGAGATGGCAGCCATGGAATTCAGATCAGACATGTTATGTTGAATTTTATGATACCTGTGGGGCATCAAGCACAGGTGTACCATCATTTTATATACAGGTATGGTACTGAGGTTAACATTTACCAACTGTTAGTTTCCCAAGAATTAATTTAAGTCATTTTTCTATTCTCAATCTCTCTCTCTCTCTCTCTCTCTCTCTCTCTCTCTCTTTCCCTCCCTCTATGCTTATGTCTAGGTCAGGCCTGAATCAATCATTTTCCTAAGATCACACACATGAGCACCATATTTTCATTTCTTTTAATTCTAGTTTTATTCAGTCAGACTTTTCAGGCATTTCTCTTTTAGATTAAAATACTCTTGCATTATTATTTCCATTTCAAAGACTTACTACACCCTTTCCCCATTATTACTTTCTTGTTCTTATACTGTATTGCTCCCTCAGGGTATGAAGAACTGCTTCAAGTTTATTAGGCACATTAATCATGTCTATGAATATCCTGACAATTTACACTAGAGTTTTGAAATGGGAAGAAGGTTACCTGCCCTCATATCTAGAGGTTCCTTTCACTACCTATGTCAAATTAACTTTTATGTGTTCTCAGATACAGGAAATGATTATCTATAAATGTAAATAATAAACAAAAATTATGCCACAGGGTAGATGAAGTTTGGACTAGGTATGACAAATGATCACCCTCTTATAAATATTTGAGGAACCAATATTGATTTAAGGATAGTCATAGGTACTGAGAAAAGAATGGTTGGAAAGACCATTTATCTTCTGTGTATACCCCAAACACTCTAATAACTCTTATCTTACCTAATAAGTTATTCCTGAATTATACTCCATTAATAAATTAAACTATGTGTAGGCTCTTAGAATTTGTCTGGTAGAGCTTGTACTAATTCCAAGAGGGTAAATTCACTTTTCAAGTTCTCTCTAGTCAAGAAAAATGACTTTAATTAGGATTACTTTTCATTGGTCAAGTCAGATCTTTCCAAAGACAATCAAGAGAAAAGACATTTCAAGAACAAGAGTTTGTATGGCATTCTCTTCCTTTCACCCTCCTCTTCACAACTCACCAGCCAAATGTGCACAGACACAGAAACACAGACACACACACACACACACACACACACACACACACACACACACATACTTACACACTAGATTAGAAGAAATGTCAATTCTCTACACTCATTTCCTCTCAACGTTCCCCTTGATGTTGCCTTGTTCTGATTTTAGAGGACTACAATGTTCATTCTTAAGTCATGGTATACTCAAATTCTAGCCCTCTAAGCACATAGAAACAAGAAAGAATGAGATGAGTAATGAGGTTGGAGAGAAAGGGTAAAGGGAGGTTAGAGGAGGAAGATGAGAGGCTCCCTGAAAATGTAAGTTCAGAGTGCTCCTGACCAAAGAGATGATATCTGCCCACACAGAGTCCTTTGCATGCAGAGTTCTTATGTTGGAGGAGAGGCATTACCAGGAATGCAAGTCTGGAGGGGTAATAGCATAAAGTAAGCTAAGACTAGTGAGTATCAGGAGCAATGGATGCATGCCATAAGCACCAGAGAGAAGAGGATGAGGAAACATGAACTAAAACTATAAAGCTAGGTATAGTGCTTATAGGAGTCAAATACAGAACCAGAGGCTGATGCAGGAAGTAAGAAGGAGCAGACAAGAGGAGGGTGAAGGAGCAGATCAAGGATAGCTTGGCAGAGAAACTTAAGAAGATGAAGGGTCTACCTTGAGGCACATAGTGAAAGAAAGCAACAGTGACTATATAGGGCCTTCATGAGGGCTTTGTGCTCAATCTTCAAGTGGTTGTCAAGCTCAGAGTACTGTTGCCCGAAGGTGATGCAGGCCATCAATGTGAGCTTCACCACAGATAAGAACACCAACCTGACACACTGAAACCACCTAGAGAGTTTGAAAAATGCCATAGCCTGGATCTCATCCCCAAAGAATCTGATTTAATTGGACTAAGGAGCAGCCTTAGCATTATCATTTAAAGAATCCAGGAGATTCTAATATGCAGCCAGATTGAGAGCCACTGCCCTTGAGAGAGTGATGCCAGGTTGGGTTTCTAAATGCCAGCTCTCTCACTTAAAGACTAACTATCACTACTAGTATCTCTTGGCAGGAGCTTTGGCTCTACAGCATCTACGGTAACAAGACAGTACTCTTTTCATGTCAACTGGTGTGGAAGCCAACAAGTGAAAAGAGAATCTAAAATGGTCTTGAACAAATACATGTTCCCCTCTATACCTGGATGAGGGAATTGAGGGAAAGTGGAAGATGAGAGGAGTATTTTTAACTCCTTGGATGTAAAGAAAGAATCCAAGCGTGATGTCTTTTTTTTAATTGTTTTCCTCCAGCTGGTTATGCTCACTCCATTCCACTCTACCTCGAATGTCTTTTCTTCCCAGGCTTTGGTGAAACTCACTGTTCTTTGTTAAAGAACAGTTACTTAGCATTTAGAGATTTGAGCTGGTATTACTTTGGTGATAGGTAACAGGTGCTTGTGTGCTATACTTACAAAGAGAACACATTGTGTTTTATAGGTTTAATAGCACTGACCCTCATCAAATGCTGGATGTGAAGCACATTGAGATCCAACAGATGGAATCCACCATGGCCTCCATTTCTGATTCTGCAACCTTGTTTGAGGTCAATGTTCCTGACTACAAGCAGCTGAAGCAGTGCAGGAAGGAGGTCTGTCAGCTGAAGGAGCTCTGGGACACAATTACCATGGTGATCTCCAGTATCTATGCCTGGGAAACCACCACGTGGAAGAACATCAATGTGGAGGCCATGGACTTAGAGTGCAAATGGTTTATCAGGTACATCCGAAACCTCGACAAGGAAATCAGGGCCTGGGATGCATTCATAGGCCTGGAAAGCACTGTGTTGAATACCCTGACCTCCCTGAGGGCAGTAGCTGAGCTGCAGAATTCAGCCATTCGGGACCGGCATTGGAGGCAGTTGATGCAGGCCACAGGTGTAAGCTTCACCATGGACGAGGACACCACCCTAGCACATCTCCTGCAACTCCAGCTGCACCACTTTGAGGATGAGGTCCGAGGCATTGTGGACAAAGCTGTGAAGGAGATGGGGATGGAGAAGACCTTAACGGAGCTTCAGACCACCTGGGCGAGCATGGAATTCCAATATGAGCCCCACTCACGGACAAACATCCCCCTGCTGCATTTGGATGAGGACCTCATTGAGGTTCTGGAGGATAACCAAGTCCAACTTCAAAATCTGATGATGTCCAAGTACATAGCTTTTTTCTTAGAGGAAGTGTCAGGCTGGCAGAAGAAGCTGTCCACAGCTGATGCTGTCATCTCTATCTGGTTCAATGTGCAGCAGACATGGTCTCATCTGGAAAGTATATTCATTGGGTCTGAAGATATCCGGGCTCAGCTGCCCCAGGTACCTGCTAAGGAAATCCTGCTCTATTGCCTTACCTGAGTCAAGGGAAAAGCACTCTATTCCTGCATCCTCTAGCCCTTTTTTTTTTCTGCCAGCCTGCTATGGCTTTACACAAAGGCACCTCCAACAACCATTACCATACAAACCGCTAAATGTCAGTCTGAGGAAAAGAGAGAAAATGAAATGCAAACCAGTTTGTTTGTAGATAGGTGGGAAAGGAGAACCTGTTTTTTCTTTTTTTTAACACAAAGAATATACAAGAAATGAAATTTAAAATATTACTACTGTAGTTTGGGATGAGCTACTCATTGGCTGCTCTGCAGATAATTACAGTGCAGGTGTAGACTAGAAGAGAGTGTTCTTTCCAAGCAAGTTTAGGTTCCTTCTCAGCAGTGAGCCATTCTATAAAACTCTGGCCTGTGCCAGATACTAAATACAAGTCTTCAGCTAAATAGTGAACAATGAATTTCTCTAAAATATGTGTTCTCATTACTACTTCCCTGTGGTTGATTGTTTCTTATCCTAATTAATGTGTCATTAACTTACCCTCCTCTCAATGGATTAATTCATTTAAAAACAAAAATTTTTGCAGACTATCTTTTCAGCACAGCAAGTTCTTTGCTTACAAATCAGTTTGATTCTAAAATTTCACATGTCTAGGCCTTGCTTAAAAATTAAAGCACGATCCATTAAAACATTATATTTTTTCAGGTCATCTCACAAAAGCATATTTAATGTAACAATACAGATTAAAAGTTGTACATTTGGAATGAAAAATAACAGAAAGCAATTTTGTTATAGCTATTGTAATTAAGCCAATTGAACAAGCCAGATTTTATTTATCTCCAATGCTAGTGATTGAAAAAGGGCAGGTTTAATTAGAAGCAGATAAGGACAAAGGTAGAAGCTTTTGTAGATACTTTAAAGGAAACATTTGAGAACTTTCAATTACTATCATTAACTTTTCAACACAAGTTTGTATTTAAATGTGTAAATCTACATTTATTTTCTCTGTATTAGCAATACAATAATAGAGACAATTTCAAACATGACAAAATTAGTCATAATCTTACACTCTGACTAGTAACTATTTTTATTTATTATGAATACTTCCCAACTTTTATTCATGTATATGCATATTTTTATATAATAGTTCTTGGTATAATCAGAATTTAATATTCATCTCTTTTTATTTAAACATTATGCTAGATATTTTTGATACTTCCATAACTTTGATACTTCTTCATCTTTAATTGGAGCAAAATATCTCCCTGAAGATTAATAATTCCTACCCCCCCTTTTTAAATTAAGTTTATTGGGGGTAACATTGGTTAATACAATTATATAATTTTCATGTGTACATTATAATTTGACATCTATATATTCTATTGTGTGTTTACCACCCAAAGTTCATTTTCCTTTAGCTACCATATATTTGATCCCCTTTATTCACTTCACCTTCCCCCTACCCCACTATATTTGACTCCCTTTCCTCCATTTAACTCCCTCCTCCTCCCCTACTCCCTATCTCTGGTAACCACTAGTCTATAGTTCATATCCATGAGTCTCTGTTTGTTTTTTCTGTTCATTTGTCGCTTTTAGGTTTATATTGCACATATAAGTGATATCATGTGATTTTCAGCTTTTTCTGTCTGGCTTATTTCGTTTAGTATGATTATCTCAAGGTCCATCCATGTTGTCATAAATGGCAGTATTTCATCTCTTCATATGGCTGAGTCATATTCCATTGTTTATATGTCCCACAGCTTCTTTATCCAATCATCTATTGTAGGACACTTCAGTTGCTTCCATGCCCTGGCCACTGTTTTTAAACCTTCTTTGAAGAGATATATGTGTTAGAGAGGTCTGCAGCAGACTGGGGCAGGCCTGAGTCCCAACTTTTGCTCTTGCAGCTGTGGTACCTTAGGCAAGTTACTTAATTTCTCTCAGCCCTGGTTTCCTTATATGTAAATTAGAACTAATACTGGTACCCACTTCAGAAAGTTAATTAAAATAGCTCACACAGCACATATGATTATGATACTTTTTATGTAATAATAATACCACAACTCTTAGCAGGTGCCAGGTATTGGGCTAAAGTGCTCTTTGCATATATTATTGTTTCAGTAATTTCAACACTGTAAAAGGTGTATGTGTTTTGGGGAAATGGTAATTAACTCTGACATCACATTTGCTGAGGAAAAATTTACTTTAGTTATAGCATAAACTTGTGGATGGACCCAGAAAGAACATTGAATCCACTATCTGACTTAGGAATTATGTGTTTTATGTCAACAGCTCTCAAAGTGGGGTCCGGTGACCTCTGAGGGATCCCTGAGACCCTTTCAGGGTATCCTCAAGGTCAAACCTATCTTAATAAAAATGCTAACAAATTATTTGCTTTTTTAATGCTCATTCTTTGATGAGGATACAGTGGGCTTTCCTGAGGCTACATAACATGTAATATCACAACAGACTGACTACAGAAACAGAGAAGAGAATTTGGACATCTTCTATGTCAGGCATGAAAAAGATTTACCCAAAAAAAGTATATATATGGGAATGTCACTTTTTTCTCTGAGTTATTTTGTTTTGGAAAATCTAATCATTTTAGCTAAATATATGTTATTGTATTAACTAATTAGTTTAATATTGTTACTTTTTAAATAAATGAACAAATTTTAAATTTCTTAACTTTGAAATTTGTGTAACTTCTAATATAGAAGATATATTGATAAATTTAATATTACCTACATACAGCTTTGGCTCTTTATACTCCAATAGTTTTTTTAAAGGGTTTTAAAACAAACTGTTTGAGACCTATCATTTTAAGCTAAAGGCACCTCCTTCTTTGATTCCTAGAACAACCTAAGAACAGGTTTCTGTTCTAAATTGCTATGTAAGGAGAGCTTCTTGGAATTGAACAGAAAGGTAATTAACTTTTTCCACATTTTTATTTGCAGGATTCAGAAAGATTTGAAGGCATTGATATTGACTTTAAAGAGCTAGCTCTTGATGCCCAGAAAACTCCAAATGTAGTAGAAGCCACCAACAAATCAGGTCTTTATGAAAAACTAGAAGATATTCAGAGAAGGTAATAATCTACTTTCTGTCTCCTTTGTAAGGAAGGAGGCAATATCTCCTTTCCCCTTTCTGTCTCTGAGATCCTTATTTTATTTTTAACTTCCTAAGGAAATGAGTGAGTATGTGTGTCTGTCCGTGTGCCTTGATTTGCCTGTGTTTTGGGTACTATGTGGTATCAATAGAGGTGTTTATTCTGATGGAAATGTATGTATATTTGCAAATACCCCTAAGCATTTCTTGCTCTAATTTTTGCATATTTTCAGTGTATTTTATATATTTTTTGCATTTAAGTAATGTCTATATACCTATGAGTCTAGGCAAACTTAGAAGTTCTGTGTCTGTGCCCTCAGATTGTACCTGTGTGAGAAGGCCCTGACGGAGTACCTGGATACCAAAAGGCTTACCTTTCCTAGGTTTTACTTTCTCTCCTCTTCTGATCTGTTAGATATTCTTTCCAACGGCACAACTCCACAACAGGTAAGCTGAGGGGATGCTTGTGGAAACATCCAGAAGGACTGAAGAGCTCTCAGCAAGAGAGTTTCGGGTTTCCTATTACGCCTCCTCTCTCCAGCAGTATGCATGTTTTGGTCCTATGTTGCCACTAGCATCATCCCTAACCTCAGAGCTTCTTTATTCCCATTACTACTTCTCATGATGCCCTCCAACCCATCAGTAGCTCTGACTTCCTAAAGTAGAATTGCAGAAGCTTTGAGGATGACAAAGTTGGGAGGGACTTTAAATGGAATGCCTTTGATCTGATTCTTAAGAAAGATCCAGTAAATAATTATCAAAAGTATAGCTAAAACTTCTAAGGGGAGTTAAGATGGAAGTTGTATTAACTGGATAATGGGGTGGTTTAGTTGAAAGAGTGTATATATGAGAAGCCCAAATTTGGAGTTTATGTGATCTTGTTCTAGCCACTTATTAGCTCCATAATTTGGGTGTATTACTTCTTTGAAACAAACTTTCCTCATGTAAAATAAAGATTTTAATGTTACAAGATTTTAATGTTAAAGTAACTAATTGAAGCACTGTTGATATTCAGAGATATAGTAGGTGGTACTCAAACTTAGTGTGTCAGAATCACTTGGAAGTCTTGTTAAAATACAGATTCCTAGGCCCTGCCCCTGAGTATCTCATTCAGTAAATATGAATTTGCCTTACTAAGGGTCACTTACCAAGTGATGCTGCTGATCTGGGGACCACACTTTGAGAACCACTGCTGTAGATCCCAGAGACTAAGTCTCAAAATGATTGATAGGAGAAAAGGATGATGTCTCTACTGTATGCTCTATTATCTTTCCTCCCTTGTTATCCTAAGAAGAATGCAAAATTTGTTTGTAGTTCTTTTAGTATACTTTAGACTGAGGATATACAGTCAAAATACCATGGTCAAAAGTTACTTGGATGAGTTGTCTTTCTCCTTCATTGTGATTTTGTTATTCATTTGAAGTATAATTGGGTTCTCTTTGATTTCAGTTTTAAGGTTTTTCCTATCCTTGTTTATTTGATTTGTTTGAATATGTAGAATTCTAAAGGTCAAACTATGCAAAACATTCCCTGTTTTTTTTTTCCATGTCATCACCCACTCCCTTTCACACCCCTGTAGGTTACCAATTCCATCAGCTTTTGGTTTACCTTTCCTATACTCATATTTGCAAAAATAAGCAGATAAACATTTATATTTGTACATGTACATAGTCTTATTTCCTTTTTCTTACACAAAAGGTAGCATGCTTTTCTTTTTTAGATTAGTTTGATATCCTGGAAATCACTCCATATCACTCCATATCAATTCAAAGATATCTCCTTCATATTTTTTACATCCGCATTATACTCCATGGACTAATATACTATAGTTTGGCCAAAGGCTATTTATAATATTTTGCAATTGCAAACAATACGGCATAACTTTGGGTCTTGTATTATTGGAGGTTTATTTTCCATGTAAATTTCTAGAAGTAAGATTTCTGGGTCAAAGAGTAAATGACATGTGGTCTTGTTAGATTTGACATATTTTCCTTCATAGCAGTTGTATCCTTTTGCATCATCACCAGCAATGAATAAGAGTTTCTCTAACTGAGCCAAAAGTTGGTATGCATGCATGAATTTTCTATCTTTGTAATTAAATTTCTAAATTAGTGAAATTATGTTTTATGTTTGTTGGCAAGAAGAAAGTACTAAAGAAAGATTAGCCCTAATAGTTTAATTCCTTCTTTTTTCTCTCTCTCTCCATAGATTGAAGTATTTTCAAAGTAGCCTAGGCACAGTGGAGTTGAAATATTTATAACATTAACATTTTGTAACTATATGTTCATTAATTCTAAGTATAGGAGAGGTCAAAGATCATTGCCAGACCTTTATACCCTTTATACATGATATACTCAATCTTAAATATTCATTTTTATTTATATCTCACATGGTTTGAGTAAATCTTTAAGTGGTTCCCCATACCCCGGCCCCCATAGATGAAGCATGATAGAATAATCCTCAATTTCTTTTATGTCTGTGTCTCTTTAGTTTCCATACAAGAGTGATTGAATGGTTAGGTTTGGAATTCATGGGCCATAGCAATTTCTCTTCAAATTCCTGCAAGCATAGCTCTGCTGTCTTACTACAGAGAAGTCATCTGAGGCCTGCCTGCCTGATTTAAATCTTTTTAGATAGCTTAATTTTTTTCTCTGGATCATCAAAATATAAATTAAATTTTAGTTTTAGAAGGTTTGTATATGATCACTTATTTTATTAATTTTTCCAACACATGAGAGGTTTTCTCTTATCTGAAAACCAAGAGTTCCATTATCTTGAAAAAGTTTTCTTTCAGTAAGCTTTTAAAATTTCTATTTCATCAATCTGGATAAATTTTTCCTCAGGTTTATTATATTTCTGTAAGTCAAGATTCTAATTTCTTCATGATGTGTGTGTGTGTGTGTGTGTGTGTGTGTGTGTGTGTGTGTTTGTATCACCTTCATATATTCATACTTATTTTTAACTCTTAGTACTTTTCCTTGGCATTCTGCAATAGTTTCTCAATTTTACACAATCTATTTAATTTGCTTGTGTTAATCAGTCCTTCAGTATTGCTAGTATTTTTACAAACTGTGCTATCATTTGTTAATTTCCTTATCTTATTTTTCTACCTCTACCAACTCACCTTTCACCTCATATTTTATAGAGTTCATGTTTCTTTCATTAATTGAAAGTAATTTAAGGTTATGTTTTTTCATAATGCTCTTTCCTTCATTAAAGCTTTATATTTATAAATATATAACACATATTTATAAATATATAATAAATATATAATATATAACATATATAACCTATAACCTATAACCTATAACATTAATATATAATAAATATATAATAAATATATAATATATAATATATAATATATAATATATAATATACAATATACAATATACAATATACAATATATAATATATAATATATAATATATAATATATAATGTATAATATACATATAATATATATAGTATATATATAATCCTGGTTTCTTCATCTTTTAAATTACAGGATAATTTCATAGGCCCCATATTCTTTGTTTAATCTGTTATTTGTTGAATAATGATAATATAAAAAGGTCTATCTCATCAAGATATTTGTCTCAAGTCGCCATAGTGAGATCTCAAGAACTTTCACAATTTAACTAAATACTCAAAATTTTTTATCTAATCTCATAAGATAAAAAGGTGTTTGTAAATTTAAGACTACACTCAGAATACTACCAGCCCAAATGACTTTATATTTCAAAAACCTCTAGCAGAGGACAGTTTTCTGTTTATTGTTTCTTCTTCAGCCTGCCATTTCCTTCACCTCAGGACCACAGTGTGGCTCTGTTCAGCATCCTTTCTAGAGATTCTGCCCAAGGTATCCCTGTGAATGGTTTCTGTATCATAAGACAACATACTAGGGAAAAGCCTGGCACAACTAAGCTTTCTGCTTTGCGTGAGCATGCCTGTCCTTGATTTTGACTCTTCAGATGTTAGTCTGCTGCACCAAAGTATATCCAACAACTGGGTAACTTCTTCCACAGGCCACTGTCACTACTTTGCTTGACCCTCCAGATTCAGGCATGTTAATATTCTTCTACAGATTACCCTGGGCCTCTCTTCTGCTGCATAGTAGTAGTTTCTTAGGAAGAGGGTTTATGAATTAACTATTTTTTTTCTTCAATCTGTTCCCATCCATAGCAGATCAAGCAGAAATTAATTAAACTTTGGTGGCTTCATTGGTCTATAGCCAATGCATAATTCCCACTAGTATTATATTCCTTTGGTCACTTCTACTTAATTCTGTTGGTTCCCATGCTCACATCACCATCATTCCTACAAGCTTCCATCTAAATTTTCGTACCTAACACACTAATAGTTGTCACATGTTAGACAATACTAATAAGTAACTTCCTGAAAACAATACTAATAAGTAACTTCCTGAAAACATTCTCCAATCCTTTGGCATGTTTCCCTCAGGTTCAACGCCACCTTTCCAAACTTTTTGATAATATCGTCAAGATGCAGTTTCAGCTGGATGCCAGTGAGAAACCAACCAAGATAAGTCTCGGCATGTACAGCAAGGAAGAAGAGTATGTGGCCTTCAGTGAGCCCTGTGACTGCAGTGGGCAGGTAATGTAGAAATCCTTTCTCCTCTTTGTGCCTTTCTCTCTCAAATGTATACATCCAAGTATAGTCAACATCAACCTTCAGGATGGTGTTTTGACCTTAGGCCAGAACTGCTGTTTGTGCTCTGAGACTGCCAGTTTCCCTTGACCTGAACTGACATAGGAGCAGCTTCTAGTGCTTGCTTTCCTCCTTCTGGGAAGAGCATGTGTCAATATTTATGTATCTTCATTAAAGAAAGACCTGTGCAGAGAAGAATCAAATGCACATAAACAACTCCCTGAGTCAATGAGAAAAGGATTTTTTAAATGATTAGCAACATGAAGAGACTTTAACATGATAATCCCTAGAGCATCCCACAGGGTAATCAGGAATATTGACATTTTCCCTGGGAGAAAATACCCTTTAAAGTTAATCGTTTTCCTGAGATGTCACTTCTCTTTACAAATACACCTCAGAGTCACTATCTCCCACAGTCCTACTACCCTTTGGAGAGCAAACTAACACCAGGTTCCTAGAACTATTACCTCCAAATATCCAGTGTACAATTCAAGAAACATGCAACGATTCTCTCCTTTAAAATTCTTTCCATCTTTTACCATTATCAGTAAGGTATAAGTACTTTATTATCCTAGATGATCCAACAAAATATTATCCCTGGGGGTTCTAATTGAGTCTGAAGTAACACTTGAAGCCAGGCTATACAGCAGGAGGTGAGTGATGGGCAAGTGAAGCTTTATCTGTATTTGCAGCCACTCTCCAGTGCTAGCATCACTGCCTCTGCTCCACCTCAGATCATCAGGCATTAGATTCTCATTGGAGCACCAGTCCCTGGTGGCAAAAAGGTTGGAAACCACTCTTTTATAGAGTTCTACCTTCATCCACATATATTTTGGAAACCAATTGTAGTACAGAAATAATCAGATATTCTCAGTTTTATGAGAGGGATTCTAGGGTTTGATTCAGAATGTTATTTTTTGTAGATCCAGAAAGCATTTAGTTCAAAAGTATAATCCTGGCTTATATCTCCATACTCAGCATGGAGAAAGTCATGAAAATCCACTGACTTATTTACACATAGCTCAACCCACCCCTATCCCCCAACATCTTAATCTGCTACTGTCCTGCATGTTTCAAAGAAACACATCACCTATTGTTAATTGAAACTGGTTCTACATATCAATGTCCTGAGTTACACAAACAAAATATCTCCTGTGCATCTGGCAGCCATTCGAAGTTGTACATCATGCCTGGGCTCCAATTTCTGTATATCCTCAGGCTGAGTGGAAGAAAACGTATTACTGATCACATCTTAGAAACCCGGTGTCTAATGTAGGGTTCTTCTTTCAGGTAGAGATATGGTTGAACCATGTGCTTGCTCATATGAAGGCCACTGTGAGGCATGAGATGACAGAAGGTGTAACTGCCTATGAAGAAAAGCTAAGGGAACAGTGGCTTTTTGACTATCCAGCTCAGGTATTCCCCTAACCAGGACTTTTGTGGGCCTCCATCCTCCACTAGGCTCTCTCTCTCTCAGTGACCTCCTTCAGGCTTCAGGGACTATCAGATATTAAACTCACTATTTTCTTCACTGATCTGTCAGGGGTCAGCAAGAGGGAGCAAAAGCATTGTCAGCCATCACTTAATTTAACCATAATCTTGGAGAATAAAGGAGTTGTCCATTTTTACCCTCATTGGCTTCAGTAGGGAGAAAATATAAACAGTTCAACTTGCTGACACAGCCTACTCTATGCCAAGCTCTTTGCTGAGTATAGGACACACCAGCTGGGAAGAAAACAATAAACCCTGCCTTGCTGGATTATAAAGACTGGTGTGAAATTCAGCCAGTTATGAATAGGACGTAATATGATAATAAAAGAGGCTCCGAGTACTACTATGGAAGCATATAGCTCAGTAGTGGGGTCTAGAGACTAGTTCCCTGAGGATATGATAATTAAGCTGAGATTTGAAAAAGGACTTAACAAGTTAAAGACAAGGGAAAGAGCAGCCAAGCATGAGAAAGCATGGGTGAGCATAATGTGTTTGAGGAACTGAGAGGAACTGAGTGTGGTTAAAGCAAGAGTAAGGGGAAGAAGAAGCAAGAGGCAACCAATAAATTCTGGAGAGGAAAATTGAAGTCAGTTCTTATAGATCACTTTAGGGAGTCTGACATGATTTTAAATCATGTCTAAATCTTTAAGAGGGTTATCAGAAGGGTAATAAGAGAGAGGGGAGAACTAATGAGAATTTTTTAAATGACTCTGGCTGCAATATGCCACTCCTCTACTGTTGTTAGCATAGTACTAGTGTTGGTATTTTTGGAGTTTGCAGATATTTGTGGTAATTGCATTTATAGGAGTAGATAAGATTGCTCTTGGAAGATAAGTAGATTTAGATGAGGGTATGGAACAAACCCTTGAGCATCATACAGAGGCTGAGTAGGCAAGTAGAAGCCAGTAAACCAGAATGAGAAATAATATCATTTTAGATAGAATGATATAAATAAAGAGGCTAAGGAATGTCTGTGAACTTGGTAAGGCCATTTCGGTGTAGTGATAGAGAAGAGGCTACATTGCATGGGATTGAGAAATGAAAATAAGGTGTTGACAGCAAGTGTAGATAGACAGTGAGGAGAAAAGAGAAATTTTAGTACAGTAGCAGGAAAAGGTATTTTTTTTAACAGTACAGTTAACACATGACATTCAAACCATCCAAACAATGCAAGAGGAACTTTTTAAACAAAATCCAATATGTCTAAATCCAAAGTCAAAAACAGATAAATTTAGAGATTGGTACTTTTTATGAAAATAGAATTCTCTCTTTTACAAAGGAAATAATTCCCAGCAGGATCCCTTATTTACCTAAACCAGAATTTTGAGACAAGAAAATTTGCCACCTCATACTATTGTGACAAATACCTCTAGAGCAGTATTCCCCAAACCAAGTGACTCTACAGATAATCAGTGTGTTTCTAAATTCTCCACCATGAATAATCTAAATTGTGTATTTTTTATTGTTTCACTTTTTCATTTATTTTGAATCTCTGAAAAATGAAAATCATAATACCACATTGGATTTCAGTGTAATCCACTTTGAACTTCAAGAGTAGGTCTTTCAAAGTTGTATAGATTTTAAGAAATAAAAACATAGTGAAAGTATTATGGACAAGCAAAAATATGCCACAAATGGTCAGCAGTGACGCACTAAACTAGAATATTCAGACCGCAAGAATTTTCAGAATACAGCAAAGACTGAGTGTTGTTGAGATGGTCAATCAACATGTTGCTATCCTCCCAAGTCCAGGAAAGATGCTGCAAAAAAGAACAATCAATGTAGCAGTTTTTAAAAGCCACTAACATTGACCAGAGTAAGTCTTAGGTTTATGCATTTTTCAAGAGCAGAAAGTGCTTTCCCCACTGTGTTGTAACCACTTTGCATGGCCAAGGATTTCCAGGCATAGGGCTCAGTTAGTCCATGGTGGAAGAGAGAGTGAAAGGGCTTATGTTACTTACAGTCTGAGCCTTTTTGTGTGATGAGTTGGCTGGTTTGGGAGATAGTCCTGGTAATGGCTTTACGAAGCAACTCTTATGCCACAGGTGGCCCTGACCTGTACTCAGATCTGGTGGACCACGGAGGTAGGCATTGCATTTACCAGGCTAGAGGAAGGCTATGAGAATGCCATGAAGGACTATTACAAAAAGCAAGTGGCCCAGCTCAAAACCCTCATCACCATGCTGATTGGCCAACTCTCCAAAGGGGACCGGCAGAAGATCATGACCATATGCACTATCGATGTGCATGCCCGAGATGTGGTCGCCAAGATGATTGCTCAGAAGGTGAGTCTCAAATATTCAGAAATATCTCTCTTTATGAGCAGCTACACCATTAATATTGAGGTTAGGAAGAAGCTCACATATGGTCAAAACATGGAGGCCTTGGACTCTGTACTAGCCAGAGAGCTGGAAGAGGAGCACGGTGGCTGTTCTGGTCTTTAAAAATGCCCCAAGGAACAGTATAATCAGAGCAGCTCTTGCTTTCTGTGCTATGGTAGGCACAGTGTGCTGCCCCTTGGCTGGTAGACAATATCCAAGTCATCCAGAGTCCTGTGTGTCCTGTGGCCAAGGGGCCACCTGCTACCTGTTAAATACTGTGTTTTACCTACCTACTCTGCCACTTTCTCTTTAGGTAGAAAATGCCCAGGCCTTCCTCTGGCTGTCTCAGCTGCGGCACCGTTGGGATGATGAGGCCAAACACTGCTTTGCCAGTATCTGTGATGCCCAGTTTCTATATTCCTATGAGTACCTGGGAAATACACCTCGTCTGGTGATCACACCTTTGACAGACAGGTGAGTGCTAGCATCTGCTATTAACAGAGAGCCTTATTGCTATCTGGCTCAAGCTGTCCAATGGCCATCCAGGATCGAGGCCACTGTCACTTGCTATTTTTCCACAGAGCTGCAGGGGAAGGGCTTAGGTGTAAAATAGGTGTAAAATAAAAAGATATAGGGCAGAGCCTTTCTCATAAACACACACACACACACACACACACACAAAGCAAATCAATGAGATGTGACTTTTTAAGGAAACACTAGGCAGTCATACACACCTTCATTTTAACAACAGCTTTAACACATACCAGGTATTTGACCACAAAAAAACTTGATGTAATTCTTGGTTTCCTCATCTGTGAAATGGATGTAGTAACTCACACCTCACATGAGTTTTGTAGGATAAAAGACAGCAATGCTTTTAAGGAGTTTGGTGTATAAGCGCTCAGTAAATGATCTCTAATACTATTTTCTTATCAATCAATCAGCACATTTATTCAGTACCTCTCACTCTGGGAATAGAAAGATAAAAGCAAAGTACTTCCTATTGTTAAGGAGCTTACAATTTTTTAGGGAACTATATTCACTGCCATTCATATTAATTCATTTATAAATGAATTCATGCCAGACACGGAACTAATGATTGGGAATATCTAAAATTCCAATTTTAGTAATGGAAATAAGAAATATGTAGATAAAAATTTAAATAGCACAAGAGAAAAATGCAATGTCTATCTCTGTCATAATATCAAACAGGACTCAAAGCCATATTCTACAAATTTCCAAGCAAGTAACTTAACAATGTAAGCCCTCTGAGCACAGAGGGTCCTACTCACTGTGGGAAGAAGAGGACTGGTAACATTCAAGGAAGAGCTGGTGTCTGATGTTGACCTTGAAAGTTGTGTGGGATTCCAGTAGGATTTCAGAAGGTTATAGAATGGCTGTCAGGGTATCCATGAAATTGTACAGAAATCTGTGCATGTGTCACTTTTACTTTTGAGGAGATCTATAGTATTTATCAATTGTTAAAGTGATCTATGATCCCCTCAAATTAAAGAACTACTAATGAGCATTCTGGAAATAGAATTTTTTGTGGGCAGTCAAGAAAATGAGAAAACTCCAGACAACTCCTGAAATAGAAAGTAGTCTTGACTTTGGGGGAGGTCGTTGTTTGTAAGACTGCAAAAATGGCTTAGAATCAGACTATAAAGTATGAAGAATACCTTCTTTATCCAGTAAGGAGTGATAAAATATTGAAAAATTTTCATCAGAGGAGTAAAACAATAGTAACTGTATTTTATAAAGATTTATTTGACAGCAGAACTGGGCAAAGGAGAGAAATGACAGGAGAGAAGGTCATGGCCCATATGAGAAATGATGTTTTAACTCTTCTGAAATTTCTATAAATTCAGCTAATAGCTGGTGCCCTTCTCATAATTCCATCAAACACTAAATTTCTTCCTCCCTCCAAAAGTTGTATATTTGAATGACTGATTCACCTTAAATACAATTCACACTTGTAGGTAATAAAGAGGGATGTCATAAATTTCGAAGGATAAAATGAATAGAATCTGTGTCATCTTTTACTTAATTTTCTCTGTGCTTAATTTAACTGTTATCACATGTATTATGGTTAAATTCTGATATAATGTTTAGTTGAATTGTAATCACTGCACTCATGTAATGAATAGGGATGAGGAAAATCCAGAGTAGTTGAAAATCCAAACATCATCCATGGTTCATATACACCCATGCTTTTCATTTCTTTAGTTCATTTCTCTGCTTCTTCTAGAAAGATCTTCTACCCAGAGTCCCACTCAAACCACTCCATCTTACTTTTTTGTGGAAGCTTAGAGAGGGTCACGTCACTATCTCCAGTCACTTAGACTAAAATCTGAATTCCTCATGGGACCTAGAAATTCCTACAAACCACCATGATACCTCACTCCTAGCACTCCAGCCACACTGATCTTTTTCTTGCTTGATCCTTTTAAGTTCATTTCAACTTAAAGCCTTTTACACACCTAGTTCCCTTAGCCTGGATATGTTCTTCATGTTCTCTGTTCCACTGTCACCTTCCTACCCTTTGGTTCTACTCTCAGTTCTGAAGAAACCTTCTATGACCACTCTTTCTAAAAGACATTCCCCATCACCACCACCAAACACACATAGCGATAACCCTGATGGATACCTCTGCCTATCTTTCTCCTAACATTTCCCAAATTCTGAAATACCTTGCTTGCTCGTTAAGTGCATTTTCTTAAACTCTTTGTGATCAGTGACCTTTATTTGTCTTGTTTGCCAGCACCTAGATGTTGAACTAATATCTGTCAAATGAATGAATGGTGTTTGAATATTGAAGAATAAGAATACACAGAATCAAGAAGGGGAGGTTGACTCAGAGAAGGGACCTACACAGGACTCTGTCTGTGCCTTTGCTCCTAAAAAAGAAGGAGACAGGGGAATAACGTTGTGTGAGAAATGATATTTCTTTGTTTGATGCTATGTCTTCTAATATGCCTTCTGCTCTTAGCTGGGGACTGATCCTCTTCCCTGCCCTAACTTAGGACAAAAGGCAGATAATGTTTGTTCAGAGGGAGAAACAGATTATTCTGTAGCTGGGACAATGAAGGCAGCAAGCAGATCTAGGGCTCTTGGCATCTTAAGGGTTTTATTGGCCTTTACTTGGGTTTAGTCATTTGGAGGGAATTATTCAATGTGGGCTAAAGTAATAGGTTTCCCATCTCAAGCTTCATTCAGATGGGCCCTCTCATGTGTCTTTGTCTTTATGGAGATTCTCAACAAAACACTTACCCTAAACAGGAAAAAAAAAATCTGATACAGTATTCTCTTTTGCAGTGATTTTTTCTGCCTGCCTTGGAATATGAGCTGATAGTTTTGGAATTTATATCACTTGGCAGAAAATAGTGAAGTTACTATATATTTGAGCAATTTGATTAACGTCTGTCTTTTCCCCTAGAGTATATATTCTGTGATAGCATTGACATCCATTGCTCACTGCTCTACCCCCAGGACCCAACACCATGTCTGGTGCATAATAGGCATTCAAGAAATACTCCTTGAGTGAATGCAGTGAAGCAGTTTCTGAGACTTTCAATGTGTCCCACTTCTCCATACCATTCAGAATATTTCCCTCCTTTCCACTGACATATCAGAGATTATCATTCAAAGTGATAATAAGTACAAGACTTCTTTTTCCTGGGGCTTCACAGATGCCAAGGAGTTGAAGAAGATAATTACCTCTTTTGAATTTAGAAGTCTCTAGTACGCTAATGCTGAATGTCTTATAGAAAGAAAGGATAAAGTTTTGACAATGAATTATTTCTAAAATAGGAATTTATCACCTCTTCTATGAAATGATGCAAGTAAGAATTTGAAAAGAAGGTTGGCTACAAATAATGGTGAATACTATGTAGACCTTGACCTTATTTTGCACATTAGATGCTTTTCTGACTAGTATGTTGTGAATATTTATATGGCAAATTTCATTTTCTCATTTACTTTCATTATTATCTAAAGAAATGTTTTGCCCATAAAAAAACTGTCCTTAACACAGAAAATCACATTTTAAAGAGCATTCAGCTCTTGCTGGTGTGTAGCTTAAGTACATTTAATTCTCTCCTGCCAGAGGAATTAATCGAACGGACAGCTGATCTGTACAACCTTTGCACACTAATTAAAAGCACACCTGCATTACCAGCACATCCAACTAATTATGCCTATTTATTTGGAATTTCTCACTGCCTGGATGAGACTTGAATATATAAGTAAGTACAATGGCTCAGCCATTGTCACAGGACTTTGGCACAATGCTGAGTTGAAGAACTAAATGGAAATGCTTTTTCAGGCTGAACAAAAGCAATTCTCATAAGTTGTTTCTTAAACTTTGGATGATCTCCCCCTTTACTCTCTTCCCTCACCTTCACACAAATGCCCCTTTCAGCCCTGTGCTAAGTTATGTTTTAATCAACTGCTTATCAGTTTAAGTACCTCTTAATTTCTCAGAAACTATTGCAAGTAGGTGAGATATAATTGATGCAAGTCTTTGAATGTGATTTGCTGAACAAGGACACAACAAGCAAAAGTCATACACTTTTAAAACAAGTTTTTATCTATATTTTTATTGGAAAATAAATAATCTGTAAACAAATAATATGAAAATCTCTCAGAAATAACCATTGTTAATATTTAGTCTGTTTCCTTCTACATGTATATTTTGAAAAATGAAATTACAATTATGTGCTGTATAAAATATCATAGATTGCTTTTTTACCTAGCATTACATCATGTGCTTATTCCCAAAATATTCATCTAAAACACTCTAATAATTAAATAAACTTCTACTTTTGCATATCACATAATTTATGTAACATATGGGATATTTAAGTTATATCTAAGCTTTTACTATTAAAAATAAAGCTGCCATAAACTTGCTTATATATAAATTTTTACTATATTTCTCATTATTTCCCCAGGAGAGATTCCAAGAAACAGGATAATTAGGTGATACATACTTTCAAATTATTCTTAAAAAATATTTTGCTCTCTTATTTATGAACAACATTTTGTTCTCACTCTTACTAGCTGTTTGAGTGTTCATCTCAAAATATCCTTACCAGCATTAAGTATTATATTAATTTTATAAGTCAAACTGGTGTCTCATTTGAATTTGGATGTCCTTAATAGCTTACAGGCCTGAGCATTTTATGTGTTTATTGACTGTTAGATTTTCCTCCCTGTGAATTGCAACTGTCATTGCCCATTTTATTACTTTTATGCTTAGAAAGTCCCTGCCCATTTCAAGATCAGTTTAATAGTCACCTATATTTTATTATGAGATAGAGTATTTTACTCAGCATAAGCCTTGTTCCCACCCTTGAGAGAATGTGGCTAACAGCCTCATCAGAATACATGATGTAGAGAAGAATGAGTTTCCAACGTATTAAATCCTAGGCAAGGAAAATCCACAGAAACTATCTCAAGGAGGGTATAAATTTTTTTGTTTATTTCTAAGTAACCAGTGGGCCCCATTCAAAGTTCTTAGTCTATCAAACTACCTCAGAGTATATATTCCGTTTCATTAGTATGTCAATCCATCTATATGCCATACAATTTAAGAATTGTAGCTTATCATAAATTATAATGTTTTTATAATAAAAATCTATCATCTATCTTCATTTTCTATTTTTTGTTTAGCTCTTCTATTATTCTTTCAAATGAGCTTTAATCATTTCGTCAAGTTCCAAAATTTAAATGATTAGAGTTTTGATTGGTGATACTTAATATCTTAACATTAATTTTGAAATAATAGCCATCTTTATTGATTGTGATATATTTCTGCTTAGTTATATCTTTAATTATGTTTCTCAGAAAAGTTTGAGTATCTTTTTATAGGTTTTGAGTATTTTTTATTGTTATCTCTAGATCATCTAAAAATTTTGGTTGCTATTTAAGATTGTTCTCTATCTATATAGATAGGTCTACATCTATAGATAGAAAGATGATAGATGATAGATAGATAGATAGATAGATAGATAGATAGATAGATGATAGATAGATAGATAGATAGATAGATAGATAGATAGATAGATAGATAGACAGAATCTTAAATAATTTTATTAAGGTTAGTTTTACATGTCAAAAATTTCACCCATTCCAAGTATACAATTTCGATGATTTTTAGTAATTTTACTTAGTGGTGTAACCATCACCATAAAAAAATTTTACAACACTTTTGTCCCTCTCACTAAGATCCCTCATGTACATTTATAGTTAAGTCTTATCTTACCCCAGCCCTAGAGAACCACTATATTTTCTGTCCCTATAAATTTGCCTATTCTGGACATTTCTTATAAGTGGAACCATACAGTATGTGGTCTCTTATGTCTGGCTTTCTTTATTTAGCATAATCTTTTGGTATTTTATCCATGATAGAGCATGTGTCAGTAGTTTCTTTTTATTTCTGAATAATATCCCTCCTCACAAACATGACACATTTTGTTTATCTTGTCACCAGTTGAAAGACACTTAGCTTATTTCCAATTTGGGGCTATTATAAATAATGTTGCTTTGAAATTTGCATGTGAGCCTTTATATAGCCATATGTTTTCATTTTTCTTGGGTGGATACCTAAGAGAGGAGTTGCTGGGTGGTATGGCAGTTTAACTTTACATGAAACTGCCAAACTGTTTTCCAAAGTGGCTGTATTATTTTACATCCCCACTACCAATGCAAGAGGGTTCCTGTTTCTCCACATCTTTGACAACATTTATTATTGTCTGTCTTATAAATTAAAGCTATTCTAGTAGGTGTGAAGTAATATTTCACTTTAGTTTTAATTTGCTCCTTCCTAATAAAGATACTAAACATCTTTTCATGTGCTCATTAGCTATTTGTATATCTTCTTTGGCATACTCTCTGTTCATATATTTTACCTATTTAATTTGTCTGCTTTTATTCATATTGAGCTATAAGAATTCTTTGCACATTCTGGATATATTGCATATGTCTTTGCAAATATTTTATCTCAATATGTTGGTTATCTTTTTATTTTCTTAATGACATCTTTTGGCAAAAGTTTAAACCTTTGGTGAAGTCAAGTTTGTTAATTTTTTTCTTTTCTGGAATGTGCTTTTGATGTCCCTAAGAAATCTTTCCTTAATTTTACTATGTCTTTAATTTTCTTTTCACTTGTATATATTGGAGAAAATTGATTTTTATGAATATATCTTCTATTCTGCTGTCTAATGCCCTATATTAATAATTCTAAGAATTTCACTCTTGATTCTCTTGAGTTGTCTGTCACTTCTGGAATTTATAATTATATTTGAGACACACACATAATATGAGGCATAATTATAACTACTCAAGTTTAGTTTCTAAATATGATGTTACTTTTGCTAGCGAGAACAATAATCAATCATTGCACTCAGTTATTTCTAGCACATTTTGAGAAAGACATTTACCCGTTAGTATAGGCAAAGAAAAAGATGAGCACTCGGTGATGAAAGCTCTCATAATCAAATAACTTAACGAATAAGTCTTAGAATTGGGGGCATTTATGTTACTAGAGAGTGAAGATTCCCCTCTCGGTGTTTCGTCCAGATTCCCTTTCTAGAATAGGATGACCTCAGTATCTTTTAAGGTGGACCTGAAACCCTCTATATAACTTTCCTGACTAACACTTTTTCTGAGAGCCATTAAGCTCTTTTATTAGTGTAGATGTTGAGAGATGGGAGATCTCTTCTGCTGTATCTGCTTCCTACTGAGAAGGGTCATAGTCCCTGCCTCTTGGGATTTCATGATGCTCTTACCCTCTCTGCCTTAGAATGAGGTCTTGGATTTCCTGTCAAAATGCTGCCTCAGATAACATGAATCATATATCTAGATACATTTCTGTTCCTGATTTGCCTATCAAGTGGGTAAAGGAAATTAGGCTTGATTAATGTATTTCATAAAAGAAAGAAAAAAACTTGGGTTAAAGGTTCCCTCTCTTCCAGGACTTTAAGGTCCCTGTTTTGGCCTAAAGCCATTCCTGCCTTTAAAAGGGCCAAAAAGAATGCTGAATTTCAAAGATCCTTATCAATAGCCAGAGGTCCTGAGTCACCAGTTTCAGGGTAATTATCTAAGTTTGAAGGTGAGTGTCCTTCTCCAAAGAAAGGAGGAAAGAAAAGACTTAACTAGGTTTACTAAAATGATTAAGAATTTTGCAAGTGACAACCCATATCATTTATGCTGAGGATAGATAATTTTCAGAACATAAATACTAAAATGTTGTAAAAGAGACAGATTTGTTTTACGTTGATGCTGAGTACATTCTTCTATGAATGCTGCTTCATATGTTGAGCTTGGAACCTATTAAAAGCCCTGGGTGTTTTTCCAGTGAATTATCATCTAACCATATCTCACTCATTCTGTATATGTTCAAGATCTTGGAAGGTTAATTTTTATTTGTCTTTCTTAAATTTCACTTTGTTTAGTCCACCCCATCATTTTCAATTGTTAAAATTATTTAGACTTTTGGTTTATCTTCTATCTTATCAATTATTTCTTAATTCAAGTTGTCAATAAAGATATTAAATATCAAGGACCTGAGTCCTGGTGATGCCACTAAAGACCTCCCTCCAGTTAGATATTGTTGCATCCATGTTCATTCCTCAGCTATGATTATTGAATAATCCCCAGTGATCTTTTTTTCTTTTATAATCTTCTTCCCTTTGAGTTTAAGTGACAAATATGATGATTTCATTCCCATGATTATATTTTGCTTTATGGCAAAAGGAAAATTATTCATGTGGAACCAATATAATCATGTGAGCCCTTAAAAGTAAAGCTTTCTCCTGCCTGAAGGCAGAAGGGGAAGACAGAGAGACTTGTAGCATGAGAAGAATTTGACATGTCATTGCTGATTTTGAAGATGGAGTGAGCCATATTCAAGGATAATATTGCCTCCAGGAGCTGAGAGATCCCTTTGGCCTACAGCAACTAATGAAGATCTTAGTCGTCCTACATCTGGTAGAAAATTAATTCATCCAAGAACTCAAATGAACTTGGAAGCAGATTCTTCCCCAAAGTATACAGATAAAAGTCCAGCCAACTGATACTTTGATTTTTGCCTTGTGAGATCCTCACTACAAGAGCCACCTGGACTCCTTATCTATAGAATTAATATTATAAATGAGAGTTATTTTAAGCCACTTATTGTGTGGTAATTTCTCACATCACAATAGAAAATTAATACAAACCAGTTATGATTCCACTAACTCTAAGATTAGCCAGACCACTAGTCTGTGCTAGCTACAGGATATTCATAACTGAAATCAAGACACTGGTTCTTTGATATTTCTTTTCTGTCAATTGAATAACTGTATCAAAAAAGCTTTGTTTTATATATTTATTACCTTAAAAAATAATACCTTAAAAGTGAATCACTTTCTACTTTTCAAGGCACTTTCATATCTCTTATCTTATTCTCTCTCATAAGAGTCTGGTGGGTCAGATAAGAACAAAACCTATAGAAGACATTTGCCCAAAGAAAACAAGAGAGACTTTAGCTAGATATTAGGAAAGCCTTTTAAACAATTAAAAATGGCCTACTGTGGAAGGGGCTGCCTTCTAAAATAATAAACCATGCCTTACTGGAAAAAAAGGATGCATGATTATATTTGAGGAATTTAATGGGAGAGAGCCGGGCATGGTTAAAGAGCTAAACCTCTGATATCTCTTCCAATACTAAAGGTTCTGTGTTCCCAAAAACAACTAACCTAAATTGATCTTCCATATTTGTGGTTAGCTGACTAGACAAGTGCTCTTCTGCTATTGTTTTCGAAGCATCAAATTTATCTAAATCCCCTCGTACAAAGAAAATACTGTGCAATGGACCTTAATAACACATTGTTTAAAGTACCAAACTTTAATGCCTTGGGCAAGTTTCACAAACACTTTGTAGAAGAGGCAAGATTTGAACTCAGTCTGACTGCAGAGTCCTTACCATAAACAACTATAGTATGTTCTGCCCCCATAACTAGGAAACAGAAGCAGATTGAAGCAGTTGGCTTAGAGGCTTAAAGAGATGGACAATCTAACAAGACTACAGATGGAATCTTAGAGCAGGAGCATGTGTCCCAAAGAACTAGGACATTCTGTTGGCTCAGCGACCTAAGCATAATGGCAACCCATCATGTAGAAGAGGGAAATTCTGTTTCTTTTTTTCTTTGTATTTTCCTCATAGCACAAGCTGAAGTGCCACTGTCCCTGCCTTAGTTATTAGAACTTAGACCAATATCTTTTCCTGAACCTAAATCTACCTATCTGTAAAAAAACAAAAACAAAACAGGGATTGGATTAGCTGATCTTGAAAATCCCTCCCAGTTCTCAAGTTCTATCATTATGGGGGAATATATATGTATACACACACACACATTTTCCTCCAAGTGCTCCTTCTGAAGATAGTCAGAAGCTCAGCAGATGCTCAAAAAGGATTTCTTTTGAGAGATTCTTGAGTTTTCTATGAGAATTCTATTTTTGTGAAACCTTGAGCTTTCTGGACTCCCACATTCCTTAAGAACCCTGTAGCTCCAAAGAAAAGAGGCCTGGCATTGCCATCTGGGTGACAGGAGACAGCCATGGGACAGAAAGTTGGTGAGAGAGAGAGCAGAGAGAAAAGTTGCCTGAGGGTCAGAATTCTACCAGTGCAGGCAGCTGCCTTTCCTCCTGGGAGGTTCAGGGTTGCTGACAGGACCCAAGTTGTTATAGAAAATGCCTGAGGTTGGAAGAAGTGGAGGGTATGGGGGCCAATCTGGAGCCAGAACTCAATCCAGGAGGGCAGGTGTGATTGTTTCATATTAGGACTCTGAAAATCTAGCTACAAATGTTTGAGAGAGGAGAGAAGCATTGGTAAATGGTTACAGAGGGTGAGCAAGGAGAGAAGAGACCGAGCTTTCCACCTTAACTCTGAATCACCTCACCTTTTGGCCCACCTGACAGATCCACAACTCTAATGTGAACTTAGTCTACAGGGAAAAGTAAGGCAGCTGTATCAACCCATATAACCAGGGATTAAATACAGCCCGTGTGCTCCCCCGACCCCCATCAGCTGAATCAACACATTCCATTTCGCAGGAAAACTCCAGGTGAAATTTTAATTCCTCATACCTTTACTCTCTCCCTGGGAAAATGGCCTTCCTGGTTTTTATTTTCAACTGCTGAAGTAGATATGGGAATTTCACACTTAATTAAAGGAGAATTGAGGAGCTCACTTTTCAAATGGTCTTTTCAAACCATTTTGGCATGAAAGGTTTTAACTTGGAGTTTCTGGTAAACTCTATATATCAGATTCAGAAACAAAGAAAATTCATTTCAGAGGCCCCCTCAGACTTCCCATCTGACCTGCAAGTTGGAAGCCTATGTATTGATTTGCTAGATATTAAAAAGTTAGGCCAATGGCATATTTTCAAAAGCTTTATTGGAGTATAATTTACATGCCTTAAAGTTCATCCATTACAAGTGTACAATCAGTGATTTTTCGTAAGTGCACCTTATTTGCAGTCAATTCCTAACTTAATCATCTTCTCAAGAAGCCTCTGACCTAATGTCTACCTCTGTTTTCTGGCCATTTCATAAATGAAATAATATCTTTCACTTAGCATAATGTTTTGAAGCTTCATTCATGTTGCAACATGTATCTTTACTTCATTTCTTTATATTGCTAAATAATATTCCATTGCATGGCTATATCACATTTTGTTTATTGATGGACATTTGTGTTGTTTTCAGTTTCCTACTGTTATAAATATTGCTGCTATGAACATTCCTGACTAAGTTTGTCTGTGTGAACATATATTCTTATTTCCCTTGGGTAAATTCCTAGGACGACTGTTGAATCATATAGTAATCTTTATTTTTTATAGACATATAATAATTTTTTAATTTTAAATTAGTTGACATACAATATTATATTAGTTTTAGGTATACAACATGATGATTAGACATTTATATAACTTAAGAAGTGATCACTTGAATAAATCTAATACCCATCTGACATTATATACAGTTATTACAATTTTACTTACTATATTCTTTATGCTATGCTTTGCATTCCCATGAGTATTTCATAACTACCAATTTGTATTTTTTACTCCCTTACCCTTTTTCACCCATCCCCCAACCTATCTGGCAACCATCAAAATGTTCTATATATCTGAGTTTGTTTCTGTTTTATTTGTTTATTTTGTTCTTTTGATTCCATAGGTAAATGAAATCATATGGCATTTGTCTTACTCTTTCTTACTCCACTCGGTATATTACCCTCCAGTCCATCCATGTTGTTGCAGATGTCAAGGTTTTGTTCTTTAATGGCTAATATTCCATTGTATATATCTACCTCTCTCTCTGTCTCTGTTTCTGTCTCTATCTATACACTACCTCTTATTTATCTATTCATCCATTGATGGATACCAAGGTTGCCTCCTTATCTTGGTTATTATAAATAATCATGAAATAAACATATGGATTTACATGTCCTCTAGAAATAGTGTTTAGGTTTCTTCAGATAAACACCCAGAAGTGGGATTACCGAGTTCTTTGTCTCTTGGTATAGCTTTTGTTTTAGTCTATTTTGTCTGATATAAGTATTGCTAACTCAGTTTTTTTTATTTAATTCATTTCCATTTTCATAAAATATCTTTTCCATCCTTTACTTTCATTCTGTGTGTGTCTTTCAACCTGAAATGAGTCTCTTATAGGCAGCATTTGTAAAGGTCTTATTTTCTTATCCATTCAGCCACCCTATCTTTCAATAGAAGTATTTAAGCCATTTACATTTAAAATAATTATTGATAGATACATAATTATTGCCATTTTATTATTCATATTGTTTTATCTTTTTTTTCTTCTTCTTCTTCTTTAGTCCCTCTAACATTTCTTGTAATAATAGTTTGGTATTGATGAACGACTAGTTTTTTCTTGTCTAGGAAGCTCTTAATTTGTTCTTTGATTCTAAATAATAGGATTGCTGTGTTATCTTGGTTGTAGGTCTTTGCTTTTTATTGCTTTGACTATTTCACACCAATCCTTTCTGGCCTGCAAAGTTTCTGTTGTGAAATTAACTGACAATTGTATGGGAGCTTTCTTATAGGTGACTAAATGCTTTTCTCTTGCTGCTTTTAAGAGTCCCAATTTGTCCTTAAACTTTGGCATTTTAATTATGAAGTGTCTTAGTGTGAGCCTCTTTGGGTTCATCTTGTTTGGGACTCTCTGCATTTCCTGGGCTTATATGTCTATTTCTTTCACCAGGTTAGGGAAGTTTTCTGTCATTATTTCTTCAAATAGGTTTTCAGTTTCTTGCTTTCTCTCTTTTCCTTCTGGTACCCCTATGATGCAAATGTTAGCATGTTTAATGTTGTCCTGGAGGCCCCTTAAAATATCCTCATTTAGGGAGGGGGTTCTTTTTTCTTGTTGCTGTTCTGATTGGGTGTTTTCTGCCAGCTATCTTCTAAATTGTTCATTCAGATCTCTACTTGCTCTAATCTATTGTTGATTCCTCTTTAGGTATGTATGTAGTCTTCATTTCTGACTGGTTCTTTTTGTTTTCCATCTTCATCTTTATGTTTGCTATATCTTTGTTGAAGTTCTCACTTAGTTCATCTACTCTTACCCTAAGTTCATTGAACATCCTTATCACTAGTATTTTGAACTCCACATCTGGTAGATTGCTTGTCTCCATTTTCTTTAGTTCTTTTTCTGGAGATGTGTTCTGTTTTTTCATTTTGGATATGTTTCTTTGTCTTCCCATTTTGGCTGCCTCCCTGTGTTTATTTCTATGTCTCCCAATCTTAGTAGAGTGGCCATATATAGTAGGTATCCTGTGGGGCCTAGTGGTTCAGTCTCCCTGGTCACCTGAGCCTTGTTACCTGTCCCTTGTATGGGTCATGTGTTCCCTCCTTTTGTAAGTGAGCCTTGGATGCTATTTGCACTTTAATAGGAGGGAGTAATCCATAGGCTGGTTGGTTTTGAGGATTAGCTGATGACTACAGTGGAGGAGCTATTGTACAGACATTGATGCTACAGAGCAGGATTCACTTTAGCAAGGCTCTGATGCCTGCCCAGTTTACCCTTTGGGTGTGTCATCCTCAGATGCATCTCTGGGTGGTGCTCTGGCTCAGTCCAAAGCTGAGTGTGCCTGCTGTGAGGCCTCCTGGGATGGGCCCCACCAAAAGCCAAGTTCAGCTGCTGTCTGTGCCCTGCCCAGGGCCCACTGGCATGAGCCATGGAGTAATCCTCAGATGGCTGCCACCCATACTTGGCTTGAATGTACCTCAAGAGGCCAAGCTGAGCACCAAGGCTGGCTGCCTCTAGTGCTGAGCTTGGGGCTGCTGCCTTTTGCGGTTTATGAACCTTTGAAAAATTTTAGAAAAGTTCGCAGCATGAGCCAAGACAGACTGTTTGTATGGAAAAGCCACTGGAAATGACTTGGGTGGGCCTGCAAGTTGGGTGTGACAGGGTTTTAGGGAATCACCTGGAGGTGGGGGTGATCTGTGTTTGCCAGGTTGATAAAGACTCAGGTATGGTGGCTGCCTGCCTCTGAACTATAGAAATGGGAAAGGTATCAACAAAGGTACAGTGGCTTCTGTTAGCACTTCTGTCTGAGAGGAAGTTGCCCCTTCAGCCCTCGCCCTGAAACCAGATAATTTGGTTCCTCCCCATATGTTCCTGGCACCTTTCAAACTGCTGCCCCAGTGCTGAAACTCAGAGCAAGGGAGTCTATCATCTAAGGTGAATACCTGGGATTCCAGATGACTTCCATTTCACTCAGCCACAATCTTCTCTGGTTTTCACTTTCAGCTTTTGTAAAAACTTCCTTTCCTGCAACTGGATCTCTGGGTTGAGTAGCTTATGAGGGACTAGGACTCCTCACTCCTTTGCGGGGACCTCCACAGCTGAGATATCTCTCCCAATTCTCAACCACTACAAGTGGGTATGGGACCAGCTTGTTCCTCATTCCTGCCCCCCTACCAGTCTGTATGTGGCTTCTTCTATGTGTCCTTAGTTATAGGACTTCTGTTCAGCTAGACCTCAGGCAATTCTCAGTGATAGTTGTTCTGTAGTTTAGTTTTATTGTGGTTGTGAGAGGAGACAAGCACAGTGTTTATCTACTACACCATCTTGACCAGAAATCAGTAATTTTTACTTTTTATGAAACTGCCAAACTGTCTTCTGAAGTGCCTGTACCATTTTACATTCTCACCATCAATGTATAAGGTTTCCAATTTTTTCACATCCTTACTGATATTGTCCGTCTTTTTTATTATAGCCCTCCTAGTGGGTGTGACGTGGTATCTCATTGTGCTTTTAATTTGCATTTCCCTAATAACCAATGATTTTGAACATATTTTCATATGCTTATTACCCAAAGGTATATTTTTAACAAAATGGAACTATAAGTTCTTTTTTAAAAGTGCCAGAAACAAGCTTAAAGCTGAGTTTATTTTATTGTCATTAGTAAAAAGATTGAATGATCGATCCATTCATTCATTAATTCATTTGTTTGTTTTATAAAAAAAAATATGAGAGCCTTTATGTGCTTGGCACTGTGCTAGTTTCTGGAGGTGAAACAATGAATAAGAATAAGCCCATCTTGGACCCTGGGATTTACTCTCAGGAAAGATGACCCAGTTTCTGTCTCAGGGACACTAGGCACAGCAGAGTGAGGTGTTGGCCCTGAAAAATGTGGTAGGCAAGTCCACTTACTGAACAGTGAGCTCTCCTCTCTTCTCTGCTCAACTCCCAAGCAGGAAATCAGAAGATTTCTTTCTGTAGAAATCATACAACTTGAGAAAAGACCCTAAGCAACTGACACTTAGAGGTCCCCCAATGAAGCCACCCAGTACTTAATACAAACAGTGAATCCCACTTCCCAGTAACCTCCCTCTGCATAAAGAGCTTCTGATCAGATCTGAGTGCTTTAAATATAAACAGAGAACCAAGATTCATGGGGTATTTGAGGAAAGTTTCTAACACCAAAGACAGAAATTATAACAGAGGAAAAAAGAGAATCCAAAAGAAATAGCAAAAGCAATTAACAGAATAAAACATTTTAAAAATCATACAAAACAGAAGAAAAATAATAGGCTCAAAGAGATACAGCAATGCATTCATGAAAATAAGTATAGGACATCATAATCTAAAAATAGGAAATAGCTCCTGAAAAAAGAAAGATATCAGAGATTAAATGCTCAATAAAAGCTAGAACAAAAGCTAAAACTGTAAAACAAAAATAAATTTAAAAAAACTAAAGGACTGACTTAAAAGATTGTTCAATTCCTAATAGGAATTTCAACAACAACAACAACAATAATCACACACACACACACACACACACACACACACACACACACACACACACACACAAGAACAAAAAATGAAAGGAGGAAAATTTTCAAAGAATAATGGAAGAAGATATTCTAAAATCAAAGGACATAGTTTTCAGATTGAAAGAACCCACTGAGTAACCAGCACAGTAAGTTTTTTAAAAAGCCACAATTGTATGAAATTTCAGAACACAAGGAATAAAAAACATTCTAAGAAAAGAGGAACAGAACCTGTCCTGCCCAAAGGAGCAGAAATCAGAACAGTATTAACTTAGCACTGGAAACTAGAAGGGTAAGCAATGCCTCAAAATGCTGAAGAAAAATGATTTCCAACCTGGAATTCTACCCACCCAGACTATCAATCAAGCTCAAAGGAGGGAAATAAAAATGATTTTAGACATGCTAAGAACAAATGTATTATCTTACAGTATTGGAGATCAGAAGTCTGATATAAGCCTCACTGGGCTAAAATCAAGGTCAGCAGGACTGTGTTCCTTCTGAGGGCTCCAGGGCGAATCTGCTTCCTTGCCTTTTCCAGCCATGGAAGCTGCCTGCATTGCTTGGCCTGTGTCTCCTGCCTGCATCTTCAAAGCCAGCAGCATAGCTATTTAGTGAGTGAAGTAATGTCAAATATGAGCCCCAAGGGATTAGTAGCTATTAGCCAGGTAAAGGTCAAGGAGGAACATCATCCAGGTAGACTGGAAGATTTAGGACTGGACGAAGGAAGGAGAGGGGAACAAGCATAGCCCTAGGGTGTCTGGATATCTTAGTCTGTTCAGGTTGCTAGAATAAAATACCAGACTAGATTAGTTATAAAAAACCAAAATTTAGTTCTAGAGGCTGAAAAGTCCAATATCAAGGTGCCAGCATGGTAATGTTCTTGAGAGGGTCCCCCTTCTGACTCATAGATGGTACCTTCTCACTGTGTTCTCACTGAGTGACAGGGGCAAGAGATCCCTCTGAAATCTCTTTGGTAAAGCACTAATCCCATTCACAAGGGCTCCATCTAATCACCTCCTAAAGGCCCTACTTTCTAATACTATACTCTATGGGGGTTAAAATTTCAACTTGTGATTTTGGGGGGACACAAACATTCAGACCATATCACTGGGCCAGTGAAAATAGCTCTTATGAATGGACTTTGGAGTATTGGGCATGGGGAGAGAGGAGCACTAAGAAATGAACTAGAGATACAGACGGGAGCAAGATCAGGAAGGGCCTAGCAGAGAGCCGTTGATGCCTTTCATGAGGCAGCATCATGATCAAATGATCCTTTAGAAAGTTCTCCCCACACACTGTGGAGAACAGGCAGGAGTGGAGGGCTCTGGAATCTCTTTTACAATAGCTGTGTCAGGTCTCCAATGGGCCTCCCAACTCTATCTCACTAGGATCTAGCAGGGCCAGAGTTATTCATTGGCCACCTGTAATACTGACAGCCTATGCTCTCCTGTGTTCCACAGGTGCTACATCACCCTCACCCAGTCTCTGCACCTGACCATGAGTGGCGCTCCAGCAGGACCTGCAGGTACAGGCAAGACAGAGACCACCAAGGACCTGGGCCGAGCTCTGGGCATCATGGTCTACGTGTTTAACTGTTCAGAGCAGATGGACTATAAGGTACAGGCCCAACATTGGGTGGGACTAGTAACTGTGCAGTAGCCAAACAAGGAACCAAGTTTATCCATACTATCCTGGCCCAGTTCAGAGGCCCAGACAAGATTTTTGCTCCCTTTTTCACAGAAGACCTCTGGACCATTGATCCCACTAGAGCTTGTTAACCTCTCTGTAAACTTCAGCACCATGGAATCTGCTTCCACTGGTGCGGTTTGCAACTACAAATGGGTCACTTCACCTCTGAGGTTTTTCTATTATCACTTGTAAAATGAGGAAATTGAACATATATCCAAAGGCCTAAATTCCCTATCTGACCTAGAACCACAGAAAGATTCATAAGTGGCTAACTTAAAGTCTTCACATAAAAATTATATTTGTTCTTTTTTGTATCCCCCAGAATACCCACAAAAGCAAAATATTCTATAAGGGCAGGTGTGACCTCTGAAGACAGACTAGATTAACTCCTACTTCTAACAAGAGATACCAACAAAAGACAAGTGCAAGGCTAATGTTCTTCATTTAGGCACTCATCATTTTTACATTTTTAATGTATTCCAGGTTCTGTCTCATAGAGAAAAGCAAAAAACTCCTTAGGTCACTTTTAGCTAACAATATTCTACTCACAACTAGTTCTTATATAGGATCTTTTTTTAAAAAATGTAATAACAGATTGCCTGTCTTATTATTTTTATTTCATTTTACTGTATGTATTTTTATAAACTGCCTTAAGTACCTTATGAGAACAAACAACAACATGTAAATAAATTTAGAGTAGAAAAAATGAAAGAAATGAATTAAAAATAGATTATATATTTATGTGTATAAATTCTGTGATATTTTGATTGCAAAATACACTTAATTTAAAAATTATTTAAGAGTTTGCAAGATGACACTTGCAATTACCACATTTAGAGCACTTTAAATGAGATTTGCCTACTATAACTTTAATAATAATCTTAGATGTAAAATTTTGCTGTGCAAAGAGTTGTAGAATTCTAAAGCACCATGTTTTTTCATAGCAAGCAAATAAAATGAGGATTCAGATCCAAGATAGCTGTCTTTGTCATAGTCCACACACTCTAAACATTTGCATGGTTGCTTCTATTGATAAAGAAGGTAATGTTTCTTTTTAAGTCAGGCTGGAAGAAGAAAGGTTTTATTTTCTACATAAAGACATAAACTCAGCCTTAAAAATTATTTTAAGTTTCTAAATTCTTCTATAGTTTAGCAATGGCAGCACTGCTGAAATAAGTATAGTTTCCCAAGGGAATATTCTAGAAGACACACTCTTTAGATGTAGAAGACCTGGTGTATTGATTGAAGAAAATCAGCCAATTTCTTCAAAGTCATGCCTAACATAACAAACAGGAAGAGATGAGTTGGCCCCATGGCCAGGGGTCACTGAGGCCATTTTACCCAATTCTTTCAAACCTATTATTAAATCCTGACCCCACCAATTCCCCCAGGAGTACAGGGTGAGAGGAGGAATCTGTCTTTAGCAAAGCTTCGGTCGTATAAGTCTAGGCTAGACACAAATCAAATCTGAGGGCCATAGGTATAGCCAGTGAAACACAAAAAAGGAAGGTGATTTCTCCCTCAATACCAATATCCTTTGTAGCTAAACAGCCTCATTAAGCTGTTCATAAACCTCTTCTTGTCTTTGTTGTCCAGCAATTCAGAATTATTTTTATCACAAAGCACAGTCCAGCAGTCAAGTTAATTTGAGTATCACCATTGCTTGGTATTTGCAGGGCATTACTGAAGGATACCAAAACTAGAGATAGATAGATGATAGATAGATAGATAGATAGATAGATAGATAGATAGATAGATAGATAGATAGATAGACGATAAACAGATAGATATAGATAGATGATAAATGGATGATAGATATATACATAGATACATAGATATATAGATAAAATGCAACCTAATCCATTTGGAGAGACAAGAAAGACATATGAAATAATTAGTGGAGATATCAGACAGCATGAGTGCTGATATGTGTTCCACAAACTCTGAGCCCTCAAGGTTTGGGTGAGTGCCCAATAGGGCATGTGACATTTGAACACAGCCAAACCCATTAAAATGTCAGCTTTAAAGACATGACCAAGTTCTATATTCAGTTGATGTCCTTCCCCTACTTCTCATTCTAATTTCACCCCTGAACTCTCCTCACAGGACTTAGCTGGTTTGTGGAGAGGAATACAGTGAGGGTCAGAAAGAACTGCCATGCACTTCATGAGGCATCATTCTGATGTGTTGTTCATGATACAGAGAACAGGCTAGAAATAAAGTTGGAACAATGGTTGAGTACATTAGAGTAGATCAGAGAATAGAAGAAGATGGGAGATGGGGTTGAATAAACAGGGGTGACACAAACCCACTTGATAGAATCTGACCTTGAAGTGGTGGGCTACAGAAAGATCCTATAAGCTTCAAATAGTGTGTATATGTGCATATATATGTATATATGTGTATGTATGTGTATGTGTGTGTGTGTGTGTGTATATATATATATATATATATATATGTGTGTGTGTGTGTGTGTGTGTGTGTGTGTAATACTTGTAAGATCCAGCTTTAGGATTGTTTTGAACACACAAACACAATTCCTGGAATTTATTTTACCCCCTCAGAGATACCGATTTCTCACTATGATCACATCACCCTTATTTTAAGACTTAAAAAAAAAAGACTTCAATGGGATTTAATACTATCTGATAGTTTCTTATTTTTTCATCATCTCTGTTTTCCCCACTAGAATGTAAGCCCCATGAAAATAGTAGCTTTGTCTCCCTTGTTCACTGCTAATTCCTCATGACTTGGACAATTACCGGCACATAGTATAGGCTCAAAAAGTATTTGATGAATGAAGATGAATAATTTAATTTAAAGCGCTTAATAAAAAGTGGGGTTTATTTTTCCCTCCCTTTTCAAAGTCTGCCCCATATACAACTTAGTTTGTATAATGTCAGACTCATTCTTCTAAAATGTTGGTTCAATCATGTTTTTCTCTGTTTCAAACCTCCAAAGACCCCTTATAATAATTCAAGATTTTTAGAAACGTGACCTCCTTTAGTAATTCAACTTTCCAGCCAAAATGCCCTTTTATTTTTCTCTGGAAACATGATTTTGCTCATCCTTTGTCTATAATCTTCCCTCTTCCTGGAAAGCCCTTCCATTCATATGGATACTGTTATCCTATTCAGCCAGTTTTCTCAATGTATGAGAATGGATACTGTTATCCTATTCAGCCAGCATTCTCAATGTATGTTTTGAAGATACCATACAGTTCTATGAGAAACCAATATTTCATGTCTTCTGACTTCTGTGTTCTTTCCTCTACACTAACGTTTGCCAGAGTGCATTTTGAGAAAACCAGGGAAAAAAAATTCTAGCCATATAACAAAATTAACTAATTAATTTTGGAGGACTTCTCAATACCCTTAAAATGCTAACATGTTATAAATTGACAAAAGTGAACAGTTATAGAATGTGGTGTTTCCCAAGGCTTTTTGGTGCTTGACTAAAAAGTCTTGTTTTCAAGGAACATCTTTTATATTTAGCATTCCATGAAATAAACTTTGGAAAGTGCTATTGTAATGCTATTTGAAATTTACTCCTTTAGCAAACTGATCATTTTAGAGCACTTTAATCCACTCCTCTCTGAACTCCATAACATTTATAGACTATACTATCCATTGAAACCACTGCTCATATAGCAATTTACTTGTTTTATTTGTGTACCTTGTCTCCAAACCTAACCAGAAGTTCTTACAGAGATTGAGCCTCCATATCAGGTACATGAGCTATGCACATAACTGTCAAAAAAATGTCCATTCAGTAAATGAATGGTATTTTTTAGTATTTGCACTTTTCTAGCACTTTAATGATGCCTCCTCATTATGATGAGAATATCTCCCAGTGACTTGTCCTTTATATTGCTCCATGGTTTACTAGTTCATGTTGAATGCCCAGGATGGCTTTATTTTTAGGACAGATATATACCATCTTCCCTCTGATATTCCTTCTTTGCTCTCATTTGAAAGGGTTACCTGTATTTTATTTTCTATAGATGTAATCACTTCTTAACCCCATCTCTAGATTCCTATCACTCTGAGAAACATGAGTATTTTGGCATGGGTTTAAAGATACAGACATAAACTTTTTTATAAGCACATGTGAAAGGCTGAGTGGAAGTTCTTTTGTCTGTATGGTGCAAAAAAATATTTTATTAATTTCCTGAGATTTTGAAAGCTACAGAATCAACAGTAATGCAAGCCTGATGACATTTTAAAGGGATTTTGTTCTAAGTTCCTTGAAAAGGTTCTGTTTGATCCTGTGACTTATGTTGGCACCCATGACCATCAAAAATTTAATTGTTCTTGAAATTTGAATACAAGTTTCTAATCTGTGGTCAGAAGCCACAGTGGTCTTTAGAGTTTGGGAAGTATCTATAATAAAGAGGATGGAAAATAACTTAGATATATATTGATAAGCCTAATACTGATAGTAATTTAACCTTTGTATATTTCATCGCAGTCTTGTGGCAACATCTATAAAGGCCTCGCTCAGACTGGTGCTTGGGGCTGTTTTGATGAATTTAATCGAATCTCTGTGGAAGTCCTGTCAGTGGTGGCAGTACAGGTATGGGGGCCAGAAGTTGGTGGGAGCCATGTGATCTTCATGCCAAGTACTGTAGCAGTCCACAACCTCTTGTTATCAACCCTTCCCCATTCCACTTCTTTGTCTCCCTCCCACCTTGCACTTCATACCCCTTTCTCCTCTCTCTAATATCAGGCTCAAGTGAAGGACATGGGTAAGTCCTTGCCAGTGTGGATCCACTTACTAGCAGTGGGACTCCCATTTTCTCCTGCATAAAAGTGGAATAAAGAACAGCTTTTTCATCTGTTTCTTTGGGATTAGGAAAGGATCAAACAAGGTGGTGAAGCCCAGCTTCTTAGAAGGGGCATAAGCTTTGGGAGTTGTCAAATGGGGGCTTAAAATTGGGGTCTGCCATTTCCTGAGAGTCTGGGCCAGTTGCTCCACCTCTCTCAGCCAAATTCACTTAATAAGTTGAGGATTACAGTGTGAACGTTGTTGAATAGAAGAAGTCATTTTTTGGTTAGATTTTGTGTTAGTATATGCCTCTTGTCTTTCAAATCATCCAGAAAGCTCTTATTTAATACCTACAATACGGTAAATGCTGTTGTGCTCAAGACTAGGCTGCAGGGTCCCCGGTTCAGTAGGACATGATCCCTACAAAACTTGAATTCTTGAGACAGACATGAGTACTAGAAAGGATTTGAATTCTGACTCAAAGTATAAGACAAGACTGCTAGACAAGTTATCTTAAAGACAGGCTTTAAAAGGATGGAGAAGATTTAAATTTGGGCAAGGATTCCAAAACAGTGGGAGCTGCAGAAGACTGGATAGAGGAAAGTGAACAAACCTTTATAGAACCAGATACTTCTCATATAGCATCTCTTATACCTTGTATCTTACATTATCTCTTACAACTCTTATATCCCAACAGTCTTATGAGACACTATTATCATCTATCTATCTATCTATCTATCTATCTATCTATCTATTCATCTATCTATTTATCTGTCTACATATGTCTGTATATACATATAGGATTTTAACCCAGCATCCATACCGATGCTGACTGGTTGCAGGTTTGGGCACAGATCTGGTGTAGAGGAGGTAAAATGCTAGAGAGAAAATAAAGCTAGAGAGGCAGGTTTAAAACAAATAGTAGACAGACTTAAATGCCACGACGTGAATTATACCTTCTTCAGTAGGCAACAAGGAACCCCTAGAAATTTCTGAAAGAGACATTATTCCTTTACTTGGCAATGGTTTTAAGGAGGTGCTGGGCAGTGGGAGAATCAGTGGCTATAGTCATGTCAGAGCTCTCTCATGGGGTCCTGATAGCTGTGAAGGCCTAAACAGAAGTCTGCCAGCCTCCCCTAAAGCCCACCCCCAATTACCACAGAGAAACATATCTTTTGCTGGCACCTGTTCCTGTGCTCCTCTCTATAACCTGAGTTCCCCCATTTCCCACTAGGGGAAGCCTGTGGTCTCAGAAGCTCCCACCCGCTCTTGCCTCAACAAAGCAAAGCAAATGTCAAGGTACCATACAGTGATAAAAGCTGTGGTGAAGTCTTAGAACAGTTGCATGTCTGGTGTTTCTACTTTGTGCCCACACATTGTACAGTCAAAAATAATTTAATTTCCCTCTTATTGTTTGCTTTTATTTCTAAAGCAATATGTTTGCAAAATGAAAAGAAAAACTGGATTTTTTGGTCTCATAGGCCTTCTGTTTAAATTTTTATGTCCAGACAAAGACAAGGAAAAAGTTAACTTAATTGACATTTTTATTAGGCAAGTATACTGAGTTGTGATAGTTATTGATATGTGTAAAACAGTTAAAACAAACCCCTACATATAGTAGAAAGTCAATAAATTAGTCTCTGTGATGATGATAAGGAGGATGAGGAGGAGGAGGAGGATGATAATGATGATGGTGGTGGTGATGATAGTGATGCTGATGGTGATCATGGTGATGTTGGTGGGGATGGTGGTAATGTTAGTGATGGTTGTGATATTGATGGGGGTTGTGATGATGATGGTGATAATGGTAGTCATATAATGGCAATGATGATAATTATGGTGGTGGTGATGTTGGTGATGATATGGTGATGATGATGGTGATGATGATGGTGATGATAGTGATTATAATGATGGTGGTGGTTATGGTGGTAGTAATGATGATGATGGTTGTGAAGATGATGGTTGTGATGATGTTGTAAGTGATGGTGGTGGTGAGGATGATGTTATCATTATCATCTGGACACTGCAATAAATGAGTTAAAGAGAAGTGGAAGGATAGGATACACAGGGCAGAGAAGGAGGGTCCACACCTTGGTCTCACCAGTGTTCTCTACACCCTTCACTCCTCAGCTGGTCCAGCCTCAGCTATCTTAACAAACTTAACAATGTTCTAATTTATGAGATAATGCCCCAAAGTCATTGTCCCTAATGGATAATAGACATTGAATTTGTCTTTTTTGAAACTGTCCAACATGAGGTTAGTAATGGATTCTCCAAGACCAGCTCCCTTTTGTTTCTGAAATTAAATGAAATAAGTTCAGTCTGGAATTCCATGATGCTTTTACACTCCAGTCTAGGCACACACCTATAGGAGACATTCTCAAGAAAGTTGTCTGACAGCAGCCTGGGTAAAATCTGAACTGATAACATTTAAAAACATATTCTCATCCAAGGGGAAAATTTAACTTAATTATTCACATAGTAGTCCAGAGTGGCATATTGGTTCAGAAGGCACAACATTGACACTTTCTCTGTTGCTCTTTCTTTCCTTCTATGCCTTTCCTCCTATCTGCTTCTTGCCCATCTGTGCTCCTCTTCCTTTTGTAACTTCTACAAAAGTTAGTATGCTTCAGTATCCTTGTACTTGAATGTTATTATGTCTCTGTCAAATTGGTCAAGCAGAATTGCATATCCAATTAGGGAAAAGCATGGAAATTCAAGAGCAATTACTCTGCTATTTTTAAAATGTATAAGTTACCATAGTACTTACATTTTTCTCAGAATTTTGCTATTACTGCTGCAATCAGCTTGCTAGGCCTTGTGTCATCTGGCATGAGGATAGAGGTATAGGGCACACTCCACTGCCTTATACCTCTAGCCTCATGTTCCCCTACTCATTCTCTGGCCATGCATCCTTGCCAATTCACTCCCTTCTAAGGCAGGAAGCAGCTACAAGCAGCAGATCAGTCAGCAAGAACTTGGGAGCCCACTATAGCAGTGTCCCAAGTACTCAAGGTGCTGAACAAATGCTAGAGTTTCAGAAAGAAGGGACCATCCCGTGTAACACCCTTCATAGAAGAGCTTAAGATATAGATAAAAACACAGAAATATTTTTTAAAATGTAAAAAGTGATGAGTGGGTTGCACTTCCTGAAGGCAGCAGATGCCAGTCTGCCATTGCAGAGAGAAGTGGGGAATGAATCATGCAGGATTTTAATAACACATGACATTTTGCAGCAAAGGCTGGAAGAGAGAATGACCACAGGGGACCATAGAATGGGCCACTTTTTTAGAATAAAAGGATCAAGGTAGAAGGGTGTGGTGAAAGAGCTGAAAGGATTCATGTAGCGAGAGCTAACTGATAACCTCTTAAAGTTTATCACCTGCAGAGAGTTAGTATGACTTTAATACTTTATGAATGCATCTGATGCAGGGCTCTAGCCTGGGTGGGAGGATATAGGGGTGGAACCCTCCATAATCACCAACTTCTAGTATTTGGAGGGAAAGATACCTTTCTTAAGATATCAAATCAAGCCCCCATGGTCAAAAAAGCATACAGGACTGATCATTGAAATCTGACCTGTGATACAGAGAAGTAAAATTTATACATATATCTAAAATATAAGGCAGAAAGTAAGCTCCATTAGAGAAGTTCAGTTAAAGGTCTTAGAGGCTGGAAAGAAAAAGCGAACTCATCTGGTAAGGGCAGTGGTAGGTCATGAAATTTGTGTGGAAGAGTGAGTCTGGTTGCAAGGACACTTCACTAGCTACCAGATGTCCTGAAAAAGGACAGTTGAATGGTGTTAACTAGCTCTATGCTACTCAAGCTGTGGACAAACAGTGTCAACATCCCCTGGAAACTTGTTAGAGATGCACACCCTCAGACCCAGCCCAGACCTACTGAAACAGAATCTGCATTTTCACAAGATGCCAGTGGTTCGCACACAAAATAAAGTTGCAGATGTGCTGCCTGGTACAGTAATCTCAAACCTGGCTGCACATTAGGGTTGCTGAGTAAGTCTGAAAAATGAGAATGCACAAATATAGTCTCCACCCTCAAAGATTCTGATGTTATTGGTCTGAGGCAGGACCTGAGCATTGAGTTAAATAAATAACAAACAAATAAATAAATAAAAATTAAATAATAAAACTTTCTCACATGGTCTTTATGTTCTGCAAACTTTGAGAACCAGAGCCAAGAGGGAGATTGCCAGGTAAGGAAACTATCTCGAGGACTGTGAAGTTTGGGTTCACATCAAGACCCACAAGATTGAGCCTGACTGATCCAAGTCAGTGGGCTGCAGGGACAAGTCCTCTCCAAGGCAAGTGAGTAGAAGGGAATGGAAGCTCCAGGCTCATTCAAAGAGAGGGAGGGGGTCAGTCTGCAGCTATGAATAGGAACACTTGGGCAGAAGCAAGTGTGAGTGGAAATCCAAGAACTGACTGCACTGCAGTGGTTCTTGAACTTTAGCATATATCAAAAGCACCTAGAGGGCTTATTACAACAAGTCTGGTAAGATACCACCCCCAAAATTTCTGATTTTGTTCGTCTGAGATGGGGCTAAGAATTTGCATGAGAATTTGGTAGAACCTAGGGACACAAGCTGTGGAATGATAGACAAGTCACTTACATCTTCTTGGCCTCAATTTGTAAAATGTTTGGTCCAGATCATAGTTTTTCAACTTTGACACTATCAATGTCTTAAGCCTGATAATTATTTGTTGTAAGGATCTGTCCTATGCATTGTATGATGTTTAGCAGTATCCCTGGCCTCTACCCACAAGATGCTAGCAGCAACCTCCCCAATAGCTGTGACAACAAAAATATATTGACACATTGTCAAATGTTTCTTCAGGAGGACGGTGCAAAATCACCCCCAGTTGAGAGTACTGGTGTCTACGTAGCTTTCCATTTTCATTTGTTTTGTTTAATGGGTGGCAAAAGCGCCTTTTCTTATTTTGTGGAAACTTATGCCTCCAATTTACAACAAACTTGATTATTTTCAGAGAAATACAAATTATTCTGAAAACATATATATTTGATGAGGAGCTGACACCAGTACTCCTTCTGGCAGAAGGCAGTTTGGGGAAGTATCTCAAGGTTTATGCTTTGGCACTAGATGGCCTGGTTTTTAACTCCAGTTGCCTACTTACCAACTGTTAGATATCTGACAAGTATCATTATTTTCTTTTAACTTTTTATTTTAAATAAATTCGAGAATTATTGAAAAGTTGCAAAAATAGTATAGAGAGTTCCCACATACCTTCCCTCACTATCTCTTATGTTGACATCTTATATAACTATAGTCCAGTTTCTTAATTACTTTTGCCCCAGTTTTCTCATTTATTAAATGAGGACCCACCCATCCCATACAGCTTTTGAGAAGACTGAATGGGATATCATGCAAAATACTCACAATATCACCTTGTACATATCAACTGCTCTGTAAATGTCAGTGTTATTTTGTTGCAATTCCCTATGACTTTAAAATCTCCAAAAATGTTGAGTTTTTAATGGAGAAATAGACTTCCCTAACTGAGGAGTATACATGGCAGCCTTAGATATCAGTCTGTGCCTACCTGTATGTGTACCTCCACCTGGGTCAGGCTTGCAGTTTAGTTCACATGGTTCCAGTCCACCTGCTTATCCCCCTGGCATCCTGAAGGACCTCTTTATCAGATCCTCCTGGATCGTGATCACTGTTATCTTCCAATGGCTTGTTCCTGGACCTCTGTTGCAGAAGTCTCCTGTTTCATAGAAGCAAGGTTAACAGGACATATTATTTGCATTGATGTTCTACTGTTAACTGTATCCTCAAGTCTGTTTAACACTTCCCCTCAAGGGCCCCCCTACAGAAATTACACAAAAGCACAGATGCCACTGATGCTAAAGTGCATCATCAATTCTTGCTGAGCCTGAGGTTTCTGGGCCTTGGTGTTGCCAGAGGGAATGCTGGGTCCCAGCAAACAGCAGAAAAGGCTTTCGCTTTTGCCTCTACCCAGAGATATTAAGCGACTTGTAAATGGTAATTAATCTCATCTCCCCACTGCATAACAAGATGAGTACTAAGTATATTTTATAGATGGGAGGACTGAGGCCAAAGGAACAAACCCAGCCTTTACCACTTGTATAGCTTGCAGGGTGGTGAGAGGCTACTTGGTAGAGCTGTGCTGTGAGTGACACAAGAACCAGCAGAACTTGATCTTTGGCCAGTGTGAGTGTTGAAGACCACCTCTGCCAGAAAGGCATTGATAATCTACACATAGAAAAGACATTTCAATCTCAAACTAATTGCTTTGAGCTCAAATGCCTTCAATCATTAGAGCTTCACTTTGGGAAAAGAGCTGAATCCTAATTGTAGAACTGTCACATGTCTGGCAAATTCTGTCCTACCAGGCCAAATTTGCCCAATTTGAGATGGTAAGATGGTCCAGCTGACTTCTCTCTCTCTCTCTCTCTCTCTCTCTCTCTCTCTCTCTCTCTCTCTCTGTCTGTCTCTCTCTCTCTCACACACACACACACACACATGCACGTGTATGTGCATGCCCCTGCAGACCAAGCTCTACAGAAACTTTGGCTATTCTAAACACCCTAAGCATACATGACATGCTTGGGGCTATTTCAAAAATCTTTGCTCTGATCCCAGCTTTTAGGTATTGTTTTCAAGAACCCTGAGGGGCTGGAAATACTCAGAGACATTCTAAATCCTGGCTGAACAAATGCACCTTTTATGTTGCTGATCATTTTTGCATGTTTTTTCAAAGCACCAGATGTAAAAAAAAAAAATGGGTGAATTTCACATCTGTCCCTTCTCCCACTGCTAATAAGAGTACTCTAGAACAGAAATCAGACCAGGTCAAATTTCACCTAAATCCCCTCTGACTCCAGACTACTTTTAAGCAAAAGTCTAATTGCTTTAGAAAGACACTAATAGCCTTTGAGGACTTGGCCCCAGCCTAACTTTGCCACTATGGCTCTTTCCTCTCCTCATGATACAGTACCTTCCATCTACACAGTTGTCAGCTGGGCTTAACGCTGTCTGTTTTGGAGAGTACACTGGTGAGTGGTTGTGAGAAGTTAAACTAAGATGAGGACCACAACTGCAATGACGATAGGCACATTAACAACTCCCATCTGTTATTTTAAGCTATGATTTTAAGTATATTTTTTATATACTAAACTCTTTATGAGTTCATTTAATTTAATTCTTAAAACAAGCCCATGAGGTAGGTACTGGTGTTCTTCTATCACACAGTGGCTAAGAGCCTAGGCTCCAGAATTCATTTGCCTGATTCAAATCCAGACACCACTACTTAGTAGCTGTGTAAAGTTGGGCAAGCTACGCCTCTCAGTGCTTTCATTTCATCATAGAGAAATGAAGATAATGTATTAAAGTGTTCTGCTCAACAGATTGTGGTGAGGATCAAAAATGAGTTAATGCATAAAAAGTGCTCAGAAAAGTGCTCAGAACAGTACTCAGCACATGTGTTACCACAGAGTGGACAATGCTCAGAGAAAGTAAAACACCCGTTTGCTGTTCCCTCTCAAGGTCTTGCCTCTGTGATATAAATATGGACCTGTGCAGCTAGATTTGTTTTGGACAGGTACCCAATGTCCAGCAGTAAAGGTGGTCATTGTGTGGTCATTGTACCTGTCCTTCAGTGAAAGAGGCCACAGAATAAATGTTTATATTGTGTGGGTTCCCAGTTTTAGGTACCATCCAAAACTTAAAATGCAGTAGAGAAACTTCTGTTGACTTGTTCACCAGGTAAAAAGTATTCAAGATGCAATTCGAGATAAGAAGCAGCGGTTCAACTTCCTTGGGGAAGAAATTAGCCTGAATCCTTCTGTGGGTATCTTTATCACCATGAACCCAGGCTACGCTGGCCGCACAGAACTGCCAGAGAACCTCAAGGCTCTCTTCAGGTGAGCATTAGTCCTGCCCCATGTGATGACCCAAAGGGAGCCTGCTTTTATTTTTTTTCCACCGGAAGAGTATGACTTATATGTTAGAGGAAATTTGGAACATGTAGAAAAGTAGTTTTAAGAAACTGCTTTTAATGCTATAATCAGTAAAATGATTTTTTACTTAATTGTGTGCTGTTCTTTACATGCATATTTTAAAGTAATACATGTGTAGTCTACATTTGTGGCCTACACACAGTTTTATATTATTTTGATTTTTCATTTCATAGTTTATAATAATCATATCATAGTTTCTTCTGTCAGATATTCTTAATAAATTTCATTCCATGATTGCATTTTATTCTATCAAGTTCATGGTCCACAATAAAGTTAACTAGTCTCCTATAGTTAAATATTAAGACAGTTTCTAACATTTAAAATAAATTCATGCATAATGCTGTAACACACATTTTTAGTTCCCACCCCCTCTATGCATGATTATTTTCTTTGGCTGGCTTCCCAGAAGTGGAATTACTGAGTTAACAGGGAGGAACATTTTTAAGGCTCTTGATACACATTTCCAAATTGCTTTCTAAAAAGAGTAGTGCTGAATTATACTGCTAGTAGTGATGCATGAGAGCACCTCTTTTCTTTTACCTTTGTCAACTGTGGATATTGCCACGTTTTAAAATCTTTATTTTGATAAGAAAACACAAATGCATTTCCTGGCAGGAGCTGGGATCTCCATCTTTTTTTCAGAAAAGATAGCCCAACAAAGAAAAAAATTGAAAGATGCTTCATGGCTTCTGATTTTCTACCTAATGAACTGTTACCTAAGAGAGATAGACTATGGGAGCTATGACAAAGGTGTCTTGTCTTAGGACTGAGAGGCACAGTGCTCTCAGGGGACATGGAGGCCTAGGAGGCAACTGGAAAACTTGCAGTGTACTTGAGTCCCTCATTTTTAAAATTTTCCAATGGTAACAAATGTTTATATCACAAGAGTGGTGTGGGTATCTCTTCCTCACGCAAGTCTCCACTTTAACCAAGAGCTTGTTGGAATTTTAACAGGCTGTCTAAAATGGTGCAATAGAATATTGCATTGTTTTCTATTTGTTTATGCAAAGTACTTATAAAATAAGCTTTGTGTTATACACAATAATGAAGGTGGATTATCACCCTGATAAAAATTATTCCATATATTTTTCCCTGAATTTAAAGAAAACATATGTTCATAGAAGAAAATTTGAGAGGGGGAGAACTGAAAAATATTTGAAAAAACAATAAAGACAGATATCTACTTGTTCATTTAATCCTCATAAAGATCTTATGAGGCAGATATTATTAGTATCCCCCTTGTACAGTAGGAAAACAGATGGATTCAGCAAATTGTCCAGGGTAGTAACCCTAGTTACTAGAGTTATTAGCAACAGTCCAACTAGCAAGTGGTAGAACCGGAATTTAAACCCAGCCAGTCTGACTCTAGACTCTGCTTCTCCTCATTCCAGTCCTACCATCCAGAGATAATCAGTGTAACCATTTGGCTTTCTTCCTTACAATGTTCTGTAGGCAGAGCATTTCTTTTTCAAACTCAAGATCATAGCCTATATAGTTCAGTATCTTGCATTTATTAATTAATGTCTTCCATGTCATTAGATAATTTTTCTTCTGCAGCATTATTTTTTATGGCTGCATTGCTTTCCATTGTGTGGAGACATACTTAACCTTATTTCATGTTACAAAATAATTTTGAATTTCTAAGTATTTGATTGTTTCTTTGAATTTTAATGCAATATAAAATAAAGGAAAAACATACTTGAATGACATATTTTAAAAATTTTTGTATCAGTGTAGGAAAAATGCAATTAGGAAATGTAACAACTTTTGGCTTCTATTACATACGTAATAAATTAATTAAAAACAAGTAAATTTAAAATGAAATGTTTCTAGAGACAGAAGAAAAAATCAAAGTAAATTCTTATATAATATAGACAAAAATCCCCTTCTGTATTCTTATATATGCCATTTTGTGACAAGGTGGGCTTAATAAATATTTACTCTAACCCTTAGCATTATATATTTACATTTATATGCAAGTAAGTACAGAATAAGCCATGAGTGTTCAGGCTTGGAGGATACATTTGTCTTAAGGATGAAGAACAGAGAGATTGTAAGTTTTCTGTAGATACCAAAAGAGATTCAGTTCTTTAGCCTCAGTCCTTAATTCAAGGTGACTTGCTTTACTGATCTGCACCTTATGAAAGGTACACTAGATTCAAGTTACAAGGCTTGAATTGTAGCCTCGACTCTCTCCCTCTCTTCTAACATCATCCATCATTTGGGCTAGAGAGTTCACTTTCTTTATCCTTAGTTAATCCAACTTTGAATTGAAAGTCTTAGATGAAATCATTGCTAAGATCTAAGGTTTTACACTCATGGATGCCTTCATTCATGATCTCAACCAGTGTCTCTTGTCTTGGACTGTGATTGGAAAACTGTCTTGACCCTCTGTCTCCCTGTACACAGGCCTTGTGCGATGGTTGTTCCAGACTTTGAGTTGATATGTGAGATCATGCTGGTGGCAGAAGGATTCATTGAAGCCCGGTTATTAGCCAGGAAGTTCATCACTCTTTACCAATTGTGCAAAGAGCTTCTCTCCAAACAGGTACACTCCCTAGTTAAACTTGAAAATCACTCATGTGTGATTGCCCCACTCTGGATGGCTCATGTATTAGGGAAACATATTAGAGCCTTTTCATAGAGAGTCACTGTGCCCATTGTATATTAAAAGCTTTGAACACTTCTATAATAAAGAGGTATTGTTAAGTATTCTATTAAAAAAGTGGATTTCTGTGGTCAAATAATTTTTTTAAATGCAGCACCTCATAGATCACTATCCCATAGGACACACTTGCAGAACCAAGGAAAACCCTTAGATGGAATGGTCTTTACCTGGAAGGACATAAGATGAGGAAAGCATTGGGAAGAGAGAGTTAGGCACTAAAGAAACCCATACCTCTCATTGTTGCTTGGTCTTAAAGGTGGCTACTGCCTAGGGCAGATCCACTTACAGAAATAACACCTTAAAACCTGACCAAAACCTTCAAGGTTTATACCTTGGATGGAGAATTTCTTCATTGCTATCAAGTCAACTAGGTTTTCCTGGGCTGTTCCCAATGAATTTCACTTCCCTTTGGGGTTCTCTTATTTGGATCACCTTTGCTGCCACAACATGAGCTCCCTCAGCCCTGTTAAATCTATCCAAGATAAATTAAAAAAAAAACTCTTTTTTTTTTTTTTGCAGTTCCAAGGCTTTTTACACACTGCATCCTCTCTCTAGGTTATCTACTACCATCAACTTCCACACCAGTGACTTACTTTCATGACTATTCTAAACCTCTTTTGGACTCTGAACTTGTATATCCAATAGTCTATACCACAGCTCCCCCTGAACATCTAAAAAGCACCTCCAGCTCAGCCTCTAAAACTAATCTTCCTGCCAGCCCACACCCCACAACTACTTCTCCTGCATTCCTTGCTTCAGTGTGAGGAATCATCATTTACTTGTTAATTCTAGAACCCTAGGAATTATCCTTGACACCTTTCCTTAATTCTACATCCTCTATACCCTCTGAATATTTCTCAAATATGTCTCTTTTTTCCTAGCACTTTATTCGCGAGCACCCATGTCTCTTGCATAAACTCTTGGAAATGCCTTACTACTAGTTTCTCCATCTCTGCTCCAATTCTTCAAATTTGTCCTTTAGGTACAGCCAGAATGATCATTTAAAAATGCTCCTCACTATTCCTAGATAAAATCCAATATCTTTTTCACTGTCTGAAAGAGAGTGTGTTGGGCTCTTTCTCCTGCCTACTTCCACAACTTCAGTTCACAGCCCTCTCCATATCATGCTTGCTGCACCTACATTAGTCTTCTTTGAGTTTTGTATGCAATGAAAACAAAGGATTTGGTGGCTGTACCCAGGCCAAGGATCAGCCTTCCCTAAAGAAACAATATTAAAGAAAACCTATGGGAATGGAATTCAGTCAAGCACAGATGAGAAAGAAGTGCAGTCAAAGCCAGAAGGAACAGAATGCCCATAAGCTCAGAAGAGGGAAGACAGTCAAATTTTCAGATATAGCCACCACATCCATTGTCTTCACTGCACATTGAGTTGTTTTTTTAGCATACATCACAGCTCTAATTAGATAACAATCTGCTATGAAGCAAGTAGCAGAGCTATATCTTAAAACTAGGTCTGAGTTCAAATTCTGTGCTCTGAACTGCCCACTCCACCATTTCTCCCATCAGACTGCTCTGAGACCTGATGACACCAGTATGGTCTACTCTTCTACAGAATCTACTATCAGAACTTGTGACTATTGAGTTCCAGCTTTGACAAAATTTTTTTGAATGATTTTTAACTTCTTTTTCTCAGAGTTTGAAGACCTCCAAGGTGGAGCATATAAGCTCAGCCTCAACCATCTCTAAGAGTTAACCTGGCTCCCTCCTTGATGTACAAGGAGTAGCTAGATAGGTTTGGACCTAGTTCTTTTTAATCTCCCAGAATCCCAGTTCCTGGTATGTTCTGTATCTGCTTTGTTGTCATTAGTTACTAGAAAAGTAACTAATGCCAAACTAGGAACCAGGATCCCAGGATCATAATCTTCTACATCATTCTTTGCTATGCCTCTGCCTTGGCCTCAAAAGTGACCTAACAGCACCTCCCACAGATATCTACAATATTGATGTGATATCTATAATTTTGCTGACACTAGCCTGAGCTTATGGTGTTCTGCATCCAGCAACTCTAGTCTAACCCTTGCCGCCTTCCCTCAGGATCACTATGACTGGGGCCTGCGAGCCATCAAGTCTGTACTGGTAGTGGCAGGATCCCTGAAGCGAGGAGACCCCGACCGGCCTGAGGACCAAGTCCTGATGCGCTCCTTGCGAGACTTCAATATCCCCAAGATCGTGACTGATGACATGCCAGTGTTTATGGGCCTGATTGGGGACCTCTTTCCCACCCTGAATGTCCCTCGGAGGAAAGACCTCAACTTTGAAGCTGTAGTTAAAAAGGCAGTAGTGGACCTGAAGCTCCAGGCTGAGGACAACTTTGTGCTCAAGGTACACGGGTTTTCCTTCCCAATATTTGTTTCTTAAGTCATTTCTTGGATGATGGGTTATATTTCATCCTCAATCCAAAGAGTTGCTTTAGATGTACAGATATTTATCTACTTTGTAATAACCACAATGGGGCACTCACAATGTGGAAATGTGGAATGCATGCTGGAAAATGCAAGAGAAAAACCGAGCAGAGCCCCAACAGTAAGCGAATTCATGGTCCAATGGGAGGAATAACAGTCTGCTCTGCTATAGCATGTGTTCCTTTCATGTGAATTACTTTGTATATGATTATAGAAAAATTATATAACATGGAATGATATATAACAGAAAAGTAATATAACATAGAGCCAAGTTCATACGTACTCTTCTTCTCTTATAAATGTTCTGATGTGATCAGAATCAGTCTTTCTACAATTAAAGAAGAAAATCTTAAGATGGCAGGCGGAATAACAGCACCTCCCACAGATATCTACAGCCTAATCTCCAGAATTTGTGAATATGTTATGTTAACATGGCAAGGGGCGATTGCAGATAGAATTGTTTGCTAATCAGGGAGATAGGGAGATGATCCTAGTTTATTGGGTAGCCTAATATAATCACAATGGTCTTTATAAGTGAAATAGGGAGGTAGGAGAGTGAGTATCAGACTGATGCCATGGAGGAAAGGACCACAACCCACAAATGTGGGCAGCCTCTAGAAGCTGAAAAAGGCAAACAACAGCAACAACAACACACAACAACAATAAGAACAAAAATCACCAGATAGAGCTTTCAGAAAAACCATACCTGCCAACACCAAGATTTGAGCCCAATAAAACCCATTTTGAACTTCTGACCACCTAATGTATAGATAATAAATTTGTGTTGTGTAAGCCTTTAAGTTGGCAATAATTTGTTACACAAGGATAGAAAATGAATACATTTAGAATACATAGAAACCTTTACAAAAAACCCTAAAACTTTAGTACAACTAGATTCATAGCTATAGGAACCATAATGATTTGTGCTATTTTCTAGTGATTCTCAAGGCAGCAGAAGATATTTCCCTATATGTTAAAACAGTGGAATAATGAAGAAGACTCCATTTAGATTAGAGCATTAGTTGTGATAAAATGGTCATTATTAGAAGAGAATATGTACATGATCTACCTATGGAAAATAAAGCACAGGCCTCCAGATTTAAGATTTCAAAGGATTAACAGACATGAGATCATTGGCAAATTCTCTAATGATTTAACTGTGCTAGAATTTTCATTGTAATTAGAAGCCATTGTTGAATTTTTAGGACTTAGGATACAAAATTCTGTACATTTTGAGTGATCTGCCCCAATCCTTTTTTCCCACAAGCCTGTTATTTTTACTGTGCAATTTTGCAGCCGTTAACATTTTTAGGATGCATAAATCTTGTTACAGTAGAAGTCCCTGCACACAAATAACTATGCCTTGGAGTAAAATATGACAAGTGCCACAAAAGAGGGTTCTGGGGTACAGGGACATGGATGGAATTTTTTTCCTGTACAATAATACCTTTAAAAATTAAATGAACATCACTTTAGAGTTCACAAGTGGTTTTATATTCTATATCACATTAGGTTCCCCAAACCCTCAAGACAGGTGACATTTTATAGATGAGGAAACTAGGATGCTATTACTTCTCCAAGATATTCCACTAAACTGTTTCATGGGAGGCAAAGTGCTCCCCCTTGAGGAAAGTTTTTACAGAAGAAAACAAAGCATTACCTGGTCCTTCACAGCTGTAATTGTTTTTGCCCATTTGCCCTTTCTAACTTCAAACCTCTCTCCTCATAAGTTCAGTGGATAGACTTTTTAAGGGTAGGGATGGGCAGGAGGTCTTTCCAGGTAGAAGGAAATGATCAACAAAGAAGTAGGTGGGGAATCATAGAAAGTGTACTAGCAACAGCAACAAGTCCAGTATTGTTAGAGAAAAAAGAGTGTTGGGATGGTAGTGGTGGGAAGTGGGCAATAGGACTAGAAAGATAATATGGAACCATGATAGTGAAGGCTTTGAATGACAGGCTGAGCGATTTTCTCTTAAAGGGTCTGATCTTAAGAGATGTTTCCACCCCAACCCCGGAAATGAATTAAATCCAATGAGGCTCCTAAAATAAGGGCACTGGAACTCATGTCTTAGATCAGGACAGTCCACATGTTCTCAGACTAAGAGTCTGTTGAAGCAATATGACCCTCCTTCCCCATTTTCTGCATTTTTTTCCTATTTGGAATCTTACCCTTTCTTTCTGTTTATTTGTCAATAGGCCCACATTGTGTTTTCTTCCCTTCTTTTTTATAATCACTTTCTGCTCTCTATTAAAGGATCTTGGAGGAGATGATGTTTTCTACCCAGTTTTTGTTTGCACTGTCCACTAAAATTTCTGAAAGTTAATTAATCAAAAATCCTAGTGAGGCTTTGATTTGAGATGGCATCCTGTGATCCCTTAAAAGCAATAATAAAAATTTCGTGTTTTTAGGTTTCATGTTTTATTTTATTTTAAAAAACAGGAAACTGGGAAAGGAATATTACAATAAATTCCTGAAAATATAAAAAGAGCATGAAAGCAGGTTGACAGATTAAACAGAGCATGAAGCTGTGGGCCAGAATACACTTAGAAAGGGCTTCAGGGTCAGAGGGACCAGGACACGGCCAGCCTGCCAAGGAGAATCCTAGGGAAGTTCTGAATTTGGAGTTGGTAGTGAAAGAGGGCAGGGATGAGAAAGAGAACTGAAATAGCCAGAGAGGTATCATTAAGTCTGTTTACTCTATAATATTGCCGCTTGGCTCACCAGATTCTTCTTCCAGCTCCCCATTCTAGTCTTCAGTTTCCAAGAATGCAGAAAAGTCTGAGGGAATTTAATAAACTCTTTGGGGAAAATTATGGATGCTCTTGGGATACTACGGCCACTTTTTAAAGCCCTTCCATTCTGTTTGGGGTCCCTTGGCCTGAAGGTCAGCCACCTGCTCACTTACCCACAAGTGAAAAGACAAAGACATGGGCCAAGATCTGACCTTGTGCAGAGCTCCCTCTCTGTCCTCTCACCCTGGAGACCACATATCCAGCATCATAGCTCCTAAGAAACACAATAAAGCTCTTTATTTAAACTCGAAGCTCACAGGATACTGGAGAAAACCAGCAACATGAGAGAAAGATGACCAATGGACAGACTGACACACACACACACACACATTCATAGTACACTTATACATATAGTGACTGATATAGAAATAAACAGAACATTTTGAAAGTTCTAATTAGTATCTTGAAGAAATTTAAGAAAATGATATCCGTAAAATAAGAAAAAGATACTATATAAAAAAAGAACTTTTGGAGAATTGGAAAGAGCCTTTTGAAATGAATTGTGTCATTGATGACACACAAAATTCAGTGAGAAGACTGGAAAAAAAGACAAGGAAGTCTCCTAAGATGACCTATGTATGTATGTATGTATGTATGTATGTATGTATGTATATGGGTATAATAAATGTATAACATATAATATGTGTATTTAATATGATATATAATATATAATACACAAACACACACAAGAGGCAGAGAGTACAAAAGGCAATATGACATACGAAGGGTCAATCTAAGTTATGCGAGATATTGTAGAAAGAAGAACAGAGAAGACTTGTTAGAACTGGAGAGACATGTATCCAGACTGATAGGCTCAGTCAGTTTGGAACAGAGTGGATTTACAAAGACACATGATAACAATTTCAGCAGTCAAGTGTCAAGAGAAAAAAGTAAAAGTTTCAATGTTGGGTGATGAAATGGTAGTACAGGCAACCCAAAGAAGAAATGAAATTCAGGATGACATCAGAACTTCTCATCAGCAGTATCAGATACTAGAGGACAAGGACACAATTCTTTCAATGTTCTGAGGAGAAATTATTTCAAGACTAGAATTCTATATAAACCAAATTACCTTTCAAGATATTAGAGTCATACATTTTACTTCTTATGCACTTTTTTTTAATAGATTACTCGGGGACATACAACATCAAAATAAGGATAAAAAAACAATAAAAATGTCATGGGATTCAAAATATCAAGAATTAAGGAAAGGAATCACAGAATGAGAGCTATTAGCAGACCTAGAAAACAATCAGCCAAAATTAGAGCAGGAAGTCTGTAATGTCCAAAAAAAATGACCTCAAAATTGAATATATTCAAATCAAGAATAGATTAACAAGATGAAAGAGCTTATATATTTTGTTTAACTTCTAAGTTATGGGGAAAGGAAAGCAATTAAAAACACCAAGAGAAAAAAAAAGTCATGGTCTAAATTTTATTTTGAAAAGCATTTAAACGTGACCTGAAATTGATGAACATATGGAGTGTAGGAAAAAGAGTATCCATTTGACCTTGGATTGATGCCTAGAACATCCTAAGTTAAGTCATGACACCAGGCCCATAGAAAACACAATATAGTCTGGAAAACTACTTTCTTTTGTAGTGAAAAATATCTATAATCATAAAAATATTAGCCACTATTGTTTTTCAACTCTTAGAATTATAAAAAATATAGAACATCTAAATATAAGTAAAGAATAGAATGTAAATATTATCAAACATAGCAATATGAAAGTATAATGTAACTGAAAGAAGACTATGGAAAGATAGAAGGTAGCATAAGGATATTTATATATTTATCTTACAAAAGATACTGTGGAAAGTTGACAGATTCATAATAGAGAGTAGAAATAACCCATTTATCAGTTGATAAATGAATAAATAAATGTGGCATACTTATACAATGAAATCTTATTCCACTATAAAAAGGAATAAAGTACTGGTACATGCTAAAGCATGAGCCTTGAAAACATCATAAGTGATTTATAGGAAATGTCTAAAATAGGCAAATCTATAGAGGCAGAATATATATCAGGGGTTGCATAGGGCTGAGAGGTAGAGATGAGGGATCAGGAGTGACTGCTAATGGGTATGGATTTTCTTGTTGTATGAAATATCCTAAAAATGAATAGTAGTGATAATTGATAATTGATAATGATTCTGTGAATATGCTACAAATCATTAGATTGTACACTTTAAAAGTGTGAATTTTGTGATACATGAATTATATCTCAATAAAGCTGTTTAAATGAACAAAAAGGTAGTGATGGAACTAGAACGATTTTCAGTCTTTCCAGTAGCAGGGAATTGGTTGTTCATGAAAAAAAAATCTAAGAAAATAATAATAGTCTCCATTCAACAGCTAGAGTACCACTGCTACTGCCTCTTCCATTTCCTCTGCCCCACAGCCTCCTCATCCATATTTTTTAATGCACTCTACCTGGAATGCTATTCCCACTGTTCTTTCCATGGCTGACTTTTTTCAATTGTATGTTAGCTTAGATGTCAGCTACTCAGAAACTCTTCCTGACCACTTTTCCCATTCTAATCTGGGAAGATCCTGCACCAAGTCCCTGAAGGATGAAAACAAGAGCCAGGATAGAGATTCTCCGCTGAGTGCTTTGGGCCCTGAATCAGAAGAACAGCAATGGCTTGGAATAGAGAAGAGAAAAATATTGCTGGCATGGAAAATAAAACTCTAATATCTCAATAAATTATCCAGCCACAATGGAAGCTAATCATCCTGCTCCCCCAAACAGCCACTAATCTGCTACCTTCATATTGAGCCTAGTAGTACCGCTTTCCTAATTTCCTTGTTGTATGATTCTAGAATGCTTTTTAACACCTGTATCACTTAAAATTTTTAAAAGAAATATATGTGTTATTACCATTTTTTAAATGTAGAATAAACAAAATGTATGGGGGAAAGTTTTCTACTTTTCTACTACCTTGTCAATATTTCAGTACATTTACCCTTCAGTTCACTTTCCTCTGCTATTAAGGATCTTGTGGTGCAAAATATGAAGAAACAACCTATAATAAAGTTCAAATATTTTAGGTCATGACATACAAGACCTTTCATGAGGGGGCCCATCTAATCTTTCCAGCCATCCTTCATATTTTCAGCAAATATTTGTTGAGCACTTCATATGTGCTAGATTCTAGTTTTGCCTGCCTTCAAGGAGATGGTAATCTAATAGGGAGACAGGATGTAGGTATGGGGCACCTACCCTGGACTAAGGGATGTGTAGGGGCAACCAGAGGAAGAAAGAAAAAAAGGATAACTTCTGAACAGAAGGCACTGTATGTCGAAAAGCATAGACACAGAAAACAACATCATTAAAGGACTCTCAGTAGTTATCTACCTAGAATGTGCATATTGGGTATAAGAGATAAAACTGGAGGCTGCTTTGGGCCAGGCTGCATAAGGGTCTTGTAAATCAGTCTAAGGATTTGGGATTTCATCACCAAAGATATGGAGAAACACTGAGAGAACAGACCAATGGCAGTGACATCGAATTTTCATTTTAGTTAAGTGTATACAACAGTGTGGAAGAGTGAGCACAAGGGCAAGCTACAGCAAAAGTAATGAAACCTTCAAGGCTGTTGTTGTCCCCAGAAACTCATTGGCTTTAGCTTCATTGAACTGTCTGGCTAACCACATTATGCTCTGCCACACCACAGCCTTTGTTTGTGCTCTTACATGTGCCTGGAATATTCTTCCTGTTCATCTTCTAGGCAAACTTCTACTCATTCTAAAGCCTCAGTTTAAATGCCTGTTCCTCTGTGAAGCCCTTCTTATTTCTTTTATCTTTACACAATCAATTGTTCCCTCTTCTCTGTTCCCATAGCACTTTATAAATAACTTTATTATGGTACTTATCACTTTACATTATAATAATAATGTAATTATGTAATGTAATAATAATAAAAATTCAACATGACTCCACCATACTCTGAGATCATGGAGAAAGGAAGAGTCACCTGTGAATCTCCCTCAACTGGTATACTCTCCAGCACTTAGTTGATGACTAATAATTATATGACTGGATGATAAATAAGTGAATAAATGAATCACGTTGCCCTCCATTTAGGACCCATCTCATTTTGTGGTGAAATACCCTCCTTCTCTTGACATGAGGTCTTACTTCAGACACCAGTCTGACTCACAGAAGAGTAGGTGAGTGACAGATTACTCTCTAAGGCTGAATTTCATGTCTCCCCAGGTGGTCCAGTTGGAGGAGCTTCTGGCAGTACGGCACTCTGTGTTTGTGGTGGGCAGTGCTGGCACTGGCAAATCTCAGGTGCTGAGATCCTTGTATAAGACCTATCAGATTATGAAACGCCGTCCTGTCTGGACTGACCTCAATCCCAAAGCAGTCACAAATGATGAGCTCTTTGGCATCATCAATCCAGCCACACGAGAATGGAAGGATGGTAAGAGTGGGATACTCCTAAGAGAAAGTTCTTGCCATATACTCAGAGCCTGCAGCAGGCTTAAATATAGCAGGGTGATTTGAAGAGAACACTGGACTGATCTGTTTGGGATGAGAAGTGGTGAAAAGAATCAAAGAAAGGAAGAAACTGATTTTGTCATGGAAGGGAACCACAACCTTTCAGATGTTCTCTTTCCTTGGAAACTCTTCCAACTGCCTGTTGAGAGAGGGCTCTTAAAAAGGTTATAGCAGGGCAGGCATTCAGCTATAGTTTAGTGACTCTATAGCATGAGTCATGGTGTCTCTAAACTGCTTGGAAGTGGATTTAAGACATGAGTAAGGAGGGAAAGTATGCAGCTTATTTCCAAAGGAGTGGTGTAGTCCAGAATCCCACAGAGGGCACCTCTGGCTATGAGCATTGCACCACGAGTGATGGGGAGGCTGCTAAAGAAGACTGTCTAGGCCAGTTCCGTTGATGCTGGCGACATCATTCACCTCAGAAGAGTCCCAGAACCACGTCTCTTCTACAGCAATTCAGAGTCCTAAACCCATGTTTACTTGGTGTTGACTTCAACATCATTTTCAAAGACTTAAAAATCACAGGTACATGTTGGAAAAGGTCTCCTGTCAACTAGGTGGGAACAGAAAAAAAAATGGGAGAAAACTCCCTATGAGTTGATGGGAATCTCTTTCTAAAACTGATATAGCTCCTGGAATGAGAAAGTCTCAGGTCCCTCCTGTCTTAATGATTACATCAGGGTCAAGCTGTCTGGATTTCACTAATTTATGGCCTTCAATCAGAAGTCTAAAATAAGAGGATTTAACAAGCAGCTCTCTAATTTTTATTTTGCTGACTATTAATGAGACTTAGCTTCTTTTCCTTCTTATTGGTCTTAGTAATTGGCTCTTTTGTAATTTCATATTTCTTCATACTTATCAGCTTTTAAGAGTTCTTTTCATATCAAAGATATTAACCCTTTATCTGTTTATATGCATTATTAATGGTTTTTCTCAGTTGACCATTTGTCTACTGACACTTCTGGCATATTTACCATGCACTTTTTATTTTTATTATTCTTTTCCTAGCTTAATATAACAGACATTTAATTTCTTACAGTTCTGGAAGCCAAGTCCAAAACTGAGCTGTTTGCAAGATTACAAACCCTCCAAAGACTCTAGGCAAAATCCTTCCTACTTTCTAGTGGTTGCCATCAGTCTTTGGCATTCTTTGGCTTGTTGATGCATCACTCTAATATCTACCTCCATTTATACGTGACCTTCTCTCTTGACCATAAACTTGTTAAAATAGAAAATTATGTCTGTCTAGTCTTCTTAGCATCTGGGATTCCTGTTTAGTTTATAGCTCTTTCTAACTTTTAGCTATAGATATAGTATCATAAGTTGGTACTAAAGATTTTTTTTACATTAACATTTGTATACATCTGTATTTATTTGGGGGCTTAGAATGAGACAAAGTAGAGAACCAACTTTATTTCCTTCCAGATGGATAGCTGAATGTACAAGCACTATTTATTAAGTAAACTGTCTTTTCCTTCTGAATCTAAACACCAGCTTGTCGTATATATTGAGCACTGATTCTCAGTTGTCTTCTTTGTCTCACGCACCTATTTATCTAATCCTATACCAATGTAAATCTATTTTGGTTATAACTATTTTACAACATTGTAATATGTGATGAGGTAAGTTTCTCCTCAATATATTTTTATAATTTTCTTAGTCTCAGGCATTTCTTACTCCATATTGAATTTAAGCTCACATAATATAATTTAAACTTCAATTGTGTTAGAGTTTTAATTAAAGTTTTGTTAAATAAATACATTAAATATGGAGAAATTGACAAACAAGACTTGTAATGATCATAAATATGTGTTTACTAAACAAGAGAACTTCCAAGTGAATGGACTATATACCCCTTTTAAATTATATTAATAGGTCTTTCTCAAAGTTAGATAGATCTGATAGAGAGAAAAATAGGCATAGACATACAAGAATTTGGAAATGCATCATAAAACTCAATATAACATAGTTATAGAATTTTATATCTCATAAATATGAAAATATTTCTTTCATGGTTGGTTCATGGAACATTTCCCCAAGTTAAAAATTTAGATGGCTACAGAAGAAACCATAATGAATCCAAAAGTATCAATTCATAAGCCACATTCTCTGATAATAAAGAAATATAACTGAAGACAAATGACAAGAAAATTATGAAAAAATAATTTTACTATTTGAAAATCAAGAAATGCTTACTTAGCCTCCGAATTAAGAGGAAATTAAATTTTAATCCCTCTAGGAAGCAATAAAAAGAAGAATACTTCATGCAGAAACCTCTGGACACATCTAGTGTCAATAGGAGACACTTTAAACTCTCTATTCCAGAAGGTAGGCTAAAAATGAAGTCAGTAACCATCCTAAGAAATTACTTAACAAGTAATAAGTTAAACTGAAGAATACTGGAGAGAAGAAAACCAATAAAGATAAAAGCTGAAATTAGTAGGAAGTGACCAAAAATTACAGCAAGGATAAATCAATATAAATTTTTTTTTTGTGTATGTGTATAGGCAAATAACTCCATTGTGAGAATAATTAATGGGGGGGGAAGAGTGAAAGTATATAAGATTAGGAATTAGAAAGAAGATATAGTAAATATAGACAAGATTAAAATAGGAAAAAACAATTAAATGACATATATTTGAAAAACTGGAAGAGACGAATGATCCCCTAGCAAAATATAAATTAATAAAATTTGCTCAAAAAGAAGTAGAAAACAAACTAATGAAAAAGAAAATCTTAAGTAGCAAAACAAAAAAAAAGATAATTTCAAAGTCATTTTTAAAAGACACTTCTTAATTTATGTTATGAAACCAGAATAATCTTATCAATCTTTATGTAGAAACAAAAAACAAAAATTCATTTCACTTATTAATGTAGATTCAGAAATTCTGAATAAAATCTAAAAGTATTTCAAAAGAATAATACACTTTAACCAAGCAGTATATACTCCAGGAAAGTGAGGATAGATCAATTATTTTTTAAAGTATTAACATACAGAATTGGCAAGTTAAAACAGAAAATTATTTGATCATTTATTTGATGTTAAAAACTCAGTAGCTGTTCCTAATTTTTAAAATTCTAAGTAAAATAATGATAAAAGGAAATCCCTTAAATATGATACTTTTTGCCTAAAGAGTTAAGGAGAAAGAAACATTCTGAATGATGAGAAACTAAAGCCATTTTTATTTAAAGCAGTAATAAATCAGGGAGACCTGACTTATCAACATTATTATTTAACACTGCTTGGTGGGATTCTAGAAAATGCACTAGACAAGAAAATGGAATGCATCATATAAATTGGAAGAAAGGAGAAAATTTACTTTTTGCTGATTATACAACTGTATACCTTTATAGAAAACTCAAGAGACATTATTGAAAAATCACTAGACTTAATAAGAAAAAGTATCAAAGATAACTAAATATAAAGTAAATATATAAAGTTTGGTAGCTTTTCTCTATACTAGCAGTAGCCATGCAAAAATGGAAACATTGTGAAAAAATTTCCATTTACAACAGGTAAAGACTATGGTATGTTTAGGAGTAGAGTTAGCCAAAGAGATAAATTGAAAAAAACATGAAAATTTACTAAAGAACACATAACAATATTTGAATAAATGAAAAGACATACTATATTATCATTTAGGAAAGCTTAGTATCATAAAAATCAATTCTACCTACAAAAGATATAAATTGCATGTAATGCCTATTAAAATCACACTGGGCCTTCTCTCAAAGCCTACATTTGACAAGATTCACCTGGGCATAATTACTAAGGATGGAAACCTTACCTAAAAAGGTTTTATGTAACTCCATCATGTCACAGTTGCCTGTTAAAATGATTCACTGGGGTCTCTTGTTACTTAAAGAGGTAGTTCTGTCAGGTTTTGTTGTTGTTTTGCTGCTGTTGTACATCTTGCAAAAAGTCAGACTGAAGCACAGAGTGGAACTTTGGGCACTGTGAAATGTTTGGTAAAATAGAATACAAAGCCTGTTCTGACATGCCTTTTCTATTTACAAATCCTCTGAGTGTTGCAGCCAACAGGGAAAGGCTGTGTTAAGAGAAAGCATGATGGTGAAAGGAAAATAAATTATCTGTGGCTTCTTTCAGGATTGTTCTCTTTCATCATGCGGGAACTTGCCAACATCACCCACGATGGGCCCAAGTGGATTTTGCTGGATGGTGACATAGATCCAATGTGGATTGAGTCTCTGAATACTGTCATGGATGACAACAAGGTATTGAGAGGGAAGGGAAATTTTCATGGCACCCCTACTCATCTATAAAACTGGTCCCCTAGGCACATCTTTATTCCACACAAGACCTGGCCCTGATTAAGGAATTATTACCGATATCTTTATTTAAAATTTTTTTCAGTTTTATTGAGATATAATTAACATATACCAATGTATAAATTTAAGGTATACCATGTGATAATTTGAAATACATTTATAATGCAAAATGATTACCATGATAAGGTTAGTTGATACCGCTATCACCTCATGATTATCTTTGTGTGTGTGTGGTGAGGATTTCTAAGAGCTGCTCTTTTAACAATTTTTAAATATACAATATGGTATTGTTAACTATAGTCACCATACTGTATATTACATCCCTCAAATTATTCATCTTATAACTAGAAGATTGTTCTCTTTCATCACCTTCACTCATTTCCTCCCCTCACCCCACCCCGCCTTATTGCTAGTAAGCACCATTCTACTTTTTCTGTGAGTTTGGGTTTTTTTTAGATTCCACAAATTTTCTTTCTCTGTCTGGTTTATTTAGATTTCACAGTATCTGTCTTTCACTATCTGACTTATTTCAGTTAACATTATGCCTTCCAGGTTCATTCGTGTTGTCGCAAATGGCAGAATTTCCTTCTTTTTTACGGCTAATATTTCATTGTTGTGTATGTGTGTGGAGGGGGTATATGTGTGTATATATGTAAATGCACATATACCACATCTTCTTTATTCATTCATCTATTGATGGACATTTAGGTTGTTTTCTTGTCTTGGCTATTGTAAATAATGTTGCAATGAATGTGGGAGTGCAAGTATCTCTTCATGATTATACTTTCACTTGTTACCACTGTCTTTAATAGACATATCAGAACTGATTCATGCAAGTGACAACTTTCACTTACTTCAATGGCACTGCCATTGCTCACACTGTTTTTACTATTGTTATAATTAATTTATAGATTAATTTAATATTTAAAGCTGAATGGAGTCTTAAATCATCTATCTAAATCTTTTTTCTTTACTTTTTTTCTTTTTGTTTAAATAAGGAAACTGAGAATCCAATATGTTTTGAGCCTGTCAGACATCCTCAATGGTGACAAATCTTTATTCATAGAGAGCATATTTTATTTTTTTATAAATAATGAAAACTTACTGAATTCCAATAAAGTGGCTTTTAAGCTGATAGCTGCTCCCAAACTTGTTGAAAAAGGACATCCAAATTCAAGTTGTATGATGGCTTCAACGTTTACAGATTCATTAGAATAAATGTATGCTATCCAAGAGGGACTACCTTAAAAGAAACAGCAGTGGTATGAAGCCTAAGCATTTTTTCTTTAATAATATTATTATTCTAATATGGTCTAGTTCATTTGAATCATTGACATCAATTTAAACTTTTCAATAACTTTTTTCCTGATTCAATACATACATGTGTGTGCACGCGCACACACACACACACACACACACACACACACACACACACACAAGCACAGGGATAGAGGTAGAGGGCATACAGGAGGAAAGAGAGGATGGTTGTAAAATAACTTAGAAAATAATTATACGGTTGACCCTTGAACAAGTGGGCTTGAACAGCACATGTCCACTTATACACAGATTTTTCAATTGATCCTCTCAGTTCAAACCCATGTTGTTCCAGGGTTGACTGATGGTTGGAATCTGCTTTTGTGAAATGCTGGCTTCAATTATATGCATATTTTTTACTGCATTAGCAGTTGGCGCCCTTAAACCTTATGTAGTTTGATGGTTGACTATAATCACAAAAGAAGTAAATAGTCACAAATTATTACCAGAAGTAATCAGCCAGAACCCCACCAGCTGGCATCATAACCCTTTTCTACTTGGCATATCCCTCACTGTTGTCTTCAGGTGCTGACCTTGGCGAGCAATGAGAGGATTTCTCTGAATCCCACAATGAGGCTCCTCTTTGAGATCAGCCACCTGCACATGGCCACACCAGCAACTGTCTCCAGAGCAGGTATGGCCTAAGAAAGGGGTAAAAAAGCTCAGTTGAAGACAAGTGTCTCTAGCATTACATATGATGTTGCTGGCTCTGAAGAAAGCTCCAAATAGGAGCCAAATATCAATCTTCCATTTCTAATTCACAGTCTTAATGCATATCCAAAAGGTTTAACAAGTGCTCTAAGGCAAAACCCATGTGATTTTTTTTTAGAAATGTTATGGTAATTGGAAAGAAATGGCCCTTGAGCTGGACAACTGTCCTCAGTATATAAGCGCCTCAAATTAGACTACTTTTAGGCCAGTTCAAGCCTCCATGTTGGTGAAGATGACCAAGCATTGCAATTCTTACTACACCCTGCTGAAAATAACTACTTTATAGCTTAACTTCCCCTAACTCCACTGCTTTGTTTGATCTCTACAATCTAATATCAGGTTTTCTTTCAAGGACCTATGCTGAGGTTGGAGAACACAGGCCAGAAGAACCATCTCTCTCAGTCTGTATTTGTTTCATAGGGCTACCATAACAAATTATTAGAAACTTGGTGGCTTTTAAAAAATAGCAATTTATTCTCTCATAGTTTTGCAAGTCAAATACCTGAAATTCTTTTTTGCATGTTCTAGCTTAGGAATTCCTTGGCTTATGGCCCTATGACTCCAACCACCACCTCTGTCTTCATGAGACCTTCTCCTCAGTGTATCTTTTGTCTCTGTTTCTTATAAGGACACTTGTAAATGTCCCACTTAGATAATTTAGGGTAATCACATCTCAAGATCCTTAAGATAATCATACCTGCAAAGCCTCTTTTCTCAAATAAAGTCACATAGGGATTAGGTGGGCATATCCTTTAAGGTTCACCATTCAACCCATTATACACTTCTACACCATGACAACTATTTCTAATCAATCATAGCCTTCTTTCCTCCTGAGCCTATACTTGGCTTGGGATCCTTAATACTGCTCTCCATCAGCTAATATCATCAGTCAATTTTCTAAAAAGATAAAATAACACTCTTGGGTAAAAAATATACTGAAATCCATGGAAAATTCACTGAAAATATTCCTTATGCTCCCAGGGATCCTGTACATCAACCCTGGAGACCTGGGATGGAACCCTCCAGTTAGCAGCTGGATTGACAAGAGGGAAATCCAGACAGAGAGAGCCAACCTAACCATCCTGTTTGACAAGTATCTTCCAATCTGCTTAGAAACACTCAGAACCAGGTAAGCCAAGAAATAAGGAAGGTGTCAAGTTAAAGCAGCAATAAAAGGCATGTTTGGTCACATTTAATGTTCCAATAATGTTCTTTCTGTCCTGTCCCTGAAGTCAGATGTCTCTAGACCATTCCCCTCCAGGCACAGCAGGTGGCAAAGAGGAACACATAGTAGAGTGGCCATGAAATGCCTACTATCAGTTCAGGCAAGAAGTTAGAAAACTGAAGAGGATAAGATTTTAAATACCTTTTATGAGTGCCACATGGGTGTATTCTAGAGATTGTAAATTGCAATATCAGATAACAATTCTGGGTGGTCCTTCAGTTTTCAAGGCAAGCAGCTGGCCCTCCTGCAAATGATATACAGGCCAGATCAACAGACTTAGAGATGAAGATGACATCTGTTAGTGATAAGTGGGACCCACTTCCTGTTCCTGGCTGTGTCTGTTACAAAGAAATGAAGGAAAGCCCATTAAGTACTCAGTTTTCTCATTACTCATGTAAGTAATGCCTAGACTACTAGACCACTCCAAAGCATTGTTGTAAGGACTGCAACTAGATTTAAAACAAGTGCTAACACAAAATACTGCCCCAGAGAAAATGTTTTCAGTATATTTTAATTGATGGAACTCCTCTGAGCTGAAATTGTGGAACCTCAGAATTATACCCACTTTGACTCTGACTTTTTGACAATTGAGGAAACTGTGAAAGGAGTGAAACTACTGAAATATTTACTCATTTGGTTGCAGTTGCCTACATTCTCAAGGAGTGAGAGGGAATCATCAATGTTCAAAGAAGGGGAGAGGAGAGGGTAAGGGTATCAGAGGAAGGGAAGATGAGAAAAGAAACCTTCTCAGAAGGACTCTGTGCCTTTCTTCCTTCTCTACAAAGGGAGCTGGCCCAAAAATAACTAATGAGAAATAAGGCTTAAGTAGCACCATGGTCCTCTGTAATCCCAAAGAACTTGACAAATCATGAGTCCATTACACCCAAGTGGGTTTCATAGCTGTCCAACAATGCCTCTAGGATGGAAAATGCAGTGTTTTAGAGCATATTGGGTCTCTCTTTGCAGATTTAAGAAGATAATTCCAATCCCAGAACAGAGCATGGTACAGATGCTTTGCCACCTTCTTGAGTGTTTCCTGACCACAAAGGACATCCCTGCAGAATGCCCCAAGGAAACCTATGAGCTTTATTTTGTGTTTGCTGCCATCTGGGCTTTTGGTGGAGCAATGATCCAAGATCAGGTAAAAGGATATCCTGAGGCTGACACCCACATTCAAATCCACAGTGGCAAAAATTGTCTTCCAAAAAAGGTTTGGAATGTAGAACTGCTAAATGTCAGAATTAACATGTGAGCATCAAATTATTTAGTTAATCTATCCCCTGCACTACTAAACACATCAGTCCCTATAGAAAGTCATGTGATTAAACATGAAATTGGAATGTATTTGGAGCTTTTGCTTTTTGAGATGGTGAATATTTCCCTGATTTCATGGAGAATTGCAGTGTTTGAGTTTGAAAAACTGGAGGTATAAGTACAGTATTTTTAAGGTGATGTGTATTTTATAAGCAAAATGATGCTGTGCTGTAGAAGCTTGAGTAGCAGAAATCCCTTTAGTCTTCTACAAATCTTCCAGAATAAGCATGTGTCAGCCTTTACCAGGCCAGAGTTAACCATCATGTTCTGTACCCCTAAAACATAAATCTGTTCATAGAAGTTTGAACCAAAGCTTAGTTGACATCTAGGGGTAGGAAACCAAAGTAGTATCTATCTTATGGTGTTGGCTGTTGTAACCTCATGCTCTTTGGGGATAGGGATGTTGGCTTGGAGTATCTTGGCATCTTATTCCTTAATACTTCTGTATTCCTACCCATGTTTTTACTTAGTTTTCTCTAAATAAAAGATATTTTATCTCGAAATAACATATTCAAAATTATGCAGATTGGTCTTTTACAATTGACTCTAGCTGTCGGGAAATATCATATACAGGTTAAGAACATGGACACTATATATGAATTGTAATTCTGCCACTTATTATCTGGGAGATGTTGACAAGTAAGTTAAGTTACTTCTCCCTATGTTAACAAAAGAGATGAGGATGATGATAGTGAAGATGGTTATGAGGATTAAATAAATGGATACTGTCCTAACTGCCCAATATGAATATGGGCAAAGCACTTAAAATGGTGCTGGCACACATATGTGCTTATTATTAATATTCTAGTACCATAAATATTTAGTTTTATAGCAAATATCTGGTGCCTCTTTCACAACAGGGAATCAAACCAAGCTGTAGTTGTTAGAGAGTTGTGATTTGCTTTGCTGGCCTGGGTTGATCGTGTTCTATTTCGAGGAGAGAAGTAAAAGTTCCAGCCTCTCAAAATAGAGATGAGCCAGGAGAATTAACACTTAATTTAGAATTAACAATTAATTTATTTTCCACTTTCTCATCCTCTGATTGTAACATTCACCTCACCACCCATCATTCCCTTACATTCCTTAGTGCTTATAATTCAGAAAACAATTCTCACAAGCTCTTGGGACATGTGAATTTCTCCATCTTCCTCTCCAGAGTGAGATACTGTTGAGAAAGGGGAAATCTCTAAGGGCAAGAGGGTGCCTGGACTGGGATATGACATTGGAGAGTTTCATTCTATCTGTTCCACAGCCTTTGCAGCTTCTCCATGGACTGCTTCTTTGACATCTTTACATTTTTCCTGTGAGGCAAAGATACAGTGAGTCTAGCAGGATGTGTGAGACCTTGCTGAAATGCATAGAGTTCTAGACTGCATAGGTTATTACTTTCCATTGAATGCAGTTCCTGACCTTTCAGCTGCTGAAATGTCAGACAGCAACTACTGCTGGACTTCTCTCCCATGTTGGTGCCAAATGAGCAGTGGGGTATCAGGATGAAGATACTTGGTCAATTTTTCTATCTCTATATAGAAAAATTTTAATCTTCTCAACTCTTTAATAGCTGAAGAGAAAGAACCTCTCTAGGCATCCCGACTCTTTAGCTCTTAGAGCTATAGGCAGCCATGCCCATTTTGTGGTTTCAGGCTCCCAATCTCCTCCACATTCTTATACCACCCTTTCTCTATCTTTTACCCCTCAATGGCTCTAGCATGCACCAGTTCCAGGGAGGTCCAGCTGTGTGGTCAAGCAGGGGCACTTGTACATGTTCGAAGGAGACTTTTATTTCACTGGGCCTTGTTCAGGGCTGATCTTCACCAGCAGAGTGTCCTTCCTAGAGGAGCTAGCCCATCGAGCAGACCTACATAAGAAGGAGCACCTTGTATTCTCTGCCCTGACCCTCTGCCTAATGCCAGGACAGCCTGTTCAGGCTTCTATAACTCTGGAGAGCCTTGATTCTACCCTGCTTTGTTTTGATAGCTTGTGGACTACCGGGCAGAATTCAGCAAATGGTGGCTGACAGAGTTCAAGACAATCAAGTTCCCCTCCCAGGGAACCATCTTTGACTATTACATAGATCCAGAGACCAAAAAATTTGAGCTATGGTCCAAGCTGATCCCTCAGTTTGAATTTGACCCTGAGATGCCTTTGCAGGTGAGTGTGGCTAAGTAACCAAGGAAATACAATGACCCCCAAGAATCTGCAATAACTCTAGTAGCAGCCCCTTATCAGTATTGAAGAGGAATTAGTCATCACCTGCTACTCACTTTTTTGGAGGAAATTATAGGTGCAATGAAGTCATAAAATCCTCTAAGAGGCTGTATAACTTAACTACTAGACCCCACTGTCATCCTGGGAGAGGAAGAGGAGATAGCAAAGGCAGAAGTTTCTGAAATGTGTTAGAGAGGCCAGAGGGAGGCAGACAGAGCTGGTAGAGAAGGAAAAGAATGCTTTCTATCAAGAGAATAAGTTGATAGGATGGTCTTACTATGGATATTAAGGAAGACCCTCCTGCCTGAGGTGGTGAGCTTCACCATGACAGCAGAAGTCCTTTTTCTGAAATGCTCCAGAACATTTGGTGGTGCATCTGTTTCTCCTATGAGTCCCTGGCACACTCATCGTGTTCCCATTTCAGGCTTGTTTGGTGCACACAAGCGAAACCATCCGAGTGTGCTATTTTATGGAGCGGCTCATGGAGAAGCGGCGGCCAGTCATGCTGCTGGGGACTGCAGGCACAGGCAAATCAGTGCTGGTGGGAGCTCAGCTGGCTGGCCTTGACCCCGAGAAATACCTGGTGAAAAACGTGCCATTTAACTACTACACAACATCGGCGATGCTGCAGGGTAAGGGGCCCAGAAGGCCTGGAGGAGAGGGTGTGGGGCATCTGAGTGGCCATGGTGCCTCATGCAGAGCTGGAGTTGAGAGAACATCAGGTACCTGCTCAGCTAGATAGTACATTTCCTCTCAGAATTCCCTTCTTGCTTTTCTTCTCCTTTCTCTTGCACAACACCCATCTCAGTTCTCCAACAACCCTTAGCACAGCCCCTTCCTCCTTCCTTTCTCTCTGCATTCCTCTCTGGCCTGCTAAATTATTTCAGGGCAGGGATTTCAACACAGAGCAGTTCAGCACCTTGATGACAAAACCTGCTAAAGACCCATTGAGAGATCTGCATGGGCTTGTAGATTTCTGTCACCTGATGTATCTAGAGATTATTTCATTCATTCTTCATATTTTATAAAGGGGGAAACTGAGGCTTGGGTGAAAGTACATGATTGCCCAAGGTCGCCACCAAATGGCAAGGCTGCTGTGGCACTTCCAGTATCTGACCACATGGAACATACTTTTCACTGGGAGTTTACACACTGGGCTCCCTAGTAGACATGAGGCCTCGTAGGTATGACTTCAGGGTCAGAGGCTCACTACAGATGTTTTCTTTTCACTAGAGTCACTTCCTCTTTTTATAGAAACACTTGCTATAATAACCCTTGAAACAGCTTCCTTTCAAAGAAATGCCCATACCAACCTCCCATAAAGAAAAAGAAGTGGCAGGGCTGGGAAGGAAGCCCACTCTTATGCCTCACAGTGTAAAAGCCTTGCCCCACTCTCTATAACTTGGCCCTACCCCTAGCATGCAAAATCCACTAAAAATGAGGAATTCAGTGTACATGCTATTTACAGATCAGCAAGTTATAAGCCATCGTTTATAACGTGAAAAGTGAACCTGGCACTTTTCCTGTCTGACTATATCATCAGGCCTTAGCCCAGCAGACTTGAAGAACAGTGTACACCTTGACCACCGCCTGCTCAGCCTGAACCATTTTTATTTATCTGGTCATTCTGTGCCCTCTACCTAGTGTGAGCCCCAGAAGCAAGCACTGTGGTGTTGCCAGTGCTCTGCTTTCCCCAGTTCCCATGTGAAAGACTAGCTCACTTCCCGCCTTCTTTCTGCACCATTTTGCCAACTCTTCCAGAGTTAGGGTCCAGCCAGCTCTTTATTCCTAGTAGAAAGTAGTGTTGTCTCTGCTCTCTACCTCTCATAGCAGCTAAGTGCCTGAAGCTTGTTAATAGAAGTTAAAATTATCCCCTCTCTCCCCACTCAGTGACTGAGACACCTCTCCCTGGGGTTTCATCTGCTAGTGGGCTGATAAATATTTTACACTCCCAGTCCCAATTCTGCAATTGACTATAATTCCCATATGCAAGTTTATGTTGAAACTTCACTGGTTGGTCAATAATGTGAGCATCTTCCATTTGAATACTGATAGACTAATTTTTTGTTCTCTTCACAATGTAAATAGCTACAAGAATGATATATTTTTAAGTTTAATCTGCATTTATTAACATTTTCCTTAGCATTTTCTTAAATCTATACAATCAAGCCTTGGTCTGTATTTTTGTCTATTTTCTTAGTGTAAATTCTACCACAATGACCAATTTCAAGCTGCCAATGTGATGTCAGTGAACATGAAATCCAGAAGAAATTCACATTAGCACCCCATTAATAATATTCCTGCTTTACAGATAAAATAGGTGATAACAATCTTGAGCATAGATAATGTCAAAATGTAGCAAAATAATTATGATGTAATGAATTTTTAATATTATTATCTCTGTTTTTAATATAATTTACTTAATTATAAGTTTATCTGATTTATTTTTTAAATAATGGCTGTGTTTAACAACCAGATTGCAAAATTTCCTCAATTTTAGCAATCAGCTCTCAAGATCCAGCTCCAGTAAACCACTAGCTTCATCTTTACTCCATGAGACCTCAGTTACCATTATGTCAGGCAATGTCATAACCTTCTGTTATGGTCTGGCATCATCACATTAGCTCCCAACAGTAGTCATAAGCAGACTTCACGTGCCTGGCTGGTTTACATGTTAACACTGTTTGGTCTACATAACATAATTTTTTTCTTTATGTTCATGGAAAGATATTACCACTACACTTATTTGCAAGCCTTGAGTCCAGTGACTGATCAGATTATCAACTCTGTTCATTTACACCAATTTTTACTGTTCATTAAAACTACACTGATGATGATGATGATGATGGTAACTGACATTTATCAAACATTCACCAGGTATGTGTCAGGTACTACCTCAGATTAGACTTTTACACATTTTTAAATTATTTAATCTTTTACAGCCCTGTGATGGGAAGTAAGTACTTGTATCATCCCCATGTTACAGATAAGAAAACCAAAGATGTTAAATAAGCTACCCTAAGCCACACAGTAAGTGGTGGAGCCATGGTTTGAAGCCAGACAGTCTGACTTCAGTGTCTATGTACTAACCATTATGCAATATTACCTCCCTGCTAAGAAAATATGTTGGAAACTACAATAAATATTTGATACTATTACTATTATCATTAGTGGTACTATTTGAGTATTTCAAGGAGATATTTTCTAGAATCCTATTATGATTTTATAATATAAAAAATACTGCAAATAGAGAAGAAAAAATTATAACCAAGAAAGAGAAGATGAGCTTCTTTCATTGCCTGAACCTCTTGCTCCTACTCTCGGAACCTCACCTGGAGGAGTTTTTCCTTCCCTCGTGTCAGAACATAGAATTATTTTTTTAAAAGTTCCAGGATGCTGTCAAATAGAACCAGGATGAACACTGGCTTCTCACTGCAGCTGGCCGTACAGCAAACCACACTTTCTGTCTCTTTTTAATTCCCTAGTGGCCTCTGGGTCCCATCCCTCCTCTCACACTAGGTGATGAATGAAGCATCTGTCCTTTCACCTTACCTCTCCAGAACCAACTAGGAAACTGGAGAGTAACCTAAAGTCCCTGAGTAACTTGCATGAATGTAACAAAGTCCATGCAGCAAAGCTCAAACTCTTAATTCTGAAAAATGCTGACTTCCTTTTCTTAGAAGCTCCTTCCTCTTACTTTAGTCACAGCCCAAACAACTTTACTTGACTTCTTAGCCTAGAACATTTTAGAAGCAACAAAATGACTTCTAAAATGGAAAAAGAATGTTACTAACAGAAAAGTGGGAGCCAGAAATCCAGTTGATATCTAAGAAGAAATGGAAAACTTATAAAAGGAGATACAGGAACCCAGAGAGTGAATATTCAGTTATTTAGACAAGAGGCAAGCTCTCTTACCTGCCTCGTGAGCCAATCACTCTTTGCAACTCAGTGTTTTCACTGCTGTTTGTACTTAAGCCCTTAAGAAAATATCTAATGTGATATGGTATAGTCTAATTTAAAAGCGGGTAGTACACCCAGACAGGTGTTTATAATATGTCTTTAATAGTGAAAGATGGGAAATAGCCTAATTATCCATATGATGGAATGCTAAGCATTATTAAAAGAATGAGGCAATTCTATATTAATTGAATTGGGACTATCTCCAAAGCTTTGTTGAGTGACAAAAGAAAGATGCAGAACAGTGTGCATAGTATGCTTAAAAAGAGATATATAAAATTAACACACACACACACATATATTTATGTATACTTATAGATATGCTTAGAATATTTCCAGAAGGACACATAAGAAACTGATAACAGTAGTTGCCCCTGGCAAGGAAAATTGGATGCTGAGAGTGGGATGGAGAATTACTTAAACTTTTTAAAAATTATGAAGTAGTTCAATCATGTAAAAAGTACAGAAAATAATATAACAGATGCCCATGTACCCACCACCCAGATTTCACAGATGTTAACATTTTGTCATTTTGCTATGTATCTTAGCATTATAAGTACAGCCAATACACCACCCCCATCCCTTCTTCCTTTACGTCCCTTATTAATTGGACTACTAAAGTTGTATATCATTCCAAATTTACACTTTTGATACATATGTGTACCCATAAACATACATACTGTTGTGTGCATTTAACGTTTAAATATATGTCATACTCTAACTTCTTTTGGCAACTTTTTAAATCATTATCTGTTTTAATACATTGATTTTTACTGTTGCATAGAATTCCATTGTGTGAATAAATCATAGCTATTTATTCTTTTTCCTACTAAAAGACAGTATAATTTTAAAAAAATATTTGCACTTTTAAAAAAGCATTTTAAGTTGTAATTTACATCCATTACATGGCGCATGTTAAAGTATGCAATCCAATAAGTTTTGAAAATTCCCCCCACCTATGAAGCCGTCATTAGAATCTAAATAATGAACATATCTGTCACCTTTGAAAGTTTATTATGTCCCTTAGTAATGCCTCCCTCTCACCCAACCCTCACCCAACCCCGTGTTTAGGCAACCACTGATATGTTTCTGTTACAATATGTTGGTTTGTATTTTCTAGAATTTTATAAGATGGAATCATAAAATATGTACTCTTCTTTTTGTCTGGCTTCTTTCATTCAGTATGATTTTGTGGTTTATCCATGTTGTTGAATATATCAATAGTTCATTCTTTTTATTCCTGAATAGCAAGATAAAATATGTGAAATACTCAGAATGATTCCTAGCATACAGTGAGTGCTTGGTAAATGGAAGCTGTTATTATAATAATGTTAAAGTCTTAAAATTATGAATTTATAAATGCTATGCATTAATTTCTAAGCCACAACTACCAAAACAAAAGGAATACATGCAAACCTCTTTTTGCTTGAAAAAAAAGAATTTAACATAAACTATGCTAAAACAAAAATAATGTTTTTGGAAAAATGTTCCAACTTTCAAATGGGCAATAACTCCACCCAGAAGGTCAATTCATCAAGGTCTCCAGGAGAATATTTGACAGCTTAGTCATTCTGCTAGTCTATCACATGCCATTTTTCTCAAAATCATATTTTTTTTTAATAGAGAAGGTAGGTTCTCGATACTCCCTGCATCTCTCCTCTCTCTCATTACATACAGCTCTAGAGTCTTCATTGAGTACTTTTCTAAACACAGATTCAGAAGTTTTTAAAATACAAATGGGGGCTTTGTTTCCAGGCATTCACATTCTCACCAATATGAATAACACATACTTTATTTAATGTTTATAATGTGCCAGACTTTGTGCTTTAGCTTCATTTAATCTTCTCCACCCAATGAAACACTGTATCCACTGAAAGCAGCAGAAAATCTGATGATAGTGGCATTAACAGAGATTTTTTTTTTCATTCAACAAGGAGTCTTGAGGTAGGCAGTGGCTAATGCTAAATCAATGATTCAGTGATATTAATGCTATAATATCTGTTATTCTCTTAGTTGTTCCCTCAATGTGGCAGGATGGCTGCTGCTCCAGCCATTACATCTCCATTATAAATGAAAAAAAAAAGAAAAAAAGAAAGAAAAAAATATAAAGGGGAAAGTTGATGCCCATGTCAAGAAATGAGAGCTCTCCAGGAACATACACTTATGTCTGTGTCTCTTCATTCAGAACTGCGTCACAGGGCCACTTCAACTGGAAAGTGACTAAACAGAACAGATTTATAAATGGTGTCCATCACAGAGTTAATAGTGCCCATCTTTACAAGATGAGAAAATGAGGCTGAGAGGTGTTAAGTGACTTATCTCTAAGTCACACAATGAGTTAATAACCAAGCTGTCTTATTTCATCAAGCTGTAGTGGCCTTCTGCTTTGATAAAACTGTAAGTCAGATATCTGAATTTTCATAGTAGAATGCCAACATTGCTTCTGTCCATCTAATATCTAGAGCACATGGATATCTTTCTCTTTGAGAAATAAATAAAGTAGGCCCTTTAGTTGGTCATGGAAACACTCAGACTTCAATTGACTGCTCTCCAGCAACTGCACATGGCACAGATTAATAACACTGGCATCTCAAGTTGAGAGAGGCAAAGATCTTTGCTTATTTTCTGTTCTTCTAGTTTCTCTAAACTCCACAACCAAGTTGCACTGCTTTCATTCCCTTCACTGAGTTACAGTTTAATGATCTGCCCTTGGGTTTTGTTGAAGATTAGGAGATAAAAGATAATTTTAAGTTATTTTTATATTTTCTGTAAAATTCAGTAGAAGATCATGCCCATTTGTAGCCTGATAAACCTTTTGTAAGTATCCATGATATATGCTTTTTAGAATTTTGTACCTGAAAAATTTTTTATACAAAGTAGAAATGAATTTGTACCAGTATTCTGAGATGACATGGTTACTGTAATTAAACACAGATTTAGTTCTGAGCTTTCAAGTAGGCACTTCATAATGGACAATGTGAGATACATTTTTATTTGGTAACAGTAACTATGCCATCTTAGATTACCAGTGCAAATAATTCTATACTATTTTGAAATCCATTTTAGTCTTTATTTTAATCGGTCTGTTTTATGTCTATTAATATATCTTATACCTCTTCTCGTTCTTTTTTAAAAATATCATTTTTTAAAACAAAAAAAATTGCAATGACCCATAGACAGGATAGTTTAGAAAGGGAAATAGATGAGCAAAGAACTTGATCAAAGCATCCAGGGGCTTATATTTGCAGTATAGAGAGAATGAGCCAAAGGTGATGCTCTTCACAATTTTGAATTCTCTTACCACCCAACTGCAATTTAAATTATTAGTTCAATAAATATTTGAGTACTTAATCATACCAATTAGGCAGGAGTTCAGGAGACTGAGTCTTTATGGAAAATGAATCTCTGTAACCTGTTCATTAAAAGTTTAAGGTTGGACAGGACTGTATAAGATCTGATCAAACTCTCAAACTCAAAGGAGTATTGAGCTTCCATTATTACAGGTAGACAACATTCGTCCACTTGCCTTAATGTTTTCCAAAAAGGAGATGACACAAAATTAAATCACCAGTAGGCAACACACTCTGCTTGGAATGGGAGAAGGGAGCTCTAATGTATAAAAAAATTGAAAACATATTTTAGACAATAAAGAAACCATTCCATAAATTTTGATACCTCCAAATTATAGAACACAATGTGGCCATTAAAATCAAGTTTTTAGGAGGATATGTATTATCATATAAAGATGTTTACAATATGTGAAATAAAAAAATATATACAAGTAGAATATTCAGTATAATTCTGATTTTGTAAAGGAAAAATCTGCCAGAGCATGTAGACTTGAAAGTAATGCTTATTGCCTAGCAATAGAATTATGGACAATTTTCATTTTCATCATTGTGATTGTTTGTGCTTTTTAATCTTTATATAATGAATATGTATTATTTTTATAATCATGCAAAGGATGTTATTTTTGAAAGAATAAACTCGAAGCCCTCATAATATAACTGAAACATCTTAACACATGAAAAATTAGATAATGTGGAAGGAAAATAGTTCAAACACAGGTACACAAATCATATTGATGCCAAGTTAGACATGATTAATTACTAATGATCTCTGTCAAAAGTATGGTCAGAAAATTAGTTAACCAAATTGGAGATTTCTCAAGGGCAGAAGCCATGCTGTAGTCATGTTTAAGAAGTAGCTTGCAGTAGTAGTTACATGAGGTAAGCTGGATTAGAATCCTGACTTTGCCTCAGTAGCTGTGTATGACCTTGGATAAAGCCTGTGAATTTCTCTAAGACTCAGTTTTCTTGTTTGTTAAAAGATTTTTTAAAAAGCTGATGATAATATGGGATAGGGCTGCTCAAATCCTCCATAGTATTGCTCCATGGATGAATGAATGTATTGGTCTAGAGTTCAGAAACTGAAGGAATCAATAAGACTGGGATTGTCAGGGATGACCCTAGAAAAATGTTGGGCTGTGAGGGCTTGCAAGGATTTTCTTCTGATGATATGAAAGAAGCAGTAAAATAATTGTCAACAGACCTGAATTCTAGATCCAGCAAGGCATTTAACCTGTCTTAGCATCTATTTCTTTAGTTACAAAATGGAGATAATGTCTTTCTTTGCCTATTGATGAGGTTTGTTATAATAATAAAATTCATTCATTTGTTTATTTAATAAATGTTTTTTGAACATGCACTTTATGCTAGATAATATTCTATGTGCTAGGGTTATGATATGGAAAAAAAAAAAAAACAGAGAAAGATTCCTGGCCTCATGAAGTTTAGAGTGTGGAAGAGGTGAGATAATAAACAAAATAAATAAGTAGGACATTTAGGATATTAAGTGGTAATAAATGTTATAGAGAAAAATGAAGTGGGGACAGAGAATAGGAGGTAGGGGGTTAATTTTAGATAGAGTACCAGGGAAGGGCTTACTGAGAAAATAACATTTGATCAAATAAATACTTGATAGAACTAAGAGAGTAAACTGTGCTAGCATCTGGGAGAAAAGGATTCCAGGCAGAAGAAACAACCAGAGCAAAGCCCCTGAGGCAGCTAGTGTGTCAGAATCAAGGTGGCTGGAGCAGAGGGAGTAAAGATGGGAGCAATCGGAGAGAAAAACAGAGATGCAAAATTTGTGGATGTAACCATATTGACTTTTGCCCCAAGTGAGATTGGGTGCCACTGGAGAGTTTTAAATGGGACTGGCATGATCTGACTTACCTCTTACAAGGTACCCTGTTTGCTGTTTTGAGAATACAGTGAAGGACCTAGGGTGAAAGTAGGAAGACCATTTAAGAGGATTTTGTAGTTTCCAGGTGAGAGCCATTGGACAAGGATGCTAGCACTGAAGACAGTGAAACGAGATACAAATGGGAACCCACTTGGAAAATGAAATTGCTCTTTAAAATGGTAGCAAAATAGTACTGGAGAAAAAAACATGAATAAAAACATAGAGGGAATCTTACTGCTGCTCTATATGACCACTAGCTGAACACCAAGTCATTCCATATGAGCAAATTCAGTAAGATAGTACAGATAAACTCAGGATGCAGGTATCGGCTTAACTCTCAGGACCTGCTTATGACAATGCTAACCCCAGAAACGTGGTGGGAGGGTCACATTTCTCTATATGTCTCATGTGTTTAGCACCTTCAATATCAACATGTTCGCTGAAACTTAAACCCACTCTGCTCCTCCAGTTCTGGCTGGAAACAAAGTAGCTTACTACCAGTTCAGCCTAGATGTGACTTAGAGCATAGCTTGGCCAAGAAGGGATCAAGAGTGTGTGTGCCTTTTCCCAGGAAGTCCTCTCCTCAAGGTACTTAACATCGTGCTTTTGAGATAATCTAGTGCATTCTAAGGCCACTTCTTGCTAACTGACATGTTTTTCTCCTCAGTAATCCTTTAGAAGCATAAAGAGCTTAATCAACCCAAATTACAGGTTCTGCTTAATTCCAGAGTTTGATTTGAATATCACTGCTTTGAGGGGAGGAAAAACAAGTCTTCCAAAGGACAGGATTGTCTACTAGGAGGACTGTTTTTAAAAACATGTCCTTGGCAGACTATTAATTATATTTCATTTTGACAGATCTCATATATATATATTTGTTATATCCTTAGTGGGGGGAAAAGGTGATGGGTGATTAATTGGTTGATAGTGTATGTTAATTGGATGCTAATTAAATTTAAATTTAATTCATATTTTAAACACTTACTTTAACTCAGGACCAGAAAATTAGAATATTCAAGCTTCTTGAAGTAACTTGTCTTTCTATCTGTCACCTTCATATGTCTATTGACCCTTTCTCCTTGTTTACAAACTTGTTTTTCAAGAAAAGGAATCAGACAGTTCTTAGAGCTTCAAGCTGTAATAGGAAGTGTTGGTTCTTGCAATACATAAATATTTAATTGCTTGGTTGAAAAATATATATATACTTCTACCCTATTAAGTTTGTTCTAAGCAAGTCCTGTCAGGCTAGGGAATGATACTATTTGATTTTTTCCCTCTGGCTGGATAATTGAAGAAATAACTTCAGAAGAGAGTCTGTACTGAGTCCGCAGAAAGACTTTGAGATCCTCTGGTAGAAGACCTGATAACCTAAAGGTGGAGTGGGGAGCCCTTCATGATACTGGAAGCTTCTGGAAAATTCTCTGAGGCTGTTGTTTCTATTCTCCCTCAGGGGAAATCCCCAGGAGGAGAACTATTTGAGAACACTGTTGGCAAAGTATCTTCTAATTCCTCTCTTTTATCCCTCCACTCAGCCCTGGGATGGAAGCCACAGCCTTCATGCTTCTCTGCTATTCTAGTTATAGAAAGCAGGTCTACTCAGGATCTGATTATTTGCACATTTCCTCAGAGTGAGAATTTGAGGCCTTGGGACAGTCAAGGTATCTTCTATTTCTGGTCTATAAACAAAGAAAACTGAGACCACAAGTATCATAGAAGGAGCACGAACTTTGTCATTTAACTGCTCTGGGTTTGTATCCTGGCTCTATCTTAGAAAAGTTGCTTTGTTCTTCTGAGCCTCTTCTGTAAAATGAGACAATAGTACTAATCTTACAGTGATATGGTAAGAAAAAACTGAGATAATTAATGTTTGTAAAAACCTAACACACTTCACATAGTAAGATGTTCAATGCCTGTGGATATTGTCACCATTACTGCCAGGTAATTCAATGTCACCTGCTGGTCCTATAGAAATGCCTATATCTGTAGTAGCTGCTGCTGTTATTTGCACACAAATGCATACTGCATCATTGCTTGTCCTTGACAACTGTACTGTCTTAGTACTGGTATCTGAGGTTTGAACGTCCTTTTCTCATTAACTGGCTCTCTCATTAGCTGTCTTGGAGAAACCTCTAGAAAAGAAGGCTGGCAGAAATTATGGTCCCCCAGGGAATAAAAAGCTTATCTATTTCATTGATGACATGAACATGCCTGAGGTGGATGCCTATGGAACTGTGCAGCCCCATACCATCATCAGGCAGCACCTGGACTATAGCCATTGGTAAGAGCACACACAAAGACACTGGGGCTGGTGGGTGGGACAATTAAAGCAGGGCTGACGGCCAGTCATTATTCCACTGAAGCTGCAAACTTCAGTTTCATTCTGATGCCAGATTAGAATCCCCCTGGCAAATCCCATTCCTGGTGGAATTCTCCATTTCCTGGAGTATACTTTTAGACAGAGGCTTTACTACCTATGTGAAAAGAAAGTATAAAGCTCTCATCTCAGGAAAAAAAGCCTACTCTTTTCATCAATATTCATCTCAAAAGTTACCTTCCAAACACCCAAAGCATAATTAACCACCCCGCTTCCCTGACCATAGCACTGAGCAGCACTTCCATGGTAACACCTAACATACCATATAGTGCATCTGTATCTGAGGGTCTAAACAGCTTTAATCTCTTTAGAGCAATTTACAGGGTCTCATTATCTCTTGCAACAGTATAGTTTTATAGCAAAAGATCTGAACTTGCCAGAAGAAAAAAGAAAAGTCAGTGATTTGAGACCCTTTTGGCTCATCTTCCTACCTCACATTGAATGGGCTGCTGCAAAAGAATGGGGAGTATAAGGAGGGAATTCAGAGGGAACTACAGTTGCAATGGTAACCTGAGTTACCTTTCATTCATTCCTAAGTCTTTGTTGGATGCCTGCCATGTACAACCACCCACAATCTCCATACCAGCATCTGAGCAGCTGAACTATATATACTGGAAAAAAGAATCAGCCATGCTTACTAGTTCTACTTTGAATTCATGGTTGCAAACCTTAAACAGGAAATAGAAACTTCCTGGAAATTATACCCTATTGTTTTCATATGTTTACATTTCCACTCTCAGAAATATCTGTTTCATACCCTCTCCTCAAGCTTCCCACCTTACCTCAGCTGATAATCATATGCCATCTCTTTCTCTTGCTTCTGCATCTATACAACTTACTTGCATCCTCATGCATCCTTTTCTCCCTCTTCCTGCGACATCTTCCCTAAGGCTTAACCACCCACAAGCATCATGATTCTACTTTTTACTACCTCTTGAAATCCTCACTTTATTAACTTGTCCCCTTGTCTCCTTCACATCATTATCTAAACTTGTATAATTTCTTCAGTTGTCTTAAAAAATTATTTTCTAACTATTGCTCTGTCTCTCGTTCCCTGCATAACCAATATAATTTGTCTTCACTCTCTCATTTCCCACTCACTTTTCAGTGCACTGTTATTTAGTTTCTATTTTCTCTAGTTTACTAACTGTTCTTGCTCAAGTACTAACTGTACCTTTATTATGAAGTCCCACAGACCCTGTTAAATCACCATCATTATTATTCTCTCTGTAGCACTTGACATGGTTGACTGCCTTCTCCTTTTGGAAATACTGACTTTCTTTTCTTTGTGGGATGCTATGGGTCCCTGATTTTTCTCCTATCTCTTAGTCCATCTTTGTGGTCTCTTCTTCTTATGCTATTTCCATAAATATTGGATCCATCAGGATTTTGTTCTAGGCTCTTGTCTCTTCTGCATCTCTACCAATGGATCTAGACTTTTTTTTTAACCAAACACATGAATGATAGGGTAGCACATCACATGTCACCCTGACAATGCATTCACCTGACTAGGCCCTCACATGATTCTCACCTGTGGTTTCTGACTGTTCCAGGTATGATCGGAACAAGCTGTCTCTAAAGGAGATCATGAATGTACAATATGTTTCCTGTATGAATCCTACTGCAGGCAGCTTCACCATAAACCCACGGCTTCAGGTATGGGAGGAGCTGTAGTAATGTGGTCCTAAATACTGCCTTACCAGGGCTGATTTCACTTGATCATAAATAACATTGGTCCTTCCCCTGTCTAACCTTTTAAAGTGATAAATCATACCAGATGCTGACTCACATTTCTAGGAAGAGAGAGAAACTCATAGACCCAGAGCCATGAAGCTTTTACTTCCCTCTTCACAACAAGAAAACTTCAGAGAGATGAAATGACTCTCCCAAGGTCATGTGGATGCACTCAGGATAAGATTCAGATTTGGACTCAGATTCCCTGAGGCCAAATTCAATTCACGTCCTACTACCCCTTACTACATCTTTGACCCAAGGTCCAAAGCTCATTATTTTAGACTCAACATGAATTTGGGTTTAATGTGGAAAATGTGACCAGAATATAGAATTTGAAGCCCTTATAAGAATTCTTAATTGTTTTATCCAAATTCAGAAAAGATCACTTTTAGTCTGTGATAATGGATGTCTAACTTGGCCCTCCTCCACATGCCTGTTTCCTTGTACAGCGTCACTTCAGTGTGTTTGTCCTCTCCTTTCCGGGAGCAGACGCCCTGACCTCCATCTACAGCACCATCCTGACTCAGCATCTCAAGCTTGGAAACTTCCCAGCATCACTGCAGAAATCCATCCCCCAGCTGATAAACCTAGCCCTTACTTTCCATCAGAAAATAGCCACCACATTCCTACCCACAGCAATCAAATTTCACTATATCTTTAACCTCAGAGACTTTGCCAACATTTTCCAGGTGAGTTCATCTTCTCTGATACCCCCTAGAAGGTTTAGTGGTGTTCCATTTCCTCCCATTCTTTGTAAAATAATAATTAATGTCAAACTTTTAGCAAAGGCACAGTTCACATAGTTATAAACATAAACAGGTAAACAAAGTGTCATGGGCTCCATAATTTCAACAAAACAGAGTTCTGTTTGTTGACTAAATTATTTCTCAGTAAACAGAAACCATTTCTGAGTTGATTCCTTTGGGCTGGAGAAGACTCAGCATCTTGGTGATAATGTTCTATACTGATTCCAGCATGCCTAGAAAGGAAAATAGCACAGAAGAAAAAGTATACTGCAATCCCTGGTCATAAATTTATTGTTATTGGTATAAAAAAGAATGTCCCCAAACCATGCAGGATAGATCTGCTTGCTCCCTGAAGAAGCCATACTGTAACATTCCTAAGGCATCATCTGTCAACCCCTGGAATGTCTCTGTCCTAAATATTCCAGGTTCTTTTCCAGGCCAAAGCCATTTCAAATTATTCCAGCTACTTATACGATGGCCTTTTTTTGCCCATTGCTTCCAGTTGCCTGGCCCTCCACTATCAAAACTTCCAGAAGGCAATGTAGCAGACTCTGGCCCTCTCTTCCCCTTGGTCAGATACAGCATTCTCACATGGTGACATCCACAACTCTCCCATCCTGGACAAGAATATATACAAACTACTTTTCAGGGAACCTCTCCCCAAAATGGCACTGAGCCATTACTGAGGGAAGGATGCCTTTCACACCAAGCAGAGGTCACACCTGTAGGAAAATGTCAGTGAGATCAGGGAGTGAGGCATGATGCTCTGGAGGAACACATGTATTTGGAAATAATTACCCAGCCACTATCTGTGGAGCTAGGACTCTAGGGAACCTGAAAATAGCAAAAGTCTAGACCCTGAGGATATAAGGCCTACATGTTCCATGCAAAGCTCTTGACTGTAAGGGGCAGAAACCTTCTAAACATTAAAAAGTTCAAAGATAGAATAGCTATGCCTCAGAAAGTCTTACCACTGAGCCATATAGCAAAGTCAAGTTTCTGAGAACACAAGTAAGTGGGTTCAGGACAGCATTTCTGGTTGGATTACGTCTCTCCCAAATGTAACCTCAGTTAAAAATGAAGAAACAGAGACCCACAGGGATTATATAGATTTGCCTAAGACACACAGCCATCCAGTGAAGGAACAGGAACCAGAATCTAGGTCTTTGGGTTCCTTTCCGCCACATCATTCTGTCCTCTCATCTGTACTGCTGATAAGGAGAAGAAGCGTAAGATAGTTAAAGCAGCAAGAGAGACTCAGCTCCAAACCTATAAAGGTCACAGTTCCATAGCTCTCAAACCTGGATGATGGCAAAGTTGGTGCATGCCCACTCTTATCTCCCATTTATTGAATATTAATTAAGAAAGACATGTTTTATCACACAATCTCTCTCTTAAATTTCACTGCAGCATAATGAAGTTGGGACATTACCATCTTCCTTTTATAAGTGAAAAAAAATAAAGAAGTTAAAGTCATTTGATCAAATTCACATTGCTCATGGTGGCAGAACTAAAGGGAAAAGAGACATTAGCCTCTTTCACTAGAAGCACCATGTCACCTGTACAACCTGAAATTTATACTCATGAAAATCTTTGGGATACACATTATTATCCCAATTTAACAGAGACTCAGAGAAGTTATCAGCTAGTAGATGATAGCATAAATACTCATGGCAGTAGAAAAGTATAAATGATGTTAGTGGAATAACAAGTAGTCTAATCTGATGGCAACGGAGAGCAATATGGAGGGGTTGATTATAGGTGAGATTAGGAAGGTAATTTGAAAACAGAGTGGGCCCTCATAAAAAAACCTTACTTTAGTCTGTAATAATAGGTAATATTTATTGAGCACAATCCTAAGCCCTTCACATATATTAGCTAATAATTTAAACAGAACAACTACATAAGGTAAAATACAGATTATTTCCAATGTAGAAATAACTGCAGACAAATAAAATACCTTAACTTGATCTAAGACTCAGTAATTCAGACAGTCTCTACACTTCCCTCTGTCTTAAACAGGACAGAATTTGATAGTGCTCTGAGAAGCAGAAATCTTAACTGTTCCCATCTCAATGTTACATATAACTGTCTAAGATAGTGAAAAGTTTGTAACTTGACATGCTCACATTGACCCGGCCCTTAATTTTCACTCATCCTGAGAGTCTGGCTTTAACAGAGCTTATAAACTTCAACTGATAGCACACCTCACTGTAAAACACAGTCCTGGAAGTCAGGATTTCTGGTTGGTGCTTCTTCTTGCCTCCACATCTCATACATGGCTGATACCTCAGAGAGCTGAGGAGGAAGAGACTGAGAGATATGTGTGGGACTAAAGAGGCTTACTAAATTTTTTTAAAAATTAACTTTTATATAATATACAAGTAGAAAAGCACATAATTCATAAGCATATAGCTTGATTAATTGTCAAAAAGTCATCATACCTATGTAACCACAATTCAGATCAAGAAATAGAACATTCTTAGCATTCTTGAAGCCCGCCTTGGCTCCCTTCCATTCACTCTTTTGTCCACCTTCCAGGAGTATTGTCTGAATTTCTAACACCATAAGTTATTTTGGCCTGTTTTTGGACTTTATATAAATAGAAACATATGGTAAATATTTTATATGTTTGTTCAATATTACATGTGTACCTATACATATAATCATGTTGTTGGTAAAAAATAACAATAGCAACAATTTCTTTCTTTCCAGTCTTTAAAGTTTCTAATTTATTTTTCTTGTCCTACTGTGCTGATTGCAATTGCCTCTACAATGTTGAAGAGTGGTAGTAAGAATGACATCTTGTTGCATTCCTAATTTGAGTGGGAAATCTTTTAATAGTTGACCATTAAGTATGATGCTTGTTATAGGTTTTTTGTGGATACTGTTTGCCAGATTAAGAAAATTTCCTCCTTTTTATAGTTTGCTAAGAGTTTTAATCATGAATGTGTGTTGAAACATAACATGATTTTTATGTATTCGTTGAAATAATTATATTGTTTTCTCCTTTTTTCTGTGATAAATTATATTGATTATTTTTAAATGTAAGATCAACCTTGCACTTTTGAGATCAATTCAGTTTAGCTATTACATGTTAAACTTTTTATATTTTGCTGCATTCCATTTGCTATTTTTTCTGTATAATTTTTTACATCTATATTAATAAGATTGTCCTATAATTTTTCTTTCTTTTATTATTCTAAAGTTATAAAGTCCTCATAAAATATATTAGGAAGTGTTTCCTTTTAGTCTCCTCTCTGGAAGATTTTGCAACAGATTGTATTGTGCCTTCTTTAAGTGTTGGAAGAATTTACTGATGAAATACATCTGTATTTTTTTTGTGGAAGATTTTAAACTATGAATCAATTTCTTTGATACATATTAGACAATTCAGATTTTTTTTTATTTACCAGTAGTGACAAGATATTGATGTCATCTATTTATTTATTTTTTATTTCTCAACTACAACCGATATTCAATATTATATTATTGAATGTCTAATATAAAGTGTACAGCATACTGGTTAGATATTTATATGACTTATATAGTGATCCCCCCAAGAAGTCTTGCACCCATCTGACACCATGTATTATTATTATAATATTATTATAATATTAGTATGCCCCAGGCTATACTTTACATCCCTGTGACTGTTTTGTTAACTACCAATTTGTATTTCTTAATCCCTTTCCCTTTTTCACCCAGCACCTAAGGTCTCATGCCATCTGGCAACCATTAGTTTGTTCTTTATATCTATGAGTTTGTTTCTGTCTTGCTTGTTCATTTATTTTGCCTTTTAGATTCCATGTATAGCAAATCATATGATATTTGTCTTTCTCTGTCTAACCTATTTCACTTAACTCAATACTATCTAGGTTCATCCAACTTATAGGAAATAATAGGACTTTATTCTTTTTTATAGTCAAGTGATAATATTCATATGTGTGTGTGTGTATCTCACATTTTCTTTATCCACTCACCTTTTGATTGAAGCATTAATTCTATTTGTATTTAAAGTAATTATTAATAGATATGCAGTTTGTTTTCTGATTGTTTTTATAGTTCCTCTCTGTTCCTTTCTTATTCTTTTGCTCTCTTCTCTTGTATGTTGATGTCTTTCTGTAGTGTGGTGTTTGGATTCTTTTCTTTTTACTTCTTGAATATCTCTTGTAGATTTTTGGTTTATGGTTACCATGTGCTCATATATACCAAGCTATGTTTATAGCAATCTATTTTAAGTTAATGATTACTTAAGTTTGAACACTTTCTATAATTGCTACCATTTTTACTCACCTCTTCCACACTTATGTTTTTGTCATTTTTTTTACTTCTTTTGTGTATGTGTTTTTGTGTGTATTCCTTAAATTACTGTTATAATTACACATAATCTTAATTTTTCCTCTTTTTATTTTTATTTTTCAGTTAGAGTTGACATTCAATATTATTTTATATTAGTTTCAGGTGTGCAGCATAGTGATTAAACATTCATATAATCTATGAGGTGATTGATCCTCCCCAATTAGCACTCTACGAAATTATTACAATATTATTGACTATATTCCCTGTGCTGTAATTCACATCCTTGTGACTACTTTATAACTACTCATTTTTACTTCTTTATCCCTTCACCTTTTTTACCCAGCCCCACAACTCCCATCTGGCAATCATTGGTTTGTTCTCTGTATCTATGAGTCTGTTTCTGTTTGTTTGTTCATTTATTTTGTTTTATAGATTCCACATATAAGTAAGATCACATGGTATTTGTCTTTCTCTGTCTGACTTATTTCACTTAGCATAATACCGTAGATCCATCCATGTCATTTCAATGGTAAGATTTCATTTTTTTATGGCTGAGTAATATTCCATTGTATATATGTACCACATTTTTATTATCTAATCATCTCTTGATGGACACTTAGGTTGCTTCCATATCTTGGCTATTGTAAATTGCACTGCAGTGAACATAGAGGTGCATATATCTTTTTTATTTAGTGTTGAGCATTTTTTCAGATAAAAACCCAAAAGTGAAATTGCTGGGTCATAAGGTAGTTCTATTTTTAATTTTTTGAGGAACCTCCAAACTGTTTTTATAGTAGCTATACCAGTTTGCAATTCCACCAACAGTACACAAAGATTCCTTTTTCTCCATATCCTCACCAACACTTGTTATTTTAGATTTATTATATTGATGATAGCCATTATGATAGGTATGAGGTAATAGCTCATTGTGTTTTAATTTGCATTTCTCTAAAGTGGCACTGAGGATCTTTCCATATGTCTATTTACCATCCATATGTTCTCTTTGGAGAAATATCTATTCAGGTCCTCTGCCCATTTTTTAATTAGATTACTTAGTTTTTGGTTGAGTTCTAGTTCTTCATAAATTTTGGATATTAACCCCTTATCAGATGAATCATTGGCAAATATCTTCTCCCATTCAGCAGGTTTTCTTTTCATTTTGTTGATGGTTTCCTTTGCTGTGCAAAAACATTTTTGTTTGATGTAGTCTTATTAGTATATATATATTTTTCCCCCTTGCCTAAGGAGATACATCAGAAAAAAAATACTACTAAGAGCAAAGTCATAGAGTTTATTGTGTATGTTTTCTTCCAGGAGTTTTATGGTTTCAGGTCTTACATTTAAGTCTCTATCCATTTTGAATATATCCTTGTATTTGGGGTAACAAGGTGATCCAGATTAATTTTTCTTGCATGTATCTGTCTAGTTTTCTCAACACTATTTCTTGACTAGACTGTTTTTATCCTATTATCTATTCTTTCTACCTCCTTTGACATTCTTTAAATGACCATATAAGCATGGGTTTATGTCTGGGCTCTCTGTTCTTTTCCATTGATCTCTGTGTCTGTTGTTATGCCAATACCATGTTGTTTCGATTACTATAGCTTTGTAGAATAGTTTATCAGATAGTATGATACCTCCAACTTTGTTTTTCTTTCTCAAGATTGTCATGGCTATTTGTTTTTTTTTTATGGTTTCATATAAATTTTAAGATTATTTGTTCTACTTCCATGAAAAAATGCCATTGGTATTTTGATAGGGATTGCACTGAATGCAGATTGCTTTAAGTAGTATGGACATTTTACTGAGGTTAATTCTTCTTATCCATGAACACAGTATATGCTTCCATTTATTTGTATCCTCTTCAATTTCTTTCTTCAATGACATAATTTTCCAAGTACAGGTCTTTTACCTCCTTGGTTAATTTTATTCATAAGCAATTCATTGTTTTTGATGCAATAGGAAATAGGATTGTTTTCTTAATTTCTCTTTCTGATAGTTCATTATTAGTGTGTAAAAATACAACTGATTTCTGAATATTAATTTCATATCCTGCTACTTTACTGAATTTATCAGTTCTAACAGTATTTTTGGTGGAATCTTTAGGATTCTCTATATATACTATCATGTCATCTGCTAGTAATGATAATGTTACTTCTTCCTTTTCAATTTAGATGCCTTTTTTTCTTGTCTGAGTGCTGTGGCTAGGACTTCTGATACTATGTTGAATAATAGTACTGAAAGTGAGCATCATTGTGTCCTTTCTTATCTTAAGGAAAACACTTTTAGCTTTTCTCTGTTGAATATGATATTAACCATGGGTTTGTCTTATATGACCTTTATTATACTGAAGTATGTCCCCTTTATTTTCACTATGCAGAGAGTTTTTATCACATATGGATGCTGAATTTTGTCAGATGTTTTTTCTACATCTATTGACATGATTATATTTTTATTTTTTAATTTGTTAATGTGGTGTACCACATTAATTGATTTGTAGATATTAAACCAACTTCACATCCCAGGAATAAATCCCACTTGATCATGGTCTATGACCTTTTTAATGTATTGCTGAATTCAGTTTGCTAATATTTCATTGAGAATTTTTGCATCTATATTCATCAGGGATATCAGCCTATAATTTTCTCTTTTTTGTAATATCTGCCTGGTTTTGGAATCAGGGTAATGATGGCCTCATAAAATGAGCTTGGGATCCTTTCCCACTCTTGAATTTTTTGAAATCATCTGAAAAGAATAGTGTTAGTTCTTTGAACGTTTGGTGAAATTCACCTCTGAAGCATTCAGTTCAGGACCTTAGTTTGTTGGGAGTTTTTTGATTACTGAGTCAATTTTGTTAGTAGTAATTGATCAGCTCAGATTATCTGTTTCTTCTTGACTCAGTCTTGGAAGATTGCATGTTTCTAGGAATGTGTCCATTTCTTCCATATTGTCCAATTTTTTGGAATATAATTTATTGCTTATAGTATTTTCTTATAACTCCTTGTGTCTGTGGAGTCAGTTGTCTTTTATTTCTGATTTTATTTATTTAGTTTCTCTCTCCTTTTTTTGTGATGAATCCAGTTAAAGATTGATCAATTTTGCTTATTTTTTTCAATAGAAGCTCTTGCTTTTAATGGTTTTTTTAGACTCTATTTTGTTTATTTCCACTCTGATCTTGATTATTTTCTTTCTTCTACTAACTTTGGGCTTTGATTGCTGTTCTTTTTCTAATGCCTTTAAATATAAGGTTAGGTTGTTTATTTGAGATTTTTCTTGAGTCTTGAGGTTGGCCTGTATTGCTGTGAATTTCCTTCTCAGCACTGCTTTCTCCATGTCCCATAGATTTGTAGTTTTTGTGTTTTTAATTTCATTTGTCTTAAGATATATTTTAATTTCTTCCTTAATCTCATTGTTAACCCATTTAGTGTTTAGTAACATGTTGTTGAGCTTCCATGGATTTATGTAGTTTTTAGTTTTTCTCTTGTAATTAATTTTTTGTTTTATATTATTGTGATCAAAGAAGATGCTTGATATGATTTCAATCTTCTTAAATTTATTGAGACTTGTTTGTGACCTAACTTGTTTGTGGTCTCTTGGAAAATGTCCCATGTGCAATTGAAAAGAATATATATTCTGCCACTTTGGGGTGAAATGCTCTGTAAATACCAATTAAATTAATATGGTCTAGTGTGTCATTTAAAGCCACTGTTTTCTTGTTGATTTTCTGTCTGAAAGATCTGACCATTAGTGTCAATGGAGTGCTAAATGCCTCTGCTATGACTGTACGATTGTCAGTCTCTCCTTTTATATTGGTCAATATTTGCTTTACATATTTAGGTGCTCCTATTTGGTGTACATACATGTTTACTAAGTTATATCTTCTTTTTTTATTGATCTCCTTATTATTATATAATATCCTTTTGCTGTCTTTTATGAAAGCCTTTGTTTTAAAGTCTATTTGGCCTAATATAATTATTGCTATCCAATCTTTTTCTGTTTCCATTTACATGAGATTTTGTTTTCATCCCTTTACTTTTAATCTGTGTGTCTTTCAATCTGAAGTGAGTCTCTTATTGACATTATACATATTGGTCTTGTTTTCTTACCCAATCAGCTACCCTGTCTTTTAATTGGAGCATTTGATTATTTTACATTTAAATAATTATCGATAGGTACATAGTTACTGCCATTTTATTATTCATATGTATGTTCTCCCCCACCCCCATGTCATCTTCTTAAAGAAGTCCCTATAACATTTCTTGTAATACTGGCTTGGTGGTGATGAATTCCTTTAGCTTTTTTCTTTCTGGGAAGCTCTTTATCACACCTTCAGTTTTAATTGATAGCCTTTCTGGGTAGAACCATCTTGATTGTGGGTTCTTGCTTTTCATCAGTATGAATATTTTGTGCCAATTTCTTCTGGCCTGCAAAGTTTCTGTCGAAAAATCAGCTGACAGTCTTATGGGAATACCCTTGTAAGTAATTAGCTGCCTTTCTCTTATTGCTTTTAGGATTCTCTCTTTGTCTTTAACCTTTGTTGTTTTAATTATGAGTATGTAAGCCTATTTGAGTCATCTTTTAGGAACTCTGTGCTCCTGGACTTACATATCTATTTCCTTCTCCAGGTTATGGGAGTTTTCACTCATTATTTCTACAAATATGTTCTTGATCCCTTGTTCTCTTCTCCTTATGTTATCCTTATGATGAAAATGTTATGTTTGATGTCCCAGAGGTCCCTTAGAAGACTTTCCTTGGGAATCAAGGAAAAAATGGCATAGATGATAAGGGTTTTGTTCATCCCTCTTGCAACCAAATCAAAGTCATGACAGAAACATGGAGCAAATAGCAAGCAGAGTTTCCTGGGGTCTCAATGAACAGAAGTACTACCACTAGGAAGAGAAATAAGAAATCACTCTACAATAGTAGAAGGTAGGAAGGGGCAATGATGCAAGAGCTGCTGCATGGGACAGAGGCTACAGCAACTGCAGATACCTCTTAAAGGGGCTGTGTCTACAAGTAGACTTTTGGATGACAGACTTGCTCACTTTGAGAACTAGCACCAGATTGGCTGCTCATGGGGGCATCAGGGACTTACAGGGGACACTGAGTTGTTGAAGCGAGGGCCAAAGAAGAGGCTCTCTCCTAGGCAGAAGTGCTGGTGGTATTTATTGTTCCTCTGTTGAGCCCTCCCACTCCTAGTGTGCAGATGCAGTGCTGCCATAGTTGAGATATCATCAAACTAGATAACAGAGGTCACTTCACCCAGAGGATTCCCTGAAACTCTGTCTCCCCCAACTTATGGCCCCAACCAAGCCACATCCAGTTGTGTCTTTGGTGAGTCCAGTGCTCCTTACTGAGCCAATTCCAAGACTCACACTGGTGGCAGCTGGCTTCCATTTCTAGTGTGACCTCTTGAAGCAACTATAAGCACCGCATCTGTGGATTGCTTGCTGAATCTTAAAAGGTGGCCCCAGAGGGGCACAGGCTGGGGCTAAACTTGGCCTGCAGCTGAACCCCTCTCAGGACTGTGTTGCTGAACTTCTAATACACAAGGCCACACTAATAAGACCGGGAGACTTAGGAACTTTGCTTAGTACATAGAAACAGACACAGAAAGGTAGCCGAAATGAGAAAACAAAGAAGCAGAAACTATATGAGAGAACAGAACAGAGATCCAGAAATAATGGAGTCAAGCAAACTAACAGATACAGAGTTCAAAGTATTGGTTATAAAACTGCTCAGTGAACTTAAGGAAAGTGTAGATGAACTCATTGAGACCTTTAATAAAGAGATTAAAAAAAACATGGAAATGGAAATCATAAAGAAGAAGCAGTCAGAAGTGAAGAACACATTATCTAAAATGAAGGATATATGAGAGGGAATCAACAGACTGGATGAAGAAGGGGATTAAATCATTCATATAGAGGATGGGGAAGCCAAAGACACTCAATCAGAATGGCAAAAAAAAATTAAATAAATAAAAGCCAAGACAACAGTAATAATTTAAAGAGTCTATGGGACACTATTAAATGTAAAATATTCATGTCATAGTGTCACCCAAAGGAAAACAAGTTGAAGAGCTATTTGAAGAAATAATGATAGAAAACTTCCCTCACCTGGTGCAAGAAATAGACAGACAACCCCAGAAAATTCAGAGAGTCCCCAAAAATATGAACCCAAAGAGGCACACACCAAAACACATCATTATTAAAATGCCTAAGATTAAATTCAAAGAGAGAATCTTAAAAGCAACAAGAGAAAAAATTCGTTACCTAGAGGGGAGCATCTGTAAGACTGGCCACTGATTTCTCAAAAGAAACTATGAAGGACAGAAGAGTTTGACACAAAATATTCGATGTGATGAAAACCCAGAATCTACAACCAAGAATACTTTATCCCGCAAAGCTATCATTTAGAGCCAAAAGACAAATAAAGAGCTTCCTGGGCAAAAATAAGTTAAAGGAATTTATTAAAACCAAGCCAGTATTACAGGAAATGTTGGAGGGACTTTTTTAAGAAGAAAAAACGTGTATCAAAAACATGAATAAAGAATGGTAATAACTGCATTCCTATTAACAGCTACTTTAAATGGAAAAAAAATTAAGTGCTCCAACTAAAAAAAAATAGAGTGGCTGAATGGATAAGAAAACAAAACCCCTACATATATGCTGCCTATAAGAGACTCACTCCAGATTAAAAGACTCACACAGACTAAAAGGAAGGGGGTAGAAAAAGATATTGTCTTGTTGGACCCAGAGGGTATTGTGCTGAATGAAGTAAGTCTGATAAAGAAAGACAAATACCACTTGATTTCACTACATATGGAACCTAAAGAACAAAATAATCAACAACAACAACGATGGAAACAAACTCATAGAGACAGAGGGTATTTTGAGGGCTGCTAGATAGGAGAGAGTTTGGGAGAATGGTGAAAAAGGACAAAGGGATTAAGTACAAATGAATAGTTATAAAGTGTAGCATAAGGAAAATAGTTAACAATATAAGGGGAAGAAGGTACTAGACTTAGTGGGGTGATCACTTTGTGAGATATAGATCTCTAATCATTATACTGTATAACTAAAACCAATATTGTATGCTAACTATAATTGAAAAAAACTCATTGAATTGTACATTGTAAATATGAGCAACTAGTTGTCTATTATATTTCAATAAAGCTAGATAAAAAAAATACTTCATTTTTTTGGATTCTTTTTTCTTTTTGCTGTTCTGATTGAGTGTTTGCTGCTATCTTATCTTCCAAATTACTTATTTGATCGGCTGCTTTATCTAATCTATTGATTTTTTTCCTGTATATTTTTCATTTCAATAACTGTAGTTCTTCATTTTTGACTGGTTATTTTTTATGTTTTTCATCTCTATTTTTGTTTTCTATCTCTTTATTGAAGTTCTCATTGAGATTATCTATTTATTCCCTAAGTTCATTGAACATTTTTATAGCTACTGTTTTGAATTCTGTATCTAGTAGTTTGCTTGCTTCCATTTCCTTCAGGGTTTTTTTTTTTTTTCTGGTGTTTTCTCTTGTTCTTTCATTTGGGATATGTTTCTTTGTTTTATCATTTTGGCTGCTTCTCTGTTTCCATTTCTATGTATTTGGTGGATTTGCTATATCTTCCAGCCTGGGCCCAGGTGGCCTTATGTAGCAGGTGCTTTGTGTGGCCCGGTCATGCAATCTTTCTGGTCATCTGAGCCAAGTGTTTCAGGAGTGTCCCTTGTGTGGGTTGTGTTTGCTCTGCTGTCGCAGTTAAGCTTTGATCGCTCTTGGCACATCAGTGGATGAGATTGGCTCTCTAGCTGGGCATGAGGCTCTCTTTGGGGACTGACCCCATGGAAAGGGATTCTCTCCAGTGGTTTCACGTACCTATTGAGACCACTCTTTGGTTGTGCCACTAGGACTAATCAGATGGTGCTCTGTTGTTAAACACCAGCCTCCGGGTGTGTTGGTTCTGGGGTTCCATGGGAGAGGCTTCCATGAAGGTCAAGGTCAACTGCTGCCTGTGACTGGCCCGGGGCTACTTGATAGGAGCTACAAGGCAATCTGTGGTTGGTTTCTTCTTGTGCTGGACCCGAAGGCATATATGAGAGACCATGCTGCATATCAAGGAGAGCTGCCACCAGCACCAGGCTTGGGGCAGCTTAGCAAGTGGTACAGGGCACTCTAAGGCCTGAGGCTGCCTGCCAGCTTTCCATAAGGCTCAGTAGCTGAAAGAGCTTCAGACAGTATGAGAGTTGTGTGAGGTGGGTACCCAGGGAGCTATCAGGGTGAAATGAGCGGTGTTCATCAAATTAGCAGATTCAGATTTGGTGCCAGTGCTGAGACTGGCCACTTGCAAAAGTCTCAGATCACACCAAGGCCATTTGCCACCTGCCTTGGGCCTGAAGACCCCCAGGAAATACTGCAGCTTGAGCCAGGGCTGATTGCTCACCACCAGAAGTATCTCTGGAGGCACTCAAATTGAGGCCTGTTGACTGCCGCTGAATGAGCCTCCTGCCACAAGGGCAGGGTGAGGTTTGTTGCCTAGCCATGAATATTCCTCTGGTAATTCATGAGTGGGGTAGGGTGGGTTACCAGGGAGTTGCCAGAGTGGATTGAGCAAGAATTCATCAGGCCAATGAAGATTCAGATTTGGTCATGGGGGAGAGCTCAACACAGGCAAGATGACGCCTGCCTGTAGGATGCACAGGAAGAGGGTGCAACACAGAAATAATGGCAGCTGTCCCTCCAGCCCTCTCCCTGAAGACACAATTTAGTCTTTCCAGTCTTATACCACACAATTTGTCTCTGGTGCTTCCAGAGCTGTTATCCCTCTGCCAGAGGCCAGGGTGATTGCCTATGAGCCAATGAGTCTGTGTGGGCCTTTTAAGAGGACATCTGGGTTTCCAGCAGCCTTCTGTCTCACCCGAATAATTGAAATCCCCACTGATCTTTACAGTCAAATTTTGTGAGGACTCCTCTTCCCAGCACTGGAAGGCTGAGCTAGGGACCCAGGCATGAAGCCAGGACCCCCTGCTCCTCTGGGGGAACCTCCATAGATAGGATATCCCTCCAGATGTTCAACTGCTACCCATGGGTGCAGGAGTCAACTTGTTTTGCATTCCTGTCCCTCCTATCAGTCTCAGTGTGGCCTCCTCTTTACATCCTTAGATATAGTATGTAGTTCTGTTTAGCTAGTCTTCAGATGGTTGTTCAGGTTGATCTATAATATAGTTGTAATTTTAATGCAATCATGGGAGGAACTTATTTACTTCTTCTGCCATCTTGACTAGAACTCCTATTGTTTCCTTTTAACCTTTTACTTGCTTTAGTATTGGTTGATCCATACTTATTTCTTAAAATAAGTTTTCAAACCCTTAGTATTTACTTCCTTTTAACCTTTTACCTTTTACTTGCTTTAGTATTGGTTGATCCACTGCTTTTATTATGTGTTTGCCATTGTCAGTGAGAATTTTTTTTTTGGCAATATATTCTTATTCATATTTTTTATTATTATTTTCTTCTTCTTTAAAAAGTTTCTTTAACACTTTTTATAATACTTGTTTGGTAGTGATGAATTCCTTTAACTTTTCCTTATCTGAGAAGCTCTTTCTCTCCTCCAATTTTAGATGATAGCTTTGCTGGGTAGAGTAATCTTGGTTGTAGGTCCCTGCTTTTCTTCACTTTGAATATTTTGTGCCGGTCCTTCAGGCCTGCAGAGTTTCTGTTAAGATATCAGTGACAGTCTTATGGGAACTCCCTTGAGGGTAACTAACTGCTTTGATCTTGCTGCTTTTAAGAGTCTCTCTTTGTCTTTAATTTTGTGCATTTTAATTATAATGTCTCAGTGTAGGCCTCATTGGATTCATCAAGAAATTCTGTGTTTGGAACTCTCTGCACTTCTTACATTTGTATGTCTATTTCCTTCACCAAATTAGGGAATTTTTGTCATTATTTCTTAAAATAAGTTTTCAAACCCTTAGTTTAGTACCACTATTATGTGAATGTTGTTAGATTTGACATTGTCCCAAAAGTTCCTTAATCCAGCCTCATTTTTTTTTAAATCCTGTCTTATTTTTGCTGTTCTAATTGACTGTTTTCCATTATCATATATTCCAAATCGCTGATTTGATCCTCTGCTTTATCTAATCTTCTATTGATTCCATCTAAGGTGTTCTTCATTTTAGTTATTGTATTCTTTATGTCTGACTGATTGTTTTGTGGTCTCTCTCTCTCTCTCTCTCTCTCTCTCTCTCTCTCTCTCTCATCTACCTCTTTGTTGAAGTTCTCACTCAGGTTATCTATTTTTCCCCTAAGCTTATTGAGCATTCTTTTAATGAGTGTTTTGGATTCTGCATCTGGTAGATTGTTTGACTCCACTTCATTTAGTCCTTTTTCTGGAGTTTTGACTTGTTTTTTCTATTAGGACATGTTTGTCTCCTCATTTTGGCTGCCTCCCTATTTTGTTTCTATGTATTAGATAAATCTGCTATATCTCCCAGTCTTAGCAGAGTTGCCTTATGAAGTTGGTCTCCTGTGGGGCCCAGTGACACAGTCTCCATGGTCACTTAAGCCAGATGTTTCAGGGATGTTTTTTGTGGGTTATGTGTGCTCTCCTATTGTAATTGAGCCTTGATTGCTATTGGCACATCAGTGGGTAGGACAAACCCTCGGGCTAACTGACTGTGAGGACTGGCCAAGACTGCAGTAGATAATGTGTTGTGCAGGGGCTGACCCCATAGAGGATTCACTTTAGTGGGACTCTTGTGCCTGCCAAGTTCATTCTTTGGGTGTGTTGTTCATGACATTAATTGTGTAATGCTCTGAAGCTGGCTACCAGGAGTATTGGTTCTGGAGCCTCTTGAGAGGGGCTTCAGTGCAGGCCAGGATCAGCAGCTGCCTGTGTCTGGGTCAAAGTCACCTGGCAGGATATACAAAGTAAACTGTAGTTGGTAGTTTTCTATGCTGACTTCGAGGCACCTGGGAGTGATTATTCTGGATACCAAGGCCAGCTGCCACTAGTGGCAGGCTTGGGGCTGCTTAGCAAAAAGTATAGGGCATACTGAGGCCAGCCACTGCTTGTTTAGGATTTGTGGACCTTGGAGAGATATTAGGAAAATCTGCAGAAGCAGAGCAGACCCAGGCCAGCAGCTTGTGTGGATTAGCATCTGGGTCAGGCAGGGTCTCAGAGAATCACCAGAGTAGGGCGAGAGTGATGTTAACCCAGTTAATGGAGACTCAGACTTGGTGCCTGCCTGTGCCTGCAGGATGGGTGGGGGAAGGGCTCAACAAAGGAACAGTGGCACTTGTAGGCACTTTAGCTGAAGGGCTGCCCCTTCAGTCTTCGACCTGAATCCAGACAATTCAGTTCCTTCCTGTATGTCTCTGGCACTTTTTGACTGCTGTCTTTTCTCTGGAGCTTAGGGCAAGTGAGTTTGTACTGAGGCCCTTCAAGAAGATGCTTAAGTTTCCCCAACCTCCATCTCACCCAGACTGAATCCCTGATGATTTTTACAGTAAGGTGTTATAAGGACTCTTCTTTCAGGCACTGGTGCTTTGGGCTGGGGAGTCTGCTGTGAGGCTGGGACCTCTGCTTCCTCAGTGGGGACCTCTGCAACTGAGATATCCCTTCTGATTTTTAACCACAATACATGGATTAAAGTCTTCATCTCTGCCCCTTCTACCAGTCTTGACATGGCTTCTTCTCTATATCCTTAATTATGAGTTCTGTTCAGCTTGTCTTCAGGTGATTTGCAAGGGTGGTTCTATAATTTAGTCATAATTTTGATGTGGTCATGGGAGGAGGCAACCACAACATTTATCTACTCCCCCAACTTTGATGTCATCGATTTCTAACTTATTGGCATAAAATTGTTGATAATATCTTATTATCTTTTAACTATCTGTTGTATCTGATATTATGTTTTTTTTCTTATTCTGGATATTGATTATGTGTGCCTTTTCTGTTTTTTATGTTTATATTCTATCAGCCTTTCTAGATAGTTTTCAATTGTGCTAATCTTTTTTAAAAACCTGAAGTTACCAATATTATGTTTTTTGGTTTATTTTGTGGATGTCTCTATTTGATATGTTTTTATATTATTAATATTTACTCTTTTTTATATACTTCTTTCTTGCTATTTACTTTGGATTTGGGATTAGTTTGTTCTTTTCTAACTTCTTGACATGGGTATTATGATCATTGTCAGCCTTGCTAGTATAGTGCCCCTCTTCTTATTATTAAATGAACTTCTTTACATCTAAAATTGGCTCTTTCTTTAATGTCAACTTTGTATGATATTATTACGGCTAGTTTATCTATTTTTAGTATTTTTATGCTATGTTTTCCAGCTTCTTATTCCAGCTTTTTTATATTTCTGTATTTAAGATATGTCTCCTATAGGCAGCATATAGTTAGATTCTTTAAAAATCTAGTCTGATAATTATTGTCTTTTAATTTAAAAATTTAGCTCATTTATATTTGATGTTATTTTATATAATATATTTATGATTAAATCTACTTTATATTTGCTTTCAACATATCTTATCTATTCTTTTCTTTTTCCTATATTTTATTGAACTAATTATACATTTTTTTATTTTTTATATTCTCCCTCTCTTAGTATGCTATACATGTTTTTACTATTCATCTAATGGTTACCAAATGCATCACCTTATTTTTTTCTTTTATAAATCAGTATTTTTATCAATTACCATACAAAGAAACTTAGAACAATTTACCTCCCATCAGTGTTTATGCTATTGTTATTTATTTTAATTCAGTGTATGTTGAAATTGTATACTACATCAATACGTTATTTTTAAGTCAACATTTACTTAGATTTACTCACATATTACTCTTCCCATTGATCTTTTATTCCTGCTGCATTTCTGTTTTTCCATTTAGAATAATTTTCATTCTGCTAAGAGAATTGCTTCTGAATTGGCAAATGTCTGAAGATGAAAAATGGTGACCAATTTTGGGTCAATCTCTCTTGCTTCTGTTTCTCTAGTATCTTAGCCCATCAAGTCCTCACTGCCTTGGTTACTCTCTAATGCCTCTAAATAAAGATAAAACTTTAAAAATAATTTTGTAATTTTGTACTTGACTTCAGTGGGCTGGTTCATGATCTTCTATTCTGCCATTAGTGAAAGTAGAAATGATGGAGGTTCTTGCTATGTTAGAGTCCTTCAACTAAAGGACTCAACATTAGTACATTTATTCCTTCAACAAGCAGTCACTGATAATCTTGTATATGTCAGGAACCATGCTAGATGCTAGTAATACAATGATTAAAACAAACCACAGTCAAAATGAAATGTCTCAATCTCCCTGCCTATGAGATGCTCATCATGACCTAGGAGAAGCAAAGCTGTAAAAAGAAAAATAACTTCAGAAACTAATAATTCTCTTATAATAGATATTTATATATAAAGCATTATATGTGGTACATCAGAGGTAGTAATGTTAGAGAGGAAATGAGATGTCATGGAAGACTTTAATAAATGGATATAAATTGATCTAGACCTTGAAATACTAGCCTAATAAGCAAAGAAAAAAGCATGAAGACACAGAAAGTATGTAGGGTCAGAAAGTAGTTTGAATGTTGTAAAACTGAAATCTAGATTTTATGAGAAGCAGTAATAAGCGTGACCATGAGGAAGACACTAGTAGTCATGTTATGACCAGAACTTTCTGCCATGATGATGAATCTTAGAATTATTCTGTCAATAATGAGGAACCCCTTTTTCTTTAAGACAAGAAAGAAAGCAATGAAGGGGAATGCAGAAATAAATGAGTTTGAAGTTATAGGATTTGTTAAGATTGTTGAAGGCATCTAATCTTAGTTGTCTTCATTTTTTCAGTGAAAAAGAAAGCTAAAATTTTGGCTAATAGTAACTGATGTAACAAGAGATATTTGAAAAGAGTAGTAAATATCTGGAATAATTCCTGTGGTATATAGGAAAGAGAATCTACTAGAGATCAATGGAATGGTGACCTGCAAAGATTAGCTATTTTCATTTCAGCTATTTGTCTTTCTTATTTTACATAAGCAGTTGTCACTTGGACTAGCTTTCAAAATGGCATTTATGGAATGGAAATACGGTAGAGGGAGAAGCCACCTCTCCCCTCACTGTAGTGATTTGGAATGTAGTGATTAAAATTCCAGGCTCTAAGATCAGACAAAGCTGATTTCAAAACCTTTTGTTTTGAACTAAGGCCATTTACTGTCCGACATTGGGCGTGCTTCCTATTTTTCTGATTCCCAATTTCTACACTATGCAAAATAGGTATATTATAAAAATTATTTTATGAGATCATCATTATGGTTTAATGAGCTTTGTCTAGCAAAACATCTAATCCAGTACCTATCACATAACTGGCTTCAATAAATTGTAGCTGTTGTAGTTTTAAATTTGTATTCATGTTTTTTGTTTGTTTGTTTTGTTTATTCTCTTTAAAGGGCATTCTTTTCTCCTCAGTGGAATGTTTAAAATCTGCACAGGACCTAGTAAAACTCTATCTGCATGAATCAAATAGAGTTTATCGGGACAAGTTGGTGGAAGAAAATGACTTTGATCTTTTTGATAAAATCCAGACAGAAGTGGTCAAGAAAATTTATGATGTGAGTATTGCCCTGAGATTTTTTTGCATTTGAAAAATAATGATAATTATGCAGATGTTCACCCATTAATTGGAGAAAATCAGAGATTAGATAAGGAAAGAAAGATATATTATTACTATTTCTCTGAGGTGAAAAGTACTGCTATAAGAAAATATGAATTAATCATAGAATCTCAGTGTTGAAAAGGTCTATGGAGAGCATCTGATCCAAACTCTCCTTTTGTACTAACTTTTCAATGGCATTTCCCAGATTTGTCATCCCAGTTGATTCTCCAGCATCCTTGGAAATGTACAATCTCATCTTTTCCAAGGTAGCCATTTTAGAACTGTGAATTACTGGAAATGTGGAACAGTTTTGAAATTTGGAAATTTTGGAACAGTTTTAAAGACTTTAACTTTCTTATAATGATCTAAAATTTATCTTCCTGTCTGCTAATCCTAGGTCTGCATGACAAATCTTCAAATATTTGAAAACCATTCATCCTTTCCTTCCTAGGTCTTCTCTTCTCTAAGTTAAATAACCTCTGCTTTTAGCCATTTCTGACATGGCTTGTTTTCAAACTGAGAGTAATTTGACATCATCTTGATGACTCTTCCGTCAGTTCTCCCCTCTGAAATCATGGTGCCTAAATTTCATCACACAGCCCAATTAAGCTCTGACCAAAAGCAAGATCATCATTCTTCTCTTTTTATGTTATAACTTTGTTAAATTCCCCACAACTAACACTGAGCTTTCTGTTGACCAAAGTCTGTATTTTCCACACATACTGCTTGGCTGTCCTCTCTTGAACTTAAAAAATAAAATCTAGTATTTAGTTTTCTAAAATGTGTCCTGCTAAATAGTTGTTACCACCATATACTCCTTTGAAAGAAGGTATCTATGATTTCTCAAGGTCAGAAAGTATATTACATTTCTCTTTTAGAAATTCACAGTATATTCAACACATGAAATCCCTGAAAATATTTAATAACCATGATTCATATATTATTTCCAACGTGTATTGAACTCCACAATTCTTTTCCCTTTATAAAACCTATTAATAGTTTTCAGAATAAATGGTCCATAGAATATGCCTTGGAAAGCACTGTTACATAAACACACCCTAAGATCACATTACATTTCTTAGTATCAAAATTCCCCACAACTAACACTGAGCTTTCTGTTGACCAAAGTCTGTATTTTCCACACATACTGCTTGGCTGTCCTCTCTTGAACTTAAAAAATAAAATCTAGTATTTAAATGTTTCAAGTTGTCCCTATGCTCACTTGTTAGGTTTAACTCCATATTTTTTCTATAAGATCCTGGCTCTATCTCTGTAAATATTTACAGTCCATCCCAATCTATATGACAGCCTTTTGAAAGTTTGGACAACATTTTAAGTAACTTATCTTGGGCTGCTCTTTACTAATCCAAACACCCCGAATTCCTCCACATGTGCCATCATTTTTATATGGTTTGATGTTCAACACTCTTACATCTTAGATACTCCTCTCTGAGCATTGTGGCATTCGCCAGTTTATGTATTCATTGTTAGCTCTGCAAATGAGCCTTGACTGTATTCTTAAATTGGTCTAAGCTAGTACTTCAGTGTGACAACACAAGTCTTTGAAATGGAGTTTCTTACATGGGTCTGTTACTAAGGACACATTCTTTTAATCACAGACCTAGATATAATTGATACTGTCATTATCCTTCCCCAACATTTGAAATGCCAGCCTGAAGCACTTTTAACTGCACCAAATTTTGGTATTTTTTTAAAGAAAATTTGCCAAAGTTCCACCAAAGAAGTGCTACAGTACAGTTTCTACCATTAAAAGCTTAAAGTTCTCTGATTTGTGGCCCATATGTGATATGGTGTTGTTACTAAGAAATCTTGGATTCACCGTGTGCGTTGATTTTCTCTCTCCCTTCTACACAGTCTGGCTCTAGTCATAAAATTAGAGACAGACTTATTTTATTCATCAAAAAGTCTTTGTAGACCAGGCTTTGTACTTTCATTGTTCTTTATTAGATCATTAGTATAAATTTATTGCCATCAGGACTGATTCCCAGTATATTAATTAATTTTCAAACTGGGTATATGTACTCCCACATCACTTTCCCACATGTTTTCCTCAACTAGCAAGAATGGCTCTTCTCCATTACATTAAATTTTATCCAAATGTCTGGATATTTTTTGTTAATGCTTGGCAAAGCCAGAATAGCTGAAGAGTTTTCTATGGCCCTGAACTACCTTCAAAATATAATAACTCTTTGATATTTAAATCTTTCTACTTCTTTCTTATAACCAGGCAGCAGTCCTGGTTTCTCTATAAATGTTACTGATATCCTCACTTTCCCTCCATTAGGTTTAATGAATCTTGTCCCTTGAGCTTAAAAGTCTAACCCACAGTGCCCTTTTGCCCTGGACAATGCCCTACTGGTGAATAGCATGCTGATTACCTCTTTTCAAGTGGATCTCCCAGTTTGACCTTTAGGAGAAAAGAATGGCAGGTAGGGACAATTGCTTGTACTGGTATAAATTTTTACTTATGCATTAGAAAACCTATTCTTTCTTGGACTTGCTTCTTCTACAATTCTTCTTACTCTTGAAATCTCTTGTATTTAGGTTTTGATGAGTAACTAGCTCCTTTCTAATTTTTTTTTAAAAAGCTGCATCTTCAATACTTAGAGAAAAGATTAGTGTTAAAGGGACATAGACTCCATATCTTATATCTTCTAGTTAATTGAGTTATACTAGGTACTTATTAAACATAAGATTTGTCCTGGAGACAACAGTTGACGCAAAATACGCCCAAATTCTTATGAAACTTTTATAAACAGGGGATTCTACTGAAAATGCTTTAGGATTATCATGACTTTATAAACAAACCAGTTATCTAATGATGGCTGGTGGCACATTCTTCCGCAACAAAACCCTTCTATGCTAAGTTTATAAAGTTGGGACTGGCATCCTATAGTGTGCAACATCACAGGAAACAAAAAAGAATGTTTTGATGGCATTGCTGTGGATTGGGGAGTAAGACATGTTGGAATGGGGAGATGAGGACACTGGGTCATGATCTCCTTCAACCAGCAATGGTTAAAGAGCCTCTGCTAAAGGAAATCCACTCTCGTGTCCCCATCTACTCCTCTGCTCAGACATGGGCTCTTATTGTATGTGTGTGGTGGGTATCTCCCACTTTTCATTTCCCACCTGCAGTCCAGAAGATAAAACAAAAATTATCCATGACTTTGTGGTGCTGATAAACAAATATTAAACATCCACTTTAGAGGGCTTCTCAAGAGGAAGGAATTGTTGAAATCAGCACTGATATTTAATTTTTAGGGAGTGTACAGAGAGAAAAAGGTAAATCTAGTGTCTCTACTCTTTGTGGAACCAGAATTGAGAGTCAGTAAGAAGTGTCCTTGTCTCTGTGTCTCATTGCCAGGATATTGAAGAGACTATGGAGCAGACCCGAAGCCTGAATATGTATTGTCACTTTGCTAATGGCATTGGCGAGCCCAAGTACATGCCTGTACAATCATGGGAACTTTTGACCCAGACTCTGGTGGAAGCTTTGGAGAACCACAATGAAGTTAACACAGTGATGGACCTCGTTCTCTTTGAAGATGCCATACGCCATGTGTAAGTGTGCTTCTCTCATTTCCTTTTTCAGTTGCTTCCTCTTCCCAATGTCAAGGGTCTCATTTAGGCATTTGAGGACACTTTGATAAAACAGTAAAGCAGCTACTGAATCTTCCATGGAGATCAAGATGGCCGCTGCTAGAGAAGCAGCAGCTGCTTCTGCCACAGCTTTAAGGAGCATCACAGTGCTGAACTCAGGCAGAACAGAATTAATTTTCTTGTCTGTCATTTACAATCCTTGGACTTGATCATGGTGACACCAAGGGAAAATTTGAGATCATAAAAGAAGCACCAAAAAACTCAAGACCAGCATTCCCACCCCATACTAAGTTCAAGGACAAGTTTTAAGATAATAAGATTGAAGTTTTTTATTTAAGTACATATTTTACAAGTTGAATATCCTTTTAAGTGTTGTTGCTATTGAATGAGTAACTGAAGTAGTTGTCAAGTCTTCTAGATAATTTATACCACATGAATGCCATCGCTTACTGCTTTTTACATTCCCTGTCTGAGTCTCATTTACCACCCCTCCCTGCCTGGTCCAATCCTTCCAACCTATGCCCTGGTACTCATTGTCTTCAGCAGCAAAATCTACTTCATCTTCAACTTCTCTAAACTATACCTTCATTAATAAATTCTAGCTGAAATCTGACTGACTCTTGAGTTGAGAAAAGTTTTTTCTTTCTCATTTTATGTACCTTAGGGCCTAGAGAGAAGTAAGTAAAACTTTTTACCCACACCTCACTCCAATGGCATGTTTAAATAATTTATCCTTTCAGTATTCATAGACTCCAGTTTTTTGAAACACAAGTAACTGGACTTTTATACTCATTACCTCTCCTGATTACTGACATCTTCTGGCAACCAGTTACTCTCCATCATTTGCCAGTGACCTTGGTACTGGAACCATCCTCCTCTCCTCAATCATATCTTTCTTTATTCCTGGCATCTGTGTAACACCTTGTCTCTCTGTTCCTTGGCCTCCTTAGCTCCAGTGATCTTGTTACCTATCCCACTTCAGCTACTCACTCACATATTCCTAACCTAGAACCTCCATCATCAATAATGGACCCACTTCCAAAATCTCAGTCTCAAACTTCCCACTCTCAAACTTGCACCTCATACCTTTCCACTTACCTGCTCTTTTTCATTCCAGCTATTCTTAAATTTTATCAATACTTTATTCATGGAGTCAACTACTTTCTCAAATTTCTTTATCCCTTTGTTATCATGCCTTACTTTCTTCAACCACTATAGACTACATCATCCCAGTTCAAGCTTCCCTAACTTTCTGTCATTACATCCAGGTGACAAAACCCCACTATAGTTACATCCCACTATCTTTTATGCCATGTCTTCCCCTAAGCATGTGAAAATTATTGAAAAAAAAAATCCCTACCATGTTGACTTGGTTTGCTCCAGATTTTCAGCCACAAATGTCAAATGAGCCCTCAACTTTGCTACAAATCCTCCTCCACTACCTTTTCTGGCTTCCTTATACTGTGATGAATGCATCACACTTTTTTCTTCTCTTCTAAAACTTTTAACATCCTTCTCCTTTCTTTATTCATGGTTAATGAGCACATCTTTTATTTTGCTGACATAATGAAAGCAACTAGAAGAGAATTCTCTTATCTCCCTGCCATCAAATCTCACAGCTTATCTGGATTCCTTCCACCTGCATTCCCCACACAAATACTGACTTTCCTACCATTTCAGTTATTGTTCATACCTAAGGCCAATTCCTCCACATATGCATTGAATCTCCTCTCCTCTCACTTCTCAGTCACTTTATCCTTTCCTACAATTATCTATCCTCTTCCCTCCTCCCCCTCCTTTTCTCTTAACTTCACTCTCTTCTCCTCCCTTAACTCTTCTCTGTCTCTCTATCTCTCTGTCTCTGTCTCTCTCTTTTTTTTCTTTCTCTCTCTCTTTTCTTCCTTTCTTCCTTCTTACCCCATCATCATTAATCCACTAATTTCTGGATCATATGCATTAACATATAAACATGCCATATTATCATTTACTGAAAAACAGTAAACTATTCTTGATTTTATTTCCCTTTTCATCTACTACCCCATTTTCATCTACTCCTATTTACAACCAAACATCAAAAGGATATACTTGTCATACTTTCTCATTTCTCATCCTCTTGCTAAATTCAGTTGTCACTGCTGGGTCCTTTCCTTATATTACTTGACTTCCTCTGCATTCATCATGATTAACCACTCTGTTTATATTTATCCATCTACTTAATACATATTTATTAATTAGACAGTCTTAATATGAGTTCAAAGATCTTTGTCTTTTTCACTGCTTAATCTCCAACACCTAAGACAGTATCTGGAACATAGCAGATACTCAACAAAGATTCCTAGTATGTCATGCAGAAATAAATGATGTAGAAAAATAAAATAGAGGGAAGAGAGATAGAAAGTGCTTGGGGTGGTTGTATTTTATACAAGGTGGTCAGGAAGGCCTCACTAAGAAGGCAGCATTTGGTATGACATGTAAGGGCTAAACTTAACATAGAAGTCACTATGGGCCTGGCACATGTGCTTTGCATACATCAATTCATTTAGTCTTCACAAAAACCCTGAAGAAAGGAAGGTCTAACACTCTGGCTCCAGAGTGTTTGCTCTCAACCACTACCCTATGATACTGCTTCATATGCTTTTTTGTCTCTCCTTAATCTAGTGTCAATTCCCTGTCTCACTCACTGCTGAATCTCCCATACCTTGTACAGTGTCTGGAGCACAGTAGGTGGTCAGTAATTAAGAGTTTTAAAGTGTCTATTCACTGGTTTGTCAAAACATCAGTGAATATTTTCCCTCCTCCTTAAGAGCTACTAGAGCCTGTGTCATGGTATTGTAATTGAGAGAAGTTTGTGTCTTTTAAGAGTAAATTAAATTGGGGACAATAGGAAGTGATTCAGTCAATGTGGTTTCCAACATGGGTGATCAAACTGACTAATATTATTTTTAGAAAAAAAATTAAGCTATGAAAACTGGCTTTTCTCCTGAGGCTTCTAAACAAACTCTAAAGGTAGTATCCAAAGAGAAACCTGAGCTACATTAGCAATGGAAAAATAACAGGAATAATAAACTGCCTTGAGGGGGCAATTCTGAAGAATAAAGTGTTTTTAGATGTATAATTTAAAAATAGCAGTGTCCCATGACTTCATTCTGGTACTGCCTTTCCCTCCCTTCTGTGAGGCTCCTCAACCTTCTTTGCTGCCTCTATAAGCCAGAGAAAAGAGAAGCATTGCCCTCTACACCAGAACACAGAACACCAAATAGTACAGTGAGAAACACAGGTTACTTAAAACTTTCAGAAGATTTCTTGGCCTTGCATCACTGCACACATTGCCCAAGGCAGAGGAGTTTAGACTCACTCCAAGAAGGTCCCACCTGAACTCAAGAAGGCCCAAGGTGGAAATAGAGCATGGCAGAGAAGCACAAATCTGTATGCTCTTTCTCAGGAACCCACGGGCCTGGCCAAACGGCCTATATTGTGCAATAAGATCTATACTTGTTTTGATCATATTATCTGACTATGTTCTCACTCCTTGAGTTCTTAACATTATCTTCTGTTTGATTTTCCTTAAACCTTTCCCATATTTGCTGATTTTATTTGTCACCCAATAATGGAGCACTATGGAGTGGTAATGGGCACATGTTCTGGAGAAAGAACCAGACTCAGGTTCAAATCCTGGTTCTGCCACTAATTGGCTGCAGTACTTCACAAAGGACACTTAACTTCCTCAAGCCTCAATGTACTCCTCTGGAAAATGAGGCTAATAAAAATGCCTATGTGGTAGGGTTGCTGCTCTCTGTGTGAAGTACTTTGCACTTAATAAGCAGTTCATAAATATTAGAATTTTCTTTGTGCTATTATTTTCTTCCCTTAATATACCATTTTGCTGACTTCCTTCACGTTTTCAACAAACGCTTGTTCTCCTTTTTTTCTAGTGATTTATACTGGATCTTTTCCCTGGCTTTTGGCATGATCTTAATCCAATTCTCTCTCTCTCTCTCTCTCTCTCTCTCTCTCTCTCTCTCTCTCTCTCTCTCTCTCTCTCTCTTTCTCTCTCTTTTCACTCTCACATATATTTTTCTGCTTCCTCTTTTTTTTCTCTTAGGAAAAAAGTAACTTCAGCTGTACCTCTCTTTTTCTCCCCTTCTTTTGTATCTCTTATTCCCCTTCTTTTGTATAGCTCTCTAGAGGTGTGTGTATGTGTGTGTGTGTGTGTGTGTGTGTGTGTGTGTATTTAGTCTTCAATAAGACAGCATCCTCCAGCTGTGCTATAGTACATCTACAACTTTTATTTTTAATCTCACAGAAATTCAGTAATGAATTAACTTAGACTGCCTTGGTTTTCTGGCCCAGCAGCCCTTTAGAATATTGATCTTCTTTTTAAATTTTGTAATTTAAATGCAGAGTCCTTTGCCCTTGTCAGAGGTTGTTAATGAATCCCCAGCTGGAATCTAATGCTAACAGTTGCAAACTTATCCATTATTCTTTGGAAACTTTACCACTAATGATGAATTTTCCATTTAGATATTGAATAGCATGAACCATGCTAAGCTGAGTCCCAGCCTTCCAGAACACAGCTGGGTATTGGGCAACCCAGAGAACCCAGTTTGACTTCTCTTCCTCCTCCTCAATGCTTGCCTCTCTCCTTCATTAATCCATTCTTGCTCCCTCTTTTTTGAATCAGAAAAGAGGACCTGGATATCTTAACACCATAGTTTCTCCTTCTATAATTGTAGTCAGCACCATATTATCTAAAGTAGACATAAAGCAGATGATCCCTGCACCTAGCATCATCAATAATTATGTACATTACCGCAAATGTGGTGCTGAGTCTAAGGTATGATAAGGCATGCATCGTTCTGCTTCACAAAAATGTATAGAATACCTTCAATGTGTTAGCACTATAGAGAATTTATGATGAGTATATATGTACTCTTCCAAAGTCTAGAACTGTTGTTTAATAAGGAAGTACAATAAATTTAAATCTGATACAAGACAGAGTACAAATATCACAATAAGATAACTATAAAGTAAAAAAGTAAAATCAAAAAAGAACTAAATGTAGATTAATAAATAACTCTTAAAGATTTAGGGGAATGAATTTTAACCATATAAATTTAGTGACATGCAATTTTAAGTTAAAAATCTAAAACTTTCTATATATCTAAAATATTAAAACTAAAATATGAAAGTGATACATTAGGGGGGATATTTTGAAAAACATAATCCACAAAAAAATCCACAAAAGAAAAAATATATAATTATTAATTAGAAAATGTTCAGTTCCAAATAACTAAAAATTAAACCATAATATTTTTAAACATTAAATTGGCAAAGATTTAAAAAACATGTAAGACCCAGTGTTAACAGGTTGGGAGTAAGACTCTCCTACCTGCCTGAGGTAGGAGTTACTGACTCACACTTCTGCTAGGGTTTTTTTTTTTCAAACAGCAAATGCATCTCATAAGAGAGATAAAGTAATAAGGACCCATGGACATTTAGTTTATTGATGCTAATTATGACCAAGTGATGAATAAATACAAGAAATCTGCAGTAATAAAATTTAAACCACAGAAGCTCTTTAACATACATGCTCATATTTTGTTGACATGTCAAATTCCACCCACTGAAACTTCCTTCAAGCCCTTCCTCCAAATTGAGATTAGCTAGACCCTAAGTTGCTCCATGCCTAATTACCATTACTTAATTTGAATATGGAATTTCTCATTATAATATCATTAACAAAAAAACAGAACACAGGATTCTATCCTATACAATTCAATCTCAGATGTATCCTCTGCTCTATTTGGTTGGACTTTACCTGAATTCTTGTTCTGCACACTCTTTTGATTACAAGGTCACCAACACTGTTGTCTCTTCCTCCTTATCCATTTCTCCACAGTGGCTTGATCACTGTGATATGTATCCTCAAATTTAGTGATTTAACAAATTTTAATTCAACTAACATAACCTAACATATTCTTATTCTCCAATATAATAGATTCATCTTTTGAACAATTCTACTTAAGAAGAGTATAAATGGGTTCTATCTTTCTGGGGCTTTTTAGTATATATCAAAAGCCATAAAAACTATCTTACTATTAGATTCAGCAGTTTACTTCTAGGAACTTATCCTATGAACATAATTAGAGATATAAACTAAAAATATTTATATAGCATTATTTATAACTGAAAAATTTTGAAAACCACCTAAATATCCAACCATAGGTTATTGCAGACAAGGAACTTTTTCTATATAACAAAATTATCATTTCACCATTAAAAGCATTGTTTAGCAGATTACTCAGTGGCATAGGGAAATAATCACAGTATACTACCAAATGAAAAAATAATTTCAAAACACTATGTTCAGTATGCAATGTGAACCTAATTTTGAAAAAGTACAGAATAGAAATATGAGTTTTGAAATATAATAACTGTATATACACATAATTTATACTCATAAACATACAGACAGTAGAAAAAGTTCAGAAGGACATAATTAGTGTCAATAATTAGTGACACTATAATTAGTGTCAATAGTGTTTATTGCTAGATACTATAATTATAGTTCTTTCTGTATCTTATGCATTTGTGTATAATGAATAGTCATTGTTTTTAAGAAGAGAAAAGATAAGGGAATAGGAGTATTCTTATAAAGAATGTAGGTCAACTAGACCTTGGCTCTTGACTTCATTCCTCACATTGCTTATAATGTTTTCAATTTCATCATCAGAGTAGAGATCTGGGATCTCTCCTAAGAAGAAATGGAGTACAGATGGGCAGATTTAGCATCTCCCTGCATGATGCAATTGTACATGATAAATTATGTACCCTTGGGATACAGGCCTTTTGGCTTTTAGGCCATGTTCTATCACTCTTGCTGGTACCAAGGGAAATCAAAGGAAGATTGGTGGTGTATCCTGAAGGAGGAGTTATGACACTTTGATGAAAGAGTACCATTTGAAGAGAAAAAGGAGGAGTGGGTTCCTCTGGAGGGCCTGAGGCCTGGGAATATTTCTCTTTTGCTCGGTTGAAAACATAGGCACTGATAATGGTAAGTATAGCTGCAAAGGGAAGACTCCAGAAGCCAAAAAAGTGGGCGTCTTGTAGGTTGACATTAAGAATTCACAAATATTCATTACAAGGGCATCAACATCCAGAAAGGATAAAATAAGGAGAAGTAAGAGCTATGTTGGGACTCTATTATTCTGCTGACTTTAATTTTGCTCCTTCTCTCCCAAGAGGAACAAACTGTTTTGTTCCTTTTTGCCCTCCATCCTTCAACTGATTTTTTTTCTAATTGTATGCCTTCTACTTTTCTCTTATTCTTGCCCCCTCCTCTTGCCTAAAAGCACATGTAGGTGAGGAAAAAGCAGAGAGATTTGGCAGGATCGGGTTTGGTTGGGGAGGAGCTAAAGGATGAGCCCTGGTCCTCTCCTTCCTGCCTATCACCTGCCCCCTCCAGTCCTGCCTGGCTGCCCTCAGCTCTTACTTGACTGCCACTAGTTTACCAGAGGCTTTGACTTAAAGCAAAGTAGTGGCAATTTCAATCCACTTGGGCAAGAAGGTGAGACCAGGTCTGGGAACAATTTAACTCAAGTATCCCACAGCCCAGCCCAAGATGAGTTTCTATGGAGGAGTCCAATTCTCAATCATTGTGCATACTCCTCATGGAGGAAAGTCTAACGGAAGCCACGTGCTTCTGCTTTCTCTTTAGCTGCCACATCAATCGCATCTTGGAATCCCCACGGGGAAATGCACTGCTTGTTGGCGTAGGGGGAAGCGGCAAGCAGAGTCTGACAAGGCTTGCAGCTTTCATCAGCTCCATGGATGTATTCCAAATCACACTGAGGAAAGGCTACCAGATCCCAGACTTCAAGGTAAGAAGGCCAGGCAGCTGTGAAGAGGAGACTCAACCTTCCTTCCACCAGCTTCCTATCACCCTTCATCAGCCCTTCAATTTTCTTGTCCTTTTAATCTCTGCTTAATTGTCCATCCATTTTTTTCTTATGTTCTGGGTTAGTTACATGAGGAGCTCTTTTTTCATTAGTCTCAGCCCGATAACACTGGCCTTCTCAAAATCTGTGTTTGTGAGACCTCAGCTGCCTTAGTTACATCTCTGGAGCCTCAGCTCTTGCCCACATTGGAAGCACATCCCTATCAAATTCAGCACACAGCTTTCTAGCAGTTCTAGTAGACACAGGTGGTCTAAGCTTTATAAGAAATTCATATTTTAAAAGACAAGTTCAATGACCACCAGCTACTGGGACTTTCAATGACATTTTCTCGTTTCAGAGATCAGGCACTTAGGAGCTCTGGAAAGTGGAGAAAAGCATTATATATAGCTTTCAAATGTCATTTTGTCCAATCTCCTCCATTTTATCCATGGCCCAACAGAGACATAGTAGGGAGTCATAATGTAACTTCTATCAGGATGCTACTCTTACTGTCCCTGGGAGAATTTTAGCAGATATTAAACCAGACCTACCCACCTGCTTTCATAATCTCTCACCCAGTGGTGCTCAATGCTGCTCTAAAATCAGCTCAGCTTTTGATGATTTGGCTGTGGTTCTCAACCTTGGAGATATATACAGTTTAGTTAGGTCATTCTGTAAGTACAAAATTCTCATACGCACTATCTGTGTTCTCTTTTTTAGAAGTGCACCATAAAATATAGTCATTCCTCAGTCCAGTAGCTCCAAATGACTTAACATGACTCTTCTGTCAAGACCAAGAGCAATCATTGCTTTCTGGGGCAGGTTATTCACTTCTATGATGATATGAGTAACACAGATAAACAAGGGAATATCTCTGTCCTTTGGAAAGCTGTTACTTCTTTGTACAAAGCAGAAGCTCCATAAACTAATACAGGAGCCACAGTGGTTATATGAACTAAATATCATCACTATTTAATTTTACTTGCCCACCTCTACTGGGATCAAGGCCTTCGAATGAGACATATTTTTCTGTCAGTATAAGATAGAGTTCCTCCCTATATTTTGCTTTATTTCCCATGAAAGTAGATAAGAAAATGGCCCCATTCCTAAAAAGTGGGTGGGAATCTCTTTTGAGAAAGCCCTCTTTTCAGAGATCTCTGATATTGATTGTTTTTGTAGATGGACCTGGCCAACTTGTGTCTGAAAGCTGGGGTAAAAAATCTCAGCATGGTGTTTCTCATGACTGATTCCCAAGTGGCTGATGAGAAGTTTCTTGTGCTCATCAATGATCTCTTGGCATCTGGTAAGAAGAGACTCTTTGGACTTGAATGTCTAATAAATTCTCCCTGGAGTTGAAGCCATTCTAAGGTGGAGACTTGGTCCATGGTGAAAAAAGCTAGGTCATAGAAATGAGGGTGAAAACTGATACAGTGGAGAACTCATTCATCAAGGTCCTAGGGTTAATGCTGGGCCTGTTTTGTGGCTCTTCCATTTTCATTTTATTGCAAAATGGGCAATAATCTTTGAGCTCTTTTAGTTGGACTAGGTCTGGTAATAGAAGAGTAGGTTAAAGGTCTGCTATTTCTACATCCCCATATCTAAGACAGAGAGAAATTAGAATGGGTGCAGTATTTCAAGTAGGTTAGGTATCAACAGGAAGATACACAGAGAACATGCACACACAAAACTGATAGAATAGGGCAAGATTAGGTTGTCAATTCAATTAATCAAGGATCTGGAACTTTATGGAAGACAAGTGGAAACAAAAACAGTATCTCTTCGTGATTTTCCTTGGTTTCCTAATAACTTGATAGGAGTTGTCAACTGTCCTGTGACACTATCAATGCAAGATTGGACTTCAATGGAAAGTTCACATCTTCATACTTTACTATCTTTATTTATTCTTATTTATTTGGGGCTTCAGGACTTAGATCAACCATTCTAGAAAAAAATTATATATATAATCTCCATCTAAGCTATATAAATATATAAACCCAAGAAGACAATATCACACAGAAATTATACATTTTCAGAAAGGTGGGGTGTTATATATTCATCTTAATTATAAAGAGAATAGAGATTTCCTGGTTCTTAAATCAGATTCAGCATCTGAAAAACCACCTTTTAATCTAGGTTAAGAAAATAGGAAAATGCTCCACAGTGTAATGGTTAGCATGTCTGCTTTGCACGTAGAAGGTCCTGGGTTCGCACCCCAGGTGTAGCCACACGCCAGGCCCCTTGGATGCACCAGGCCCCTCAGGTGTGCCTGGCACCCCGGGTGCACACAGTGAGTGTGTGGGAGGGGACACCCCCACCTTCAGAGTTCTCAAGGGGAAATGGCAACATCCATGGGTTAGGAGTGGAAGTTCGGGGGTGGGGAAGTATTAGGAGGGGGGAGAGATAATGCACAAATGTTCCTGAATAAAATAACTGCCTCCAGTTTTTCAGCATTTCAGAAAGCTCATTTTTCCATAGTCCACCCTTTGTCTCTTTGACTGAATACTCTTTAGTTTATCAAATCCAAGGACCATAATTACAATATATTTCTTTATATCTCATGCCACTTATAATACATGATGGGTTCTACTGTGCAATTCCTAGAAATTTAAATGCTTCAGAATTATTGTTGATTTTAAATTTTTTGCCCTTGTGCCCCAGGCCATTCTACTATCAGGTCTATGAAGAGCCACTGGTCCTTGAACAGATTACTCACTAGCAGGCTCTGTGAGCAAACTCTGGCTTGTTTCTGATTAGGACCAGAGTTCCAAGTTTCTTACTGTGCTGGCTCCAAGCATTACAATGATCTCAAAGTCTCATTTCTTTCCCAAACTTATCCAAAATAAGTTTATATCCAGGAGTTTAACTACTAACTCTTATACCTTTTCTCCTCCAATCCAAGAAATTTTTTCTTTGCTAAACACTGTCTTTTTAATATCATACCATCTTCTACAACAATATGACACCTGTAACATTGTCTCATCTTTTATCATTTTACTAAATAATGAGAGTGGTCCAATTGCCATTCCCCACTGAAGCTATGCCATAAAGTCTAATTTTTAAAAGAATCAAAAAGGATAAAATTGTGCTTCTAAAGACACTTACAGTTTTGGAGATGCCAGGTGTGTTTCCAGCCTCACCCTTTATCTCAATCGGCTCTCATCCAGCCAGGTCACCTTCTCCTAAAATAATGTTTGAGACATAAAAAATGTAACATTTTTACCAATTGATATTTTGTTTTATTTCTCAATTAAATATTTTTTTAAATTCTCACTTAGAAAACAACTTTTTTCCACATTCAGTTGAATTTCTGAAGCCTTATCCAGTGAAAATTTAATACAGTCAACCTGCTTCAAAGTCATGGAGTTTCAAGTTTATATTTCCCTTTTAAAACTTCTATATAAAAACAAGATTTACACACACATATTAAAATGTATATACAATTAAAAGTAATACTTTTTAAATCTTTTTTTTTCTTAACTCCTTTGACAAGGAGAATAGAGCATAACTTTGTTCTAGTTTTTCCTGTCAAATAAACAATTTCTGGCTAGAAATTAACTACTAGTCCAGGCAGAGATACAGTGATCCTTTAGAACCTCCCATCCATCAGTTTTTTTTTTTTTATGGGGTTGTGTAGTCGTTTTATTCTTGCATAACACAGTAGAGACTAGGAAACTATACATCAGGCTACCTTGCCACTAACTCACTAACTCATCTTTATCTGACTATCTACAAGTTCTATTAGGTTGAAGATAAAAGAACAATGAGTGAATTCCACTGATTCAGCTCTTTCCCAAAAACATCTTCCTCAGTAACTGAATAACCTCACACCACAGGCTATCTGGTTTCCTCCCACACTTCTTTAGCTCACTGTTTCATCCCTTGGTTTCCTAATATCATTTCCTAAATCAAAGCTATATGGAAACTCAGCTCATGAATCCTACTTCTGACACCAAGTAAACATTTCAGAATTCATCATTATGCCAGTTGCATCTCAGAGTGGGTTATAGATTGACAGGAAGAACTCTTACACACGAAGTTATCAAATCCTGCCCTAATTAACAAAAGATACATAATTGTATAAGAAGTAGGGTGGCCACCCAGATCAGAGCAAATGAAGATTATCTTTGATCATTTTCCTTGGCTTACCAGAATTTTTAATGGAGGTCATGCAGTAGCTGGTGAAACTATGGCTGAAATGTTTGCTCTTGCTGAATGTGAAAAGTTTTATTCTTTCTCTGTACTTATTGCCCTATATAATAATTCCTGACAAATGAATACTGGCCATTAAACCCAGGTATTTAAAAAAATATATTGCAAAATTTGTTCTCTCTTGGTTCTTAAACCAAACTCAACATCAGCAATTTCCATCCTAAACTACAGGGAGAAAATAGAATTATTCCCTGGCTTTCTGACATAACACAGCAGCCTCCAGCTTTCCAGCATTTCAGAAATCCCATTTTACTGTAGTCCCAGCTAAGAGGACTTAATCTTCTCCAGATGTGGCATCTCTTCCTTACCTAACTCTGCCAGATATCATACTTCATTTTACTTTGGGTTCTTATCTTAGGACTTTCCTTTTGCTTTTCAAAAAGCTTAATTGTTTACTATAAATTCAAGATTTCTCTTCCCTGGACATAACTAGATTATTCTCTATTTATATCAAAACTATTTATTAAGTTCTCATGTTCTCATCAGTATGTGCTGTGCTCAAAAATGAGTATCATACAGCATCTATGTGATCTATTAGAATAGTTTATAACCAATTATGTCCTCTCTCATAAAGTCATATACCTATCTCTAAACCAGGATTTTTAAAATATTTGCTTCAAATCTTCTTTTGGTATATAGAACATGAAAGGATGACCTCATCTCCAACGTATTTAGGATTAGATCCAAGATTGACATATTAGTGGCCTGCACATATCACATGAGAACATGGAATCTGGAAATATTTGTAACAGACTTGGCGCTGGATTGTTCTTCTCCCATAAGTACCTGGAACTAGATTTCCTGATGGTCCATCTATGCTTTACGTAAGCTAAATTCTGGCCCAATTTCCCTGAAAGGAAAAAAGACAAAGGGTGGGGCAAAAGAGAACCCAACAAGCATGCACCAGATCTCCTAAGCATACTTTGTGGTGTCACTGGATCTGTTCACTATACCATTCTCAAACTACAGAAAGTGGAAATTTAAACCAGCACCTGGTTGGTTCTCTAGCTGCCAAACAGAAATGGCAAAAGAGTAATGCAATAAGATGCTTGTGTAATCAGCCTCTTCTTTTCATCACGATACTAAATTCTCATTCAAGTTATTTGAAACTATGTCTCTGTGCATTCTTCTACATTGCTAACCTCTCCCTCACTACTTACATCCAAGAGATAATCAGTTGCCACCAACTTTATACCTTAACCATTTCTGAATTCACCTTTTCTATCATGGCTACCAGTGATCTTTTCATTTTTTGCTTCAACAAATGCAAATACTTCCTAACTCATCTCCCTATCTCCCAGACAATCTCCCTCCAGTCTGTTCTTACTGCTTCCAAAAGGGTCTAGCTAAACTATAATTCCTACATTAGTTGCTAACTGAATGCGGGATAAGATACTTTTGTTTAAAAAAAAAAAAAGGTTGCTGTTGACCTCCTTCCTTTCCTCCCTACTAGCCTCACTTCCTCTATTACAATCTGGTAATTCTTGGCTTCCTGAGATAACACACTGTGCTGTTTCCTTTTGAACCTCATGCCCTTCTCCTTCTTTGTCTTGATTAACTTCTACTTAGATTACAAGATTTATTTTGGGTATTATCTCTGTAGGAAATCTTCATTGATCCACTATCACCCTGAGGAATGAGAAACATCCCTCTATGTTTCTATAATACTCAGTGGTTGCACATATCACCATTGTATTGAAACAATATTATAAACTTCTGAAAGGCAGACTGTTGTTGGTTAAATTTTTGTTGTTAAATAATCCAGTGATACAAAATATAAAGATTAAATACCTACCACTCAGTCTAAGAAATAAAACAATACTGATATAATTAAAATCCTCTGTAGAGACTGTGTTGTTTTCATCATTAATATTGCCAGCACTTAATGTCTCTCCTGGCCCATAATTAGCCTTCAGGAGGTGTTTGTTAAACTGAGGTATACAACATCATGAGAATGATGTGCTATCTTACATATTAGATATTACTGTTGGATATGTGCTTAGAGAAGTTTTCCAGCCATATAAAGAGACAGGAATACTAAGATAGTCCCTACACTCTCTTGCTTTTTCTCCTATGAGATCAGGGTATATGCTTTTGAAAAATATTAGACCTAGATGGAGTCAAAGCCCTTAAGCCTGTGTGCCACTAGCTGATTCATGGAAAATCTAACCCTTAGCTTTGCCCTTTGTATCATCAAGCTCCACTAACTGAACCATCTTATACTATCAGGATCTTCTCCACCAAAAGTAATTGTTACCTCTGAGAGGCCCAGACTAATAAAGAGAAGGTGATGAATGATTAGTCTGACTTACAGAATATTAGGGCATGTTAATGACCACATGGAGCCTGAAAGCACTTGGAGACAGAAATAGGGTTTCCCAACTTTAGGTCTCAGGAGGAAACTTTTCAGATATTTAAATAACCTCTGCATCTGTCACATCACAAAATTCCCTCTGGCAGTTCAGTTCTCTGATTTCAGCATGACTACCTAAATCATACAATAAGTGACAGGAATATTATCAGGAGAAATTGAAGGAACAAGTCTGAAAATGCAAACTTTGCTCCTAATTCAGAGGTATTAATTCCCAGATATTCCATCTGGTGATCTTCTTATGGGTTCTTGGGATCTTGTGACAAAAAGCACTACCATCATAAAAACATGGAAAAAGTCTCTCAATGGCCAGAGGCTTTCAACATCTTGGCACTAAGGGTTTCACATAAACCAAGGTCTTTCTATAAAGAGTCAGAAATAAATATTTTCAGTTTGGCAGATTGCACAGTTTCCGTCACAGCTATTCAACTCTGTCACCATAGTGAGAAAATAACTAGACAATACCTAAATGAAAAAGTGGCCAATAAAACTTTATTTATGGACATTAAAATTTAAACTTTATAATTTTCACTTGTCATTAAATATTATTTTAATTTTTTCAACCATTAAAAATTGAATAAACCATGCTTAGCTTTCAGGTCATGCAAAAAAGAGGCAGAGGGTCAGATTTAGTTTGTTTCCTCAATATCTGTGATCTTATACATAAAATACCAAAAGAACATAAAAGCTACATATTTCAAATAAGAGAAAGGTGAAGGATGCACACTCTATTATTAAAAAAGATAATACCAAAGGGGACTAACTCAACTTCTCACTGGAGGGATCTAAGATAGTAATAGATAAGGAAATGCAGATATCAGAGAAATAAAGGAGAAATAGGTCACCAGTCTCTTAAGTTAGACGAATGTGGCTTCTGCCAATTCTATTGGACTATTTCTCTTTTTAAGACTGTCATGAACTTTTTGAATCCCAACACACGCTAAATATCATTTCATTTTTCTAGCATTTTTTCTGACCTCTATTTTTATCAGTTGAAGTTGGAATGGGCTATTCCATTAATAAGATATTAATTTTGACAAATTATAAACAGATTGTTTTATATGCGTGCTATGAAATATCTTAATGAATGGAAATTAAATCAAGTTGGCTCAATTAAGGAAAAAAGTAAATGATCATTTTCATGATAAATTTTTATTTTGACCTTTTAAATGATTAAATCTAATTAGTATAAGACTCTTAGTAAACTGGCTGAATTTGTATGCCAGACATTTGTTGAGAAGTTGGCATGAATTTCCTCCATATATAGTATTTCAAGAAAGTGCAGCAGCCTCAATGATGAGTGGAATTATAATTTTCATCATTCTGATTAGTTACAGGCCATTTGCCAAACCACCCATCTTTGGAGACCTCACTCAAGTCGACAAGGAAATAGCATTGGTAGGGTAAATCCAATGGCTTCTGCCATCTCTAACATTTCTGTGATGCTAACATTTCATTGTTGGTTATGGAAGAAAGAAGAATATGTGGATTTGGAGAACTTTAAAGGGGAGCTTGTATATAAGTCCAGGTCCACATAGCTTCAATACCTACTTAAAGCCTTGTATTGGAAATGTAAAAGAGTTTTTCTGAGACCCGTAGAATACTCTGGAGTGAACCACATCATATCCAATGTTTTCAGACTTTAGATATACCAGTACTTCTTTCATTCTTACCTCCCTCAATCTCATTTCTCTCAATGAGAAAACTTGTGTCATTTAGTATCACCTTCACAACTATCTTTATACCTACCTCCATGTCTGTCTCCATTCCTTTGCAGTTTTCTTTTTTCTTTTCATATTACTATTTCTCCTTTCCAAGGCCAACTCTTCCACCTGAGCCAGATGCCTATCCATGGTTCCTAATTCAGAACTTTTTTCTTTTCTATCTGTTCTTTCCATTTCTGACACTTTCTCATACTTCTCACATTCTCACCACTCATTTATGGTTTTTTCCATTTATGTTCTTCATACTTATTTACAAATTATTTTAGAGATACAGAAAACAATAAAACAAACACCCATGCAATTATGAACATTTCAAAGTAGAAACTTTCAGTGTGCATATGCAAGAGTTTCTTTACAATAGGTGCCCATAACATAGATTACTAAATTATCTGGTTTGTGCATTTCACCTTTACTAAAAAGTGCCAAGTTGCTCTCCAGAGTAGTTCTGCAAATTTATTCTCTGACAAGTAGATACCTTTTTTCTCTCTCACTATTACCCATTTCTTCCTAAACTCACCAACACTCAGTTTATCTGATAGATTATATGAAATGAAATATTATTATTATTATTTTCTTTTTCCTTATTATGACCTTGGAGCATCCTTTCAAATATTTATTGGCTATTCCTTTCCTGAGTTGCCTGTTCATATAGTTTGCCCTTTGGTTCTTGAATTCTTTATCTTTTCTTATGGATTTGTAAGTGTTTTTACAAATCCCCAATACCAGCCCTTAGTTCATTGTATGGATTGTAAATAGCTTGTTGAAGTCTGTATCTGACTTTTGTCTGCTGATTTAGTTTACATGTTATAAAACTTCAGTCTTGTTTATGCTTTGTGCTTTTTGTGCTCTTTCAAAAATCTTGTCCTATCCAACACCATAAAAATAATCCCCTATATTTTATTTTTAAATTATTATAGTTTTATTTTTCATATTCATGCCATTAATTCACCTGGAATATATTTTTGTATGGTGTTCTAATTTTATATTTTAATGTTAATATTGAATTATCGTGACATCACTTATTGATTAGTTCATTACTGATCTGTATACTGATTTTTAATATCAATTACTTGTTTATATCTGGATCTGTGTCTAGTGTTTCTCTCATTATTCTATTTATTTACTCCAGTATCACTTTCACATTATTTTAACTAACAGTTTTACAAGGAGACTTTATTTCCAATAAGGCAAATCCAAATCCCTCCTTCTGGTTCTTCTTCACAAATATCATGACCATATTTTACCCTTTCCTCTTTCATATAATTTTTAGAATAAACTTGTCAGGATCAAAACAGAAACCCATTTGATTTTTTCATTGGAATTGTATCTTTGTGATACTGGTAATACTGAATCATCCACCCATAAATACAATATTTCTTTCCACTTATTTAGGGTTTTATTTATGCCCTTCAATAGTATGTTATAATTTTTACATCAAAATCTTGCACATCTTTTGATATATTTATGACTGCCTGCCTTACAGTTTTTATTGGTATTCTAAATAACTTTTAAAATAACATTTTTTGCTGTAGTACGTAAATGCCATTTTATTTCCAATTTTGATTTTGTATCCAGCAGCCTCATTATCAAACTCACTTATGAGTTCTGATTGTTTATATATATATATTCTCTGAGATTTTCTATGTTAAAATATTAGATTTTTAACAATAATAACTTTATTATTTTCTTAACTATCTTATACATTTCTTTACCTTGACTTTTTGCATAGTCTAGGACCTCCATATACTGTTGAATAGAAAATATGATTGTCACGCTTGTCTTATTCTTGATTTGAAAGACAATATTTTAGTATTTCATTGTTGGGTATGATGTATGCTTTGGATCTGATATAGCTATTTACTATTAGATTAGTAGAAATCTAATTTACTGCTATTTTGCTAACCATTTTTAGAAATTTTACACATTAATTTTGATGGTTATATTGTTTTATTTTTAATCTATTAATATAGTAAATTATTTTTCTATATTTTCTAGTATTTAACAATCCTTACATTTTCAAGAATAAACACTACTTGGTCATTATACATTTATTTTTATATATTTAGTTAAGATTTAAAAATTTTTTATTCATCATATACTGCCATATTAATACAGTATTTTATCAAACTTTCAGATTTTTGCCAATCTGGTAAAAAAAAATAATAATAATAATTAAGAGTAGTTTTAAGTACATTTTCATTATTAAGAATGAGGTTGAGTGTTTGTTCATATGTCTGGCAATTTGATTTATACAAACAAAAAAGTAAGCTTAGTTCCAATATGCATTTCTTTTATTACAAGTGAGATAAAGCATTTGTTCATATATTCAAGACACATTTGTATTTTCTGTACTGTGAACTCTCTTTTTGTATCCTTCACCCCATTTAAGTATAATCTGAATTAATATAAGTTTTTCTCTTTTTTTTTGGTGAAAGCATTTAGTTCTAACCTCTTGACAAATATCAATTATACAATACAATGTTACCAACTATAGTCACCATGTTATACATTATGTCATCAGATTATTTATCTTTGAACACTTTTACCAACCTCTCAGTTCCTGATAACCACATTTCTACTCTCTTTTTCTATGAGTTTAATTTTTTTTTTTTTAGAGTCCATGTTTAAGTGATACCATGCAGTATTTGTCTTTCTGTATCTGGCTTATTTCACTTAACATAATATGATCAAGGTTCATCCATGTTGCCATAAATGATAGGGTTTCCCTCTTTTTAAAGAAAGAATAATATTTCATTGGGTGTATTTATGCCATATTTTCTTGATTCATTCATCCATTAATGGACATTTAAGTTATTTTCAAACCTTGGCTACTGTGAATATGCAGCAATGAACCTGGGAGTACAGCTATCTCTTTGAGATAATGGTTTCATTTCCTTTAGGTAAATACTCAGAAGTGAGATTGCTGGATCATACGGTAGCTCTATTTTCAATTTCTTGAGGAATCATCATACTGTTTTACATAGTGACCATACCAGTTTACAATTTCACTAACAGTGTACAAGGGTTTCTTTTTCTTTACACTCTCATGAACATTTGTTATTTGTTTTTTTAATAATAACCATTCTAATAGGTGTCAAGTGATATCTCATTCTGCTTTTGATTTGCATTTTTATGATGATTAGTGATGCTGAGCATCTTTTCATGTACCTGTTAGTTATCTGTATGTCTGCTTTGGAAAACATATTTTCTTAATTTGGGGGGGAGGGTTGTTGTTGTTGCTGTTATACTTTGCCTATGGGTTTTCATTATGTATTTTTATATAAAAATTATCAGTTTACATGTGTCAAATTTATCTTTCTTTTAAACACATCGATTTTGAGTTACAGTTAAAAAGTCCTTCTCACTCACAGGTTATAAAAGTATTTCCTTCATTCTTCTATCATTGTATATGTTTTTTTAATAGTTAAATCATTGATACATTTGGAATTTTTCCTAGTGTACAGTGGTATATAAGAATCCAAACATAATTTTTTTTTAGATTCCAGTTTTTCTAACAATATGTCTTAAATTTTTAACTTTTTCCCAATGAGTTAGATGTCAGACTGACACTAAATTCCATGAAGCCACCCATGTTATCTCTCCTATTTGTTTAATAAAAAAGATATCATGTTCTTCATAAATATGTGGACTTATTTGTATGTTTCTCATGGATTTTACCAAGTCTTATAGCTATTTTATATCTCCTTTAATTCTCCTGTTAAATATTAAGTTCCTTATAAGCACAATAATAGTAATCAGTGAATACATGCTTTAAGTAAAAGAGGAAAAGACAATTGAAAGCTCTTGTGCTACCAGTTGCCAATCCAAAGAAAGAGAGTGCTATACACTCTGTTTCATTCTTTGACCTACTTTTTTCCTGACCTGGGTTTAGAGTAGATATAGTGTCTGCCTAGTTTCACCAGCAAGAGTGGTAGAACATGGCCTAAAAACCAAAAAGCCTGTTTCCCAAGGGTACATAATTTATCATGTACAATTGCATCATGCAGGGAGATGCTAAAGCTGCCCATCTGTACTCCATTTCTTCTTAGGAGAGATCCCAGATCTCTACTCTGATGATGAAATTGAAAACATTATAAGCAATGTGAGGAATGAAGTCAAGAGCCAAGGTCTGGTTGACAACAGAGAGAATTGCTGGAAGTTCTTTATAGATCGAGTCCGACAACAACTGAAGGTATAGAACAATTCACTGCCCAAGGGAGATAGGACCAGAGATGATTCATGGAAGTCTCTATGGATGTTTTGGACACAGCTGTCCTAATTGATTGTCTTGGGAGTTGGAAATGAGGGAGCATTCTCAACCTTTGCAAGGATGTTCTTTTCATCTGTTTCATGGGAAGTATCCTCCCTCTTGCCTTGTGCGGGCTCAGATTTTTTTCTTCCTTGGCTAAAAAGGCTGGCTAGCATTTACATACTTTCATCTCTGTTGGAAGTGCTTCTCAATTTTCTAGGAAATTAAGAATACAAGGCTATATTTTTCTATGAGTACTTCTCTGATACCTTTTTGGTTCTCCCACCTTTCTGACTTTTCAGGTGACTCTCTGTTTCTCCCCTGTGGGGAACAAGCTGAGGGTCCGCAGCAGGAAGTTCCCAGCCATTGTGAACTGCACAGCCATTGACTGGTTTCACGAGTGGCCTCAGCAGTCATTGGAATCTGTTAGCCTCCGCTTCTTGCAGAACACTGAGGGTATTGAGGTAAGGGGGAAAAGAAGACACTCTTCAACATCCTTTCTACCTCAAGGTACAAGGTACTCCATGTCCAGAATTTTAAGGTTCAAGTTCAAGCGTAGATAGAGTTGTTGGAATAACTTTCCATGCAATAAAGCAATGGGGAAGTGAGGAAGTCACTTCCAGTCTTTATGGTTATACTATCTCTTTATTTTCTACTCTTTGATTTTAGCCCGCAATCAAGCAGTCAATTAGCAAGTTCATGGCTTTTGTCCACACAAGTGTCAATGAAACATCTCAGTCTTATCTGAGCAATGAGCAGCGCTACAACTACACAACTCCCAAATCATTTCTGGAGTTCATCAGACTCTACCAGAGCTTGCTCTGCAGGAATGGCAAAGAGCTCAAGACCAAAATGGAGCGGCTTGAGAATGGGTTGCTGAAGCTCCATAGAACTGCTGCCCAGGTGAGTGACATCTTTTCAATCTTTCCTTCCTGCAAGGGACACAGAGAGAGTGAGAGCGACCCCTTCCTAGAGAACTGGAAGGATCACAATTGAGGTTAAAAAATTATTCATGCTCTTCTAGGGGCCCTAGTATCATCAGAAGCAGTTCAAAAGTTAAGGCAGAGCTATCTCAGCAGAATGGCACAGCCTCAGCTTCAGGGTCAGTCAGCTCTCTCTCACTAATGCTGAAATCCCCTACAACACCTTTTCTCTCTTTCTCTTTGCCATCTCTTCCTTTTCCATTTCTTTCCTGTCCTTTCCAGCCCATTTCCCTTCCATCTTCAAAACCAAAAGAGATGAATGGTTGAGAGAAATGGTTTCAGGTTATACCAATTTTCTTTTGTTTCTTTTGTCTTACAGTGTTATCTATTAAAGAGTTATTGGAACCTAATTTCTTAAACAAATTGTCTCATTTCTTGCATTTCTTCATATATTCCTAAGTGGTTGGTCAGCAAAAGAAAGTTCCTGTCATTGTTTTTATTATATTTTTCTACTTACTTTTTTCCAAAAGGAAAAAGTTTATTTCAGTCAATATATTATTTTTCCCTTGAGAACTGGGGATAACTCTAGCACCTTTTCTGTCCCTGTTCATGCACATCATTGTTAATGGCCTCTTTCTGTGCTCTGTTTACCTGAAGCCAGCCTCTCATTAAGGTGGTGAAGTTCATGCATTTATACAATTAAACTAAAATTATGATTAGTTTAACTATGGGACATCATAGTTTCCTGTAGATATCTAAGTCATTCATTTACTGTCATTTACTCAGAGCTTTGCCTTTAGACTAGCTCTATTAAAATTTCTTCTTCTGACTTGTTCTTTCTCCCCACTTCAGTTTCTTAATTCACTGATGTACTGTATCTAAAGGATTTCAGTTCACTTAATAGAATGCAGTGAGCCCTTACATTCAATATTTATATTATTTTTCTGCTTAGAAAATTTTTTCTTCTCTTATATGGTTTTGTTCATTGCTCTGCTCTCTTCTGGAAGCAATGACTAGCTGGATGGGTTCCCTATACCCCATATCTGTTATGTTCTCACACATTGTTTTCATCCCTTTGGCCTTTTTCTCTACATTGTAGGCAAGCTTTTCAAGTTTATCTTCATCAATACTAATTTAATAGTGTATAATATTGCTTCTCCTTCCTATGCTTCCAATGAAGATTTAATTATACTATTACATTTTTAATATCCTAACAGTCCTTCTTCATCTCATTCTTTTTACTTCCCTATTGCTTTTTTTATTTCAGCCTGTTTTCTTGCAAGTATATTACAGAAACCATTTTATTGATGATGTAAACCATTTTCTTGACATTTTTTCTAGTTCCAGTAATGGATAGTTTTCAGAACTGTGTTCTTTTTGGTCTTCAAGATGTTATTCCTTTCCTTGTTCTGTATTTATATAAAAATTTTTTTAAATTATCTTTAGGTATGGTAAGACATCTGTTCTAACTCAATGATTGTTAACAAATGGCATGCGACAATTATCTATGACTCTACTCTCTTTACATTTCTGTCATGACCAATACCCCTTCTTAGAGCTATAATTTAGCATAGGTTGAAATATACAGATTTCACTTAGCATTTTATCTGGTGTACACCTTTGTTGTAGAAAGATAGCATCTTCTCTTTCAAACATTTTCTGGTTCTCTGAACCTCTGAATATGTAGAAAGCAGCATAATAAAGAATCCCAGAATGCAGTGCTACCAGATTTAACATCTCCCAGCCTTTCCTCTTCCTGTTTCCCCCAGCCCACAGTACACTCAGAACATTCTGCATCTCCACCAGCCCCTGTTCTAACCTCCTACCCACTTATATTCTGGGAATCACTGATCCATTTGTGTAGAAGATATTTCCTAGGGAGCAAACATAGAAAAGGTGCTCTGACACTCTTATAGAACTTATTCATTTTATACACACCCTAGGTCTTGGAGCAAACAATGAAGAAAGCATAAATGTCTGTTTTCTGTATTAGATAGTCTCCATTTGACAAAGAAAAGCCTGCTTACACCATTAGGTGAATCCAACTCTATTTGCATATAGTTAATGGAGAATCCCCCTAAGTCTTGGCATCAGTTTTAGTTTCTTCTCCTTCTATATCATCTTCTTCAGTGAATAACACTTCTACTTACCCAGTTACCTTGGCCAAAAACTAGGATATTATCTTTGACTTCTTCTCTTCCCTTGCTTCGCACATTGAAGCATTAACAATTATATAAGTTTTCTAAATATCTCTCAAATGTACCCTTGTTATTGTAACCCCTGTTTTAGTGTCTTGATTTAGATACTTATTACCTGGCTTATTTCAATAAATCGAACTCTCAAGTCTCTCCCCCACCTCTGACCTGCTTCACCCATCACCTCTTACATTATCCATCAGGCCAAAGTTTTTGTGGTCATCCTTGATTCTTCTTATTCCTCTCTTTCTCTCACAGCCTACACTCAAAAAAATCACTGTTGTCTCTAACTTCAGATATGCCAGAATTCCACCACTTTGCACCTTCTACGCTGCAGCTTCTCTAATCTGAGCCACTGGCATCTTATCAGGAAGCCTCTGTAGTCTATCATCAGCTGAGCAGACAGAGTGATCAATTTAATACATAAATTAAATCTCATCACTTTTATGCTCAAAACTCTGAAATAACGATGCCCCTCATTTCCCTCATTACAGTGTCTTTCCAAGGCTTCTCCCCGACCCTGCCTCATTACCTCTTAGAGGTCATCTCCTGCTACCCTATCCCTGTGACATTCCTCTCCAACCACACTGCCTCTTTGCTCTTTCCTCAGACACATCAGGCTTTTGTATTAGCTGTTCTCTCTACCTGGAATGTTCTTCACTCTAACATCTCCATGGTTCACTCCCTCATATTTTATTTTATTTTATTTATTTTATTTTATTTTATTTATTTTATTATTTTATTTTTTTATTTTATTTTATTTTATTTTTTACCTTATCTTATCTTATTTTATCTTATTTTATCTTATTTTATTTTATTTTATTTATTTTGTTTTGTTTTGTTTTTAGGTAAGGCAACCCTTGGTTGACCTCACAGATTGCAAGGACCCTTATTTTTTTATTTTTTATGCCTACAGCACCTGATCTTCCTAGGTGGTCCATCCAAGTACTAACCAGACCTGACCCTGCTTAGCTTCTAATATCAGATGGGATCAGGCTTGTTCAGGGTGGCATGGTAGTAGATGCCCTCATCTCTTTTAATTCTTTTTTCAAATGTCACCTTCTCAATGAATCTTGCCCTGATGACACCATTTTAAATTGTAATCCATAACACCCCTAATCCTCTTATTCTACTCTACTTTACCTTTTTTCCAATAGCATTTACTCCCGTCTAATATATTATGTAATTTACCCATTTGTTACATTTGTTTTTTGTTGTCTATCTCCATTTGTTGGATACAAGCTCTATAAGGACAGGGATCCTTGTCTGTTTTATTCACTAATGTTTTTCAAGTGCCTGAAAATATGTCTGGACAGAGTGAGCACTCATTATATATTTGTTAATAAATGCATTAATTAATGAATAGCATTCTATTTAGTTCTCTCTGAAAGTATTCTGGCAGCACTCTAGACCAGTACTCTCCAATAAAAATATCCTGCAAGTCATGAAAACTTAAATTTTTCTAGTAGCTACATCAAAAAAAGTAAAATAAAAAAGTGAATATTATTTTAATTGAATATTTTAAATTTAAATACTTTCAGCATATATTTTAATAACATATTCTACTTAATCAAATATATCCAAGCCATTATCATTTTAACATATAATCAATGTAAAAAAGTTGTTAATGAAAAATTTTTCATATTTTTCTATAAGTCTTCAAAAGATAGTGTGTATGATGGTACTTACAGCACTTCTCAATTGGAACAAGCCACATTTTAGGTGATCATTAACCACATGTGGCTAGTGTATACAAAATGAGGCAGTGTGGCTATGGACCAACCTCTATCCTGCTCTGAGAGTGATAATTGCTCAAGCCAGACATCTGAGTATTCTCTTTTATAGGTCTTAATGATTTAGACATTACACTTCAGATTTTATGATCTGATCTTTCTTAAAACACTTAAAATTATATCCTTTCATATTGCTCCACTATTTTTTTTCTTTATTCAACCACATTGTACTCTGAAGTCCAACAATGCTACATAGAGTTCCCCCAACATTCCACAGGCAGTTCAATCTCTCTACCCTTACGTGTGCCCCACTTTATCAGCTCATCACTGTCAAGGCCTAAATAATTTACTACCTCCCTGCCCAGAAGCCCTTTCATAGCTCTGACAATTTATGCATTCCCTTCTTTGTGTTTTCATCCTTGAATGATGTTTATTCTTTTGCATGTATTATGCTATACTGTCACTAGTCCTTCAAGGGCAGAGATCAGGATTTATTGCCACATACTAGGTATTCTATAAGTGGATAGATGGATAGATGATAGATGGATAGGCAAATAAATCAAATGGATAAGTTCTAAATAACCCACAAGCTCAGAGTAGGAAAGGAGGATGGATCTTGGCAATATTATACACATGGTATATATTCCATATTTATTGATCATTATAATGATGTTTCTTCTTATAAAAATGATATTTAGTGTTCCTAACCCTGATATAAACCCTTCATCTAGAATCATTTCTTTGGTAGAAAGTACTGAAGCACATCATCATAATCTGGTATAAGGATAATGGCTTGAAGTATATTGTATCAGTATCCTACTACCCAATTATGACCTGTTTTGGTGTTCATAATCTGATGAGAGTAGACTAAATGAATCTCACAGCTCCAAATTTATTTAGCAATAATAGTAGTATTAGAAGTAGTAATGACAATGGTAATAACGATAATTAACAATTTTTTTAGTAATCTAAGTTTGCAAACTTTAGATACAATCTCATGCTTAAACTTAACTGGTCAAAAATGTAACTATTTTTCTATAACTGAATTTAATTTATCTCTGGATCCATTTTTTCATTTAATAGTAGAAAGCTCTTAATATTGCATTTCAGGCTGACTTGATCATTTCAGGTTAAAAATTTATTTAGTCTTTGGAGGATAGTCAGTTCAAAGTTCTAATTCTACCTCTGGATTGTTTCCCTCTGAAGGATATTTTCCTCCTCATATTTGTGGTAATGTCAGGTTTCAGGAAGCAGATGATGAAACATCAAGGTATAGCCCTCCAGTTCCCATTGGCTCTGTTCATAGATAGCTGGTCCTGCTGGGTCTTTAGGTGGCACCGTCTGCCTGCTTCAGCTTCAGCTGGTCTTCACAGTTAGTAGAAATTGTTTTCTCTCTCTTGATACAATCAGAGCCCCAATCTCTGACTTGGGCCTCACTTTGTCTCTCACTAATATTCTCAAAACCCACTGCCATCCTCACTTCTGAATCTATCTCAGGTGTATTCATGAGGAAGTAGGGCTGTTGGATTGAAGAAATGTTCACAAATGGCCTATAGGCCACTCCTCATGGATTTAATCCACATGTCTGTCAATTTGAAAACTTTTAAAGTCAGTTTATCTTAGGGTTTCAAATAATCTCAGGCCACCAAACTTACCTAAATTTGACAGTTAATACAACGATATATTCATCAGGATTCTTTTGGTTGCATGAAAAAGTAAAACGGACTCAAATTCACTTAGCAAAAAGAAAAAAAAATGAAAAGATGGAAAGGATCAGAAGGGAGGGAATGACAAAACAATGGAGGGAAGAGGGAGGGAAAGGGAAGGAAGAAAAGAGAGAGAAAAATTTTAGATTATGTGATATATTTATGAACACTTTTGATGGCAAATAACCAAAATCCAACTAACCAAAATAAAAATAAATGAATTGATTGATATAACTGAAAAATACAGGATAGAGCTTAATTTGGACAGGGCTGGTACTAGATACTCACTAGATATTCCTGTTCAGGCAGGCAACTTCAGACTTGCATTCTGTCCTCTTTATAACCCCAGTATAAAAAGAAGTGTCTCTTTCCTAGTATTTTTCATCAAGTTCCTGGGCTAAAGGTCAAGCTCTAATTGGCCTTTTTGGGTCATTGGTTTGCCCATAGTTGAACTAATTTCTGTGAGTTGAGTACCCTTGGTTAAGCCAGGATCAAATGACAAGAATCACTGGAATCAACTGCACCTAAACTTCAAGGACTGGGAAGGGTAAATTCATCAAAGGAAAATTAAACTATGTTATCAGAACAGGGATAAAAATTTTTTTATTGGGCATGAGAACATAACAAATATCTACTGTAGATGGAAACATCTATATCTAAGAGGAGAGCCTGCTTGAAGTCCAAATTTATATCAGAAAGTGTTGGATAACTATATGAACTCAGAGTTAAGAAGGAAGATGTCTTTAGGACTCCAACCTTCAGTGAGTATTTTTTGCTGTTTATTATTCTAGGTTTCCCCTTTTTCTGGAACTCTGGGGAGAAGGTTCTGGGAAGTTTGACCTCTCTTTCTAGCACCATGTGCCTGATCCTTGAAAAAGGGAGGGTATCCCACCACCATCTTGTCATTGCCCCTCTCAGTCAACATCCCCCCACTTACCACACATGATCAATATTCATGGAGCTAGCAAAACTGAGGGAAGGAGTCTTTTTGGTGTTCATAGCATTCTTCCTATCTAGATGTGGGAGTGTCTAAATTAGAAGAGATCCAGAATATGTTTCAAATGCTATGAATAAGGAAATAAAAGAAGAGAAAAAGTTTTAAGTAACCTATTTCAATGTCTTGTTGTATTGCAGAAGTGCCATGAAGTAAATCTGAGTTATTCCTTCTCCAGAGCATTGTAGGGAATGGCCTAATTCTGACTGATGGGACCCTCGTGTTAATCCATGTCACAGTTTACGAGCAATAAATCTCCCATTCACTATGCAGGGGATTACTTACCTTGGGCCTGAGGTCATAAGCCATATCTGCAATCAATAAAACAAATAACAACAACAACAAAGGAAAAAAATACTTCAATTTTCTCAAATCTCCCAAGATTTAAAAAGAAACAAAAAGTTACTGGCGTGTTTGCTGACTGGAGTGATTATGTGGTTCAATCATTTTGATTTACAATTGCATCTTTGTCCTTGTAGAAATAACTCTGCAGCTGAACAATGGGAGATGGAAATAGATTAACCTTAAAACATGGGGATATAAGATGTGTCCTAGGGAGCAGGCCTTCATTTGAGGTTAATGCAAAGTCTCCAGTTTCTATGAATACACAAAATTAAAGATCATTCTTTTTTTTTTTTGCTTTCTTTTTCTTTTCTTTTGATCTGCCATGAAAAGGGAATTATCAGCAGTGTCTAAGCTTTCAGTTTTATATTTCCCCTTATGTATTTTGCATCATAAAGCTTTTGAATCTATTTGATATGTTCCAGGAGCTCTGAAGCAATCTTGGTTGTTGCATAAAATAGACTGCAGAAAAATGAAAGACAAGAGGTCATTCTGGAATATAAAGTTTATGGGCCATATTGCAAATACAAATGGTGTTTTCATTTTCCAAAAATAAATAGATCTGAGTCTTCTCTTTGCATGTAAAAGGGGCATAACACTGGGCCAATGATTCTCAAACCTAAGCATGCATCAGAATCACCCAGACAGCTTGTTAAAACACAGATTTGGAGGCCCTCCCTCCAGAATCTCTGATTCAGTAGGTCTGAAGAATTTGCATTTCTAACAACTACCCATGTGCTGCTGATACTGCTGGTCCATGGACCTCACTCTGCAAACCACTACATTCTACTAAACTGAATGTACATAGGAAACTATTCCTCTCTCTCCAGCTGATCAGAGAAATAGTTTACTAGGTGCCGATATCACCATCACTTCATTACTTCCTCCAAAATGCATATGAATATGGAAGTTGGTTGGGGAATCCCAATGATCTGGACCATTGGAATTCTTGCTGTCCCACTTAAACTTGATCAGATATGTCTTATAAGGAATGTGAAAACAAACAATGGACAACCAAATGAGAACAAGCAAAAGCTCTTTATTCACAGCTTGCTCTATATAGCAAGGGAGTCATTTGCATTTTGGCTGAGACACAAAGGCAGAAAGATGAGTAGGAAAGCTCTATGATGGGAAGAAAGGAAAGTCTTCAGGTATGCCTTGATGAAGACTGTGGCCTGCAGAAGCTGCAGGTAGGCTAATTAGAAGTGGGGCATCCTGTGCAATTGGTCAGGGGTGTATGTTTGACTTTCTCTGGTTTGTCTTAAATTGGAGGCAGAGACAAAAACTAAGGAAGTTGTCAATTATTAATCAAGTTCTGGCCATTTTGAGTCAACTGTTACAGAAGTTATTGTTTGTCTTCCTAAATTTTTACCTGGAGAGTAGTCTTATTTCCTATAAGTCTGACTTACAGCAAGCTGACATCCTGAGCTGGTTATTGTAGGTAATGTTTGGTTTCCTGAGCAGGTTGATGCAGATTGTAAGTCAGAGTTATGCTTTCATTTATGGTCTGGCCACTGTCTGTTTATATATTCGATCTCTCAGGATGCACAGTGTACACTCACTTTTTATAACTAAATCCTTGGTATACTCCACAATGGCCAGTTTCAATTAAATAATGACTGATTTTTATTAAGGGCTTCTTATATGCAAAGAATTATGTTAGTTTTGTGGCATACGCACTAATGTCAGTAAGAAGCAGCTGGAGTTATTTGGGCATCAAGGAGAAAGGTGAGTGTACGTGTTGCTTAGAATCTACCACCATGCTGACTATAGAGGGGAGAGGAAGAGGGAGTCCAGTGTTTCTTTCCTTTCCCAGGTGGAGGAGCTTGGTCTCAGCTGAGAGCTTAGTTTTATACCATCATATTAGGATTTGGCATGCCTCTCTGCCCTGCAGAGTCAGATCCCCAGGGCCATGCCTGAAATGCCTTTACTTCCTATAAGCATGGCACTACTCTGCTACAGGTGGATGATCTAAAAGCCAAGCTGGCCACTCAGGAAGTGGAACTGAAGCAGAAGAATGAAGATGCAGACAAACTGATTCAGGTGGTGGGTGTAGAGACTGAAAAGGTGAGCAGAGAGAAAGCCATGGCAGATGAGGAGGAACACAAGGTGGCTCTCATCATGCTGGAGGTGAAGCAAAAACAGAAGGACTGTGAGGAAGACCTGGCCAAAGCAGAGCCAGCGCTTACAGCAGCCCAAGCAGCTCTCAATACCCTCAACAAGGTAAGATTGTCTGCCATGCCTGCTTATCCCTCAGGGGGAGGAGCAGATCCCTCATTTGACCCAAAGACAACTTGGTGCCCTACCGTTCCAAAGAGCTACAAGAGTAAAGTTAGGATTTCTTAGAGTGGAATCCAGCTATCACTAGTTTATTCTTTAAGCAAATAAATATTTATTTAAAGAAACATATGTCAAGCTCCACAAGTTACCAATGGAATTCAGAGATGTGAGTTTTAGCATCAGTCAGAACAGGAGCCAACTAGTTGAGCCTCTTTGCTTCACAGATAAGAAAACCAGGGCCCAGAAAGGAAAACTGACTTGCCTTGAGTCACAAACCTCAACATTAGAGCCAGACTTGAACTCTTCTTCAGAATCCAAGCCCAGAGATCTTTTGACCATGCATCCCATGGCCATTTTACCCATTATGTACTATGGGATACACAAGGCTTTTAAGACCCTATGAAAGTATTTGATAAGAGAGTAAAATAAAGTGTTGTTTCTAAAATATGAAAAAAATCTACATAATCAAAATTACCAAGCATTCAATAGTTAACAACATGTAACTGTCAACTAAATTTAACTCAAATGCATAATCATTTGTGAGACAAGCATGACTCGAGATGTATTCATAAGGCAATTTTACTTTGATTTCCCTTAAATTTGTTCCATGTGTTGGGGGAGCATGTGGTTAGTCACCTCCGTTTATCATTTTCACAATTAAGCACCTTTCCCATTTGGATAACCATGGCTGAGGGACAAAAGAAAGAAAGAGAAAAAAGTGCACAGAGATTCATGTCATCAGGAATTGGCAGTAGAGAGGGACTGAAAAGCTGATCCTTTTTTTGTTGGGATGCTCACTCAGGTTCTTTGGAGACCCTCCACTAGTCATTGGGATTTTTCTCAGATTGCTTTCTCCTCCTTCCCCTGAGAATCTAGCAATTCAATTAACCCTTCACATTGACCAGGTGATTTATGCCAGATGTGCCATGCAAGCAGCTTGCCTCTGGTCCCTGGGAGACACCTGTGCCTTTTTTCTGTAAACACAATCTGAGGGCATAGCCACCCATGCAGCATATTGTCCCTAGTTTCACTGTCAAGAGGCTAGCCAACAATTCTCACACTCTAGATTTCTGGGGTATAAATTAGACCCCAGGCCACTGTATTACTCAAACTATGGGGAAAACACTTAAGCTCTCTGAATGGTCTCCTTAAAGCCCCTCCCTCTACACTTGCTATAAGAGAGGTAGATGCCCCATATCCTTAAAAGCAGAGTGGATAAGGCTCACCAACAATTCTCACTAAAAATTCTCCCTTAATCTCAAAATTCTTGACTCTTTTATACCATCAATGCAGGTGAAAGGTTAGAGTCAAAACATCGGTCTTTTGAAACCTTTTTTTATTAGTTTTACATAGCTATCTCATACCTCAGTTTGGAAGGCAGTATCTATTGACTTAGGACCTCAGCAAATCTGACAGTAAACTGGGTACACTGTAAAATCGTGTTATGTATATTATATATAAATTATACCTAATGTGAGATATGAGTGCATTTTAGTATTTTTAATGATGTGGGGTGGGGAGCTCCCTAAAAGTGAGGGCATGTAGTGCCTCTAAAGGCCTTAGATTGGTCTCTATTCTATATCAATAGAAAACAATAGAGGATTTCTCCACTAGGAACTTTTGGGTATCATTAGATACACCAGGAATTAGAGGTATAGCCCAATTGTGACACCGTGTCTCAGCTGGAACCTTTTAATTCAGCCAGGCCGGACTTCTCTCTGACTCCTCACAGTGACATCTACTTCAACCTCTAGGCCTTTGATCAGACCCCTTTCGTTCCCATCATTTAGGATTTTCTCTCCTTTTAACTCACTGTCTAAATCTTACTCATATTTCAAAATCAAACTTACTTTCTATATTAATCTCTCTCTTTTCTGATTTTTAGAGCACAAAGATGGACTGCTTTTTAAAGATCTTTTGATACATAAGATCTTTTGACACAGGAATTATATATTCTAAGATGACCTGAGTACAAATACTGGCTAAACTATTTACTGTATGTGGCTCTGGGAATGATTTTATCTTTTCTGAGCCTCTATTTCTTCATCTATAAAGTGGAGGTAATAGTAATATAGTCCCCGTTAGGTTGTTACAAGGATTAAATGAGATAATGTGTGAAAAGTAGCTATAAAAGGCAGTCACTCAGTATATGTATGTTGTTGATGTCATTATAACCAGCATTAGTTACCTCTTCTGTTTCCATGAAACTGGAAACAAAGGGAACACCAATAAATACTTCTGGTAATTTGTTGCCTGGCTAGTTAGTTAATTGATTATTGGTGGAAATAAACATATAGAGTTTTAACTCATGGAAATAATGGGACAGGATTCTGAAAATAGCACTGAATTTGAAGCCTAGATATCTCTGCCACAAAGGAAGTGAAACTCATTTTTAATGAGTGCCCACTATGTGCCAGGCAATATGACAATTGCTTCTAATTAGCTATGTAGCCTAGCACAAGTCACTGAAGTTCTTGATCCTGTTTCTTTATTACAGAAAAAGGAGAAAATAAGAATTAATGGGCTCTTTATCTCACACTCCTATTCAATCTCTTAGCAAATTTTTTGAATTCTACCTTCAAAGTATATTCAGAATTCAAATGCTTTATATCATCTCTGCTGCTACCACTCTGGTCCAAGCTAACATCTTTTCTTGCCTGAACTATTTCAATAGCCTCCCAGTTGGCCTCCCTGCTTATACTCTTGCTACAATGATACCTTTTCCCACTACAGCAATCTGAGTGATCTTGTGAAAACAACAGTTTTACCATGTCATCCTTCTGTTCAGAATCTTCCATTGACTTCCCATCATACTCAGAATAAAATCCAAAATCATCACCGTGAGCCATAATTTCGCCTGGTCTACCTCTTCTACTACATCAGTTACTACTCTTCCTCTTATCACTCCACCCTACCCACACTGACCATCTTACTGTGTCTCAAACACTTCCAGCACAATTACACCCCAGGGCCTCTGAATAAGAAATTGACTTTGTATGGAGTGCTCTTCTCCCAAGTTTCCCCATGGTTCCCTCCTCTTCTTTCAGGTGTTTGCCTAAAAGATACCTTCTCCTGAAACAAATAATAAAAGTATTTATAAATTTTAAAAGAATTTAAGGTATACAAGAAGAAAAATATTACCCAAAGTAAATGATATTAGTAATCTTAATCATCTACATACTGAACATTAATTTAACTTAAAAAATTTTATATGACCATAATGGAAGGAGGACCATTGGGAGGAAAAAGAGGGAAGTAAAAATAACTAAATATTCATACTCTACAATAAGAAGTCACTTAATAGCATCTAAACTGAAAAGAAAAAACACAACAGTATAAGCATGGTCTTTATTGATAAGGAGTAAAATTTAGAAATAATGATGAAAGAAATTGTAAACGGTGGCTTCTGGAGATGTGGAGATGAAGTTTGGTGGGAGTGTTTTGTTCTATTTGTAACTCTATTAGAGTTTTTAAATTCTGTGAATGTATCACATTAACAAAGAGAAAATTTTTCAATGGCTTGAGAGCAAAGAAGAAGGCACAGCTAACTACCTGGCGAAGTAGAACTAGGAAATAGGTCATAAAGTAAGGACTGCAGAAGGAGCATTTTACTAGATGGAGAAGGAGGTAGAAAAGATCATCTCAGATAGGAGTGATAGTTGCAAAGACATGGGTGCATGAAAGTCTGACCATGGGTGCAGTGGGCCCTTTGGAAAGTGATGTGGAAATGAGTTTACATAGATAAGTTGAGCAATATCATTAACAGCCCCATGGCATCCTTAAGAAGTTTAACTGTGGATCAGTGTTTACAATCCACAGGTTGCAACACATTAATGGGTCTCAAACAGCATTTTTTAAAATTTAGATGTAATTGAAATATAACATTATATTAGTTTCAGTTTTACAACATAATGATTCAATATTTGTATACACTGCAAAATGGTCACCACAATAAGTCTAGCTAACATATGTCACCACACAGTTACAATTTTTTTTCTTACAATGAGAATTTTTAAGATCTGCTCTCTTAGCAATTTTCACATATGCCATATAGTATTGCATCCCCAGGATTTATTTATTTTTACAACTGCAAGTTGTAACTTTTGACCCCTTCATCCATTTCATCTACCCCCCACCTTCCACTTGATGAGTGAAATAGATCAAACTGTACAACTGTAATAAGGAAAGTATTGCTTCCTGAAACCAAGTATCCCTGGAGTATCCTCAAACCCTCTGCATTCACAGGACTCTGTATTTAAAGACGACTTTCCTGTTTTCTCATCATTTTCAAAGTTAACAATGAATCTTTAGTTAATACATAAAGAACAACTGTAAATCAGCTTAGGCAGTTTCATTTCACTTTATAGCTAAACCGAAATAAATCCAATAAAACTTTTCCTGCCTTACTTGAGGAATAGTTTTGCTTGCAATTTCATGGCCTTTTTTTTTTCTAAAAAGTTACTTGCAATTCTATTTATTTTCTTTGCATTTTTTACAGTGAACTTTTTTATATACAAATAACATGCAATGGCATTTTATTGTTAAAAAATAATTCAAATCATATAAAATATAGAGTGTAAAATATGAAGTAACCTTCTTTTCTACTCCGTGTCCAGTTCTTATCCAAGAGAGAACTCCTATTCTTTGTATTTATGTTTGTCCAAGGGCACATATAAAATATATCCAGTTTTAAATATAAAGGGATAATGCCAACTGACTGTCCCTTATGAAACAAGACTGTTTTATGCCAATACATACATTGAAAGCTTACTTATTTAATACTTCATAGTATTCTATGCTATAATTGTACTTTATTTTATTTAGCTATTTATCCGTTATTGAGTATTAATTTGTTTCTTTTTCTCACCAATACAAATAACCTTGTGCATACATCTTTATTGTATATGTGCAAATATTTCTCTAGGCCAAATAAAAAGTATACTTGTTTGGTAGAACAACATGGCGGGCTGAATAATTCCTCTTCCATCCCCAAATATAGTCACGCCTAATCTCTGGAACCTGTGAATTTTACTTCATATAACAAAAGTGACCTTGTAGGTATGATTAAGGATCTTGAGGAAGGGAGATTATATTGTATATGTGGGCCCTATGTACAGTCACATGGGTCATTAGAAGAGGAAAACAAAAGGTCAAAAGGAAAAGGTCATGTGGATGACAGAAGCAGAGCAGGTAGAATAGTTGATGTGATGTGGGGCCATGAACCAAGAAATGAGGCCAACCTCTAGAAGCTGGAAAAGGCAAAAAACAGATTCTTCCCTACAGCCTCCAGAGGGAATCAGCCCTGCCAAAACCTTATGCTTAGAACTTCCATCCTCCAGCACTGTAAGATAATAAATTCATTGTTTTAAGTCACTAAATTTATGGTAATTTGTTACAGAAGTAATATAAAACTCATGTAAATAATATGCTTTTTAAAATATAAATAATGCTCAATATCTGTCCAAAATGGTCGCTCTTATTTATAGTTGTGAATATTGCTTTTCTCACATCCTTGCCAATCTTAGAAATTTACAATCATTTAAATTTTTCTCAATAAGAGAACAAAAATTTTTTCATTTTTTAAAAAATGGTTTCATTCTAATGATGCTGAGAATCTTTTTAAATATTTGGATTTTTTCTTTTGTACATTTCTTCTACAGGTTCTTTGTTGATTTTCTTATTAGATTTTTTTGTATTGATTTACTTTTTATTATAAATTTTTACTGTTAATCACTTGGTTGTAAATATTTTCTCCCTATCATTTGACTTTTTACTTAATATCATCAAGAAATATAAAAATCAGATTTTATAAACAAATAATTTTGAAAATTCTATGACTACGGATTTGTACAGACTTCTTTCCTACAGAACTTGTTAAGGCCTTTATTGTTTGATAAGCTTGACATTAAAAGTTATAGAGATAGCACAAGAAAATAAAATTTCAGATTATCTAACTTATGAATAATGATGTAAGACATTTATATAAAATACTAGTAAATCAAGTTTACCATGCCACTAAATGGTAAGTTTTTCATATATGGCTATTTGTATAACAACAATATACTACCAGCTGATAAGTTTTCCAGATATGTCTATTCATATAACCATACCAACCGTAGATCAAAGCTCTATAGTCATTTTGAGAGATGTTCAAATGGTACTTAACATAATTTAACATCAATTCTATATTAAAACTCTAGTAAAGTAGGAATAAAAGGATATTTAGATATTGTGCTTATTGTGCTAACAGATAGCAATTAATTCCAATCTAAGAGCAAAACGTCCCAATAGTAAAGCATTGGAGGCATTCCCATCAATATGGAAAAAACACAGTCATTATCTCATTTACTACTATCATAAAAAAACGTCTTAGAATTTCTAGCCAATGCAATAATAAATTAAAAGTAGCTGTTGTCTAAATGTTGTAAAATATCACAAAAGTGTATTGTATTCATAGATATCATAAAAATATAACAAAAATAAAAAGGAAGGGTTAAGGACCCATTACAAAATAATTTACAATAGCTTTCCCAATATCAGCAGTAGCCAGTTAGAAAATACAATATTTTCAAAATAACAACCAAACTCCAGGTACAAATAAGCATAAATAAATTTGTTGAAACTATGTGAAGAAAACTACATATCTTTGTTGAGGGATATAAAATAAAATATGAATAGACAAATAAATACATATACCAACTGTGAGTTTGGGAAGATTCAATGTTATAAGGATGTTGCTACTCAAAATAATTTAAAAGTTAAATATAAATCTAATTTAACTCATTTAATTTTGGGTTTAGTTGTTTCTAATGTCATTAAAAGTTCACATCATTAGGCAGCCATTAAAGATTTAATAAGCAAATGTGCAACAGTATGGAGTTAGCTAAATAAATTATGGCTCATCGAAATGAGAGAAAACTGTGCATAGTGTTTTTTAAAATTGTGTTTTATAAAAATGATAATATCAAAAAGTTTAGAATATAATTTTCAGTGAAAATCAGGTTCAAAAATATTATAAATACTGACTGATGTGTGTATGTATATATGTTTTTACATATATGTATATATGAATAAGCCAGATATGTATTTATTCATATATATTCATATTTATATACATTATTAACTTTCTATTCTATGTCTCTCTGTTAGTCTACCTAATATATATATGTATATATATATTTTTTTTTAATATACATAACTCATATTTGGTTCTGAGTCATAAAATTATGTGTGATTTTTGTTTTCATCTTTATCTTCACTAAATATTTCACAATAAATATTCTTTCAACACAGTGTTACTTTATAAAACAGTTAATTTAAGAAAGAAATAAAAATACAAATGAACTAGAAAAATTATCATAAGGTCAGATCAGTTTTTATGCAAAAGATTCTTCTAAACATAAAAATAAAGGACAATATCATGATATCATCTGGAAAAGGCTTATTAAATTTGACTACATAAAAACTAAACGTCTATATATCATAGAATATTATAAATGAAAATTTTAAATTAAAAAGGTTAATATCTTTAGTATATAAAGAGCTTTTATAAATTGTACTAGAAATTTACCATTTGTTTCCCCTTTTTGCCCATTTACCTGTTGCCCTTCCCCACTCTTTTTTCTGTGACCTGGGAAACACTTGCATCAGATGCATCAAAAGTGCTCTTTTGATCTCTAGCTCCTAGTCACCTTTAGCCAATATGATCATCAGCAGAAGAGTGAAAGAGAGTGAGATCAGTATAGAGCAGCCTTCTTTATCCATGAAGAATACGTTCCAAGACCCGCAGTAGATGCCTGAAACCACAGATAGTACCAAGCCCTATACATACTATGTTTTTTTCCTATACAAACATACCTACCTATAATAAAGTTTAATTTATAAATTAGGCACAGTGGAAGCTTAGCAATAAAAGTTATATGAATATGGTCTCCCTCTTTCTCTTTTTGAATATCTTGTGCTATATTTATCCTTCTTGTGATGATGCAAAATTATAAAATGCCTTAAAGTCAAGAACTTTCACCTTTTCACTTAAAGGAAGCACTTCACTGCTTCTCTTTGCCAGAATCACTGTTGCACTTTGGGGCCATTATTAAGTAAAATAAGGCACAGAGACCACAGGCACTGATATCACAACAGTGTATCTGATAACCAAGACAGCTATGAAGTAACGAGCAGATAGCATACAGCATGGAAATGCTGGACAATGGGATGATTCATATCCCAGGTAGGATGGAACTAGATGGCACATTTCAACAAGCTACTCAGAATGATGCACAATTTAAAACTTACAAATTTTTTATTTCTGGAATTTTTCATTAATATTTTTGGACTGTGGTTACTAATGGGTAACTGAAAGCAAAACTGTGGATAAGGTGGGACTGCTATATTAATTTCTTTGGCCCCAACCGGCCCTCAGCTGAAGACTGCAGCTCTTGTTAGGTTCCCCTCTCCAAAGGGCATTCTCTCTCTCTCTCTCTCTCTCTCTCTCTCTCTCTCTCTCTCTCTCTCTCTCTCCAGATTCTGCTAGTCATTACTTCATCTTGTCCCTCCAGGCTCAGAGATGAAATGGGGCCTCCCTAGCTCCACTCAAACCAATATTAATTACTAGCCCTGAGAGATGCACTATCTAAGGTTTCTTCAATCTACACTTTCATAAATAGTTCTCTTAGTTAGCTCTCCTCAAGTTAGCCAGTGTGATCTATCATCTTTTTGCCTGCAGGTACTCTGAGTAATCAGTAATCAAAAAAAAAAAAAAACAGCCCAGTAGAAATGTAAGCAAACTCAATTATTTTTAAAACGTGAAGAAAATAGTTTAACATCACTACTAAATATATAATATGCACATATATACTCACATATGAATTAAACTAATGTTATAATACCATTTTCAGTTTACCAAATTGATTTAAAATTTTTAAATAATGTTACCAGATGTTAAAGAAGATATAGACTCAAATACTAATGACTGAAATTGGAATTTCTAGAAAATCTGATAATATATACAAAGAACACTAAAAATATGTCTTCTCTTGCGCTCAGCAAATTCACTTTTAGGAATATTATCCTGAAGAACTAATCTAATATTTTCACAAAGATTTATATAGGAGAATGTCCAGCAAAGTATTATGCATATGGTAAATTTATAGAAATGACCTGGGTTTCCAGAAATTAAGTATGTTTTACATAAATTTTGGTTCATCCATTTATTTGGATACAGACTTAAAAAATTCTGCCCCAGGATAACTAGTGACTTTCCCTTATACCTCTTTGTAAAGTGACCAATAAGTTCTTCCTACACTATCTTTGAAATATATCCCAAATCCAATCATTTCTCAGCATCTCCACTATAAAGGCTCTGGCTCAAGTAACCTCAGTCTCTTGCCTGGATAACTACATAGCCTTCCTATTTTCTCCTTTGTGTCTACTCCTGCCCTGTCACAGTAGGTCTACACCACAAGTTCTCAAAGCAAAACTGGGTCATTTCACTTCCTTTCTAAAACCCTCCAATGGCTTCCCATTTATATTAGAATGAAATAAACACTTCTCTATGGCTCTGGATCCCCTCAGTCTGGCCCTCACTTCCTCTCCTTTCTCACCTCCACCACTCTTCTGACCTCTACACTCTACACAGTGGCCAAGCTTGTTCTACTTTTGGTCTCTGTGCTTGCAGATTCATCTGTCTGGAACAGTTGCCCTGCAGACTACTATCAAGTTGCCTCTTTCCATTATTTACTTCCCAACTGAAATGTCAGGATCTCATAGTGGCCTTCCCAGACCTCCCTTTCTGGCTAAAGTGATATCACTCCTCAGGAATCCTTTAGCCCATTAGCCCTATCTTCCCCATCTGAATGAGCAAAAGGACTTTGTCTTTCATATTTGTCACTGTACCCCCATTTGCTATATGAACGACTGTGCACACACATTTAATCACCTAACAAAGTCTTATCGCTTGCTCTCTGTGTGTCAGGTACTGTTCTGGGTGCATGTAATGCACCCATGAACAAAGATACCTGCCTCTATGTAGCTTCCTTTTTGGCACAGGGAGGGGTGAAAGACAAGAAGTATAATGAAAAGGTAATTTGTACAATATATTAGAACATGACAAATGCTGTGGAAAAAAGAAAAACGTAGAGTAGGGAAGTGCTCTGGAACAGCTGGGGAGGAGAGTGGTAGCAAGTTGCAATATTAAAAAAGATGATCAATGTGGGCCTCATTGAGAAGGAGACGTTTGAAAATCTGAAGAAGAGCAAATTTATAAGGCGTATACCTAGGAAGAGCAGTCAAGGCAGCAACTAGAACAAGAGCCTTAGGGCAGGAACGGGGTAAAGGGAGTGGAATGTGCCAGACGTTTGCTCACTCAAACATCTGCCATCTTCTGAGAACTGTTTCTTCTATCCCTGTGTTTCTGTTAGAACCATATCACCTGCCCCGTGGTCACTGACTCTAAGACCCCCACCTAACTAAACAAGATCACTTCCCAGGGCATTTTTATTTTGACTTACATTGAAGAAAAAGTCTCCTTTCTTTCTGGTTGCAAAGTGAACAATGTGAACCTGGAGCTTCTGGCACCCATTTGCTCCATTCAATCATCCAGTGCACCTATTGTGTGCCAGTTTCTATTCTAAACACTGAGGCTACAGTGGTTAACCGGAGACATGGGGTTCCTGTTCTCAAAAAGAAGAGAAATATAGTAATTCAACAAAGAAAAAGTAATTATCTCTGTCACCTTGAGTTCTGTGAAGATCATCAGGGAGCTCAGACAAGAAATGACTAGAGAGCAGAAGTTGCCAGGAGAGTCTTTCCAAAGGGGGACTTTAGAATTGAGATCATGATGGATGAGAAGGGATCAGCCATGCAAAAGGTTTAGGAAGAAGTGTTCTAGGCAGAGTTCCTGGGAATGAACTTGGTAATTAACATGCTGGGAGGAAGTGGCTGTGGCTAGATCTTAGTGATAGTTGGAGAAAGTGACCTAAGTTGAAGTCAGAGAAGAAGATTATGTGCCTTGCAACATGAGGAAACTGGTATGCAAGAAAGTAACTCATGCATAGGTAGTAGCAGAAACTAAAAAAGATCTGGAGAATCTAACAAATGTTCAAAATGTAGTTTCACTCATATTTAACAGCCAGCCAGCCCCAAACTCATCCTCCCCAGATACATGAATGAGAAAATCCCCCTTTGTACTTTATCTGGGTTTTCTGTCACTAGAACCAAAAGATTTATGATTAATATATAGATATATAGGAATATAAAAAAGACTAGAAGGAATTATATTAAAATATTAACAATGACATATCTGGGTTATAGAATTTAATTTCATCTTTAAACATTTTTATATTTTCTTAATTCAGTACATTGAGCATAATTAAAATATTTTTAAATTGTCATTTTTTTAATTTCTGATTGTATTTACTCACTTTGCCCTCTCACCCAGTGGAGATCACCATGACAGGTATGCTCACCTCCCACATCTGTGCTGTCCTTCATTCCTGCCCCTGACAAGTTTGTCATGACCAAATGTGAAAAGAGTTGCAAAAGCTGACAGAGCACCTTTTTAGGTATTCCTATTAATCACTGGAAAAAGATCTTTGCTCATAGATTTCTAGACTGAGCAGCATCCCAAATTAATGTGACACAAGGATCTAATCTTTGAAATCAAGATTCTTCCCCACTTACAAAATCAGCTTCAGAAGCAAGTGCTTTTGAGGTCATAGGCTTCTCAGTGATAGTCACAAAAAATCATAAATCCACTTCATACACATTTATGACACAATTTCACTTGGTGATTAATGGGTCCTCCTGCTCCCAATTTACAGATGAAAGGGCTGAGGCCTAGAAAGTTTCAGTGACTTGCCAAATCAACACTTTCAGCCCTATCTTTCTAGAGCAGTGAAACTTAAAGCAAAGGACAAACCCATATGCAGGCAGAGGCAGCAACTGCAGTCTGTGCCTAGCTTTCTGTCTGAATTATTTCTTGGCAGAAAATGCTACTTTGCTATCTGGACAGTCAAGTGTAGTTAGAACAAGCTCATGGAACAAAGCAGTTTAATTAAAGAAAAAAAATTAGTTGGGTTCTATGCTATTCTCTTCAATCCAGGATAGAAATTAATTTATAATAACCTTATCTTTTATTCATGGCAAGCTGTATATTTCAGAGTATGTTGGCCTCCTAATACTTTTCAGTTGAATGTGAAATAATTGTGTGTTTCTAATGGGCTGAGAGTCCGTTAAAGTGCTGAAAGAACATAGCGGAGTCTTGGCTAACCATTCAGGGAAGTCTGAAACCACTAGGGGGTAGCTTTGGTTTTCTTCTGATGAGTCATGATGTTTAAAATTCAGAGGGCTGCTGCAGGCTTCAAAGCAGCCCTTTCAGATTGATCACTTCAGAGCCTAACTCCATTAGTGGCCGAGGACAAAGAAAGCCCATTCATTTTCCTCTAACAATTTCCTTCTCTTTTCTTAGACCAACCTGACAGAGCTGAAGTCATTTGGTTCTCCACCTCTGGCTGTCAGCAATGTCAGTGCTGCGGTGATGGCACTCATGGCCCCTGGAGGAAAGGTGCCCAAGGATCGGAGCTGGAAGGCTGCTAAAGTCATCATGGCCAAAGTGGATGGTTTCCTGGACTCCTTAATCAACTTTGACAAAGAGAACATTCATGAGAACTGCCTCAAAGCCATCAGGCCATATCTACAGGACCCTGAGTTCAATCCAGAGTTTGTGGCCACCAAGTCTTATGCAGCTGCAGGCCTCTGCTCTTGGGTCATAAACATTGTGAGGTTCTATGAGGTGTTCTGTGATGTGGAACCTAAGCGCCAAGCATTGAGCAAAGCCACCTCGGACCTCACAGCTGCCCAGGAGAAGCTGGAAGCCATTAAAGCCAAGATCACTGTAAGTGAAGCTGCAGCCCTTGACCCTGCTAGGCAGCCTCTAATACAAACAATATTCTCTACCATTTCCCAGTGCCTAATGTCATGATGTTTAAAGAGAAGTGGGCAAACCATATTATTATGCAAAGTCTCCTGATTTTTTAGTAGAGGCAACTTTTTACATTTTTTTCTCACTCTATAGTCCAAACAAGACAAATCCCACTGGATCGTTGGTTTTTGCTTTGCCTCTAAAAGTTTTTTTCCTTTTCCTCCAAGGAAAGAAAAGATGAAAGGTAGATATGTATAACAGATGAACAATATTATTCATGGAGTCAACTGTTTTCTTATTAGCCAGAAATGAATTTAGCATTTTTATACATCTGGTAGTTAAGAATAAAAGGCCAAATTTTTGAGATTCCTTTTCACCTTTGAAATGTAGGTTTTAGCCCCCTACTCTCAACTTTGGCACCTATTATTTTCAGTTCTGGCCAACTGTCCTCCTGTATCATTCTCAGCAGAGTAGACATGTAGGCCTGCTGGGCATGTTTTATGTTATTTGCATTATTTTATGAAAGCTTTTAAAAGCAAGTGCTTTGGAGGATGACCTCTTGACCATAAATATAAAATTGTGAGGTTCATTAGTTTTTATTAACCTCTTGTTGATATTTTATTATATCTGCTTCACCCAGGATTGGGGGATGAAGGTAATTTTGGATTCACATCTATTTGAGAGAGATTTCCATTAAATTTCACCTTCACTGTTAAAATGGATACTATCAAAGTGGTAGGTAGAAATCAGAGCCCTATAGGATAGCATAGCAGCTAAAGATCCATTGGCAGATTTCATTCCAATCCATGCTATAATATTTGCTGATATGTCACTTTTAGGAAGGTCTTTAAAATACCTAAATTTCAATTTCCTGGAGTAAAGTGGACACAGTAATATCCCCACTTCATTCAAGGAGAGAATGCCTAAAAAGCAAACCTCCAGAGCCTGGCCCATGGTCATACAGGGAGCTGCTGCCATGATGATGGTTCCAACGATGGTTATGATGACCATTTCTGTTATATCTCTACTCTCCTCCTGCTTCCTCTCCTTCTCTTTGGGGTACATGGGCTCTCACATGCACATACAGGCCCTGGTAATCAATCACTACTGTGATCAGTTCACTCCAAAGCCTTCCCCAGATCTTTCATTTCTATACAGGCATTCTGAGCAAATATACTCTTGCTGCACATATCTCATAATGATAAAAAGAGTTTTACAAATTGTAAAAAATAAGAGTGTAGTCATGCCACACACTTTATGTCATGGGTTTTTTGATTGTTAGATTAACTTCTATGGCTAAAAGCACTAGTTCAAGGATCATTGCAACCAGTCTCTCTATAAAGAAAAGATACTTTTTAGCAAAATAACTAATCCTCTCTCGATATGTTTGCTTTATAAATCCAGATGTTTATGGGCCAGTTTGCTTAAAACAGGTGATACTCACCATAACAGTGGCCCTTTTCAAAGAATACCAAAGGCAAAACATCATAACATCCCCAAAACTGCTTTTTCAGGGAAAATACCTCCTGATAATTTTAATAATCTTTAGTCTCTCTCAGAGTAGTGTTACAAGAACTACATTTTCAAAGATCTCCTTACCCAAGTTATTTTAACTAAAGCAACATTTGGTGCAAAGGCAATGTTTTCAAATGTTTATACCTTTTCAGTAGCCAACATTCACATGATGGGCCCACTCAACCTGTGAAAGCAATAAGAATATTTTAAAATACTTGGCTACCTTATGAAGGCACTTCTTTTCTGCCAAAATATTTCTTGAAAAAAAAATGTGTTCTTGCTTTTAACAACCTCCTCGCCATCCTTTGCTTATCTGCATGCTTATCAACATCCCAAGAGTTTGGGCACTCCCACATTAATAGCAGAGAGCATGCACTAATTAGCACTCATCTCTAATGCAGAGATATACCCAGAGTGAGGAAATTCCTTCCTATGTGTCACTGAAGCCATTGTTAGCCTTATTCAGTTGCACTCCACCTCAAGCTTTATTTTTTTTAGAATTTTAGGATAATTCCAAGTAAATTTTAAGTTCAAGATGCATAAAAATGTTTTAAAAGGAAATTTCAAAACAAATTATATAATATACTTTTGATGTCATTATACATATAATTATAATAAATAAAAATATGAATAGTTATGGTTATCTCTAGGTGGTAGATTTTGGGTGGTATTTGTTTATCTGTATTTTCTTTTTTTTCTATAGTGAACATACTATATGATACTGTTAAACAGTTCATAAAAATAATAGTCAGAAAATTCCCAAATATCATTAATTGACCCTGGAGTTAAGCACTGGCTTCCCATTCAAGCAGACATTTTTACCATATTCTCCACATTCGTGTTTTTTCCCAACACTAGACTCATCTGACCAGTTTATGTTATATTCCTGGCCTCCACTCATTTTAATTTCTGACTTCTATCTATGTACTATGCTGGCATCTCTATTCTTAATGTATCTTATTCGGGCAGTTAACTTTCTCCTGGACAAGACTCCAAGTTATTTATCTCCATGTCTTCCCAGTATAGTTAAGGCAACTATATTTAGTCAACATAACCTTTATTTCTTGTTCGTCACATAGAGGCAGCATCCTGGAGCTGTCCATTTTCAAGATAAAGTTATTATTTTTTTCCTTTAACTCTCCTCCCTACCTTCTACCTCAAATTCTGTTATCATTACTGTTGCTTTTTAACCACCAGGACTGAAAATACTTACTTTCTGTTCTATAATGAAAAGTAAGTGTTCCATGCTCTGTTACCTGAATGATTCAGAAAGCTGAAAAATGAGTAAATTCCATTTATTTTCTGTGAAGATGTCTATATTGTTTATAGCAGATCTAAGTGTCATACTATAATTATATTGCCTTTGTTATACAACCTTTTTTTTCAACTTGGAGTTTCTAATTTCCTTTATATTTTTTCTTTCATTAGTCCTTTGGGCATAGACTTAATTACTTTTCAACTCTGCATCTAATCTAGTTTTCTATCAAATCACTCTTTGCCCCCAAGACTTTTCTTCTTACCCCTAACTCAGAGCTCTAACCAGTGTTAACCCATTTCACTGCTTTTAGTTGGTTGATTCCAGTGACTTCTAGACTCCATGCCTTCTCTTTTCTTGATTTCTTCTCTTGTTTTGCTACAGCTCATTCTTAAGTAACTTTCTCATAAATATTGATAAGAAGAGGTAAATTTTATTAGTAGTTCCAGTCTGGAAATGTCTTTATTTTTAAACTGAACTGACAATTTTGCTAAGTATTCTGAATTGCTAATTTTTCCCTTTGGAACATTGAATGCTTTATCCTCTCATCTGGTGGGAGGTCTGATGAACAGTCAGGGTCCCATTCCTTCGTTGATGCATTATATTTATCTTTTTTGGTAGTCCTTCAATTTTTTTTCTTGCTGTTTGAAACTTTACATTGATATGCTCAGCTGCCATCCTTTTTTATTCATTGTGTTTGGCATGTGGAGACTTTTCTTCAGCTCTAAAAATTATTTTGTATTATTTCTATGGTAATCTCCCTTCTGTTTTCTTTTCAGTTTTATTTTCTGGAGCATGTATTGGTTAGTTATTAGACCTCCTGGTGAGTCCTCTATTTTCTTTAATCTTTTTTTCAGTTTGTTTTCTTTTACTTTCTAGATTTCCTCAAATTCATCTTTTAACCCTTCCCTGGAATTTGCTGTTTTTTACATTAACAATAATAATTTCCACAACTTTTTTTTTGTTTTCCATTTCTTTTACCAGGATCCTCTTCTTGTTTTATGGATAAAACATTGTGAATCTCTCTGAGAAACTAATTGTGAAGGGTGTTATACTTGTCTTTTTTATGCTTGTCTTTTTTATGACTGAAGTTATCTCTTTTTCCCAGGGCATATTTTACCTCTTATTTACCTTAACTTAGGCTTTTATCAAATGTCTTCTTGTTCTTTCATGTTTACAGGACTAGTGATCAAAAGCTGATTATAGCTATGCAAGCAAGAGCAGAGCTGGTGGACTGGCAGAATTTGCTTTCAAGATCTGCTGAGTTATGGTGGATGTATCCTAAATACCAGGATATATTGTATTTTCTCTACCACTGTTTAATCTCCTGCCTGGTGACATAAATGTCTGGTGGCATTGCATACTGGGCATAGTAATGGAGATATTGGGTGGGGAATTAATAACTTCCACTTAACTCTCTTGTTTTCAACATTCCCCTCAATTACAACTGACATTTCCAAGTCCCCAGGGTACATGAGACTTTACAGAGCTGATCAGCTTCCCTTTTGGTAAACTGAGGCCAACTATAGGCTGATGCTTCCTCTGCCCTGCTATGGCAGTTTCCAATCCTCTGTCACTATGGTCTTCCATAAATGTATTAGAATTCCTTAACCTCCAATGGCCCTCAACATTTGCTTGGTGTTATGAGCTGATGACTTTTATAGTACTTCACAATCATTTTAGGCAAGTCTTGGGAAGAAGATGAAGTAAATTAATGTAGCCAGTCTGTCATCATTCATTGGATGCCTCACCACCTCACCACCTCACCACCTCACCACAGTTTTCAAGCTATTTTGGCCCTTAATTAATTTCTCTTTTGACTTAGTAATGACAAACATAGCAGCCTGAACCCAAGTTACTGCATAAATATAAGATGCATTTGGAGATATCTGCCATGTGTCCATGTATCTTTGTGTATTCAAATGTGTATTTGGGGGGCAACAAAAGCTATGTACTTTAATTCTAAATTCTTAATAAATTTAGAAAAAATACAAACCACATCTTTTGAAAAAAAGTGTTTCTATACTTTGGGATAATGGAAGAGAATGATGAGGTTAAATAAAGTTATCCTGTACTCCTAGGACATTAAAGCAAGGGGAGGACTTAGGTTGCAGGAAGCCCAATCCCAGACTGCAGACCTGCTGCAGACCTGCCCAATCCCAGACTGCAGACCACATGTGTGCCTCCTGGGCCTCCCTAGGATTTTTCTGGCCATTTTCAGGCCCCAGGCTTTGGTTGGCTTTTGCTCCTAAAAGCAGCACCTGCACCTTTTTTGGCAGGATACTAGAACCCATTTTTCACCAAACACAAGAAAAAACAGAAAGTATGTACCCTCCCCTATGCTCATCGCCCTTCTTGGCCCTGAACCAATGACTGAAGTACCAGAGTAGGAAATCTCAGCTCCCTCACTTGGGTCAGGACTGCTCTGGACTTCCACTCCACCCTCTTCCTGCAGGATCTGGCTGTAAGTCCCCACTGGGACTCTGTGTAAGATAAGCCCTAATTTGTCTTTCTCTTCTCCCCTGCCCAGCCCTTCCCAGTTCTTTACAGCTTTCTTCAAGGGAGACTTCCTTAAAAATCACCTGCACATGAGTCTCAACTCAGAAGCGCTGAGCTGGAATTACTAACAAATCTTTTGTTCCTCCCTGAATAGCAACTTAATGAAAACCTGGCCAAACTCACAGCCAAGTTTGAGAAAGCCACAGCAGACAAACTTAAATGTCAGCAAGAAGCTGAAGTGACCGCAGGCACCATCGCTCTCGCAAATCGCCTGGTGAGTGTGAGCCTCAGCAGCCCAAGCTTTAATTATATTAGCAGAGCTTGTCAAGTGATGTAGAAGTGCAAAATAGATGAGCACAACTTAGCGCTGCTTTTACTTGGGGGAAAATATTAAAATGTGCTGGGATGCAGGGACTAATTCCTGAGAAAAGTGTGAATGCACACCCCGGTCTGGTTGAAGTTTTCCTGCAGAGATGGTTGGGAGGACAGAGACAATGGATCTGTCAGGCAGCCCATGAGAGACGTGACATGCTTATATTTGTGTGTACCTACCAAAGGAAGCATTAAAGAACAAAGCCAGAATTTGACAGACAGACTCTGAAGCTCTTACCTGTATGATGTTTGATAGTATGTGTGTGGCCAGGATTAGGAACTGAGATAGAAGGGGAAAAGAATGAGACTTATTAACCCTGAACATTTCTGACCATGACCATACCTGCACACACATATGCATGCACCACACACTCACACACACACACACACACACACACACACACACACGCACGCACGCACGCACACACAGGCTCTGGTAAATCTGAGGGTCAGAACAGGGTGCTTGTGTTACAGGGGCCTGTTGCTGCATATTGAATTACTCCGAAACATAGAGATTTAACATAGAGATAACCATTTCAATAAATCTCACAAGGCTGTGGGCCAGGAGTTTGGGCAAGGTTCAGCTAATGGGTTATTCTACTCTCTGTGTCAACTCAGGCCATTTGATGTTATTCAGCTGGTGGCTAAGCTGGTCTGAAGGGTCCCAAATTACTTTCTTTACATCCACTTTTGCAAGAACAACTTCAAGAGTTGGGTCTGTTGGGCCCGTCTCTATTACTGGGTAATCTCAGGTCTCTCCAGCAGGGTAGTCAAATGTCTTACATGATGGCTCAGGGCTCCAAGAACAAGCATTCCAAGAGACAGGAAGCAGAAGGCCCCAGTCTCTCAAGGCCTGGGACTGAAAGCCAGCATAACGTCACTTCCACTGTGTTCAGTTGGGTAAAGAGATCACAGACTAAGGAGATAGAGCATAGACACCAATTCTTGATGAGAAGAGTGTCAGAGAATTCACAGCCTTTTAAAATCCCCTTATATATTTTTTATATTTCTCATATTTATCTTCACATTTCTCATCATAAATCAGCTAAGATCTTGCAAAGCAGTATCCACTGAACATGATTTCTATTCAACTGTGAACCTTTACAGCACCTTCCCCACCAATAAAGAAAAGTGGAAATCATATCTTTTTTACATGTATTTCTGCCACAGTTATTTATATAACAAAATCAGATTTTCTAGATAGGGAGAAATGAGAAATAACATTCACTTAACTGAGCTGTGCTTTAATGAAGAGAGACTTTACCACAAGCCTGTGTCTACAGTTGTTGGCTGAATCTGCTGCTGCTTAACTCTGAGATGATAAGTTTATCTAAAGTTTGGTTTAGAGACAGCTCCTCTGCAAACATTGCAATAAGTGGTCCAGGAGTTCTAATGTACGGGCTCTGAAGCCACCCTGCCTCTACTGACCTAGAGGTTCTGGCAAGATTCTTCAACTTTCTGTTCTTTATCTATGTCATATAAAAATGGGCATGGGAATGGTTGGGTTGGCAAATCCCTAAGATCTCTCCCAGCTCTGACATACTATAATGCCATCTTTCAAGGAAGAAAAAAGGATAAATCACAACCAAGAAGCTAAGCTCCACCATACACCTAACAGTTCTCTTTAGAAAGGGTGTGTCATCTCCTCAGCAAAGCATGCCCCTGGAATGGGGTGCCAAAGCAGTTCGGACAGAGTTAGGACTTGTTCTTTAGTCTTGCTACTCTGTACACACCCATGTTTCTGTATCTCTAACTCTGTGTCTTAATTACCATGTCTATCTCCCCACCCACTGTGAATTACTTATACCGCATAAAATTAATTTTATTTATTTTCATAACCCAGTATTTGGAGAGAAGATAGGAGAGGTGCATGATTTTCTAAAATGTTTTGTGGACCAGGCACTGTGCTAAGTGATTAACATACACAGCCATATTTAATCTTTTCATCAACCTTTTGAGGTGGATGGTACATTCCCATACCTATAAGGACAGAGCCTAAAAGCCTGCATTCAAAAGCCCACATAATGTACAGCACAGAACAGGGACTTATTTACTGAAATGTTTGCTGCAGCCAGTACAAATCCCCAGGGATCAAAAGGGCCACATAAATGATATTATGAGCCTTCTGCTATTTAACGTGTACTCTGTGCTTCTGTGACTGAATCCATGGCTCTATCTAGCCCTCAGTGTGACAAGTTTTCTCTTCTCTCTGGTCTTTGAAATGGTAGGTAGGAGGACTTGCTTCTGAAAACGTGAGGTGGGCAGAAGCTGTACAGAACTTCAAACGACAGGAAAGGAAGTTATGTGGAGACATTCTATTTATTGCTGCTTTCATTTCGTACCTTGGCTTCTTTACAAAGAAATACCGGCAGAGCCTCATGGACGAGACCTGGAGACCCTATCTGAGTCAGCTGAAAGTACGTACAGCCAGGATTTATCTTGCCCACATCAGCCTGTGGGTACTAATGAGCTCATATAATAATAATAACCCAAATCTTCTAGTTTTTTCTTGCATTCTTTCTCCCTCCACTACTTGAGCATCTCCTAATGAACTCTGAGATCCAGGAGTGATACATATGCACCCACATCCTTCCACACTACCCTGTATTGCTACCCACTGCCCTCTAGGCCACCTGGAGACAGTGTCTCTCTCCTTAATGGGGCCCCCCATGGGAAGCTTGGTCTACTGCCCAGCAGGCTTGAGGCATCTCCTGGCATGCCTCAAGATGATAAAACCTGAGCAGCACCAAAACCACTTTGTATTTTCCTCAAAGCTCATTGCTCTTTAGTTAAACTTCAGAGTAGCAGCAATGGCAAGGCCCCTTTCTCAGATTCTGCATTGCACCTTGTTACTTGGCCTCAAAGCTGCATAGTCTGTGCCCCTCATTCACAGACTGCCCTTATGAAAACTTTATGTACTCCTGTCTTGAGTATTCAGTTTGTCCTATTAGTATAAATTAATAGAATTTACTTCCAACTCCTCCCTCTACACTGACATGGTAAAGTGAAGAAATACTAGTTCCTGACTGAAGGGGGCTCAGGATTGTGTCTGGAGTCAATAGTCAGAATAATACTTAATATTACCTTGACACTTCTACATCACTTGAAGTCCTCAATCCACCAATATTCACTGAGTATTCAACATGTCCAACAAATCCACAAGCAGGAGATGCAAAAGACATTCCAGATTAGAATGCCTACAGGAAGATCATAGTCCAGTAGAGATGAGGTTCATAATAAGCAGCTACAGCAAGAGTCAGCTCATACAGTAAGGGTTCACCACATACAGTAAGGGTTGTATTCCAAAATCTATCTGTAGGTGTCTCCTTTGAACACAAAACCCATGTTGTCTAATGATGGTTGGTTTCATAAATTAACTCATGAAATCTCATTCTCCTGAAAGTTTGTTGAATAGTGGTTTAAAAACTGTTACAGTATTAGGAAATCAACAAAAAATAAAGTTGTTGTTTATTTATTTTGAATACTTGTGGGAAAGGAAACTGTTGAAAAGATGATTATTAACTGAGTGAATGAAGATAAGGGGCTAGGTGGCAGCTTAGCAAGGATTGTTCTGGCTTTGAAATTCTTAGGCATTTTTGTGCTATGGACCCTTTTGGCAGTCTGGTAAAATCTATGGAATCCTTTTCACAACAATAGCTTTAGTGCGTAAAATAGAATGTGCAAGATTACAAAGGAAAACAATTCGGTATGAATACATTTCTGATCACAGGATAAGAACCTCCAGTGGCAGATTTCCTTTTCGAAGTTTGCTTGATGCTACAGTACTGGCCATTCATACATGTAATAGGCATGAATAAAGGGATAGAAGAGGGTTTGGAGAGATTTTCCTAAGGTAACTGGCAAGACAAAGTGCAGAGAAGAGAGAGATGGAGGGGTCGAAAGAGCATGTGTGTGACCCTCGAAACATTATGCTAAGTGAAAGCCAGACACAAAAGATCTTATATTATATGATTCCATTTATGTGAAATATCCAAAATGGGTAAATCCATTGAGATAGAAAGCAAAATAGTGATTTTTAAGTGCTGGGGGTAAGAGAGAATGGAACATAACTACTAATGGGTATGGAGCTCCCTTTTAGGGCAATGAAAATGTTTCAGAACCAGATAGTTACACAAAACTATGAATTATACTTGAACTTTCTTTAAAGTACCCCCAGTGAAAAATATTACTTGTACAAGAATTAAATGAGCTGAGAGAGGTCAACAGAGACAGAGAAGTAAAGATCTGGTGCACACATAAGGGCTGTTAAGGGAAACAGAAAAGCCATGTGGAGACACACTCAGAACTGTTTTGCTCACTAGCTTCCCGATGTGTACCAGCAGAGTTGTTTTCAGAGAGAAGTCACGTAAGCAGCTATGGGAGTGGGATGTTCTAGGCAAAGAGAAAGGTAAGCATCTCCAGTTCTTTGTGACCTGGGCCTCTGTCAGCAAGTGGTGAAGTAGATGAGAAGAGAGAGTGGTTAGGGTGGGCTGGCACACACAGGAGAAAGCCCAGTAGACCTGGGGCCCTGTTCATGAAGCATGCACGAGAAACACAGAAATGTAGTATAGAAGTGACTCTGTTAACATGGGTAAGGGCATAGAAAAGACTATAGATTAAAATATAAATAATATTTGATAGAAATCCAATGAGGTGAATATACTGAAGAGCAAAGGGTCACATGGGCTGAATTTCTGTTCATCAGTCAAGAGAAAAAGGACTATGGACTTAAGAAAAGCTGCTTCCAGAAATAATTACATAGCCAGAAAACATTTTTCAGTGGGATTTTTATCTTACTTTTGAAGGAGTTGTATCATTTTAGTGAGCTATTGTATATTCCACCCCTAGCTGAAAAAGCATGCTTCCATTCTGAATGTAGGTGATATTTCTTTATTAGGTTTCCATCCCTGTCACCCCCAACCTGGATCCCCTGAGGATGCTGACAGATGATGCTAGTGTGGCTGCCTGGCAGAACGAGGGCCTACCAGCAGATCGAATGTCCATAGAGAATGCCACCATCCTCATCAACTGTGAACGCTGGCCACTCATGGTTGACCCTCAGCTACAAGGCATCAAATGGATCAAGAACAAATATGGAGAAGATCTCCGTGTTACCCAGATTGGTCAGAAGGGGTGAGTGGCTTAGCATAAAAGGTCCCACTTTTACCATTTGGCAGAGAAAAAGAACTGTTACAAGCAAATCTACCCTCCTGATTCCTCTATGATGTCTCATGTTCCTCCTCCAATTTTATGATACATCTCAATGCAAGAGGCTTGGGTACTAAAGTCTCTGCCTTTCTTTCTCATTAGAAATCATATGGTCAGCCTCTTGACCCATCAGGAGTCTTTGCTCCACTATCCCTGGGATTCATCCTCACATCTCTCCTTGAACACTTTCTGCCTCCCCAAATGTTATATTTCATTGTCAGACAACTGTGTGTTTTACAAAGTCTTTCTCACATTGAGCCAACCTTAGCCTACCTTGGCTCTCTCCGATCCTTTATTCCTACTTCTACCCCTGAGCCATACCAAACAAATATAAACTCTCTTTCTCTTGAGGAACACTTGGACATTTACAATTAGATACACACAACTGAGTTAGTTATGAAAACTACAGAGCCTTTTGTACTTGCCATGTGGCTTTGTACATGAAGTTTCTACATGAAGGGACATGAACGCCAGAATGTCTGTCTAGTACCCATCACACTTCACATGCCCAGGCCTCAGCATATCTCACCCCATTTCTTCATTAACTCTGTTATATCTTAGCTCCATAGTTTCAGTACTCAATTCTTACTCTGTGCATTAGGATGCATGAGAAAAATAGGATCAGGCAGTGAGAGAAAGGAACTGAGGTGGAGATCATGTATTAGGTATTTGGGATATGCCAGTTTGGATATTAGAAGTTTTATTTCAAAGGCTTTTATAAATTCACACAATGTATAAAGTTAGTGTTATTGGTACCACTAATAACATTTGGGGAAATTGAGGTTCACAGAAGTAATTTCCCCAAGAGTACACAATTTTAAAAGCAATGGATGTATTCATCATAGCATGATTTACAAGAGCCAGAAGTGGAAGCTATTCAAGTGTCCACTGGCAGATAAATGGATAAGCAAAATATGGTATATACATCAATGGAATATTATTTAGCCCTAAAAAGAAATAAAATTCTGACACATGCTACAACATGGATTAATCTTGAGAACATCACGCTAAGTAAAATAAACTGGCCAGAAAAGGACAAACACTGCATAATTCCACTAATATGAGGTACTTAGAAAGGTCAGTTTCATAGAGACAGAAAGTAGAATGGTGGTTACAGAGGATGGGGAAGTGGGAGATGAAGATTTATTATCTGAGGGATACAGAGTTTCAGTTTTGCAAGATGAAAAGAGTTCTAGAGAGGAATGGTGGTGAGTAGTGCAATACTGTGAATATACTTGATACCAATGAACTTTATACTTAAAAATAGTTAAGAAGATAGATTTCATGTTATGTATATTTTACCACAATTAAAAATTAATTTTTTATTTTTTTAAGAAATGGATGGAAGCAGTATTTTACCCAAGGTGATATTCAGTTAATAACCCAAGGTTTATCCACTCTAACACACAGCCACCAAAGTGAGGTTTGCTGCTCCTGTCATATGTCTCAAACATATTTGTCCAGATGTCAAGGTCACCCATGGTTGTTGAACTCAAACATGCACAAAAATAGCTAAACAAAGCAAATGTTAAATACCTAAATGGATCCTTTCTTATATAGCAAAATGATGAGAAATGACATGATAACATTTCTAACTCTATCAATAGGCACAAGTAATCTAATATTGGCCATTTCCTGAAACTTTGATTAATGTATTCTTTTCTAACTGACCAATAACTATATTTTAGAAAGAAGTGTTTGTTCTTTTTCTCATTCCTGTACCCTGAATACCAAAAACAGTGCCTAATATATAGTAGGCCCTCAGTAAATATCTGTTCAATTAATTCTCTGTTCATGTCCATTGACTACTTTTCCATTACATGTTTTTTTATATTTGGTATCTATTATTTGAATACAAATATTATCTATAACATGTGTTTAAGACTAGTGTAGTATCTCTTCATTGTATAAATAGAAATGTGTTTGAGTGTGTCATTTGCCTTTTATTTGTGGGCTTGACATACTGCATTTTATTTTATTATTTATTTTTACTTTGGTCAGATTTGTCACCCATTTTTTCTATAGATTATGCTTAGAAAAGTCTTTTGCTTTCTAGAAATTATGTAAATATTCACCTATATTTTTAGTTTTTGGTGGGTTTTTCTTTTACATTGAAATCCAATCACCTGAAAAATATTTTATATAACATACAAGCCTAATTTTCATTTTTCAAGGTGTTGGCTATTTTGCAATAACATTTACTAAATTCTCCATTCTTCCCCCAATTAATTAGAGATGGCATTTTGCTCTACATTAAATTCTTATTAATGAAGTGTTTATTCCTTCTTATTTTTATACTACTATATTGTCCTTTAATGATTTAGTTTTATATTTAGGAATATTTATTGTGGTATTTCTCATTAGAAAACTAATATATTATTACAGTAAAAATAGAGGGGTGGTTACAAAAAAACACACACAAAAAAATTTTTAACTCCTAGAATTCATTATTTACAGAAAAACATTGCTAAATTTTGGTATGTAATATCCTTTAAGACTTCTTTCTACATATCTGTAGTATTGAAGTTGTACAAAATATTTAGTACTAGCTTATATGAGCTCCTCTTCTTTATTTTTATTTTTAATCATCCTCATTATTTTTAGGTTAACTTTAAGATTTTGGTCAAGGCTTATATAGTTATTGTTATTTATTGTTTGAATTAAATTACATCAAACTTATAAATCTATTTAGGGAAAAAATCAAAATATTAACATGTTTATTAAACTATGTGACATTGAAAAATTTTAAATAACCTATATTTGATAATTGATTGTAAATAAATTAAGATGTGTTAACACAATCTAATACCCAGTTATATAAAAATTGTTGTAGAAGAGTATTTAATGACATGGGAAATGTTTACAATATATTTTATGTATATAAACTAGGTTATAAAACAAATATGTGGTATAAATCAAATAATAAATAAATATATATGCAAATATAAATAAATATATAAATAATGTAATATAAAATAAATAGAAATAGTGATAATAAAGTTGAAATATATCTAAATACATATAGTAAATACCAAAATGTAAATGAGAGAGAACCAGGCAAAATGGCAGCTTCATTCATCCCTGTTGTGACCAAATCAAAGCTGAGATGGAAGCATGGAGCAAACAACAAGCAGAATCACCTGGGGATTAGATGAACAGAAGCCCTACAACTAGGTAGAGAAATAAGAAATCACCTTGCAACAGTTGAAGGTAGGAGGGGGCGAAGATGTAAGGCTGCCATATCTGAAGCAGCTGAGTGGGACAGAGGCTACAGCACAGCAGCCAGCAGCTGCAGTTGCCTCTTAAAGGGGCTGTGTCAGTGACTGGACTTTCAGGGTGATAGACCTGCTTGTGCTGAGCACCAGCACCAGGTGGGCTGCTTAAGGGTCACCAGGGACTTACAAAGAACACTGAGTTGTCAGAGCAAGACCCAGAGGTGAGGCTTCCCCTGCCTTAAGCAGAAATGCTGGTGAGATCCACTGTTTCTCTCTTGAGCCCTCTCCACTCCCAGTATGCTGACACAGGTGCCACCATAGCTGAGACGTCATCAAACTATATAACAGAGGTGAGTCTTCCCAGAAGATTCCATAAAACTCTGCCTCCCCCAACTTGTGGGCCTACTCAAATTGTATCCAAGTATGTCCTCAACGAGTCCTGTGCCACTTGCTGAGTAGCACCAAGACTCACACAGGTGGGAGCCAACCTCAATTTGGCATGGCCTCTTGAGGCAACTATAATCACAGCATCTGTGGATTGCTTGCTGAATCTTAACAGGTGGCCCTGGAGGGGCACAAGCTGGAGATAAACTTGGCCTGAAGCTGAACCCCTCTCAGGACTGTGCTATTGGACACTTACTACACAATACCATGCTAATAAGACTGGGAGACTTTTCTTAATACATGGGAACAGTCACAAAAAGGCAGCCAAAATGGGAAGACAAAGAAGTGGAAACCATATGAGAGAACAGAACACAGATAAAAGAAAAATGGAGTCAAGCAATCTCACAGATACAGAGTTCAAAACACTAGTTATAAAGATGCTCAATGAAATTAAGGGACAGTCAGAAATGAAGAATATATTATCTGAGATGAAGAGTATATTAGAGGAAATCAACTGAGTGGATAAAGAAGAAGATCAAACCACCGATATAGAGGATGGGGAAGACAAGGACACCCAGTCAGAAGAGCAAGAAAAAAAGTAACCAAGAATGTAATAATAATTTAAGAAATCTATGGGACACTATTAAATGTAAAAACATCTGGGTCATAGGAATACATAAAGGAGAACAAGAACTCGAAGAGCTATTTGAAGAAATAATAATGGAAAACTTCCCTAACCTGGTGAAGGAAATAGACATACAACCCCAGGAAGCTCAGATAGTACCCCCCACAAAAAAAAATGAACCCAAAGAGGCCTGCACCAAAGCACATCATAATATAAATGCCAAAGTTTAAAAGCAAAGAATCTTAAAAGTAGCAAGAGAAAAGCAATTAGTTACCTACAAAAGAGCACCCATAAGACTGGCAGCCAATTTCTCTAAAGAAATTTTGCAAGACAGAAGAGTTTAGCACAAAATATTCAAAGTGTTGAAAACCCAGGATATAAAACCAAGAGTACTTTATCCAGCAAAGCTGTCATTTAGAGTAGAAGGACAGATAAAGGGCTTCCCAGACAAAAATAAGCTAAAGGAATTCATCAACACCAAGCCAATACTGCAAAAATTGTTAGAGGGACTTTTTTAAGAAAAAACAAAAAACATTTATCAAAAACATGAATAAATAACTACATATCTATCAACAAGTACCCGAAATGGAAAAGAATTAAGTGCTCCAACCAAAAGATAGGGAAGCTTAATGGATAAGAAAACAAGACCCTACATATGCTGCCTACAAGAGACTGACTTTGGATTAAAAGACACACGGAGACTAAAAGTAAGGAGATGAGAAAATATATTGCCTTAATGGACCTAGAATGTATTACACTAAATGAAGTAAGTCAGATAGAGAAAGACAAATACCACATGATTTCACATACATATGAAATCTAAAGAACAAAATAGACAATAACAACAAAAAAATGGAAAGAAACTCATAGATACAGAGAACATTTTGAGGGCTACTAGGTAAGAGGGGAGTTGGGGGATGATGAAACAGGGCAAAGAGATTAAGAAGTACAAATGGATAGATTCAAAATAGTCATGGAGATATAAAGTGTAGCATAAGGAAAAAAGTCAACAATGTTGTAAAAAATATGTAAGGAGGAAGAAGGCCACTTGATTTAGTGGGGTGACCAATTCGTGAATTATATAGATCTCCAATCACTAAACTATACAACTAAAACTAATATTGTATGCCAACTCTAATCGGAAAAAAACTCATTGAATTGTAAATATAAATATGAGCAACTAATTGTCTTTTATTTCAATAAAGCTGGAGAAAATCATTTAAAAAGTAAATGAGAGATGGAAAAGTTACATTTAATTTTTGTATTTTTTTAATATTTTGTAATTTCCCCTATTTCTAAAACTATATACAATCAATTAAATATAATTTTAAATAGAGAAAAATGTGGCCACTTAAATCATCTCATATAGCTGTGCCTCCAAGCTTATCACTGTGTTTCAGGGGCCACAGTTTTCTTGTTAAATTTCCTTTGAATATATACCTTGCCACAGGCTCTTACTGTCTGACTTTCTTCCCAGATACCTTCAAACAATAGAGCATGCCCTGGAAGCCGGAGATGTGGTGATGATCGAAAATTTAGAAGAGTCCATTGATCCTGTTCTGGGACCCCTGCTTGGAAGAGAAGTCATTAAAAAAGGACGGTAAGATTCAGCTATATTGCCCATCCTTTGTGAAGTGCTGGTTCACAGCCCCAGGTAGAACTGTGGACAGGTCTGCTCTTTTGAGAACATCCTCTCCTCAGCTCATGTCAAGTAGCTCCCCATAGCATGCACACCTTTCCTTCTTCCAGAAGATGAATGATTTAGGTGCTTTCGTCAATTAGAGAAAGTTTCCTGGAATAACTCTGCTTCTATCAATCACTGTTCTCCTTAACTTCCTTCTAAATGCTATACTGTGCTATTTTGAAAGAGTTTTAGAAATGGCCAAAAAGAGGGCTGACATTTATGTTTGAGCATTTTATCCAAGCTCAACTTCTTACTTCTGAGACTCCTTTCTTTGTCAATTTGATGAGCCCCTGTTGCTTTGGGTACTGGTAGCTGATCAGTATGTGGCAGAAGGAGGAGGAAAAGGGAGGAAGGAAAAGTTGCTTGACTCAGGAGCTTCACCCACTGCCCAGGCCATAAGTTGCCTTTACATGTCCTTAAGATATGCTCATTTACTTAATTAACTATTTTACCCATAGAAGTCATTCTCCATCATCCATGAAAAAAGTAAGACCTATTGCCAGATTATAGGGCCCCTTCCTGCAAACACCTTATTGCCATCTGCTGGAAATGTTTTATAATATGTGAATCTCTCCCTGAAGTTTTGCATATAAACTCAAACATGGTAGCCATGAGGAAAGTCTATCACCCTCTACTCCCATTAGGGCCAACAAGGATCCTAGGGCTTACACTAGACAGTTTAGGAGGAATCTTCTGAATATAGCAATACTGTGTACTATGATCTTCCAAAAAAATCAACAATTTTGTCCCTGACTGAATCTCTTAGGAAGGTACTCTGCCCTCACATAAGCCTTGATGTTACAGGTTCATTAAAATTGGAGAGAAAGAGTGTGAATACAATCCAAAGTTCCGGCTTATCCTTCACACTAAGCTGGCTAATCCTCACTACCAGCCTGAGCTGCAGGCTCAGACCACTCTGATCAACTTCACTGTGACCAGGGATGGCCTGGAGGACCAGCTGTTGGCTGCTGTGGTCAGCATGGAGAGGCCCGACCTAGAGCAGCTTAAGGTATGTCCAGAATCTACCAAGAAATGCTCTGCCAATAGATCTTGCCATGCTCTCCACTCTGGGAGAGGAATAGCGGCTATTTTTCCTTGAGCTAAGCAGCAGGAGCTCTGCTAGACTTTGGAGGAGTACCAACACCATCTAGCCACCTGGAATACCAAGTTGGGAAAACAGAAGATAGAGTGAGCTAAAGAATAGAGAGAGGCAGAGAACGGCTTGAATAACAGACAGTCTAATGGTCAAGAACAGGGCCTGGCATAGGGCTATGGACATGCTTGGGCCAATCCATAAGGGCCTTTTGTCACACATGTTCCTATGCCTATGTCAGAACTAAATGGCATTCAATTTTCAAAGGATATTACAAACAGGTTCAACTACTCTATGATAGTGCCTTAGCTCAGGCTACTGTAACAAAATACCATAGACTGGATGGCTTAAACAACAGAAATTTATTTTCTCACACTTATGAAAGCTGGAAGTCCAAGATATGGAGCCAGCATGTTTGGTTTCCAGTGAGAACTCCTTCCTGGCTTATAGATGGCTACCATGTCACTAACTGTGTACTCATAGACTTCTTTGTGCATATGGAGAGCGCAAGCTCTCTAGTGTCTCTGTTTATAAGGACACTAATCCTATCGGACCAGGGCCCCACCATACTGACCTCATTTAACCTAATACTTCCTTAAAGGCCCATGACCATAGTCACATGAAGGTTTAGGGCTTCAACATAAGAACTGGGGGTGGGAGGGGTGGAGAGGGATGCAGGGAGGACACACAATTCAGTCCATAGCAAATAGTATCCCCTTTTTACTTTCTTTAGACCTGATTAGATTATAAAATACAAGTCCAAAATTATAGGTCATATGAGATTGACTTCACATGACTTCAGGGCTCCCTGGACCTCTTCTTCCTGCAAGCATTCCTTTATTAAACAGATACCTATGCAACACCAATTCTGTAACAGACAAGATTACCAATGCCGAGAATTAGCTGGTAATAAGGAAAACTATGTCCCTACTCTCCTGGGCTTACAGTCTAGTTGAAGAACACAGGAAGTAAGAATGTAAGAAAACAAGCAATGCCATTTCAGATAGTAATAAGAATTTTAAAGAAAATGAAGCAGGGTGATATTAGAGAGCCAGAGGCTAATTTAAACAGGGGAAGTCAGAAAAAGATTCTTTGAGAAGGCAGCATTTTAGCTAATTCATAAATAATTTAGAAACCTCTGGCACAGAGCATTTCCATCAGAGAACAGCAAACCTTGATTGTAAGGCAAGATTGAGGAATGTGTTTTTAAGAAACAAAATGACTGGGGGCCGAGGCTTTAGCCTCCAATAGGAAGATTGTCCTTTCGTGGAACAAAGCAATAATCTCAGGCCATACAAGGACAAAGAAACTACAGCTGCCTGAAGTTATGACCCCCTGCCCCATAAAGAGAGTGTCCAGTGCCTTAGGTTATAGAATTTAACAATCAGAAATGGAAGATGAGGTGATATCTGCTTGAACACCAGCACCCCACTCCAACCTTGTAGCATACTCCTGCAATGATTTTTGTCTAAACTGTGTAAGACAATTTCTGTTGATTGAAGAAAAAAATAAACTAATTTGTAGGAGAGCTATTTATCTGGGGGCAGTAAAGTAATGACACAGAGGACCCTCTAGAGAACTAAAACTTGACCCTACCCTCTAACTATTCACAAAAATAGACCCCATTTCATGAACAGACTGTGTATCAGCAAAGCATTGCACAACACTTCTAGAAGTAGGAACTGAGATTAACACAGCTGAGGTTACTGAAGTGTAAAGAGGTCACATGACTAGTATGATACAGTTGGAATTCAACTTATATACTTGTCTTGTCTGCTCATGGCTTCAGGTACTCTGCTATTTTGCCTGCAGTTTATTATCTGAGGGAAAGGACTCTGACCCCAAAAGCATTTATTTATTCAGAACTACCCTAAGAGTGGGATGCTCTGGGCTTCTAAATGTTACTCCTCCTTGATATTTGCAGTCAGACCTCACAAAGCAGCAGAATGGATTCAAAATCACCCTCAAAACTCTAGAAGACAACCTGCTCTCTTGCCTCTCCTCAGCATCTGGAAACTTTCTGGGAGAAACGGCCTTGGTGGAAAATCTTGAGATCACCAAGCAGACTGCTGCAGAAGTTGAAGAAAAGGTAAAATTACTATGGCAGAGACAAAGGCCCTCCTCCCACTGCCTGAGTCTGACTTTTAGAAAAAAAAGAAGTTAGATTAACAGTAACGGATGACTTTGCCATCTTCCAAAGTTTCTTCTAGAAAATCGACCTACATAGGATTCCTGAAATGACTATCTCACATCCTGCATTATAGAGTTCCCACCTCCTGGCAAATGCTTTTGACAACTCAATTTCACAAACATTTGATGAGCACTTAAATCTGTGCAAGACCTTGTATTCTGTGTAGGAAATGTTAGCACAAGCTTAATTCCTCAGTCAGTTTGTAGAGTTGCCCTGAAGCTAAGGGATCATGCTCCTGTAAGAGCTGGCTGAATCAGACATGACTGTATCCTGAACAAACCCTGTCCTGCAAAAACCTCACAAGTCTGATTTTAATGAGAGAGCATCCATGACTTCTTAGAAAATTTAGCTCTCAAAAATAGTATCATCCTGTAAAACAATTTAGCATATTGCTTGCTTTGTTTGTTTTATAACATTTGGAAGGCTTTTATTTTCTCTTGTAGAGAAGGAAGACATGACTTGCTGGGGCCAAACCCCTTGCTTTTTCCCAGCAGGCTGTTGAAACTACACAGGTCCTTTCTCATTTTCAGCCCTGCTGTTGCATCAGAAGAGTAACTGAGATACTGATTCTAAACAGGATAAGTGTGTCTGTAACAGTGTCTAGGAACAATACACCTTTGAGGGAATACACTTATTGTCAGATTATTGGGATTTCTCCAAATTTACAAGACTCCATTCTGGGTAGGGACAAGGTCATAAAAATTAAAAGTAATGATGGGCAGAGCAGATAAATCAGGTCATCCCCACTCTGGGAAAACAAACAACTGAGGTTGGAGTGAGATACTAAAAGGAAGAAGGTCCAGCCTTCCTCTGTCTCTGTGTCTGTTGTGTGACCACCAGGTTTTACTACTGGCTCTCTGTGGCCTCTATATCTCTAGATAGAAGCATGCAAAGTTTGTAAAATAATTATAGTAGAAGTTTCACTGCTTTGGGCAGAAGAGATGGAGGACAGAAACCAAAGTACAAAAAAAGGAGTAGGTCAGAGATGGAATCAACCATGTTGATCCTTCTTCCTGCATATTCATTCCTTCCTTTTTTATCCTTCTCTTTAAAGTCAATGAACATTTATTGACTGTCTGTTGTATGCCAAGTGTTTCATAGAGCCTTTTTTCTCTTGCTGTTTCTTTTCTTTCTGTCTTCTTTGTTTTTCTCACTCATTTATTCAATGAATACTTACTTGGAGGCTGCTATATTCCAAATTTCATGACAAAAGTTGGGGGTACAACAACTGGCCAGAACCCCATGCTTCCAAGATCTTGTCCTCTGAAGGATAAAGTCAAGTAAACAGACAACTACAAATCTGTGATGAGGGCTGTGGTAGAGGAAGCACAGGAACCCATGAATACATAGAGGAAAAGCAATCAATCATGTTGGATGAGAGGGAGAGAGATGTTTTTCTTTGGTGTAACTAGAACATCTAGAGATTATAGGGGATGGAAGTAGTCATTGGTGATGATGCATCAAAGGTAAGCTGTGTTTCTATTTCAAAGGAATTTATAGACCATGCTAAGAAGTTTGGGCTTTAGATGGGAGTTAGGAATCATGAAAAAGAGTTGTGTGGATTTTTTTTTCTTTTTAGACAAGAGAGTGACATAGTCAGATCTGTGCTTTAGAAAAATCACTCCAGCTACAATATGGAAGAGAGCTTGGGAATGCAGGAGGCAGAGAAAGTAGTAGGGTGTACAGTAATTAAGATTAAAAGTGATGGTATCTTGAATTAAAGTTGGCAGTAGTGGTGCAAAGAAGTGGGAAGATTCAAGAGCTATGTACAAATTCAAGAAGGTACAACTGAAAAACTTATTAATTGATTGGAGATTATTATACATGGATTAAGATATAGTCAAGGAAATGTCTCAGGTTCCAAGCATAAACATCTAGAAAAATATAACAAATAAAAGAGCAGGAGTAGATTGGGGATGAGAAGAAATGATGATTTGAGTTTGTGTTGTGTTGACTTTAAAATGCCCTTGGGCCATTCATATGGGAATGTCCCATGGGTTTTTGGATATATGATCTTGGGCTGGTGATAGAGTTCTGAGAGTCATCAACAAGTAGTTGATCACTGAAATTTTAAAAGTGGATGACGTTACCTAGAACATATGTGTGTAATGATAAGACCAGGAGTAGAGCATTGATGGATACTAATACACTTTAAAAGAAGTAATGATGTGAAGAATGGAACAGAGCAGAGAGATGAAAGGAAAAGCAGTTAAATAAGGTATTGTGGGAAAAAAAGCATTTCCAGAGGAAGGAATGTCAACAGTGTTGAATTATGCTGATAACTCAAAAAAGATATTGCTAAGATGTGCCCACTGAATTTCGCAAAAAGGAGTTATCGATAACTTGAAGAGAATGGTTTCAATGAAGTAGTAGAAGCAAAAGCTTGCATTAGAAAACTGCATTAAAATGAGAATCAATGAGAGTTGAGAAAGGAGAAATGAGTATAGACAGCTCTTTAAAGAAACCAATCTATGAAATGGTAAAGATAAAAAGGATTGTAACTTAAGGAATACACAGGGTCCTTGGAGACTTTCTCCCCTGAGATGGGAAACACTGAGCATGCTAAGATTTTAGCTGAGGGTGGGAGGATGCATGGATGTAAAGAAAAAGGAGCAGTTGTGAAGAAGGGTAAAATTTACAGGAATGAGAAGGCATGATTAATACAGCGGGGTACATAAGAAAGTTAGGAAAAAATATAATTCAGGTCATCAGTGAAGAGCTTATCTTTATTTTTCATTTAAATATTGTTGGTATACAATTTTATATTAATTATATTAGTTTTGGTATACAATATAGTATATTGACATTTTTATATGTTACAATGTGGTCACCCCACTAATTCTAGTAATCATCTGTTACCATGCAAGAGCTTATCTTTAGAAAGATAGAACATTCCAATATGATAGGGCTTAGGGGTCAAAAATAAGTCTAAGAAAATTAAGGGAATGGAAGGCAGAAATTAAGAAAATTCCTCCCTTATGGTCTCTATATTCTGTGAAAGCATGAGTCAAATTTATCTGCTGAGAGTGAGGGAATGGTGGGAGGTAGAGGATTTGGACAGAAGAGTGAATGTTTACAATAGTTGTTGCAGGAAATGGAAATAAAAATTGACTAGAGACACACAGATTAATGAATAGCATTAAGGACCCAGGTGCTCTTGAAGAGAATGAATCTGTGATAACACCAGTCTGAACAAATGTTATTTTGTTCACTTCTGCTCCCTTTTGAGAATCTTTGTCTTTTAACTACTGAATGTAACCAGTTAACATTTATTAACAATAGTGATATAGTTAAATTCATTTCTATTGTCTTAATTTATGTTTTCTATTAATCATGTCTTTTGTTTGTTTTTCTCTGTCTCAATTTTTCTTTACCCTATTTTATTTTTTGCTGATTTTATTCACTCTATTTTATTGATTAACCTTAATTGTTTTGTTCATATATAAAAATAGATTTCATTCTGCATTTATATGTGACTTAACAATAGATATTAAACCATATATCTATCCTCTTCCAAAACAATGTAAGGATTTTAGGACACTTTGATCATCCTCTCCCATCTTCTGTTCTGTTTTATAAAATTGTATTAACCTTGCTTTTACCAAGTACTTCCAAACTGGTTGTGATTATTTTATAGTTTTTGGTGTATAGATTAGCCATATATTTAAGGAATTCTTGCATTTTATTTCTTCCTTTTGGTTCAATTTTTTTTCTAATTGAAGTAAAGAATTATTTCTTCAGGAGCCTGTGGAGAATAAGCTCTCTTTGGCCTTGACTGCTTCTTCAAAGAGCGAGCTCTGGTCATTCATCACTTTTGGAAAAATCTTAACTATTATAGCTTCAAATACTGCCTCTTACTCATTCTCTATTCTCTACTTATATCTGTTAGATGTATTTTGAATCTTCACATTGTACCTTCCAAGTCTCATTACCTCTTCTACATATTTTCCATTTTTATTTCTCTTTAAGCTCCTTTTGTAACAATTTCCTCAGATCTATCTTCTACTTTGCTTATTGTCTTTTTCAATTTTATCATTTAACCTGTGCACTGAATTCTTCATTTAAATAAAAGTATTTTTTTAAACTTCTAATTAGTCTTTTTCAGATCATGTCTGTTGTTTTTTATAATGTCCTATTTTGCCTCTGCTACTTTTAAGCGTAATTAGTTACTAGTGAGTTTTAGATTGCTCAATCATCTTCAGCTTTTGAAATGCTATTCCTTCTGGAAATTTTGTGTGTGTGGCAGGTAGGTGGTCTTCTAGTCATCCATTTTGGTAACACTTCCTCCTGAAATTTTGTTTATTGCAAGCTCATCTTTAACATGGATCATTGTTTTTGTTTTTGTTTTCTTTTCCTGTGAGACTCTTGTGAATTATATTAGTTTCACTCTATTCTGGAGTATAAAGCAGGTCATACTGAAGTTTGTAGTTAGTTGTATGTTCTTACAGAATTCTTATTTCTAATATTTAATTCTCTTTTGTTATTTTTACCTCTGATAAGCAATTTTCTAAAACTAGAACACTTCATTGAAAGATATTTTCTTTGTGAATTAGCATATTAACTTTTTTATAAAAATTAAGAAATCAGAAAATTAGATTATGCTTCTTTGTTTCAGTTACAGTTAACATTTGTTATCATTTTATATTAGTTTCAGGTATACAGCATAATGGTTAGACATGTATATAATTTAAGAAGTGATCCCCCAATAAATCTAGTACTCATTTGGCACCATATATAGTTATTACAATATTATTGACAATATTCTCTTACATGTGAAATCTAAAGAACAAATAAATGAACAGATGAAACATTATGCCTTTTTTTTTACTGGATTTACACTACCTGGAATTCTAGTTTATTTTCAAGTAATATATATATTTTTGTATTTCCATAAAATTTTTTTGTTAGAAATGGAGGCTTACATGGCTCACATTTCCCAACTGGAAGAAGTGACACTCTCACCCTTGTGAAAACCTAGAAGTATATCATCTCCCTTCACACTCAAGCTCCACTAAGGAATACCATGGTAGTTTTCTAACCTTCTCGCCACTACCTCCATCCCAATATACCCCCCACCCCATACACATACACAGACACATATTTACTTATATTATACTGAGAGGCCAAGCTGATTCTCAGGAAGCCCTGGTTGGTTGAAATAATGGACCACTATTTATTTATCTAACAGGTCCAACAGGCCAAGATGACTGAAGTGAAAATCAATGAGGCCCGAGAGCACTATCGACCAGCAGCCACCCGAGCCTCTCTGCTCTACTTCATCATGAATGACCTCAGCAAGATCCATCCCATGTACCAGTTTTCTCTCAAGGTAACTTATACCTGGAGTTTTTTATATAATCGTAATAAAGCAGTGTAATATAGACAGTGCAACTCTCCATGAGAGTTTATCTATGTGCTTTCATTAGCTATGGGACATCTTTAAGATCAAGTTCAGGAGAGCAGCTGAATTGCCTTCAGACCTATATTATATTTCTCATCCATTCAGTTGGGTCTTTCATGATTCATTGGTTATTTGGCTATAACAGAAAGAGATGCCACACACCAAGTTATGGCCTCACCCATTCAGTAAATATATATGATATGACAGGTACAATATTTACTTTATGTGTATAAGAGGATACCAAGAAATATTAGAAGTAATCCCTGCCCTCAAAAAGCTCAATCAAATGTGTGTCATTCATATTGGTTAAAACCAAAGCAGGCAATAAATAGAGCAATTTTAAATTACTTATTACTTTAATATCCAAAACTACTGTTTTATGGTTGGTGAAATATTTCTAAAACCCAAGATGTTAGCAAATTGTAAGTGCTGACTAAACTTATCTTACTCAGGAAAATTAAAGACTTATAAATTTTAAGCACACCTTGAAAGTTTTTATCCCCTATGGCATTCTCCAGAAGATCACAATTAAAGAGGCATTAGGGGGTGGTGGAGCATTTCTAAACAACTTATTTGGTTTGACCCAACAAACACAGAGGACACACACACACACACACACACACACACACACATACACATGCATACACATTCACACACACAGATACACAGAGGAGGGGCAGAGATATACAGACACACAGACAGATGCTCAGAGCACACACCTTATTCTGTGAAGCTCAACTGCCATGTGGAGGCCAGGATATAGGGATCAAGGTATACTTTTAGTACCTGGGCTCATTTAATTGAAAATGGCATTTCAGCATTTCCCAATCTCCTTCCCTCAACTCAGAGACTCTGAAGAGTAACTGAACTGTGTTTATAATATTTTATAGTTTTAAAAGAAATTCAATGTATGGCCTTATATTCAGGTCAAAGCAGTATATGAAAGAATTATAAAATATTTTTAAATTGTATAAAAACTAACATGATAAGCCTACTAACTACAAAATCACCCCTCCCTAGTTCCAAGGGTAGTTGAAATCTACCTCAGTGACTCTGCCTGAAAAAAAAATCAGAGGAAGCCCATGAAAATATGTGTTCAAAGAAATGTTATACATTGTTTTTCAGTAACAGCACCATGATATAGGATTGTTTTGTCACTGGAAGCTCTATTTATCAGGGGAAGGGTATTTGGGGTCTCTTTATTGTTATTAAGAATCACCAAAGACTTATTGGCCAGTTTGATCATTGAAAACATATTTAAATGCTTAATGATAAGGAGCTGAAGTAAGTGTCTTCAAAAATATCAGAACAACAGTAATAACTTAGAAGCTTAGAAGCTGTGATTTGAAGAAAAACTAGCCACTGGAGTTTTCCTGGTCTTGGATTTTGTCTGTTTTTGGATTTTCAGTTACTGCTCCTGGTAGAGGAAGGAGAGACATTCTCAGAGTATGAAAACCACAGACAGGCCAATATGGCACAGCCTTACATCCCAGTTTTCCAAAGTGCTTTGAGAAGGAATATATTAAAATGTGTGTATTTGCTTATAAACATGCAAAACCTCTTCAAAAGCCAGGTTTAGTATGAACTTGGAAGTTCATAACATGGTTAAGATGGAACTTACATGATTACAAAGTAATATTTCTTCAAGCTCAGCCAAAGGCTAGGGGAGGGTTAATGAGTCTCACTTGCAGGGTGCCAGGGTGTCCTGAGTGAAAAGATACCTCACTGGGGATTCCTGCAGATTGATGGAAGGCCCAGCTCCCTTTGTTGTATACACATGCGAGGGAAGGCACAGCTAGAGGTATAATATTTTTCAAAGAGATTGGAAAGGGAAGAATCAAACAGGCAGAAGCAAATGGAATACAGAATATTGGAGGCCCAAGGGCCTGCTGACCCATTTTCCTAGTTTTGAAGGGCTTTTTGGATACTTTCATTGGATACTATGATTTTTAAATAAGAAGATTTTATGCAAATTCCAATTTTTGGCCTTTCATGAAAGTCTGGAAGCTTTGGCAGCACTGAATTCACATTCCACATAGCATAGGTTCACTGGAGCTAAGGGATGGCTGCTCCCTAGGCAGGCATGTACCCCACCTCCATGTTGCCACAGTCCCTACCTTCACCTTATTTGGCCTTATTCAATTGGCCCATAAAGACATTTGAGTTTGAGAACCTGTGTCCAGTGCAGCCCTCACACTTTGCCTAAGCTTTTTTGGGCATTAGTGTGACTCAGCCATTTATTTAACAAATCTTTTCAGTGCCTATTACATGTGAAGAGCTGGGCTGGAATCTGCAAAAGATAAGAAAGTTAGTAAAGCCTGGCCCCACTTAAGTGTGCTCACAATCTGGTATAAATGAAAAGATAAAAAAAAAAAATACTAAAATACAGCCTTAATAGATAAGGGCCCTAAAAGATTAATAAGTGTAGTTAGAGCCAAAATAAGATCTTGTAGGCAAGAGAGACCTTCTGGAAGAAGCCACAGAAGTCTAAATTAGGTCCAGCATCACAGCTGTTCAGATACAAAAATAAGAGGAAGAGGAAGGTTTCTTTTTAGAATGAAAAGGAAAAGAGAGCCAAAATTAGTCTAGTGTAAAGAAAATGCTAAATGTACTTAGGTTTTTAAAATTCCTTTAGATATTTTCCTGATTTATGAATCACATTGTTTAAATTTAGTAACTAGAGATTCTTTACTGATCACTGTCATTTTGATGGAGTTTTAGAGAAAACCCATAGTAACCACCTGGGGAAAATTATCCACTCAGTCTCTATGGGCTTGTTCTGCAAGTAGAAGCTTCCCAAATTGCTCTGTGGTGCTGGGGAACATTATCAGCTTCCAACAAGCCTACCAGGTGAGGGTAACATTGTAATGGATTATAGTGAAGGATCATCAAAACAGAATGAAAATCTGCAAGGGCTTCATTAACAAGAAACACCATGGAAGTATGAAACAGAGGAATTCACCTTTTTCTCAATTTTGCAAATGAGGAACTATGAAACTACAAATTTTATATGGTTTCCACTGAGTTTCAGATGCCTGGTGTTAAAAAGCTCTAAGATTTTTTTTCCTTCTTGAAGCCACAAAAGGGAAATAGAAGAAAAACAGGAAATCTGTTTTAGCCAAAAATAGAAAAGGCCCAGTTATATCTTGATATTTTTAATGATTCATTCTATTCATATCACATTCAAATTATACCATTTCTAATATATATTTTTATAAAAGTCTATATCTAAGTTTAAAACAATGGAAAATTGATTTATATGATTTTTTTATTTCATATAATGTCTATAATGTATAGTTCAGAAAATATAAAAGCAGACTATGCTCCCACCATTGCAGAAAGGGTTCATGAGAAAAGAGAACACATAAGAGAATTCGTCAAGTGGCTGAAGAATAACAGAAAAACAGAGAACACATGAGATTCTGATCATTACCAAATGAAGAGTAACTAAAAATATTCTGAATGCCTATTATATATAAGGGTCTCTTTTAGACAACAAAGTTGTACAAAACATTAGCTCCACCATTAAGAATTTTATAATCTAGTGAGTAGAATTACTAATCCCAGCTGGTTATTATTGACTGTGTTTACTTTTTATTCAGATAGTTACACAACAAAACTTAATTGATTTAATTTAATTGTTTTGGATTTAATTTAATTGTTTTGGCCACCAGACATTTATTTTTCACCATAGGCTCTTCTCTGTATGCCTCATAGCTTTGCCCTCTTTGTGACAACATAATAATTCACATGAGCAAACTAAGAAAAGAGCTCAGTAAACTAAGACAAGAGTTATCTTGTTGCAACTGTCTATTCTTGGCAGGGTATGCTGAGAAAACATTTTGGTGACAGTCAAATTATAATATTCTTTACAGGTAAGACTACTAGCTATGTACAAGGAGGGGTGTGTAAATTGCCAATGTCCTACCTCCTACCCCCCAGGCCTTCAGCATAGTCTTCCAGAAGGCTGTGGAGAAGTCTGCTCCCAGTGAGAGCCTTAAGGAGCGAGTGACCAATCTAATAGACAGCATCACCTTTTCTGTGTACCAGTATACCACCCGTGGGCTCTTCGAGTGTGATAAGCTGACCTACCTTGCCCAGCTCACCTTTCAGGTAAAAGTGGATTGAAGAAGTTTCCAGAAAACAGGTCATTTTCTAGTGCCCAATCAACAAATGTTAAAAAGAAAAAAAAACTTTCTTCTTTTAGCATTATTTCCCATAGCATGTGAAGACTATTGAGTTCGGAGCAGAGGCTTCAGACAAGAAGGTCATATTGAATGCACACATGTTGCCCCATCATTGTCTCACTTACGGCAGCCATGCTTAATTAATCATTATACTTTTTCTTCCTGATCTTGAGTGATCTAAGATCCTCCTCAATAGAGTGCTCACAATAGTCACTACCAGCCAATCTAAACTGGCACTAACAATGAAACTCTTTGGCCCTACCAATAACTAGATACTCTTTGAGATGCAGTAAGACCTTGTTAGAGTATTCCTCATTATTCATTTACCTTCAGGAGTGTAAGTTTAATATCCTAACCATTCCCTGGAATAAGAAATTGGAAGTGTCTTTCTATAGCCATAGCAGTCTTGGCCTTAAAAAATTGTTTTTGAAGTCTGATTCTTAAGAGTTTGGATAAACCCAGGACTTCCAGTGTTAATAAGAGACATGTGTCTTCTATTTCTTCTCAACATCAAAAAAAAAAGAAAGAAAAAGAAAGAAAGGAAGGAAGGAAGGAAGGAAGGAAGGAAGGAAGGAAGGAAGGAAGGAAGGAAGGAAGGAAGGAAGAAAGAAAGAAAGAAAGAAAGAAAGAAAGAAAGAAAGAAAGAAAGAAAGAAAGAAAGAAAGAAAGAAAGAAAGAAAGAAAGAAAGAAAGAAAGAAAATTTATTTTCTTGCATTTGTCTCTAATCATTTAGCATTTGGAATGCTTTTTTTCTACATAAATTAGGAGCACAGACCATATTATCTTGAATGCCTCTTCTAATTCTAAAAGATATTCTAAGATCACTTCTATGCAGACTCTGCATGTTCCAACAACTGAATTCATGAGGGAGTCTAAGTGTGACTTATCCTTCTCACCCTCTGTAGTCCCCACTGCAGCATGGATGACAGCTTGGCCATCACAAAAAGAACTGAAGCCTCAATGTACACTAATTTCCTTACTACCACACATTTCCCTCAGACCCCAAGGAGCTTCCTCCCCTAGCTTTCATTTTTCTCTCATAAATATTTCAACCCTGTTTTACCCCACCTGCTATTTCAAGCCTGTTATATCCTTAGAGACTTTTTCTCAAATTGACCAAATTATCTTTTTTCTTAGTGAACATTTCATCTGTAACTTCTCAGCAGAGAACACCATTTGTAGGTGAGGGACAATTTCCCAAGTTCCCCTCAGCATGAATTTGTTAGCTTAAACAAGGTAAATGCTTTACCTTCCCCTGCTCACACCTCACTAATTCCCTCTAAGCCTCTGCACTTTCTATTGCCTTCTCCCTAGAAAGCTTCCCCTTCCTGTCAAAATATTCCTCTATCTTAGTTCCAAGACCCAATTCAAAACCAATTATAGAAAGTTTAGTCAAATTAATAACCCACCCCTACTTATTGGGCACTTCTCTATTCTGAAAACCCTTTAGTATTATTGATTCATATACGCAATTCTATTTTGCATATATTCACATGTTACTTTGACACTCTCCTCACTCAAATCATGTCATTTGTATGTGTCATCTTCTCAATTAGATTGCAGGAATATATTCCATGGCATTTATGATTGATACATAAATGCTTGCTTGCCAAGATTTATAGCCGTTCACTATATGCATTTATGCCATGCTGATATTTAGGGTGAAAAGAGATGCACACAGTGATTTGCATGGGCATACACTTTCTTCCACTCCACCATCTTTCAACAATCAAAACTTATGGGCAAGCTCTAGCGTTAGAATTAGCAATAATTATATTGAATGATGACTCTGAAGATCTCCAGAACCCTGTAACTACAACCAGCTAAAGAAACACAATGTCATTCTGCCACATTGCAGATTATCCTCATGAACCAAGAAGTCAATGCAGCAGAATTGGATTTCCTGCTTCGATCTCCAGTGCAAGCAGGCGTCACCAGTCCAGTGGAGTTCCTCTCCCATCAGGCCTGGGGTGGCATCAAGGTCAGTACCAGCCCCTAGAAAATAGTTAAGTTCTCATCTCCTAACATTTGTCCTCAGGAAGTCAGGAGCACTCTCTTTTGGGGGGTCATTGTAGAACTGTTTTAACATAGGTGCATCCATTTACCTGCATGCCCACAGCAGAGTTTACCTTTCCCAGCCTGCTGGGAAGGCTTTGCAGAGAATGAGCAGGTGCCCGCTAGTATGAGGACTCTGCCTCCAGGGTGTGAAGAAAGTAAGATCCTGTGAGCTTCTCTGACTCAGCTGAGCTGCCTGTCATCTGCCAGTGCTTAGGACCAAAATATGGGCTCCTGTGAGGCCCCAGAGCAGGTGTGTAGAGATGCTATTATACAATTTTATGAAATGGACAGAAACCAGGCTCTGTTTAGGCATTTTCACATGAATCCTAATTCAGCCTCAAAGCAAGGGATGCATTCCAGCCTGAGACAGTCAGTGGTTAATAAGAGCTCACATTTATTGGGCACCTTAGAAATGCATTAACTTATTTTATTCTCATGTTCACCTGGATAATAGGTATTATTTTTTCCCATTTAACATATGAAGAAAGTGATGTCCCGCATTTTATAAGTAGCAAATCCAGGACTCAAATTCTAGTCTGTCTGATGTTTGCTCATTTTCTTTCCATGTTATTCAGATTAGTTTGGTTGGGATTCTATGAGCATTGAAAAGATCACAAACTATAATCTCCTTTCAACACTGACTATGCCTGCCTTCACAGGGCCTGACATGATGCCAGGCAGTGAAGGCTGACTGAGTGAACACCAGTTCCAGAGAGTCCAGGCCAATTATCCATGTGGCAGTTGTCCAGTCCCCACTTGGATGAGCATCCCCAGCAGAAGCTGGTGCTGTGTGAGGACTAGCACCTGTGCAAAATGAATCCTGTTCATGACCTTCCATGTTTGTTGTATTTTATACAAGTTTCATAGCACAAAGAGTGTGAGACTGAAGTGTCTCTCTTGATATATTTTACTAAAAATTTTTGAGATAATGTGGATTCACATGCAATTATAAAAAAATAATAGAGATATCCCATGTACTCCATTTCCCCCAATGGTAACAGCTGGCATTCCTATAGTATATCACATCCAGGAAGTCGACACTGATTCACTAACCTTGTTCAGATTTCAGCAAGTTTTTATGCACTCATGTGTGTGTGTGTGGTTATATCAAGTGCAAAGATTCATGTAATCACCACCACAGTCAAGATACAGAAGTTCCACCACTACAGGGATGAATCCCTTTTATAACCACAACAACCTCCCCCTGCCCAATTCCTAATCCCTGGCACCACTAATTTGTTCTCCATTTCCATAATTTTGTCATCTCAAGAATGTTATATATATATATATATATATATATATATATATGGAATCATATAGTATGTAACCTTTTTGGACGACCTTGTTCACTCAGCATAATTCTGTTGAGATCCATCCAAGGTGATTTACTTTCCAGCCCCACACTTCATTTAAATGCATGTTGTCCCCTTCAAAGGAATCATCTTAGGAAATTCAAGGCTAATTTCACTCACGCTGCTATTACCCAAAATATTTCTCTAACTTCTTTTTCAGAGTCTGTAGCTATTCTTTTAATTGTTTTTAGAGCTGTATCTAAATTAGAGGTCGTCAAACTTTAGACTTTGAGGGCCAGACTCTGTCACAACTACTCAACTTCACCGAAGTCACACATAATATATAAGTGGAAGTAGCTAAATTTCAATAAAACTGTATTTACAAACACAGATGGTAGACCAGAGTGGCCCTGCAAGCTGCAGGTTGCTGATCCCTGATGTAAATAATACAGGTGTGTTTTGATTTTTATTTATTAATTTCATTTGTCATTCTGGACTCAACCTAGCAAATGATAAGGGGGATAACATATTGGGAAAGAAACAAAGGGGAACTTCATTCAGAACAGTAATCAAATCACAAAGTTACAAAATGCCTAAGAATAATTATGATAAATTCAGAATATGTGTGGAAAACCATTAACTTTTCTAGGCTGCATAAGATATAAATGATTAGACACTCTAGAACTGTTCAAAAGCAATATAATGTACGTCACATATATAATATAAAATTTAAAGTAGCCACATTAAAAAATGTAAAAATAAGTTAATGAAATTAATTTTAATAGTATATTTTAACCCAATAAGCCATTTTAATATGTAATTGTTATAAAATATTAATGAGCTATTTTATATTTTTGTACTAAGTCTAAATTCCAGGGCATATTTTTTACACTTATAGCACATCTCAATTCAGATGCCAAATATTAATCAGAAATATTGATTTGATTTATGTTTCATAAAATTTTAGAATTAAAACAGTTGATTCATACTTAAAAGTTTTTCAATTACTAAAACAAGTTCCAGTTTCTTAACTGAAATTTTAAAATAATTAAAATTAAATACAATAAAAATTTAGTTATTAAGTTACACTAGTCACATTTAATTTGCTTAATATTCATATAGGACTAGTGGCTATCTTATTGGAAAGTTCAGCCCCAAAGTTTGAGAGTAACGACTCATAATCTGATGCCCTTATGGAAAATAAATTTTGGAAAGCAGTTCTGAATGAGTGATAGAGATGGATAGTTAACACAGGCTCTGGAGTCAGACATTCCTGAGTTCAAGTTCAATTTTTAGTGTGTATGGTCTCTGACATGTTTCTTATTTTTCTGAGACTTTGTTACCTTATTGGCAAAATGATCATCAGAATACCTACCTCAATGTCAGACAACAATATTCAGTAAATAGAAGCTGATTATCGTTATGGTTATCGCTATTATATTTGTTTCCTTGAACTGCCATAATAAATTACCACAAGCTGAGTGGCTTAAAACAACAGAAATGTATTATCTCAAAGTTCTAGAGGCTGGAAGTCTGAAATCAGGGTTTTGGCATGCCATGATCCCTCCAAAAGTCCTCAAGGGGAGGATACTTGCTTGCCCCTCAAGCTTCTGGTATCCTCAAGTGTTCTTTTGTTTGTTGCAGCATCACTTCAATCTCTGCCTCCATTGCCACAGTCTTTACATGGCCATCTAACCATGTAAAGTGTCTCTTTGTGTCTCTTCTTATAAGAACATCAGTCATATTAGATTATGGCCCCTCCTACTGACCTCATCCTAACATGACTATACTTGCAAAGACCCTATTTTAAAATAAAATCACATTCACAAATTAGGGAAGTTAGTTTTTCAACCTATCTTCTTGGGGAACATCCCAAATTCACCCCATCACAATTACAATTATTAATTGCCCATCTCTAAGGTATATATACCTGCTATGGTTGGGATGACTTGTGCCTGAATTTGTCCATAGAAAGAAAAACTTTGAGAGATTGTGAGTTGCCCAACTGGGCCAAATCCAGTTGCCTTTCTTCCTATTACCCCAGAAAGCTCTCTGCAGCAGAAATCATAAAGTGTAAATGATTCAAAAGCATTCTTTACAACTCAAAAGCTACTGTGCCATTTAGTTCCACTCCTTTTTTCACAAAATGGATTGTTTGGTTTGCTTTCTTCATTTTGCTTTTTTGTTTTGTTCTGTGGGCTAAGCTCATCTGGCTGTTCAAAAGCTTTTGCAAATGAATGAAGCTTTATCTCTCTCTGAGTTTTATGTGGAGCAGCCAAGTCCAGCACCATCAAACTCAAGCATAATATAAGATGTGAGCAGGTGAAATATAGTACAATGTGTAGTACACATCATTTAAGCCTTTGATGAATGCTCTTTTTAAGAGTTTGGTTGGATTTTAGCCTAAAGAAACAAAATAAGTATAACTGAATAGGACATGATAAAATGAAATTTCTTAAACATTCTATCAGATGAAGAGTATGAATTGCCTTGTTTCCCCAGCAGAACAAATAGGTAATAAATGAAATCTTTGTGATAAAATACTGCTTTTATTAGTATTCTTTGTAAGAATTTTTTAAGTCTCAACAGATGCTGTACTTTACAGTATTGGGCATATTCTGCCCGTATTCTTCATTAGAAAATTTCATCTGTGACGTATGCCTTTGTTAGACTTTGAAAAAGGCCCTCACTACCACTGGATGCCAATTTAGCCAGTTGTATTTTGCTACACAGTCCAATGTAATTAGGTTAATTAGTCATTTCCATTTAGCTTATTAGAAGGCTAGAAATGCCTTTCCCCCATTTGGAAGATTAAATGTTGCAATTGTGTTCAATCCAGAACTTCAAGAAAGTATGTTTCAGACCCAGTCATGGCTGCTAGGAACACTGATAGCAGTGTAATTTGCTCACTTTTGTGGGAACACCAGAGGAGGTAATGGGACTGCAGAAGGGTTAATGATGATGCAAGCTGGGAAGAGGGGCTGAAGTGGCTGCCTAAAAGAAGATGAAAGTGAATTCCTCAGCACGAAGAGAAATAATTACAGCAGCTGCAGCTTTTCTCAACCTGTCAAGAGCCCTCCTGCTGGCCACCCAGATGTCAAACTTTATTAATTGAGCACTTTCTAAGTGCCAGGCAGCCTGCTAGGCTTGAGGCATACAAAGATGACTAAGAAAATTCTTGCCCACAGGGAACACACAATCTTGTGGGAGTAACAAACAAGTAAACCAGCAATTGTAACTCAGTAACTATAGGAGCCCCAAGAAAGCACAGGGAAGGGCTTTAGAGTCTTCAAAGCACTTGTATCTACATTAAAACATGAGCTATGCAGACAGCAATTACTTGGCCTCATTTTCCAAAGGAGAAAATCAAAGCCCACAGTGGTTTAAAAACAGGTCCAAGCCATAAGAGGCAGGACTACCACCAGAACTCTCATTTTCTGGCATCTCCATCATCCTACACATGACACTATGCCACTTTTCAGCATTAAAGAAGGTGTGCACCCTGCTCCAAGTGGTCAGGGTGACATTGGGAGGCCACAGAGCTCACATGAAAGGGGACATAAAGACAGGACAGGCATTTATTCACACAGGAGCAGAGCCCTGGAAAGCCCAAGCCAAGTGTATATGCCCTTCTTCAGCTTTACATTTCCTTTGTCTCTTCTACTGCAGTCACACTCCTTTGTACTATGCACTACTCTCTTCCCGCTCCAGACTTTGTCTCTTGTTGATCCTTCCCCATAAAATGCCCTTCCTTTCTCTCTACTTCTATCTCTGCCCAACAGAGTCCTATATCCTTCTAAGACCCCCACCATCTTCTCTTTCTCTTGAACTTAGGACTGTAAGCTCCTTGAAGGCATGTCTTTTTGTTCACTTTTGTATTCCCAAGTGCCTGGCATGTAGTAGGCATTCAATAAATATCAAGTAAATGAATGAATTCAAATAACAAGAATGTGTGGTTTCCTTAAAATACATGGCATTATGATAGGTATTTTGGGCATAGACTAGCTTTTAGTCTCATTGAAGATACCAAACATACAAACAAAAGTTGCAGATAACTCAGTGTCTAAGTGAGTGATGTTTATGTGGCCACTTTGAGGCAATAGGATGGACCCTCCATGCCCAAATGTGTCAAGTGTCAAGACAGATGATGTCACACACATACCTAAGAGAGTATGGAAAATTTTACCACTTGTATAATCAGAATTTCTGGAGAGTGCAAGGGAGCTCCCCAGCAGCCTAAAAATAGCTTGAGAGAGCCAGGAAAGGAGACTACCCTGAGGATTTTGGTGGAAATTAGGAGGTACAGATGGGTGAGAGATCCTGTGCATGGGCAGGGGCTTGCATGGTACAACTTCTCTCCAGAACCAAAGAGGGCGTACCTAGGGTTAATTATTAGCTTGCTTAGCAGAAGAGAAAGAGGGAGAGATAAGACTTAAAAGCTATCAATAGTCAAACATCTAAAAATAGAGTCAATTTCTCTATAAAAGATATCAATTCTGTGGTCCACAAAAGAAGAGTAGGAGGGCTGTGTGTTCTAGATTAGAGACAATATATGTAAGGGAATTTGCTAATTTTGAAGTGGACTTTAACAATTTGTAGGACCTAAACAACTAATAATCGATTAAGAAAGGAGTAGAATTTGGTGGAGAATAGAACAAGACCTCTGATGTGGTGAAGGTAGTGTGAACAAGGAAAAGAGTTGAGACTGAGGCTGGTACACTGCCAAGGTTGGGAGCAGACATCCTTGGACAGAGCATGAGGATAGTAGGCTCCCTGATTACCTGGATGGATTAGAGGGAGGCACTACATGAAGAGAACGGATTAACAAATTATGCATTTGGACTTAATCCTTATGGAAGCAGGCTTTTCATGGAAATTTTTAAGTTGACATTAATACAAAGTCAACGATTCTGGAGATATTTTGAAAAGAATTGACAGGAGTTGCTGACAAAGTGAATATGAGAATGAAAGGGAAGAGTCAGAGACTTAAAATGTCCAGGCTTTATGACTAGAAAAATTATGGTATCCCTTCTTGATCCTTTTTTCATGTAATACCCTGCAGGTAGATGCTGTTCAGTCTCTGCTGCTGATAATATCCCAAACATTCTATTTACTAAACTTTGCATATTATTGGGGCAGTTTGCTAAAGGTGAACTAATCAAAATCCTTCCTCTTCCTTGGTTTTACCTGCAGGAAGAGTCAAGGCTCTAGAAAAGAGTATAAGTGAGGTAGAATAATGTATATATGCCATCTTGCCCCTTGACCCCAAAACAATGCCAATTATAGCTCTGAGAAATTGCAAGATTCTCTGAAATTTTCTAGGCACTTTCATCAATGGAAGAATTCTGTAACCTGGATCGGGACATTGAGGGATCTGCCAAGAGCTGGAAAAAGTTTGTGGAATCAGAATGTCCTGAGAAGGAGAAGTTCCCACAGGAGTGGAAGAACAAGACAGCCCTGCAGCGCCTCTGCATGATGAGAGTTATGCGGCCTGACCGGATGACCTATGCCATGAAGTAGGGAGTAGGAATAGTGGGGAGGCACAAGATAGGCAAGGGGCAATCTCAGCATGGCCAAACTATCAGGGCTGAACACAAAATGTGTTTATAATAATAGGAAGCTTCATACCAATATCTAAAATCCTATGAGGCCTGTTGCTCTGTTTGCCGTGTATTTTCTTAATATCTAGGTGGACAGTTAAGAAAGAGGTACTCATCAATATCAGCATTGAGAAAGATGCTGGTCATGTCTACTGTGTCAGGAGATGGTGGGATCCAGAGAACAGATAGAAGGGTCATCCTTAGCTCATCTCTTTCATCACAACAATAAAGAGAAATAAATGTGGTTATTGTGAAGGTGGTAGATGGATGGAAGAAAATTAAGAAGGATTTATCTGATGACTTCTATTTTTTCTGAGAAGTAGGAATTAAGATCATCAGTTGAGTTTGTGTGAAACACAGTAGGTGTCAGGGTTGGAGATTTGCAGAGAATGCTGAAGTTCTGAAATATAATCTTGAAAAAATGAGAGAAGGCCAATCAAGAAAACTCAAAGAATTTCAAGTAGCTTTGAAGGCTCATCTAATTAGATCCTGCATTTACAATGACACCAGTCTTCACCATTAGATGATTTTGCATTCAACAGCCCAGGTACAGAGTTAAGTTAATCCAGAGCACAGGTCATTTCAATTGGTTTGTTTGAATAAGAGTTAGGTAAGAGAGGTAGGGATTAGCAAGAGAATGATTAGAAATTATAGGCCATGCAACCTATAGATTCAGAGGGTAGATTAATAGTTTCCTAGAGCTGGAGGGTGGGAATAGCAATTATCTAAATATTCATGAGGCAGTATGAAATTATTCTAAAACTGGTTTATGGTGTACAATTCAGGAAATTTCTTTAAAGTTATTGAATAGTATACTTAAGATATGTGAATTTTATTGTATGTCAATTATACCTCAAAAAAGTTGTTTGTTTTTAAGATTTTTTAAGCCATGAACTCTGTATTAGATAGGAAAGAAGTAAAGAGAATTAGGGGAGATGATTTTTAAAAAAGATGCCAAGATTCTGAAAATCTTGCATTTGTATTGGCACCAATACAGGCAAAGGAATAAGTAAAGTAACGGTAAACTTTTAAAAGAATTGTAAAGATAGAAAGTTTGAGTCAGAGAATGGAATGTTTCCATTTATGGTTTTAAATATAGAAAAAGTAAGGACAAAGATGAATGTGTGGCCATGGAATTGGGTGGCTGAAATAGGAAAGAAATGGAGATTATTAAGAATCTGGAGGATTGTCTACATGGATGTTGATGTCATTCAGGCTGATGGAGAGAAAGTCTATGGGCTAAGAGTTCACGTGTTCAGTAAATGAGCAGAGTCTCCAAAGGAGAAATAGATGACACTGATATACAGAGGTAGTGGTAACACAGCCAGAGGAACTACATGAGTAGAGAGTTAATTGTTTATGAATAATAGTCATCAGTGAGCAGGACCATGATCCTACCTCCCAATCCTGAGATAGACCAGATGTAAGAGAATGAGCCCAGTCAAAAGGCTATAGGGAAAATATTTTCATTGGGGAAGGGTTAAGGCCAGGAGCTGGGCCAGGTGGTCAGATGTAAGAGGTTACAGCTTCAAGGTTTTCTTTAGTATAAAAATGGAACACTTTGGAAAGAAAGTGGAGTAAGATAAAAGGAAACACAGAAAATGAAAGAACATGAGAGAATAGAGGACTGAAGGGCCTTAAACCATGGATGGAGGATCACAGGGATATAAAATTTGGAGGATTTAGCTGCCTGAGGGCTTTTGGAAGGAATTAGCCATGGCAGTATTCTGCTGGATAGTGGTAGTGTGATAGGACACACAGGCTTCATAGAGGAGTCATCAGTGGCCTGGATACATGGGGATTTAGAAGGAGCCCTGATCTAGGTGAGCAGGCAACACAGGTTGTAAATGTTGATTTAGTAAGTAGAGCTTGGAGTTGATCCCACCTCTATTAACTATACATCTTCCATTTCTATACACCTCTGTTTCTCAAGTGTTATTATATTTTTGACTGATAAACACTTATGTACTTTTTTTTTCTGGCAGAGATTTCATTGAGGAGACATTAGGAAGCAAATATGTGGTAGGAAGAACATTAGACTTTGCAACCTCTTTTGAAGAATCAGGACCAGCCACTCCCATGTTTTTTATCCTGTCTCCAGGGGTGAACCCACTGAAAGATGTGGAAAATCAAGGTGAAAAACTCTCATCTTGGGGCCAAGGCTGCAGCAACCCCATGTGCTTTTACTCTTTGCATCTGTCAGTTTCTCTATTCCAGATTCAAGGTTCATTATGTAATACTTGATATTTGCTGATCATACAGAAATCAGAGTCATTGCTAGACCAACACCAGGGAATCATTGCCAGAGAAAGGACTGCTCTGGGCTCCAGGAGGTAGAATCCACAGTAACACATTCATGAGTAGACCTTGATTTCCTTTAGTGTAGCTGGAGTAATCATTCTGAAATACAAGTAGTTATTTTGCACTCCCATTGCCCTCAGAATGAAGTTCAAACTTCTTAACAGTGTTTACAGGGAACTTCATCTCCAGCTCCTTCATATTTCTCCAGCTGACTTTCTATGATTAGTTTCAAATAACTGGGTTTACAAATTACCATAAACTTAGGGGCTTAAAATAACAGTAATTTATTGTTTTACAGTTCTGGAGGTTGAAATAATAAATGGGGCTCCCTCTTTTCCTTATAAGGACCCCTATAATTATGTTGGTGTTATTCAGATAATTTAGGATTATGTTCCTATCTCACAGTCTTTAATCATATCTACAGTGTCCCTTTTGCCATATAACATATACACAGGTTCTGGAGAATAAGACATGGATATCCTTGGGGGTTCATTTTTCTGCCTACATTTCCCTGCCCTTACCTATTTCACTCCACATAGCAGCCATCCCATTCTCCCAAACATTCTGCTTCCCCTCCAGCATCCCCTTCACCAGGCTATCCTCTAGTCATCCTTCACATACCAATTTCAACATCACTACCTCCAGGAAGCCCTACTTAATTTCCAAGGTGTTCAAGTCCTCTTCCATATGCTTCTAGAACATCCTTCTTTCTGTGTATCACATTGTAATTGCCTAGTGATGATTGTGCCTTCTTGTGAGAATAACAGCTCCTTGGGACTAGGTATCCTTTTCACTGGAGTATCCCAGTTCCTAGCACTGTGCTTTTCATGTGATGGGCACTTAGTAAAAATATATGTTAAATGAAGGAATGAACAAATGAATGATGAATCAAAACTACAACATTTTGCAAAGTTTAATAAAGGCCCAGCAAGTTTTTACAGAGCCAAGCCTTTATAGGTAAGAATCTCAACCATGTTATACAACTCTCTGGCAGTATGTTAGTCATTATGTAATGAAAGGAACATGAAGCATATGCCTAGCATTTGTGGGTAGTTGAGATGATGCTAACTTGGCCCCAAAGAAAGAATAAGATCTATAAAAGGGAAAGAATGATCTCATTAATTAATTTAATATATATTTTTATAATCTAAAATTTAAATATTTTTGATATTTCTTAAAATACTGATAATATAGAATTTACAATGAAAGGCAACAGTTCCCAGCTCCACCCCTTTCCATACCCTGTCTCCCTTCCCAGACACTGTTTTTGCCTGCGACTGAATTTAGTCTTTTTGATAGTTACTTCTCTATTTTTAACGAATAATCTTTCATCATTATTTCTGAATTTATCAATTTTAAATATCTATTCCATAATATAAAAAATAAAAATTTAGTTCCCATTACTGCCCACCAAGACTGTCCTCTTTCCTCCAAATTTTAATAGCGTCACTGAGATATAATTCACATGCCAAACAATTCACCCATTTAAAGTGTATAATTGAAAGTTTATGGCTGGCTTCTTTCACTTAGCATAATTTTTTAAGGGTTTTCCAAGGTATAGCATAATCAGAATTTCATTCTTTTATGGCTGTTATCATAGCTAAGTTATTCCTGACTTTCACCCTTTTGTAGAGTTGTGTAGTCTTTCTACCCCACACCCCTGGAGTTTTTATTTCTTTCATATTGAAAAATCTAGTTTGCTCATTGTTAGTCAATATTTTCCTTTTTGGAAGATTTTATACACCCTGTTTACGAGCAGTTTCATACTATTCTTTGCCAATTGACCTCAAACTATTCCATCATGTAGTTAGAAGCTTTCTGTCATTTCAGACAAGCTAACCCATTCCTTAATCCATATTGCATTTTTTTCCTGAATACAATATCTCAGCCCGGCCCTTGGTTTAATCTTAACACATATTTTGTTATTAGAGGCAATATTGCTGTTCATCAGTTAGAGATTACTTAGGCATCTGTGCCTCTTTCTCTTTCTCTTCCTCCCTCCTTGCCTCTTTGATGGCTTGATTTGTTTTCTAATGTACCCATTTAGAACATGTACTCTGGTAGCATCCATGTTTTCTGCATCTTGGATCTAATCGGTTTGCTTGAATAAGTAAACTTATTCTCTTTATGCTTGGACAGAGTCTGTGCATCAGACAATTTACTGTTTTACTTCAGTTAAACTCTTAGCAAAGCTTGGCATCCTCTCTCATCTGTGAGTATGTGATTTTTCTGTTCTTAACTACTTCATTTCTTTATCTTTTTATTTCATTATGGCAGTTTTTTTTATTGGGTAGAGTTTTAAAACCCTGAGAGTCAGAGGAAAGATTTGTTTCCTTGTCCCCATTTCAAAACCTACTCCCTCTCAAAATACATGAAGCCATAGACAGACAAAATTCTGTATATAATTTTGGGAATTCTATAAGCCCCTGAAGCTCATCCATTAACACTTAATTAGGAATCTATGATTTTCTAGAACTTTTGTTCCCCTTAGTCTACTCCAGGATTTTCCTTCCTCCACAATTTCAAAAAAAAGGAAGAGGAGGAAATTCCATTCACTTTTTTTGGCCTCTGTTTTAACATGAAACCATTCACCCCCATTGCTTTCCTTTTTTCTTTCTCAGATTAATCATTTAGCAATGCATTAATTTTACCCTCTTTCTCTCTTTTCTCATCACTTTCTTCCTAAATGAGCCATACTTCCTCATTTGCACAATAATTTTTGTGTTTGCTTCAACTAAAAGCAATCACTCTTTGTTTTGTTTCTGATCATCAGTAACACCTTCCTCCTATCAGAATAAAAATGAAATCTCAGATATGAAAAGGCTTTAAAACGTTAAAAATATAGTAGCATTGTATGACATTATGATGATGATTCTTCTGTTCTTTGAGACAGATCAGTTTGCTTCTTCCTTTATACCTTTTTGTCATATCCTTTCAAAGCACAACTTCATCTTTAGCCTTCCCAACAAAGGACCTCCCCTTTCTGCCCTTACTCAGGCATATACTCTGGTATTTCACTTGGCTCTAGCCTGATCTGCTTGTCTCCACCCTCCCTTGTTCAATTACCTGGCTTTGGAAAATAACTTCTGTTATTTCTATTTTGTGATCAGAAAGAAGCTGTATCTACCACTTTTGACTTCCACTGCTTCTTTGTTCTCTTTCAAATGTTCTGGTCAGATCTATGAGCTCACTTAGAATTTTTTAGACCTACTACAAGGTACGTTCAAAGAAACAATTTTCAATTTAGTATCATTGCCTTCACAGGAACAATGAAAAAGAGACTCTAAGCAAAGTAATTACAATGTGAAGGCAATGATAAACTCTATAAATCTTAGCTGGCAATAGATTTGATGTCAGTTTTAGAACCAGGGATATAAACAACATATTCCAGAGAAAATACAAGGACAAAAGGTGCCAGGATTATTAGATAGCTTTGGTGACATTTCTACTTACAAAAGAGCCTATTTCTTTTCTTTATTAGAAAGAAAAGGATATGGGAAAAGAGGGGCTTAAACAGGATTTGTTTGAAAACTACAGACTGATGGGACTGCTAGGGGCAAATTATAGGACAGCAGAGGAAAACTAGAATCAGTCTGCATTAATCTAGGCTTGAGGCATGATGATGAGGCTGAAGAGAAAGAAATGGATCTTTGAGATGACAAGGAGGGTGAAAATTCAATAGGAGTTGCCCTTCGCCTAACGAATACTGTACCACATGTGAGCCTTGTGATGTGATGTACCAAGGCGACTTGCAGAGGCCTTTCATTTGCAACTTTGGGTCTCTCAAGATACCTTTCTGCGTCATCAGCAAGCCCCTCTAGCCAGTTACGTTCTCTTGGGATTTCACATTTATATTGTTTTGTGCTGTGGCATTCATGCCCCCATCTCCACTACCTTCAACTTATCTTTCCCTTTCTGATCTTCCTTCCAATTCTCCATTTGGTGGTGTCACCTGTAACCAAGCCCCATTGCAAATCTCCTTTAACATTTTCATACCATGCTTCTTCAACCATAGTCTCTTTGAGGACATTGCAACTTCTGTGGCCCTCTCCCTAGTTCCACATACCTATGGGTTGGGAGGAAAGAGAATATTTGCTAGCCTTCTTTTGCCACTTGCAGGATATTTCTCATAAAAAAAAACTTTCGCTTTTAAAGCAAATGCCATCTGACTGTATTATCTAGTAGCTTTTAAATGTTCTCTGCCTTCTACCAACTTAGTGAGATTCACATTTATTAGGAACTTTAGAAATTGTTTCAAAATCTTCTGCACTTTCTGTTTCATCATCATCCTGTTAAACTTTAATGTTGCTATGTCACACAACCAACATCTAGCCTCACACTTCCTCATCTTTAAAGAACTTGACTGTTCCATTTCTGTTGCCCACTCTTAAGGCTTCACTGAGAACTTTGTTATCATTGAGAACCATACTATTTCTGAAATATTATCCTCTCATATCTACTCATGACTATCACTTCCTACTGTTCATATTGTTCACTCTTACTCCTGCCTCACCTATTATTCTACTTCAGTGAAATGTCCAGTCCACTGGTTCCTCCATTGTTTCTAATGTTCACCTTTATCTCCCTCTTATTTTAATATGATCATTTGAACCATGATCTCCCAAACCTCAACTCCATTTCCTCTTCTACTTTTGCATTGCCCAACTTTTGTAAAGTCTCAACCCTGGACCAATGTAGGTATTAATGAGAGAAAAATAATACATTTGGTTTATTGGAACTACCACAAGTTTATAATTCTCAACTTCAATGCTCTTTGGTAATCTTTTCATGTCTCCAAAAGTTGGTTACATTGCTTATTTCCTTCTTTAAAATTCCAAATGGACCCTACCCTTCTTATGCTTTACAGTTTGCTTCACTCGCTACTTCCCTGAGAAAGCATATACTATCTGGTAGAAATGCTTTCAATATACTACCATTTTACTTGCATCTCTGCACATCTCTATTATGTTTCTGAAGCCTTTTCAAACTAATCCTTTTTAAACCCCTCTTTCATTCTCCTTCTAATAAAGAAAAGAAATGGGCTCTTTTGTAAGCAGAAATGTCACCAAGGCTATCTAATAATCCTGGCATCTTTTGTCCTTGTATTTTCTCTGGAATATGTTGTTTATATCCCTGGTTCTAAAACTGACATCAAATCTATTGCCAGCTAAGATATGTAGAGTTTAATAAGGGTATTTCTTGGGTTTATCTCAGTTGGATCTATAATAACTATTCTTCACTACAAAAAGTCATCATCTTGCTTTGACTCATCCAGTTGAAAAAGAATCTTTACTTTTTTTTAGTATTGAAAAGAAATGTCCAATATTGACAGTTTTTTTAAAATTTTCTTGCACATTACATATTATATCCTAATATGTAATTACATATTACATATTACATTTTAGTTCTTTTAAAATGAAATTATTTAAATACATATTTTTTCTCTTTTTTTAATTTTTCCTCTTTCATCTTGTGTAGTTCACCTTCCTAGAAAAATTACTCAATTATTCCTTCATGGTTTTATACATTTTTATGATCCATTTGTCTAAAGATTATTATGTAATTTCTCTAATACAATAATTTTATTGAATTGGGCTAATAGCTAATATCCAAGCAGAATTGGCTCACTATATTAAGGTCATTTTGTGTGTGTGTGTGTGTGTGTGTGTGTGTGTGTGTGTGTGTGTGTGTAAAGTTTTTCTTGGGCTGGAGAACAATTCATGAGCATTGGCCTTGCTGCAGTGATGCACTTGTTATATCTGTGATGGTGTAGCCAGTCGCTTACCCAATACCAGCAACATCCAACAGATGTTATCAAGATACATCCAACAGAATATTTACACCTATGCAATCAAGCTCCTTCATATCTTGCCAGTTTTCTCCCTTCACTCTGATTCATGTAAAATGATGAGATAAAACTTTTTTTGTGTATTGAGATTTATAAGGGAGGTGTTTAATATGTATAAAGCATGGAAAGATTTACCTGAATCCTACCCCTGCTGGCCATATATCCCAGTAAAAATTCCAGAGAAAATATATTTTTAAAGGACAAAGCAAGTTAGACAGGGCCACACCTAGATGCTTACTACTCTTTGAGCCTTTTGCATTAGCATCCTCCAGGATAATGGACCAAGGCCCGACCTTCAAATGGAAGCTGTACAGAAGAGTATCAGCACTTCACCCCATTCTGGAGGATAAAGTAAAGTGGGTGTGGTGAAGCAATTTGGTCTAGACAAGTGCTTCCTTCTATTTGAGAACAGAAAGCTGGAAGATGTAGCCCTAGATGAAGGAAAAAAGTCAGTATATGAGACTTGGGGTACGGGTTTAGGTACTCCTGTGTTTGAGGAGTGATAGGGAGGTGTGTGGGAGCTTCCTTATGAACATTAAACAACAAAGGTAATTAGACACAAGAGATAAGAATGACAACTCCATACTCCTTTTAGGTAAAAAACTCAGGTATACCTTCAACAATCGGAACTTTCACAACGTGTCTTTGGGGCAAGGACAGGAGGTAGTGGCTGAGGCTGCGCTGGACCTAGCTGCCAAGAAAGGTCACTGGGTTATCTTGCAGGTATGCCCCCTCAGTCCTGATCAGGATCATTCTTGACCCTATATCTGTCTGGACCTCCCTTTACAGTCTCTGGGCTTCCTTGTCCTCTCTTCCCCTCTCACCCACCTTTCCTTCCATGCCCTTGCCCCTTCACTTCCTAATTGTCTCCTTCCAATTCTCCTCCCTCATATGTTTTTTTACTCACCTGACTCCTAATAACTCCTTATTTCTGCTTTCACCTGCTACTATCACTCTCTCTGGTCTAAATAGCTCTACTTACAAAAGGAAACTGGTTTCTACTTTGATGCATGCTCAAGAAGTCAGCATTCAGCTGAAGGCAATGGCAGCTGGATTTTTTTGGCTGTCGATCTCTTCCCAAGCATTTAATTGAAATTTCCTGCTGTATTTTACTATTATGTTACATGTTTTATGTTTTTTGTTACTTGCTTGAGTAGAACATCACATATATAACTAGAACTTAGCCTTTTCATTAAGAGTTCACATTGGCATTTAGAAAACTGGAACACCTACTACTGATAATTCCACTGAACATTTAGAAGAAATAAAGGCCACCCTTCTTCTATCATGGCCTGTCCTCTTATTCCTCGTTTATACAACTTGTATGGATGCTGGGGCTGCAGCTGAGAAAGTACCCTACTCCTCTTTTCTCCTATGACACCCTACAACTACCTATATAGCACATCCATGACAATATTGAGATGATTTAATATATAGATGTTTTTTATTTACCTTTTAGCACATAGTACATTAGTGTGAACATAGTAGACACTCAACAAAAACACTCAATGAAGAAATCAATGAAAGAAAAAATAAATGAAAAAGCCAGTCACTCTGATCCTGTCCTGGCTCTTTGATTACCAAGAACTATTCCCTATACCTCATCTTGCTGCTATGTCTTCATCCTTAATTATCCAATTATTTATTTTGAGTCTAGCAACTGAGAGTTATGCCATTCCCTGGGACTCTTCCAGAAACAGTGGAAATCTCAGGAGAAAAGATGATGACAGTTGGGGTTCTTGCTTCTTCTCACATGGATCAGCATAGTGTTGGGAAAGTGTGATCTCCACAGCTGTCTCAGGCTCACTTGCCAAAGAGACCCCTTTCTGGGCACTAGTATCTTTGGAAATCCAGCACCTAAGTCTACAAATAGAGTGTTTCCTCCCCAGAATCTACCAGCTGCCCAGGAGCCCTACATCTTATGCTGATGTGGTTTCTGAGAGTTCTCTAAGATTAAACTTAGAAGTTGGAATTGCTGAGGAAGTAGCAGAGTTACTCACTTGTGGGTTGCTGACACTTTCTGGCTAACAGAACCCTGGCTCTCTGGGCAGCCCACAATAGACTATATAAATGAATTTTTTAATTTAACATATTTTCATTTCAACAACCACTACTAACTCTTACATAGATTGCATTTTTGAGGATACAAAGCCCTTTTAAATACATTGCTTCTGGTTATTAGCAGCAACTCTATGAAATAAGTATGACAAATATTATTGTTATTTCTTTTTACAGAAGAGAAAGCAGCATTCAGAGGCCAGATTGCTGTGGCCCAAGCACTGTTCTCAGTGCCAATCATGTATTTAAGGCTCTGCAAGCAGGCTTTCTCCAATATTTATCAAGGAGCTTTTATCTATCCATTATAACGAAACATATTGCAATGAAGCAAAGTGACTATCCCTATTAAAGTGAAAGGTGCATTCTACAAAGTAATAAGAAATAAATGTAGGTTTAGCTTAGCAGACAGACAAATAGGAATCACAATGGGGAGAGTAGAAGGGCTCAAAGACATAACAGAGGAGTTTGGGTTTACAGGAAGGAACATCTGTGAGCAGAAGTGACTCAGTGTATAGGAAGATAAGTTTGGCAACAATTATCAGAATGGTTTGGAGAGAGGAGAAAGAAGTCAGGAAAGCTAGCTAAAAGGAGTTTAAATCAGTGCTTTTCAAATTTTATCATGCATCCAAATCACTGGAGGATTTTATTAAAATTCACTGATTTAGTAAGTCTGGGTGGGGCCTAAGAGTCTACATTTCTAACTAGCTTTCAGATGATGCCAACATTGCTGGTCCATGGACTCTACTTTTGAGCATCAAGAAGTCAATTATCCATAGGTCAGATAGTAGGGATCTGGACTTGGAATGTAATCACATGTGAGGCTCTTAAAGTGTGCCTCCCCTCACCCTTCCATCCCCCCTGCAGACCAGCAACATAAGCATCACCCAGGACTTGTTGGAAATGCAAATTCGTAGGCCCCACTCTAGACCTACTGACTCAGAAACTCTGGAGTGGAGCCCAAGAATCTTTGTTTCAACAAATCATCCGGGGGATTCTAATGCACAGTCAAGTTTAAGAACACTATGCTAGACAAACTTAGGATATCAAGGGAACGGGTTCAATTGCAGGATACTAGGAGGTCCCCATTGCTGGGAATCCTAAGATGCATACTGCAATGTGATGTTTTTGAAGTTATGGCCCTGCTCCAGCCACCTTTCTGATAACTGTTTATTGCTAACAGAACTAAGCAGATGCCTATGTTGGGGCGGGGGGGCGGTTTCCTTCCTTCCCATCAGAATATCCACCTAGTAGCCAAGTGGCTCAGCACCCTGGAGAAGAAGCTGGAGGAGCACAGCAAAAACAGCCACCCAGAGTTCAGAATCTTCATCAGTGCAGAGCCTGCACCCTCCCCTGAGGGCCACATCATCCCCCAGGGCATCCTCGAGAACTCCATTAAGATCACCAATGAACCTCCCACAGGCATGCATGCCAACCTACACAAGGCCCTGGACAACTTCACTCAGGTACAGCCCTGGGAGGGAGGCAGGAAAGAAGAAAATTTTAACTCACAAAGAGATGATTCAGCTAGGTGGGAGAAGAGCATGCAGCTGGGGTAAGGTGTTGAGGGGGCAGTGGCTGGGCTATGGAGAAATGGCTGATGTGAACAAAATGTGTTCCCATTGAAATTGACCTCCACTGTGCCTACTCAGTACAACCCAGCTCTCAATTTCCAGATACACGTGGGGGGCCCAAGTTTAGCGTCTTTCTTTGGCAAGAAATGTGGGAGAACACTTCTACAAGTTCACATGTTAACTAAATATTCCAAGATAGGAAAGGACAAATTTACTCTAAATCTAACTGATGTGATATACTGGTCACACATTTATCAGCTAAGCATACTATTTTCAAGCAGGGGGTTGACACTCATGTTCAGATAATAATAATAATAGGTGATACCTTCATGCAACTTGACTATCGAGGCTTAAAATAATCTGAGTGTCAGGCAATGGGGATCTGGACTTGGAATGTAACCACGTGTTAGACTCTTAAAGTGTGACCTGCAGAATAGCAGCATCAGCGTCAACTTGTTAGAAAAGCAGATTCTCAAGCCCCCATCTATACATACTGAATTGTCTGTGTTCTAACGAACTCTCCAGGGGATTGATTCTATTGCACAGTCAGCGTTGAGAAAACTATGCCACAATGAGACTAAGATATCCAGGTAATGTTTCGAATGCAGGCTACATTACTGGAATATCCATTACTGGACCAAGCCCATGGGTCCATATGTAAATTAGCACTTACCAAGTCTGTAACTCAGGCCTCTTTTATCTTCTCAGGAAGACATCCTGTCTTGTTGCTTCTTCCTGAGAAGGGGATACACAAAGGTGTGACTACTAGGAGGGTGGGGGCCATAGAGACCACCTTAAAGTCCATTCACTACCCTAGGCCTTGGTGGAGTCCAAGGATATAGTTCTGAGATCTGTTGGGAAGGCTTTTTAATAACATCAAAGGATCTCTAGCTTCTTAGGACCCATGCTAAATCTCAGCACAAGTCCCAGGTAGGTCATCAAGGTAACAGACCATCCAAGAGGATAACTATTCTAGCTTGACCAACATAAACCATCAGGACCAAGGGCCCTTTGAGGACTAGTTTCACTTAATATATAAGATGAAGACCCCTTGGCAGTCAGAGTCTCAAATTTCACTGAGTGCCTGAGATCCCTCTTGATGCTGGAACTCAAGCAGTGCAACTTGGAGAGGAGGCTGCCACAAAGATTTGAGAAGCAAAACTGGTCCAGTCTCTTCCTTTTCATTCAACTTCCCAAATCAACTTCAAAACCCAAATATAATCTGGAGCAGAGAATGGGGGAACATGTCCAGGAGATTCAGAATGGTTTTTTTCATTTTTATTAAGAAATACCTGCCCATTGCAATGTGAAACAAAAGGTGGGCTGTTCTTATTCAGGGGCATTTTTTTTCTTTCTTTTTTATTTTTTCTAAATAGGCCTTGACTAAACTCCTAGGTACTCCATATCAGAGGTCAAAACTTCTACATTTTCTAGATTTCACATTTCATGTAGGGGATATGTATGTATTTAACTTTGAATCTAGTTCCAAGCAAAGACATTTCTAACCTGATAAAGCATTGAGTTGCACAATAATATGAATGCACATAATGAACTTTATACTTTAAAATGGTTAAGATAGGAAAAATTATGTTATGGGTATTTAATCACATTTTTTAAATTAAAAGTTGAAAAAAAAAAAGGGCTCTAGGATATAGTTAACTAGCTCTATTAAAGGTTACAGTGGCAGACCGTTGCCAGCTCCTCTGCCTTGAGGGTCTTGGACAGAGCTAAGAAGGAGGACAGCAGAGGTCTCACATGTTATATCTCCTAATAATTAATACTATGGTTATTATGCCTCAGTATGACTGTTATCATCTAATGTCATACCTGGCTTCATCTCCCAAGCCTCCCTATGGACCCTTGTTCTTGAGTTTATTTCTCTGCAAGCTCGTTGTCCAGTCTTGGTTACCAGGCAACTGGAAAATACATCCTATGAGATGCTAGCTTTTTCTGGTTATTCTGTCCATACTATAGTTGAGTTTTTGGCCATTTATAGCCATCTTCAGTAACTCATTCTGAGAAAGGATAGATTTATGAGTATATTTATTATTCATAAGAGTTTTCATTGTTCCATTCTGCTTTTACAAGTGCTCTGGAACAGAGGCCTGGTTAATAGCCACTATTATTTACTCTGTTTCTTCAGAGCCGCCCCCCTTTTTTTAACCATTTAAGGGACAAATTAGAGAACTGAGCTCTTTTTATTCCTGCTTCCCTGATAGCTTTGCTGTTTGGTGGTGATTATTTTCTTCTGACTCCTGTTCGAGTGTGCCACTGTCAACCAGTTTCAGCATTTTAATAGTGATTTCTTGTCTTGAGGCTTAGAGGCATTTTTCAGCCAGACCCAATTTTTTCAAACATGTCAAAATAACAAAGGAAGTGCCCTGCATGTCCATAGAGACAGATCTCTCCAGAAAGCAGTTAATAAACTTTTGCTTGCACAAGGCAGTTACTTTGTCCTCTGCATCACTTCTGACCTGACACATTCATACCTTTGTGGCAAAGATGGTACCCAATGAAGGCACGAGGGTGACCCCTACATAGCCAGAGAATGATTGCAATGTTGTCATGGGTTTTTCAAGAAAAAAATCAAACCTACCAGAAGTTTAATCTGTTTTGTCTCCTTTGTTCCTCTTGCTCATGTGAGTAAAATCTAAGGGCCAGTTCTTAGAGGAAATACCAGGACTGTGTTCAATCCAATTTACATGAGCTTCAAAAGTGCCTCTCTTAGGCTCCAGCTGCAACATCTTGCTCCTTCCTGAAGAGAAAAGGTCTCTCTCAGAGGGAATGTTTAATTCTAAAGAATCCAGGGGTTCTTGTGCTATCATTTCTTCAAAATGGAGATTTCCCCCTCTGCACTATTACTACTATCTCCCTTAAAATTCACCAAGCACAATTCCATTTCCTCCCTCTCTGGACTTTCTCCTGCTTCTCTTTTCTTCCATATGTCCCTTCTTTTATCCTGTCTTTCTGAGCCACATCTTTTCCCTCGACCTTATGCTCTGCAGTCAGGACCTTTCAGTGCTCCTATTTCTGTACCCATGTGTCCCATCACCCCTGCTCACGTTTGGTGAAGTAGTTGGTGGTGAAGGGCAGACCACTCCTGTTTTTCTTGCAACTCTGATTCTCATCTTCCCCTTCCATGCAGCAGGTCCCCCAGCAAATGAGCCAAGAACTCCTCAGTCATTTAGGCTGTGATCATACCTACTAAGGTTCCATGATAGGCAAAAAAAAAGCATGGCAAGAAGGGAAAATACAAGAGATGATGCTGTAGAAGTCTCCACCCACACCTCAGCACAAAATGATATTACTATGACAAATTCGACACTTCCATGGCCACTACCCTACTTCCATTAGCCATGCTTGAGAACTTAACTAGCATGTCCAGATGTACAAACTTTAACTGTAAACCAAGCCCTGTTATAACCTGAATCTAAACTCAGATTCTAAACTAAAATTCAACCCCTCTGCAAGGGCCCCTCAAACCCTGGGCCCAAATGTAACCACAATGAAATTCATATATAGCTCAGACCTTATCTAAGATATAGGGTAACTTTATCCAGAGCAACCCCAGCCACCCGAACCCACATCATGGCCTGCCCTGTAGAACAGCAACTCTGTGCTAACATTGGAAGTGACACTTTCCTTTCAGGACACCTTGGAGATGTGTTCCCGGGAAACGGAGTTCAAGAGTATTCTCTTTGCTCTTTGTTACTTTCACGCTGTGGTGGCAGAAAGACGAAAGTTTGGGCCCCAGGGATGGAATCGCTCTTACCCCTTCAACACTGGGGACCTCACCATCTCTGTGAACGTGCTCTACAACTTCCTGGAGGCCAATGCAAAGGTAAAGTTTCCAGCCAGCTAGGGGTTAGGTCAAGAGGGTCACCTCTAAGAAGGAGGATAGGACATCAGTGTAGGGAAGAAGGGGCATGAGCACTTGGGAAGGTCTAGCTGCATCTCCCTCCCCCTAGTGGAGTGAGTCAGTATAAGTTTAACCATGTAGATGAATACCACAAAAGCTCTAGAAACCAAACTTATGACTCACACCTAGTGGGAGTCAGTCCCATGAGTGTTCCAGGACCCAGACCACCCCTGTACAGGCACAGCCTTGCAGGGGACTATGGATTGTCAGGAAGAGATGCCACACTCCCCTAACACAGATTTCTAATTTAACTAGCCAAGGACACAGGACTTGGCTTGGGGAACTCAGCTTCTCACATAGTTATGGTTTTGCCAAAGTTGAAGAAGCAAAACTTTCACTACATCTCATTTCCTTCATTCTGTCTGATATCCCTGTTTCAAAGAAAACTTACACTAACAATTCATGCTATTTCACTTAAAGGGGCATTAACACCATCCAGGCTCTTCTGGTTCATAGACCCAACACAGCAGCAACAAGGCCTCCTCCTCTTCCTGGTGGAGTAATGAATTGGGGCCCGGATGCCCTAAGCAGTCCCTTTGCCTCCAGCTCCAGGGACCCAGGAAGCCACTTCCACAACCTCATCCCTTTGTTTGCTGCACTCCAACAAGGCTTTCCCCAGGAGCATCTCTCCCTAACTTCAACAACAGTGAACTTGCCTGCTATATTTCATTTACTTTGGACTTTTGAAGGAGACATTAATTAATATGTTAATTAATTACAAAAAAAATTAGAGAAGTTCCCTCGGCCTCACGTTTTTCCATTTGATATTTGCCTATTTAAAGGACTTGTTGGTAGGGCTGGGTCTTACTGCCACAGTTCATGATTGTGACAGAGGGAAGGCATGCATGTGAGGGGGTTGGCCCTTTGATGTAATTCTTCAAGCAGTTAATGAGTTCCCACATATGCCTGACTCTGCTGGACACTGAGAGACATATGAGAATAACACATGGCTCCTAATCTCAAGATGCGCCCCTTCTAGTGGCTTATGCTCTGCCCACACATCAGACCAGCCCTGGTGCCTGTGTGGAGTGGAGGTCTTTCCTTCCTTCCCCTGTCTCTCAGGTTCCCTTTGATGATCTGCGTTACCTCTTTGGAGAGATCATGTATGGAGGCCATATCACCGATGACTGGGACAGGAGACTCTGCAGGACCTACCTGGAAGAATTCATTAAACCAGAAATGCTAGAAGGAGAGCTGTCTCTGGCCCCAGGGTTCCCACTTCCAAGCAACATGGACTACAATAGTTACCATCAGGTAATGCTGTGTTCTGTCCTCATGATGGCATGATGGTGCCCACACAGGACCTGGGTCTTCCTTCAGTGTTGCCCACCATGGCTTAGGGATGCTCACACAGGGCCAGGGGAGAATAGCTTCAAGAGCTGCACTTATATCAAGTGTAGTTCTCAGCCCCAAGTTTGCCCTGTTCAATTTGAGAGCTATAGTGTCTCTAGCCTTTGGCAATCTTTTTATTCCTGATGTTTGGTTCAATAATTCTACTTTTGCTCTTTTCTACAAATATCATCTGGGTCATTCATTTGATTATTTTCATTCAGGATATTGACAAAGTCATTAGGAGCAAAATTTCAGGTAAGAAGTTAGCCAACTATTGCTAAAGTTTACATTAGTGATACTAAATATCTTAAAAGGGACATGATCTTGTGGCAGAGTACTCACCCTCTTATTTGTTGGTCACTATGAACACAGGTGCACATACCCACATACACATACCAAGAAAAACATTCAAGTAAAACTTTTTCATACTATTACTTTAGATTTTTATTTTACTGTTACTACAATTATTTTTAAGGTTCTCATCTTTGCCTGTTTAGCCTGATGGAAAATATATTAAAAGGTAATTTTCAAAAATTTTTTTCACTCCTTGACTTTTGAACATGCCTAAAAAAACATTGAATACCAAACTTAAGGAAACTACTGGTCATTAAAAAAAAAATTAACTACAAACTTTAAACTTTTTTAATTCAGAAAAGGAAACGAAATCCTACCATTTACAATGACATGGATGGACCTAGAGATTATTATACCTAGTGAAATAAGTCAGACAGAGAAAGATAAATACCATATGATTTCACTTATATGTGGAATCTAAGATTCTACAAGAACAAACTAATCAAAAACAGACTCATAAATATAAAGGATAATCTGGGGATGGCCAGAAGGGAGGGAGTATTGGGGGTCTGGGACAATAGGGTGAAGGGTTAAAGAAGTACTTGTTAGTAGTTGAAAGATGGTCATGGGGATGGGGAGCATGTCATAGGGAATGCAGTTAGTATTAATGTAATGGCTAGATGGAGAGCCAGGGGAGAGAAAGAGCAATTAGGGGGATCATTTTATAAAATACATAACATAAATGTCTAACCAATGTATTGTATACTTGAAACTAATAATAAAATAAAATTTTAAAAAGCTTGAAAGTTTAAAACAAAATAAAAGCAAACAAAAATTTAAAAGTTAAGTCGCAAAATTCATTTAATCCAGAGAAACTGGACCTATGAGAAGAAATTAAAAACACTAAGACCCTACTACGGCCATGCTACCTTTAACATGCTGCATCTCATCTGATCTCGGAAGCTAACCAGGGTTGGGCCTGGTTAGTAGTTGGATGGGAGACCTCCTAGGAATATCAGGTGCTGTAGGCGTTAAAAAACAAACAAACAAACAAACAAAAACAAAAAACACTAAGACCCTTAAAAAAAAAAGAGAAATTTTTTTAAACTGCTCAATGAAAAGATTTCAAGGCTTTACCAATAAAATTGTGCAAGAGTGTCCCCTAGTGTCCATGGAACAATTCAACAAGAGATAATGGGCAACAATAACGTGATTTGCATACTTCCAGATGACTGAAGCAGATTTTCCTTTTCTTCATTTCTCCCTTTAATCTATCAGTAAATAGATGGTTATAGAGCACCTACCAAGAAGTTCACGAGTGTGCTGGCTGCTGGAAGAAATACAAAAATAAACACAGAAATTTGCCTTTAAGAAATGAGCAATATTTTACTTCAACTAGAGTTACTAACACCAAAAAAAAATCATTAAAGTCAAATTAGGAGTAAACATGAGGGATATTTTCACATTGTGATAGAATTATAAAGAGTAGTCAGAGAATACTCGGAGAAAAATACTGAGCCTTAAAGGCTGAAGAGGAATTTTTTAGGGGCAACACACTGTGGCCCACCATAATTGACCACAGAGATGTGCAGTTTGGGTGACACACCATTTTAAAGTTTTTAAATTCAAATATTTTTGCCAGAGGCAAGAACTCTCTAGTTCTCAGCAGAGCTCACCTAGTCCTACATCCTAATTCACACATTTATTCTGTATGCATGGTCCCATGTTTGCATTTAGGTTTGTCATCCCTGATATAGCTAAACAGAGGAAAGAAAAAAGGAATTTAAGGGGAAGAGGTCTGAGGTTCTAGAAGATTTTGAGTAAAAATACCTGGTAGGGTTTAATATTTCTGAAGGACTCTGAGAAATTCTCTTTGTGCGTGAAGGGACAAGTGTATATCAGGGAGCTGTGGGAGGGAGCAAAATTGGAGGTGAACAAAGTCCTCTAAGCTTCCCAAAAAAGAGAATGATCTCATGATTGTGGAAATTCTGGAAAACTGGCATAGCATACAAAAACAGTTGGTGTGGAGGGAAGGCAGGGGAAAGGGTGTGCACTAAAAGGTGGAGAGCATGCTGATGTCAGCTAGTGTTGGTGAGCAGCTTTCACCCAGAGGGCAAAGGGACACTGGTACCTGAGGCCTGCTCTGGCCCACTGACTATCTTTTGAAGTACAAGCCAGAGTGAGATATGGGAGATATATCTTGTTTTGTTTCTAAGTGATCTTTCCCTTGACTTTCAGTACATTGACACAGAGCTGCCCCCAGAGTCACCATATCTTTATGGCCTCCACCCCAATGCGGAGATTGGCTTCCTAACCCAGACCTCAGAAAAACTCTTTCGCACAGTGCTGGAGCTACGGCCCCAGGACAGCCAAGCTGGACATGGAGCAGGAGCCATGAGAGAAGAAAAGGTATATGGAGGGGATTGCCTGAGATCACTCTGGGGAGCTCATTGGTCTCATAGCCTGTACACAGCACAGACCACACTGTGCGCACCCTCCCCTCTCACATGCCTGCCAGTCCAGCCTTGAGATGCTTGCCCTTCAACTCCAAGAGCTCTTCCCCTCTAGTCATATCACCATGCTGGCCATCTTGTTCATTACTCCTATAAAGTCCCTGCCATTGGGTTTGGCAGTTTGCTTTGCTAGTCCACCCAAAAGTCTATTTCAATTCAGTTCATCTGCCAAAGTGAAGAAAGGGTAGGGTTGAACAATGGTGGTTTGGAAAGCTTGAAACTGACTTTATGATTCTTTGGCAAACTAAGCAATAATGAGTGGGGAGCTGCTCCTCAACACCTCCCCCGTCATCCAACCCATTAGATGCTCATTTGGATTTATTCACCCTCTTTAAGACAAAAATGCCTTCAATTTGTGTGCATGACATTTAATTAGAGGATCTCCTAATACACAGGTAAGTGCTACTAAGCACAGGACTTCCTGAAATCTCAGAAAGGTGGAGCGGGATTCTGGTATCCAAAGACAGACTAGGGTGAGGTGTGGGTTTTATGACAACGAGAGGCAATATGAGGGTCCTGTTCCTGGTGTGGGCACTGCAGGGGGCAGAAGCAGAATGGGGCACTAAAATGAAACTTCTCTGTGAAGTTTTTCCCAAGACAGGCTAATTCATTCTCTGAGAGATGTACCTCTTTCACCCCACCTTCGCTCCACAGTACTGTCCAGATTCCTTTACTTAGAGATTCCATTGGGTTCACAAGGAAACATACTTAGAATATTAAGGATTAAGAAATATGGGGAGTTACCAAACATTTAGTTTCCAGGAATTTATTTTAGAAAACAAACTGATTCTAAGGAAGCTGGACTTTTTCTTTAAGGTATGATCTAGTGTCATTAAAATAGTTCTAAGATTTTAATATGCCTCAGAATGAGCTAGGAAACTTGAAGTTCTGATTCTGAGGTTGGGGGTTAGGCCCAGGAATTTGCATCCTAGCAGTTTTGATGCAGATGAGCACACTTTGAGAAAGCTGCCCTAAATCACACTACTCAGGGTATTCCACCATTTGATGCATAGTATATAATTTGAGAACAAAAGGAAGAGAAGAAATGCTACTTTATGCAGATTCCAAAACACACAGAATGAAAAATGTTCTTTGTTCTAAAAATGTAAAAGCCTGGGACTATATAAGTCATAGACTTAGGATTCTTCAAGCAGCATTTGAAAAAACTTCTAGTTCTTGGAATTTCCTTATCTTTTCTTTCATCATTCAAGAAATGACATGTCTGTATGTTTCAGAAATACATAAACTATGATCACTTGCCAAACTAAGAGAACCTATTTAGCACCACAGATACCAGGAAGTGAGAAGATTTTGCTAATATACAAAAAGTTCATATTTGTGTAAAAAGGAGAGAGAATGTGAAAGAAAAGGAAAGAAGGACACAAAATAAATTCACATAATAATACAATGGCCAATAAAATACTCTCAATATCACTCATAGCTAAATGAAGTTAAGTGAAATATCATTTTTTGCCTAATGGTAAAGATTCTTAAGTATGATAATATCTAGTAGTTAGGGCATAAGGAAACAAGCACTTTTCATCTCTTCTGGTATAAGTTTAAATTACATAACAATTTGACAATAGCTACTAAAATTTTAAATGTTCATAATTTGTACTCATAATTTTATATCTAGGAATTCAACAGTGGAAACACTCAAAAATTCACGGATGTTATGATACATTTATTTGTTGCAAGATTGCTTATAGTAGTAGAAATGATTAACAGACCAAATATCCATCAATAGGAGAATAAATTATGGTATGCCAAACAGTGAAATACATACTGTTTAAATAAAAGGCAAATCCACATGTACTAAAAAGGAAATGTGTCTAAGATTTATTATAATGTGAAAAAAGCAAGCTGAAAAAGGTATGTGTAACATGATTCCATTATTGATAGAAAAGCAGAGGAGGGAATGGTGAGAGACAGAGGGAAGACATAACAGACATGATAAATATGAGGATGGCTGGATGGCTGGATGGCTGGATGGCTGGATGGCTGGATGGATGGGTGGGTGGCTGGAGGGATGAATGGGTGGGTAGAGTTATATGCATTGAAGGATACTTTCAGAAATAATAAACTAAAAATTTAACAGTTTAGTGGGTTTTCCCCCCTTTGAGAGAAGAAGAAAAATTGTGAGAAATTTTGTTTCTAATATCATTTGGATCTGTAATGTTTAGATTTTTATAATAAGCATTTATTACTATTCCAAAAAGGAAAAAAGGCAAAAAAAAAAAAAGATATTTGCTTGTGGAAATAAAGCAGACCACATCCCTGGGAATCCACTCCCACTATCTGAAGGGCTCTGAGCAGAAGAGGGACCTGTCTATGTCTATGGGTATGCTTCCTTTCCTAACAGTCTTCTTCATCCTCAGTCCTGGTCTCCAAATTCTCTACAGCCTGGCCAGTGACAGAATAAAACTCTATTTCCCTATGTTCAGTGTATTTTGGTGCAATGCCTCCAGACTATCTTTTCATCTCTTTGTGAATCATGTCCAAATGCTGTTCCCTCAAATTCCACTCCAGACAGAAATATGATATAATTTTAGCTATTTATCTTTTACCCTAGCAGCAGCTTTCAGGTACCATTAAAATTCCATTCCAGTTTTTGCTATGACAGCACCAGAGACCCATTCATGACAGGGTGATGAGTTTTACTTTCTTTTTTCCAACATCAGCTCTTTTCCTAGAGAATGTATTGTATGTTAACAGTACAAAGCAAAGTGAATATTAATAACCCTTTACATTTATATAGTTTTTTTATAGCTTTCAGATACTGCCACATTCATCAACTCATTTGATTTGATCTTTGCATCAGCCCTGGGAGTTGGGGGAGAGAGGGTTGATGGAAAAGATGCTCTTGGAAATTTTTATAGATGCAGAAAATTGAGGCGTAAATGACTTGCTAAAATTCACATGGGTAATGAATAACTGAACTGTATTAACTCAGTCAGGGTTCTTTGGTGTAAACAACAGATATCAATTTAGCTGAAATAGGCAAGAAATAGCTCACTATATCAAAGGGATCAACTTAAGAGAGGGCAGAAACCACAATGGCCCTGGGCCCAGGGAAAAAGAAAAGTAGACAGTCCTTTAAAGGCACTTCTATCCTGTCAGTGGCTCCACCCAATTTCTGTTCCTGAATCCTAGGCTTGAGATTTAAATTTTTATGCTCCTAAAAAAGATAATCTGATTGACCTACTTGGGTCATGGGAGAGCTGGGCCCTATGACTGTACCCCAAAACAGTGAGTAAGAGGTAATTTCATGAAGAAGAGAGGGACCTGTTAAGAGAATAGAAATGATGAACAGAAAAAAACAACAGACATCCACCACTTGCATCTGGAGCTCAGCTCTCACGATCCTAGAAGGCTGGCACTCTCACTTGCTAGTTGCCTCCCTCCGTCAATCCATTTCTATTATGTCTACACTTGTTTCATGTTTTTTCTTTCTCTTCTGACAGACTTCCTGGTCTTACTCATTTACTTCTAGATTAGATATAGATATAGATATAGATATAGATATAGATATAGATATAGATATAGATATAGATATTCATCACTGCAGTTTCACATGGCCCAAAGTGAGCACTCTAGGCCCAGGTCTATCCTATGCCTTTCTACTTTGATTCTCACAGCTAACTATATCAATTTCTGGGTTTCTCCAACTCCCAATTCTTGGAAAGGCATCTATGTTCATCATTTTAAGCTGGTTGCAGAAGTGACAGCCTGTGGAGAGATTATCCTGTGGTTGGTCCTCAACCCCTGACCCAGTTGACTAAAGTAAGCAGGCAAGACTATGGCCATGGGATAGATGATGGTATCTTTAGTGCCACATCACAGAAGAATGAAATCCTTCTGAAGAATTAGAGCCCATTCTTAACCCTGTGTTTCCTATTGTGGGACAGGTGAAGGCCCTTCTGGAAGAATTATTGGAGCGGGTAACAGACGAGTTTAACATCCAAGAGCTGATGGCTAAAGTGGAGGAGCGCACCCCCTACATTGTAGTTGCCTTCCAAGAGTGTGAACGGATGAACATCCTCACCAGAGAGATCCAGCGCTCACTGAGGGAGCTGGACCTTAGCTTGAAGGTGGGTGAGGTTTTGGGTGAGAAGGGCTTTGCCAGCCGGACTGTCTTGAGGAGAGAGTGGCACTGGGGAATCTGGGAGCTAGAGAGCAGTTCTCCTTCAGCAATCTGCATGCCCAAGAAGGTGCTGGTCCCAAAAACCAGAGTCTGTTCATTCTTCAAGGAGGATAAGAAACAAGATCTAGAAGCCTAAAGCTGTGCTGGAGTGGGAATGAGCTATAATTGGCTGGTCAGTACATGCTAACTACTAGAGAACTATACTCTGAGTGACAACCTAATGAGAGTCTTGATGCCCTTTGTCTTCTACTGACATAGGTGAAATTGCTTTCATGAGAGGCAAAAATGTGTGCTAGATAAAAGTACAGGGTAGGATTATGACTGGAGGTGACAAGAGTCTTCTAGAGGTTCCCAACAGAGGAACCCTAAGCTTGCTCTAAGGTTTAACCTGCTTTGGTCAGAGCAACGGATTGACTCAGGTAAGTAATAGTAATATAGTGAACTTCTAAAGGTGACTGTCATTGACAGAAAAAATGCCTTTTTTCTCCTGGCTCCTCTGTAAGCTGGAGGACAGACATACAGAGCAATCTCTAATTTAAAATGCTGTCATTCAAATACAGTCTCATTAGGACAGGTTCTCAAATTGGCCTGGTCATCAGACTTCTTGGGGGTTCTGGAAACCTATATTTTAAACCAGCAGTCATATAATTGTTGTGATGAGTCAAGTTTGTAAAGCACAGAGTTAAGGCAAGTGTATAGAATTAAAAACTGAGCAAATGTCTTTACAGAAAAATAAAGGTACAAGAAGATGGTAGCAGAGTTCAGAGAAGGGAAAGTTTTTAAGTCTGTGGAGGAGAGAGAGCTGAGCTTGCAAGAAATGAGAACAGGAGAAGAAATAACAGAAGGGAGAGACTTGAACAGGAGGGATTCACAGGATGGCTTGGCATGTAAGGGAGATGGTTTTTATTCTGATCCACTGTGTGCTGACTTAATAGCACATGTCTGAGAAGGGTGCCTTGCTTTTCCCCTTTAATGACTTACAGTCACCACCCACCAGGCAGCTGCCCTAGTCCATATGCCTTTGGCCTTCCAGGAGCACTCTATCAGAATACCCAGATGGGCAGGCTGCTGTCAACCTTAATCTGGAAGTCAAACTAGAAAAATTGGAACCTGTATCATTTCCACTTCCCTCCCCATCCCCTCACCTCCTATGCTTCATACAAATGAAAGCTGGTTGCAAAGACCATCTTCACAGGGAAGAATAAACAGACAGGAGCTGACCCTCAAGACAGGGTGCAGCCAGCAGCCTCTCGAGAAGGAGTATGTGGGTGTTGCTGACCCCTGTAAATGCTGACTTGGAGCAAGCAAGTCACAGGACCCTGAAATGTGGTATCATTTTTTAAAAAGAAAAATTCAGTGTTTTCTTGGCAAGTTCTCTTTTTATTGACTCTTGACATGTGAACAAATACATGCAGATATGAACATGGGATCCATTCAGGCAGGAGGAGATTGAGAAACTGGGGCTTGAACAAATGGAAGCAAGTTTCTCTATAGTAGTATAGCTTGAGTCTTTAAGAAGGGTCTAGTCACCCAGAATTTGGCCACAGAAACTTCCTGTCTTCCCAAACCAGCCTCTGCCAATCTAGTCGCATCTTAGTAAACTAGTTTATTCTGAACACCTTTCAGGAAATGCTGTCTAAAGGTCTATAGATATATCCCTCTTCTAAGAGAGGGACACAAATTACATTTAGTGAATATAAGGCAGTGTTCTCTGTTTTTTCTCTCTCTCCTGAAAATTAGTCATTTCTACTTCTTCTCGAGGTCATGGGAATATCTGAGTTCAAAAACCTAACTACAAAGCAAATGATTTCTTTTTTTCTTAAATTGTTCCTGCTTCACTCTCAAACTAGTAAAACCTAAGAGAGTACATTCTTTAAGGCACCATCACTTGCACATTCAATTAGTAAATGCAAAATCATTGTCAGGACAAATTATAATCATGTTATAAGCAGCCATGAGAATTTTTTAAGAATGCCAAGTTACACATTTTATGTTTCTCTACTATCAAAACTTTAGATTTCAGAAGTGTGTTAAAAATTAAGTATTGCGTGTATATTTTTTTATTATCAGATTTTATTTTTTAGAACATTTTTAGATTCACAGCAAAATTGAGCAGAAGGTACAGCGTTCCCATGTATATCCCCTACTGGGTATTGGAACTGTGTTCTGTTTATGGGCATAATCCATCATGTTTGTGAGAAAAGAAGTGTTAAGAACCACTGATCCGGGACTCCCAGCCCTTCTGCTCCCCTAGAAGATACTGTGCTTAGCTACCACCTTCTCTGCATGCTGCAATACCCCAGTGCTGTCATGGCAGATGTTTGCAATAGCCTCTTTGGCTCTTCCTATCTTAAAAACACACCTGTAAGAGTGGAGATAAATGGGGCAAAAGGAGTCAAGTATGCGGTGAAAGAAAAAAAAAATCTAACAATAGTCAGTGAACACACAATGCAATATATATATATATATATATATATATATATATATATATATATATGCCTTACTGTTGAATTGTACACTTGAAACTTACTAGATTGTGTTAAGCAATGTCACCATAATAAACAATTCTAAAAATACACACCTTAAATGTGTGTTATTTATAAACCTTTCCCTGATCAGTCTCACCTGACTGTGGTCACTTCACTCTTCCACACCTGCACTATACTGACATCCAGCACTGTTCCTGGATTAGTATGTACTTATGCTTCTATCTCTTTTAAACTGCTCTTAAGTCATCACTAAAGTCTTTCCACAAATACAAACCCTACTTCCTTAGTTAAACTAGGAACTCCTCAAGCAAGGGTGCTGCTAATTGTTATATATTTGCAGGGGGTTGAGGGAGGGAACTAGTATAGCCCTATCTATGTTGCTGTGGTCTAAATACAAAGGTGATGTAGGGAGGGGGAAGGGAAGTCAACTGCATCCATTCAGTCATCAGTATATATCTTTCTGTTAAGTAATTTGTTCACCACTGTAAATACTGCATAGCCTATGAATAATTTAATGGACTTGCTTTTATAAATCAGGGATTTAGAAAATTACATACACACAATAATTAGTCCATTAAAAGTTATTGACTTGGGTCATTCATGATGACTTCAAGTTTTTCAATAATTCTTTTTATACATTTAGACTTTTTTTTTTTTTTGGCCCAGAGACAGACACTGATTACAAAAGGGAATTTTACAATTGTGATAGTAACTTCTCTAAAGTATTGAAATGGTCTTTAAAGTGACTTATCTGGTTTTCTGTTTATGCCAACAAACCAGATTTACCTTAAATTACAAAACCATACATGAAAAACGTCAGTTTTCAGATATTGGACAACAGGAATCACAGGACTGTGATACTTAAAAGAAAAGAAACAAGAAATTTTTCCCTCTATTAAATGAGCCCCTCATTGCACAAACTTATCATGTGGAGGCAATTTCCAGTCTACAGTTCAGGAAAGAGCCCCAAGTTCTGCTGAATTGAAGACAAAGGAAAGAGTTCAAGGAGGCCAAGGTAGCTAGAGTTTGCAGGGCAGAATGCCAAGCCAGCCCACAGAGTAAGAGCCCCAGTGACCTGTAGACGCATCCCCTGAGGCTTTGGCTGGATCCTGCTCTGCATATAGGTGAGAAGAAACTACACAAATCTGAGAAAGAATGACCAGAAAGGAGCAGAGAGAACAATTCTGAGCTCACACAGAGCTGAGAATAGATTGTGCTCCTGCTAGGCAGAGTAGAATTACAAAACAGGGGGTATCAGGCAGTGAATTAACTACAGGCAAAAAATAAATCCCAGCCTTTTAATAGATTCCATTCTTTATAGAAATACAACCAAAACCATTACTCAATTATTTGCAATTCACAGTGTGTGACATAAAGTAATCAAATTGCAAGCATATAAAGAAACAGGTATATTTGGTCCATTGTCAGGAGAAAAGTTAATCAATTAAAATGGAGCCAGAAATGGCAGAAATGATGGAATTAACAGACAAGGATGTTAAGACAACTGTTCTAAGTTTCTTCTGTAGGTCCAAAAAGATGGACAGAAGTGAGATCATGATAAAATGGAAAAAGAAAGATATAAAAAAAATCCTAGTGGAATGTATGGAGATGAAAAATGCATTATCTGAAATTAAAAATAAACTTTGGAGTTCATAACTAACTAAGCATTACAGAAGATCATTAACTATGAAAACAGAGCAATGAAACTATCCAAACTAGGAAAAAGCGGGGCAGGGGGGAACACTGACAGTAAGTAAACAGAGCATCAGTGACCTATGGATAATATCAAGTGATCTAATATGTTTAAGTCCTAGATGGAAAGAGTTGGAGCAGAATACAGGTGAACAGAAAAAAAATATTTAAAAAAATAAGAGCCACATTTTTGAAAATTAGATAAAAACTATAAATCCATAGGCCCAGAAGCTTGACAAGTCCCATAAAATAAACCTAATAAAAACTATGTAAAGATATCTCATAAGTAACCTTCTGAAACCCAAAAGTAAAGAAAAATCTTAAAAGCAGCCAGAAGAAAAAATAAAAATACATACAAAGGAGCAAAGAGAAGAATGAGAGCAGACTTCTTGTAGGAAGCTATACAAGCAGAAGACAGTAGAGAGATATCATTAAAGTACTAAAAGAAAGTACCAAAAATACGCAGGAAGATCACAGGATATAGAATAAACACAAAAATTAATCATATTTTTACATGCAAGCAATGAAAACATGAACACTGAAATTAAATATACCATTTTAACAACTCAAAAAATTGAAATATATATATATAAAACAAGTACAGAACTTGTATGCTAAAAATTATAAAACACTGATAAAAGAAATGAAAGAATATATAAATAAATAGAGAGACATACAGGTTTCATGGATTGGAAGCCTCAACATAGTAAAGATGTTATTTCTACTCAAATTGATATGCAGGTTTAAAGCAATCTCTAAATCCCAGCAATAAGCATTTTTTGATACAGAAAAGATTATTTTAAAATTTACATAGAAAAGCAAAGAAACTAGAATTGTGAAAATTCTTTTAAAAAGGAAGAATAAAGTGAAAAGAAACAGATTACCTGATTTCAAGACTTATTATGTAGCTATAGCAATCAAGACTGTGTGGTATTGTGGAGGGACAGAACAGAATAAAGAAGCTGTAAGTAGAACTCCCCAAATACCCCAACTGATTTTTGACAAGTGAGCAAAAGAAACTCAATTGAGGAAAAAATGGCCTTTTCAACAAATGGTGCTAGAGTAATTTGACATAATGTTAACCTCAAGCTAAGTCTCACATCTGATTTTTAAAAATTAACTGAAAATGGATCAAGAACAAGTGTAAAACTTAAAACTATAAAACTTGTAGAAAAAAAAGACAGGAGAAACCATCAAGCTTTAGGGGAAGGAAAATAATCCTTAGAAAACCTGATATCAAAAACACAAACCATAAAATGAAAGACTAACAAATTGTACTCCATCAAAATTAAAAATATTTGCTCTACAAAAGATCACTTTAACAGAAAAAAAAATACAAGCTATAGACTGGGTAAAAATATTTGCAATCCATGTATCTGAAAAAGGACTAGTCTCCAGAATATATAAATAATGCTCAAAATTCAACAGTAGCCAATTTAAAAATAGGCAAAAGATATTAAAACATTCAATGAAGAGAATATACAGGTGAAAAATAATAACACAAAAAGATATTCATCATCATTAGCCATTATCCATTAGGGAAATGTAAATTAAAATCATGAGATATTACTAAACACCTATTAGAATGAGTAAAATAAAAAATAGTAATAACTCTAAATGCTTGCAAGGATGTGAATAAACTGAATTATTCCTACATTGCTGGTGAGAATATAAAATGGCATAACTACTCTGGAAAACAGTTTGGCAGTCTCTTAGGAAACTAAACATGTATCTATAGTACAACCTAGCAACTGCATTTCTGGGCATTTATCCCACAGAAATAAAAATGTATGTTCTCACAGAAATCTGTACATAAATGTTCATAGCTTTGTTTATAATAGCCAACACCTGGAAACAACCCAGATGTCCTTCAGTGAGTTAATGGTTAAATAAGCTGTGGAAACATCCATTCAGTATTAATTTTCTACTTCTGCTATAGAAATTTACCACAAACTTAGTGAGTTAAAATAATTTATTAACTTAATATTTTATAGATCAGAAGTCTGAAATGGTTCTCACTTGGCTAAAATCAAGATTTGGACAAAGCTGTGATTTTTCTGCGGTCTCTAGAGAAAAATCCACTCACCTGCCTTTCTCAGCTTCTAGAGGCTGCTACCTTCCTTGGCTTATGGCCTGTTTCTCCATCTTTAAAGACAGTAGTATAGCATCTTCACATCTATCTCTGCCTCTGACCTGCCTATCTCTCTCCTACAAGGATCTTTGTGATCACATCAGGCCAAGCCTAATAATCCAGGATAATCTGCCCATTATAAACTCCTTAACTTAATCACATCTGCAAAGTCCCTTTTGCCATGTTAGGTAACCTATTTATGGGTTCAAGAGATTAGGATGTAGACATCTTTGGAAGGGCTATTATTTTGCTTACCACACATTTAATTGAATAGTATCAGCAATAACAACGAATTAACTATCTGGTACATCCAAAAACCGAGATGAATTTTCAGAAAACTATGCTGAATGAAAAAAAAATCTCAAAATTTTCAAATTCTATGATTCCATTTATATAACATTCCTAAAATGGCAAAATTACAGAAATGGAGACTAGATCAGAGGTTACTATGGATTACAGAAAAGTACAGGAAAAAAGTTGATGTGACTATAAAAGGGATCCTTGTAGTGATGTAAATGTAAATGTTTTGTTTTTTGACTATATCAATATCGGTATCCTATTTGTCATATTGTACTATAGTTTTGCAAGATATCACCATTGGGGTAAACTGGGTACAGAGTAGACAAATCTGTACTCTTCCTTACAACTGCATATGTGTCTACAATTATCTCAAAATTAAAAGTTTAATTCAAATTAAAAGATGAAAGAGCACTTCCCAATAAATATTATGAAGCCAGAATTAATTTGATTCCAAGGACATTATGAGAAAAAAATAAGAGATAAATATTCCTTATAAATACATTTGCAAAATCCCTTAGCAAAACATTTGTAAATCAAATCATACAATATAAGAAAAAGATTATACATCATGGTCATATGGGATTCATCCCAGGAATGCAAGGTTGGTTTTAACATTCAAAAATCAAGTGATGAAAGTCACCATATTAGTGTACTAAACAAGAAAACCATATAAATATCTTCATAAAAGCAAAAAAAAAAAGACAAAATTTAACACCAAATCTTGGTTTTAAAATATCAGAAAAATAAAAATGACTTTTTTCAACCTAATAAAGGACATCTAAAGTAAAACTTAACATCATATTCAATGGTGAAAGGTTGAATACTTTCCCTCTAACTCTGGGAAAAAAGCAAAGATTTCCACCCTCATCACTTTTATTCATTATTGGAACAAAAGTCCTAAATAGTGCAATAAGGCAAGAAAAAAGTTACACAGATGGGGGCTCATAAAGGAGTTCTATCATCTTGGGTGATTTATTTTTTTTCCTTTGCACTAAATTTACTGATTATATTTAATGTTATATTATTTAAAATCAGCTATTTTAAGGAGTATTTTATCATATAAGTTGTAACTTGCATGTAATAATAATGAATTATCACATAACTGCAAGCATGAGGAAGACAATATTATTTCAGATGCTTGATTTTGGCTCAGATTTTAAAAAAAGTGGTGTTTTACAGTCTGTTTTCAGAAGTCTTCACTGAATTGGAGATTCCAAACAGAGAACTTTTTAAATTTCCATTTTAACCCAATAATAGTAGTCATTTACATAAATTCTTATGTAACTCTATCAGAAGATACTTTTGTTCACCTAATGTGGGTTGTTGAAAGTGATAAACTCTGGTGTGCCTCCTATTGGCCCTTGAGATCGCCTAGAATCCTTCATAACACCCTGGTCTAGTCAGCCACCTCAATGCAGCTGAGTAGACACATGGAACAAAATCTATTTTCTATCCCTGTAGTAGTCATTTACTTGAGGGGGAAAAGATCTGTAATTCAGGCTGTACTCATTCAGGCTGGCCTATCTCACATGGGTCTGATGATGGATGTTTTGCTTTTCCTTAAAATATTAAGGTATTTATATCTTAATATAGTGTAGCCATCATCAGACTCTATGATATAGAAAGTATGTAATAACTACACTCTGTGACGTTTATACAGAAATTATTAGTCTATTTCCTATGTGAATCAGGAGTCATGAGGTTAGTTTCTGGATGTCGTTAAGGACCTGAAATATGTTCATTCTAAGAAAGGTACACTTAACTTTTTTTTAATGGTTCCAAAAGTTAAGAGAGTTAGACCTAGAATTCTATGGTGCCGGTGTCACGTCCCAAAGGCAAAGTGACTCCAGGCCCCAGGGAGGCCTCTCTCACATTTTAGCAGTCTATACTTAATGGGTGAGCCAAGCCTTCTTAGTCTGTTCGAGCCGCTATAACAAAATACCATAGACTGGGTGGCTTATAAACAATAGAAATTTATTTTTCACAGTTCTGGAGGCTGAGAAGTCCAAAATCAAGATACTGGAGCATCTACTTCCTGGTTCACAGACCAATGTCTTCTCTCTGTGTCTTTATAAGACAGAAGGGGCAAGAGAGCTCTCTGGAGTCTCTTTTATATGGACATTAATCCCATTCATAGGGGCTCTACCACATGACCTAATCACCTCCCAGGAACCCTTACCTCCTAATACTATTATATTGGGGGTTAGGATTTCAGCATATGAATTTAAAGGGACACAAACATTCAGTCCATAACACAAGCCTTGTTGGGTACCCTAAACCCGGTATGGAAATCATGGCAGTAGAGATGAGGCCATCACAATATTGCTAGATACTTGGCATAACTAAAGTTACAAAGTTTAATTTAAAAATTATTTTTAGTGTAAAGCTTTCTTTATAGGTTTTGTCTAGCTGTTGGAAGAGGGTCCCTTAAAGATTACTATATCTCAAAATAGTTTGATTTCTGAAGGAACTCCTTGATTGGAGAAATATAGTTCCTCTGGGCTTTGTCTCTTTGTTTCAAATCTGCATGCAAAGGCCTGTGGGGCTGCTACAAAGGCTGGAGAAGAATCATAGAGCCCAAGATTTAGGGTAGGGTTGAATAAGCATGGAACATGCAGGTGGTTTGAGGTCCATAGTGGACCCAGTGCACTACTGCTAGTAGGTAGGTATAGACTCTGATATCACTGGAGTAGAGAACATTTTAAGGGACTAGCCTCTCTCTGAGATAAACCTTGCAAATCAGGTACTAGACAGGAGTCTTTGTGTCACCCACCCCTAGAGTCATCACCTATCTTTCTGAGGGCTAAGAGCCAGAGATCCCTAAAAGCAGTTGTTTGCAGAGACTTTCTGCCTCCTCACTTTTTCCTCTCGCTCTTTGTCTTCAGGGGGAGCTGACCATGACCTGTGACATGGAAAACTTACAGAATGCCCTGTACCTAGACATAGTGCCAGAGCCCTGGGCCAGGCGAGCCTACCCTTCCACAGCAGGCCTGGCAGCCTGGTTTTTGGATCTCCTCAGCCGAATCAAGGAGTTGGAAGCTTGGATAGGTGACTTTGCAATGCCCTCCACTGTGTGGCTGACAGGTTTTTTCAACCCCCAGTCCTTCCTGACTGCCATAATGCAGTCCATTGCCCGTAAGAATGAGTGGCCACTGGACCAGATGGCTCTGCAATGTGAGGTGACAAAGAAGAACAGAGAAGAATTCAGAAGCCCTCCTCGGGAAGGGGCCTATATCCATGGCCTCTTCATGGAAGGTGCTCGCTGGGATGCACAGGTAAATCTTGGAATGAGCCAAGGGACATTTTTTGTGGGCTGATTGAATTGCATACTGCCTCCTATTAAGTGTGATTACTAAAAGGGATACCCCTGAATCTTTTGACCTAGATAACCTTTCCTTTAGGCTGGCAAGCCTTTTTTATGCAACCAGGATGGTGCAAAGAACACAGACTTGGCAGAATAAGTAAAGTAGAGTAGTTAAAGGCTCTAGAACCAGACTAGTTGGATTAGCACCACCATTTATTAACTCTGTGACCTTAGGATGTCATTCTACCTCTCCAAATCTTACTTTACTCAACTATTAAATGGGGAAATAGAGTTGTCATGAAAATTAAATGAGTTAATATGCAAGATACTTAGAACAACATAGGGAACGCTCAAAAAGTGTTGGAATCAGCTATCCCTGCTGCTGGAGATATTTTACCTCCCTGGTCCACTTTTCTCATTTGTGAGTCTTAGAAGAGCAGAAATCCCTTCTACATTTTACATCGCCTCCCTGTCAGCAAAGAAGAGCCAGTAGATACCATCTAAAGTATATTTTAAAAGGATTCCTCACTGAAGGCTAATAAAAATTAGAGTTGCCATAAGATTAGAGATGTTTATCATGGATAGGAAACTGGCAAACAAGCACAGATGGCTAGGATAAATGACATGGACAATGATGGATAACTCTAGAACAAATTTACATTTGTTGTACACATAATCTGGAAGGAGTGCTTAGTCAAATATCCCACTTGGCAAATGACACTAAACTATGCCTAACAGTCAGTATCAAGCTAATGGTGATAAAACTGTTAAAATAACTAGAAGATCCTAGAAGTCCATGTAAATATACTTATAGAACTGTACTGAATTAATTAGTGTCCTTTCAAAATTCATGTTCACCCAGAACCTCAGTATGTGACCGTATTTGGGAATAGGGTCATACTAGAGTAGAACAGGACCTAAATCCTATAATTGGTATCCTAGTAAGAAGGCTATGTTGGAGACATAGAAGAGAATGCCCTGTAAAGATGGAAGCAGAGATTTCAGTAATGCAACTACAAGGCAAGGAAAGCCAAGGATTGCCAGAAACCACCAAAAGCTGAGAAGAAGCATGGGATAGTTTCTGCCTCAGAGCCTCCTGAAGGAACCAAGCTTACCTTAAGACTTCAGGCCTTTAAAAATTGAAAGAAAACATTGCTGTTGTATTAAGACACCAACTTTGTGGCGACTTGTTATGGCAGCCATAGAAAACCAATCAAGAGCCAACAGCAAGGATAGTAAAGTGGAACAGTGTTTAAACAGCCTGAAGAAAAAGTGGTGATTCTAATCATCTACCTCCAATTTTTCATTAATTGTTCCTAAGTAGCAGTTATAAAAACTTTCCAAAAAGCAATACCTGCCCACCAAAAGCTCTTGTTCTCATAGTGTCTATCCCAGGGAGATTTCAGCAAAAATGAAAGAGTAAGGATATCCAAAAATCCTCTCCTCCATAAAACGGTTAACTACACTGGCCAAAAAATTATCAGAATCAACTTTTTCAGAATTCTAGAAATTAACCAAAGGCTTTCAGCAATCCAAAGAGTATTTGTTAAAAAAAAAAAAAATGGCTGAATCTCAGTAAAAAGAGCAAGTTTGGGGGCCTTTTAACTTGTCCTATTCCCATCTCCTACTCCCCAACTCTGTGGTAACCTTGACAACCAACAGGCCATAGCCACCATGAAAATAGCAGCATAGCAGCCACCAGATGAGGTAAAATGGAGTTGTAGCACCTTTGAAGCTCTATTCCCAGAAAACTGTAATCATTTTTCCTGTCTTATGGTTTCATGGAAGACGTCACTCACAAGTCTGTCTCTATTTTCCCTGAGTTGAAGCTCATCCAGGGCAACAGCCTTTCCCCAAGGGCATTTACTGAAAATAATCAAAGATATTGAAGCTAGCGTGAGGCAGTAGGTTACAATGAGACAAATCATAAGAGAACCAAAAAGCTTTAAGGAGAATCTAGAAAATCAGATGTTCAGAGGGACTTAGAGAACCTCCAACATGTTCTTGGAAACCTGGAAGGCCATTTCCATGTGCAGATATGGGCACATGCCCAGGATGATGCACACATTCAAGAAAGACCTGAGGGGACCATAAGTTCTCAACTGTAGCTAACATTGAGGCTGTGTGCAATCAGGAAGTGAAGGCTAATGCAAAACTTTAAACTGCCTGGTTGAGCACTAAAGGCACGCCCCCAAACACACACACACACACACACACACACACACAGAGTTCCTGACAAAAGATTGTGAGACTTATTGGTTCCAAGCATTTTTTAAAAATCTATCCAATTATTCAGTGGTCACACATGACAAAGAATACAGGCTTTAAAGAATCAGTTCAGAAAATTCACTAAACAGCAAACCCCATGGAGGAAGAAGATCTGATTTCCAGAGTTGCCACATTTTATTATTTAAAATATTTAATTTCCAACAACAACAAAAAAATATGATACATGCAAAGAAACAAACAAAAAACAGAAAAAAAGCAATCAACAGTAACTGTCCCTGGGAAAGTCAGAAGCTGGACATACCAGACATAGACTTTTAATCAGCTATTTTAAATATATTGAATGAGCTAAAGGAAATTGGGTCTAAATTACTAAAGAGAAGTATGTGACCAATGTCTCACTAAATAGAGAATATTGATAAAGAGATATAATTTTAAAAAATAGTAACTCTGGAGTTGAAAAGTATACTTGAAATAAAAATTCAGTAGAGGATTTCAACAGTAGATTTGAGTAAGCAAGAATCACTAAACTTAGAAATACATCAACTAAATTTATCCAATCTGAGAAATAGAAAGAAAAAAATAAATAAAAAATGAACAGTTTAGAGACCTGAGGGACACCATCATGGATACCAACATTTGCATAGTGGGAGTCTCAGAGGAGAGGAAAGAGAAAGAATATTTGAAGAAATAATGGCCAACACTTTCCAAATTGGATGAAAAACATTAATTTAAACATCTGAGAAGGTTAACAAAATCCAAATAAAATAAACTTAGAAATCCATACCAAGACATGTTATAAGCAACTGTTAAAAAGATAAAGATAAAATCTTAAATGCTGCAAAAGAAAAGCAATTCATCACCTACAAGTGGACTTCAATGAGATAATAGCTTATTTCTCATTAGAAACCACAAAGACCAGAAGACAGTGGAATTACATAGTGAAAGTGCTGAAGAAAAAGATCATCAGCCAAGAACTCTATATCCAGAAAAACTATCTTTTAAAAATAAAGGAGAAATTAATGCATTCATAGATTTAAAAAAAAAAAAAAGCGTGAGAGAGAATTTATTACTAGCTGACCAGCCCTACAAGAAATACTAAAGGGAGTCCTTCAGGATGAAATGAAAGGATACTAGATAGTAACTCAAGTCCATATGAAGAAATAAAGTACTAGTGAAGATAATTTCATATGTAAATGTAAAAGACAATATAAATATTTTCTTATAACTTTCATTTTTCTCCTGATTTAAAGGACAATCACATAAAGCAATAATTATATGTATGCTGATAGGCATAAAATGTATAAAGATGGAATACAAGTTAAGTACAAGTTCTTAAACACAGGAAGGGGGAAGAATGGAACAAATAGGAGTAAGTTTTTTTGTATACAGCCAAAATTAAGTTGGTATTAATCTGAAAAATTTTATAAGATGTTAATTTATAAATCATTAAGAAAATTATTAAATACAGTAAAAGAAGTAACAGGGAATTAAAATAGGATACTACTATATATTTAACACAAAAGAAGGCAGTAATAAAGAAACAGGAATAAGACATTTAGAAAACAAATAGTAAAATGGCAGATGTTAGTCTTACCTTATCAGCAATTATATTAATGTAAATGGTAAACATTAAAATTAAAAGGCAAAGAATGGCAGAATAGATTTTTTAAAATGATCCAACTATATGCTCTCTACAAGACACATAATTTAGATTCAAAGACACAAACAGGTTAAAAGTAAACATATGGGGAAAATATGCCAAATAGAGAATTCAACCATAATAACTATATATGATGTCAATATCCCACTAATAACGATGACTGCTAATGGTTACAACTTCTTTTGGGGGTGATGAAAATGTTCTGGAATTAGAAAATTATGACTGCACATTTAAAAACACTTAATTGTACATTTTAAAATGTTTGTTTTTTATGGTATGTGGGGAAAAAAAGGTTCTACCTCTGCTCCCACACCCTGCCATAAAACTCAGTTATGGGGAACAAGGGAGTTCCCACTATTTCTCTTAGTTCTGCTACACATCATGCCTCATATTAGTGTCTAACAGAACCGAAGAGGCACATCCTTACCTGTAAATAAATTTCATGGAAAATAAACCAAACTCATGGCATAAGGGACTCAGAGTCACCTGGACATAGGCAAGGAATCTGTGAACCATTCTGGACCAGCATTTCCTGAAGTATGTTCCAGAAAACACGTATGCAATAGAAAATAAACAGATTGCAAAGAAAAGGGTCTGGTTAAATACAATTAAACTTTTTTTCTTTACTGCTAGGACTTTGTGTCTTCAGTGTGCTAGTGCACACTGTAAAGCTTCAAGTCCAGGGTATAGCTAGCCGCACCATTTCCTGAGCTTATTTAATGAAGGAATCTGTTTCTTCCTTAAAACATTTCTCAGGACTAGTAGGAAAATCTGCTGCAGACATCTCAATTGAGACATCTCAGAAAACCATAGTGAGTCCCCAATGGGAAAGCTACAGAAAGGCCAGGCCCCTATTCCATGAATAAAGATAGAACATAGCTCCCTCTGATCAAAAAGTCAAAATGCTCTAGAGTATGGATGATGTCACATAAGAAACTAGAACAGGACATAAAATCTTAAAAGTTAAAGCATTTGCTGGTAGCTGTTTTACTCATCTTTAAATACCCAGCACCTAGCATGACATCTGACAAACATTCAATATGTTTATGAAATAAGTAAATGGAAAAAAAGAAAACTAAGAGAGATTCAAGCTTCAAAGGGATTAATTTGTATATAATAAATATCAGCTTTTGGAAATCTTTGAAACGCGATTTCGTCCAGAAAACAGTAGCAATATGTTTTCCACATATCAGATGCATTATATCATGGGGTTGTTGAGAGAACCTATAAGGGGGCAGGCAAAAAGGCAGCCAATCCTTCCTAATCTTATCTCCTACGTCTTCTACCAGGAGGTGGCTGGCTGGCTGGACTCTGGGTCTGACCTAAGATGGCTCTTCTCATGTTCTTGTCCTCAGGCTGGGATCATTACAGAGGCAAAGCTGAAGGATCTGACACCTCCAATGCCTGTGATGTTCATCAAGGCCATTCCTGCAGATAAGCAGGATTGCCGCAGTGTCTATCCTTGTCCTGTGTACAAGACTTGTCAGCGGGGACCCACCTACGTGTGGACTTTCAACCTGAAGACTAAGGAGAACCCATCTAAGTGGGTTCTAGCTGGAGTAGCTTTGCTTCTCCAAGTTTAGCTTTCTGCAGAGCCAGTGAGAAAACAAGGCTGGGCTGGAAACTTCCCAGAGGGACAAGTAGATGAGTGGTAACCACAGACACAGAGAAAGATAAGAAATCATAAGCACTCACAATTTTGTAGAATTCTTGTAGAGAACTCAGAGACAAGTACCTAATGTGAGGCTGAGTGGGAGGAGTGTGGACCCAGGAGCTAGGGAAGAGGCACTTCGTAACACTGAACCTTCCTTAATAAAGTGATTTATTCTTCAACTGTGTCTGGTCCAAGCCTTGAGAACTGTAGTCATAAATGAAGATCCCAGGAGAAACAAGTCACAAACAATTGAGCCCTGATACTGTTACACGGCACTGCTCTCAAAGTTCTAGCTCCCAGCTACTCCATGGCCTAGCGGCATCGGCATCACCCATAAATCAGTGTTTGCATTTTAACAAGCTCCCCAGGTGGGTTGTTTGCACATTATAGTTTGAGAAACTCTGGACCAGGGGTCACCAAACTTTTTCTGTAGAGGATCATAGTAAATAGTTTAGGATTTGCAGGGCATAGTGTTTGGTTGCAACTACTCAACTCTTCCACTGGAACACCAAAGCAGCCATACACAATACATAAACAAATGGCTGCGCCCCAATTCCAACAAAACTTAATTTACAAAAACAGGCAGTGGGCCACATTTTGCTGATCACTACTCTAGAGTATATATACAATATTTATCCTTCATTAATTCATACATCCACTCAATAAACTTTTATCTAACATCTACTATTTGCTGAGAACACAACTGTGAACGATAGGTTGTTTCCTTTTATATATCTCTACCATCTGTCAAATTAGGAGGGACCCAAGGAGAAACCCTTCACCTAAAGCTGTTTAATCTGGAAGTTTACTAGAATTTCCTCTGTGGAATATATATTCTCTGGGATCCACGTAATTCTAGTTTTAATGAGTTTTAAAGAGCTCTATGGGGAGGCTTCTTAGGCAAGAAAAGTCTGGGAGGGCCCAGTATCCCTTCTAGGATCATTATTCCCACATATCCTTATACAGACTTTTCTCTGGATTAATTACTACCTTGAGTAGGCATCAAGATACCCTGAAGGGCTTGTTAAAACAAAGATTGCTGGGCCCCACCCTTCAGAATTTATGATTCATTAAGTCTAACAAATTGCAATGCTGCTGGTCTTGGAGAGACACTTTGGGAACTCCGGATTTAAAACATTAAACCCTACCATTCTACAAATCTCTGCTATGCGGAATGCAGAATCTAATGTCAATTCCTCAGTGATTTTCTTGCTTTCTGCCCCATGGTTCCTGCATCCTCTAAAAAGAAGCCATATTCCCCATCTTCATGCTATAAGGGAGTTAACAAATACCTCTGGAATCCAGGAATTGCAACTTCAGTTTTTCTCTCCTCTCGTCAACCAGTAATGTATTTCCCATTGTTTGCCAACAACTAGCAGTTTTTTGCCTATAGGTATATCTGTCTTCAGAGATAGCTCTGTCTTCTTCCTTATTATCATCCTCCCTGATCTTCACCAAGAATAGTAAAATAAGAACAGACAAAGGAAAGGCCAAGATAGAAGGAAGGTGGAAGTTTTACTAGATGAGTGCTGGACACTTTGGGGAATGTAACTTTTGAAGAAAAGGACAAGTGGGCAGGTTAGATATATATGTTAATAAACCTCTGGACAGTACTACAAATCATCAATACTACTGATTTCTTCCTAACACCTACAAAATGAAATAATAAAGATAATTTTAAAGCACAGAACACTTTGGCAAAAATGATAGCCTAAGTGGGATGCTAGGAAAAAGAGGGGCACTTTAAAGTGTGCAGACAAGTGGGAGACAGGCTTAGAAAGTGGACACCAAGGACATACTTACCTGAGACCAAGAATGCCAGCACTGGCCAAGTTCTCACACCTGAGCACCAGGCTAGCACCTTCCTATCACTGGTTAATTTGTTGAAAAACTTGGTATGTTTGTTCGGGATGATCTAGGAGTTCAACAACCATTTAGGGTCTTTATGAGAAAATGCACTTTGAGTTACAATCAACACACAGTGGATACTTCAGACACAAGACAGGAGTGGATCTACTAAGTTTATTTAAAACAGGGGACACTTGACATTAATTTTGTACCTGTATGACAAAGAACACACATGAGCTCACTGGCCTTCTATGCTCCTCTTTTGTAATGGAAGCCCTGCTCTAGAACCCCAATTCTAAACGTCTGATACAAAGTTCTTCCCATAAACCGCAATTTCAGCTAATCTAGTTAAACTCTTCCCAGGTAGCACTTCTGAAACAGAATCTCCAAGTCATAGTTTTTTCCTATATCTTCCCAAAACAGATGAGGTGAAAGACGATGGCAATTCTCTCTCCTGGTGCAGAAGCAAGATATTAAACCAGCATAAAATCCAGTCCACAGGCCCATATATCCTCCAAGTCCAAAACCATGTTCAAGTATTGTCCTAATCCATGCCAAAAAAAATAAAAAATAGGATATCTTCTAAAAGATGCAATTTCTCCTGATGGAGCTAAGTATTTTTAGAAGGGTCAGAAGATAAAGATAGGCAAGAGAACATGGTTATTGAAAGGGCTTCTTTCCTAAATGGGATCTTTGATGTTTATCAAGGCTCGAGCTCCAGCTGAAACTTTTCCCGCAGCAGGAACATTTATAAGGTTTCTCTCCTGTGTGAACCCTCTGATGTCTATTAAAGTTTGATCTTTGAATAAAACTCTTTTCACAGATGGGACATTTATAGGGTTTCTCTCCTGTGTGGATTTTCTCATGGTGGCGCAATCCTGAGAAGTCACTAAAGCCTTTCCCACAGTAATCACATTTACAGGGCTTCTCTCCTGTATGAATTCTCTGATGTTTCACGAAGTCTGAACTCCGTAGAAAGGCTTTTTTGCAGGTGGGGCACTGAAAGTATGCCTCTCCGGTGTGAGTTCTTTGATGAAAAACAAGCTGAGAATTCCTGTAAAAGGTTTTCCCACAATCCCTGCAGGTGGGGAGTTTCTGGGCCATGGGGGCTCTTGGCTGCCCTTTCGGGGAGGCCTCTCTCTTCTCCTCAAGCCATAGCATAGACAGTTCTCCTGGATAAGGATTAGGCAAATGATGACCTAGCTGCTTCCCAGAATTCCTTTCTTGAGAGAGTTGTTCCCCTATCCCCTCATCCTGAAGGTTTTCCTGACCTTCAGGAGGATTCTCTCCTTCCCCAAAGTGTTTCGGCCCATCCTCACTGAAGAGGCCACTCAAGGAAGCCTGAGAAGGTGCCTCTTCTGAGGCATGACAGGAAGCATCTGAAGGTCCCTGGCCCCTATAATTTTCCAAGTTTAGGTTCTCTTTGTCATTCTCCTGTCTATCGCCTGAAAGAAGAAGATTTGAAATAGCTCAATAAATTGTATGCCCGATTTTCTAACTCATACCAAAAGGATCATAAAATATTAATTATTTTAATAAGAGGGTATCAGTGAGTGAGGTAGAAAAATATCATCCAGCTTGCACACTTGGCACTCACTTCACTCGTGCTGAGATCCAGGCTAAGTGATTCAGCTCTGGAGCTCAGGAGAATATCTGAGAGCAGAGGAGTGCTTACAGAGGGCTTTGTTGAACACCGCCCCCCCCCCCAAAAAAAAAGCAGCATGCATTTTTTAAAAATTCTAGTTGACATACAATATTATATTAATTTCAAGTGTACAACATAGTGATTCAACATTTATACACCTTAAAAAGCACTCACCACAATAAGTCTAGCAACCATATATCACCAGTTATTATATTAATGACTACATTATCTATGCTATTTATTACATCCCCATGACTTTATAATTAGAAGTTTGTATTTCTCAACCTTTATCCCTTTTCCGCCCAACCTCCCAATCCCCCTCCCCTCTGGCAACCATCAGTTTGTTCTCTGTATCTATGAGTTTGTTTCATGGTTTTTAGAGTCTACACATGAGTAAAAACATATGGTATTTAACTTTCTCTGTCTGACTTATTTCACTTAGCATAATACCTTCTAGATACATCCACATGTCACAAATGGCAAAATTTCATTCCTTTTCATGGCTGAGTAATATTCCATTGTATTTGTGTGTGTGTGCGTGTGTGCGCGTGCATCACATTTTCTTTATCCATTTATTTATTGATGGACATCTAGTTTGCTTACAGGTTTTGGCTATTGTAGACAATACAGCAATGAATGTGGGGGTGCATATATCTTTTTAAATTAGTGTTTTTGTTTTCTCCAATAAATACCAGAAGTAGAATTGCTAGGTCATATGGTAGTTCTATTTTTACACGCATTTATTAAGGCTCAGGAAAAACAAGTGTATTATATAAGAGTGCTACTTTAAAAAATAGTTGTTCTTTTTATCTGTTTATATATGATAAATATGATCACTAAAAACAACTTAAAAGTATACAGAAGAAACCAAATCAAACTCAATCATACTACCCAGAGGTAACACCTGTGAGTATACATTTCCTTCCAGTCTATTTTTAACCTATATATATGTATGTATATACGTGCCTTTTTCTGACATAATTGATATCATATTGTATATGCAGTTCTGTAGCTGGCTTTGTAGCATTTAAATTGTAAATGGTGGTAATCAATTTCACAGGGATTCTCCCATTCACAAGTAATCTAAAAATTCATAAAATGCATCAACGTAGTTTTAATGCACACGTAAGGTTATGGCGTAAAAGTGAATCCCTCAGTCTATGCTTGAATCCAGAATTCATTCGTGCTTCATTAACTTACATAATAGAAAAAATTTTGTTCTTCTCCTTAAACTTAGGTTTTTGGTTATTACAACTTAACGATGCACGTAGTAACCATTTTTATTTTGGTGACAGAATTTATTTTCAGCTTTTATAAATTACCTTATTCCTGTAGGTCTGAAGAAGTTATTTACCTTTCTCTTTCCTATACCTGTGTCTTATAAAGTATCTGCTGAAAAAGTAGACCTGAATTGGTTAATTCACAAAGCCTTAGAACACATTCCTCTGAAAAGCCAAAGGTACCATCTCTTGTTTTTAAAGAAGCTTTTACAAATATCATTTTAAAGAGTTGAATAATGATCCATCATAGAGATGTCATAAAAACAAATAATAAACATAAAAAATTTTTAAAGAATTCTCCAACTGTGGAAATTGAAGTTGTTTATTGTGTTTTTGCTATAAATAATGCTGTAGTAAAAATTTTCCTTTATAAATTTTCACTCACATCTCTGATCAATGCCTTAAAAGAAGTTCCTTGAAGTGGAATTACTGTGTCAACAGACATAAATTTGTCATCAAGGCTCCTGACACTTACTGATAAATGGATTTTCAGAACAACTATGCTATCCTATGGTATGAGAAGCTGGACAGACTAAAGGATAGTGTTCAATACTTAAGTATTGAATTTTTAAAAAATATTTTCCATTTAGACCAGTAAAAAATGGTTTTTCATTGTTATGAGTTTAATTTCCTTAAAGGATGATTTTTTTTCACATTTATGAGCTATTTTTCATACTCCAAGACTGCTGTCTATTTTTTATTGGGAAAGTCATTTTTTATTATCAACTTGCATTAACACTTTCTATATTAAGAAAAAAATAATCATTTATTTGTCATGTTCATGAAAAATGTTTTTCATCCATTAGTTACCTTAATTTTGTTTGGTGTTATTCTTATGTACAGAAGTTGTGGGTTTTTTTCTTTTTAAATATACTCAAATCTATTCATTTTTTCTTTAGTGATTTTTTTTCTATTGACTCTATACTTTTAAAAATCTGCCCATTTCAGACATGAGACAAATATTCACCCATTTTCATTATTATTTTCATATTTTATGTCTTTTTCATCTATTTCCAACTTAATTTGGTATAAGATACATCAAATTTAAACTGATTCTTTTTCTAGAGAGTCTTTTGTCCAGATACTGCTCATTGAAGGATATGGGCTACTTCTTCCTTTATCAGATGTGAAATTCTTATATAGACCAGCTTCTTTCCCTAGGTTCACTTTTCTGTTCCATTGGTCTGTGTATCTATTTTTACATCATTATTCCATCATTTTAATGATTTTACCTATATTAAATGAGACTCATATTTATAGATCTATTACTGATAAACATTCTTCTTTCAAAACTTTTTACTATTCTTGTAGTATTCTTCCAGATAACTACTTAAGTATCATTTATTCAAATAATTTTTTTAATCCCTTGGGGTTTTGATTAGAGGTATGAGTATATGGCTTTTTGAGGCTTACTTCTCTACTAGTCTGTTTTAACTAGGAGCTGTTCTTCCAAATATAATAGTACATACAAGCTTTTCTGTGACATTTGTCCCCTGGTCAGAGTCCAGATTTGGCAGACCAGCTATTATCTTTTAGATTGATGCTGTCCTCTCTCGTCTTTTCACTGTTGCTTCTACATGGATTCAGGATATCATCCTACAAACCTGGACTCCAAGACAACTTCCTGCAGGGTTCCTGTACTCCAAGAGTTCCCTCCCAGACTTTCCTGTATATTGGTACTTCCTCAACGTTCCTTTCCACATATCCTCTGTCCAGAACCTGCGATGGCATTAGTTTGCCTTATCAAGCCAGGCTGGCTTTGTAGACTCTCTGCAGTCTGATTCAAGGTAAAATCTAATGAGCCCATGTCAACAGATGGGATAAAGAGGAAGAAGAAAAAAGAATGGAGATATTGTGAGCTAAATGTCATAAATAAAATCCTACTGCAAAAGAACATGGGAAATCTCTGTAACTTTCAATTTTGCTGTGAACCTAAAACTGCTCTAAAAAATTAAAACCTATTAAAACAAAAATTCTAGTACAATAAACTTTAAAGCAGTGTTTTCAAACTTTGGCTGCTATCCACATTAAGAAATACATTTACACTGAAATACAATATATACATACATACTTGGAACAAAAATCTGAAATACTACCTACCCTGATATCTAATATTTTCTATTTACATTCTGATATTTTCTTTTTTTTTGAGTTTTCTAAATACTTTTTATTTAATTGAAAATGAATTGTGATAAATTTTTAAATTTTCCCTTTCTGAAAATAAACATTTTGATTTTTACAAATTGCCAAAAACTCAATAGTACTTTATCTTACAGCTGATAAAAAGGTGTTTAAGAAAAAATTACTGGAGGGCATGAAATCTTTCAAAGGTGAGTGAGAAAAAGGGCAAGGACAGTAAAATCTGGGATTGTTGTAATTGTTTTTCTGGTTATAAAGAAAATCAGAAAATGATGCATTTATTCAACAAATATCCAAGTGTCCACTACATGCTGAGTATTTGAGAATAATCTGGACTATATAGAGTGGCATATATTGAAAAAAATGTAATTACCCATAATCCCAATAATATCTTTTATATTATAGTAGTCTATTTTCTTTATTATGTGTATATGTGTGTTGTTAATTAAACTATTTTTCTTTTTCCCCCCTTTTTTTAAATTAAGTTTATTGGAATAACATTGGTTAATACAATTATATAATTTTCAGGTGTACATTATAACTTGACATCTGTATATTCTATTGGGTGTTTACCACCCAGAGTCCAGTTTCCTTCAGCTACCATATATTTGATCCTTTTTACTCACTTCACTCTCCCCGTACCTCCCTATCTTTGATTCCCTTTAACATTCTACCTACCCACTCCTCCCCCATCCCCTACCTTCTAGTAACCACTAATCTATAGTCTATGAGTCTCTGTTTGTTTGTTCTGTTCATTTCTTGCTTTTAGGTTTATATCCAACATATAAGTGATATCATGTGATGTTCAACTTTTTCTGTCTGGCTTATTTCACATAACATGATTATTTCAATGTCCATCCATGTTGTTGCAAATGGCAGTATTTCATCTCTTCCTATGGTGGAGTAATATTCCATTGTACCACCACTTCTTGAGTCAGCATTCTGATATTTTCTATTCAACCTTATCATTTCATTTGTTTTAAACAATGGTTGCAACCTATAAAATGATTTTGCAACATACTAATTGGTCATGAAATGCAGTTAGAGTTCCTGCTCCAAAGGAAATGTTGAGAAATAAGATTATGATAAATATATTGCTTAAAATTAAAATCATGTGTCTCATTTGATGCTTGCTCTCTCTGTGGTATATTAGCAAAGAAAAATAATTAATGAGATCCTACTGGGGAGAAAGAATGATTTGTCATACAGTTCCTATCCTTCATCCTTTTCTTCCTCTAAGATCTTGGGATCTTTTGTATATGTAAAAGTGTGTGTGTGTGTGTGTGTGTGTGTGTGTGTGTGTGTGTGTGTGTGTAGGTAGGTTTGATAGAAAGGTTTCACATAACTGCATTGTTTTAAAAGAATGCAGAAGGCAATGGGTGATTGCTATTTTACAACAGAACAAATTCATATTTTTTATTCCCCAGTCCTAAAAAACATGATTTATATGAAATATTTGTTGTTTCTGTTTAGTAACAATTTGGTGCATGAAAGTTAGCTAAAACATGTTTTTCTGTTTGTTTCTTTGTTTTGTTTCTTTTGCTGAGGGTTGGTTGGTTAGTTAGTATTCACTATAATCTAAGTAAGAAATCTAGTTGCTCTGAACCCTCTTGTTAGGAGTGGCAATAATGGCTGTTACATAAACTTTTTTTGTAATGGAATTCTACACATAACTTTTACTGGTCTCAATCTGTACTAATCTTAACTCTCTCTGAGAAAGATAGCTGTCACAACAGATGAGACTGAAAGTACCAGATTCAACGTGTTGTCTTTCTTCCATTATTAACTATATATGTCAACAGCCCTATGGCCAGGGATGAGGAGACCCAATCTCAGTATTCAAACCAGACTGATCCAGATCACGACTGGTTAGAGCAAATGTAATAGAAACCAAATCCTAATATCTCTCCCACCACCTTCAATTTAATGACAGATCAGAAATGGCTCTGACCAATGAAAGATCACTCACCTATGCAGGTGGGTCTTGGGATCTTCTCATTGACATGAAGGTGCAGTTCTGCCAGCTCTTCCCCATAGTCTGCTGAATTAGTTAGGTCAGGCTTGGAACTGGAAATGCCTGGTACAGAGAAAGATGATATATGGGCCTAGATAGGGAGGATTTGGGACCAAACTGTTTTTCAAAGGAGTACCCTGAGTGTGAAAGAAAATATGAAGGTTCTGGAGGCCACTTAAAGTAACTCATCTTAGAAGGATATGTGGAACATTTAAGACACCACAAGATAACCAGGATATATGGTGAAGACCACAAAAAGAAGAGTTTGGACAGGTGAAGTCAGACCACCTGGCAGACTGGTGCAAGGGTCTTGATTAAGACCCCTCCTATAATTGGTTGAGATAGTGTGGTTTAGTATTAAAAAGCATGTACTCAGAGCCAGCCACAACTGAATTCCATCGTAACTCAGCACTTATGAGCTATGTAACAGTGAGCAGGTGACTTAATCTGACACTCACCTTAAAATGAGAATACTATGACTCGTCATAGATTAAAAAGATTTGCTATATGTAAGGCAACCACAACAGTTCCTGGTTTACAGAATATTTTCGAAAGAAAAAAGGAAGTTCTTACTATAACTCTGCTATCTCCAACTCACCCAAGTTCCTGATGGTGTCTCTAATGATTTTCTTTACCCAGAGAACTCAAAAAGAGTAGCTATCTCTCTAAACATACACAGAAAATGCTTAATAATTTTCTCATTCCCTTCCATCAGTCTAACCCATGACCTCACCTCCTGAGACCATTTTCCCATAGGTCTCTAACATGAAATCCCAATACTGCTCCTTTTGAGTGGAATCCAGGTTCCTCCATTGCTCCTAAAAAAAAAAAAAATACAAGGCTATGACTCTGATGAAGGCCTTTGAATCCTACCTTCTCTGACTATAGGAGGCTGAGAAGAAATGAATGTGCCTTAGGATCCTGGCCACCAGACATGTAAGAAGTCATGGGAGGTGTTTCAAGGGAGAAGTTCAAGGGTAAACTACAGTCCCTATATTAGTATTTCTTGCCTTGATTAGAAAACATTTAGGTTTTAAGTTCTGTATTTTTAAGTTCTATGTATTTAAGAGTGGAGAACAGAGAGAAGGTAAGAGCCCTTTTCATACTATCCTTTTCTTTAACTCCTTCAGTGCTTAAGAGGTCTTTGAAGAGTAGGTGCCTAATATTTCCAATATTTTGTTAAAAATCTGGAAATTCAAGAGAAAAAAAGACATTAAAAAGGCAATTATTAGAAAAACAATTGCAAATCGGCAAAAAAGTGGGAAGAATCAACATGAATTCAACTGAGTTGTAAGTCTCACTGTGAAACATATTGGTGGCTTCAGAGCAGAGAGAGATGCTGCAGCCATACACACTTGGAATCTCCTGATAGCTCTGAGTTTAGAGTCTAATGTTAAATCAGTTTTCCTCCCAGTGAGTGGGAAATTGGTGGGTTCTCTAGAGCAAGGTGGCCCTCAATTATCCCCACAACATTTTCCTAGAGAACTACAAATAGAGACTCAAACCTGAGAATGTCTAAGTAGGGTCTACTTTCATGAATTCAAATTTCAATCTCCCACACAAGGAGACAACTGTTAGAAAATAAGTTCATATAGCAGAGTGATTAACTGCACAGTCCTTGGAATCAGACAAACTAGGTTTCAAGTCCCAGTCTGCCACTTTCTAGCTGCATAATCTTGAGCTAGTTACTTAATCTCTCTGGGCCTTGGTCCTTACCTAATGATAGTACTGAACTCAAAAATTGTTGGGAGGCTTAACAGAAATAAATGCAAGTGTCATCTGTTTTCACAGAACACTGTACTTTTCATTCATAGCATTCATTATAGTTTATAAAAAATATATATGTATATGACAGAATACCTAATTTTTTTTATACACACATATAAAACTATTTAATTAATAGTTGGCTCAACAAGCACATAAACACCATGAGAAAAGGACTCTCCACTGCACTCTGCCAGTCCCCAAGATCCTGTCCAAGACAGAGCAGTTACTCAATATATGCTGTCTGGGTGAAATATACAGCCCTTAGCAAACAAGTCCTCAGCAGATGATATATTTTATTATCACTATCATATGTAATCTATGGGATACTCAATCTCCAAGACTCACTCCCTAAGAGTTTGCAAGGAGAATTATGAGATTCTGTATACTTTCAGGAACCCCAAAGTTGATAGCCGCAGACTATTGTCATGAATAGCCAACCACACTATTGAGGGCAGAAAAGAAGAGACTGAGAAGGTGAAATCATATTCCTATTGCAAATAATACACTACTCAGAGAAGCCATTCTCAGTCCTAGCACAACAAAGGGAAGTGGAAATGGCTGAAAGAGAACGGAGACACCAAAAAGGCTTTCACTAGCAGATACTAAGCAAAAAAAGAAAAGAAGGAGAAGGAGAAGGAGGGGAGGGGGAGAGGGAGAGAGAGAGAGAGAGAGAGAGAGAGATAGAGAAAGAGAGAAAGTAAAAAGATAGGAAGTGAATTTGTTATGGCAAAAAAGGCAAAAAGGTGAAAAGTGACCTTAACATATTTAACTATATATTTATTAATTATAACCACATTTTAATATAAACTTTAATTTTTTTTTATTTTTAAAGTAGGAATTATTAGGAGTTAATTCTGTCGATCTTCAGTGAATGAAGCTACCTTATCAATCTCTTGAAACTAATAAGCTTGAGCAAACATTGCTGAATATAATTCTTGGTCTTTACAGTCAGAACACAGACCCTTGCATCAGCACTAATGGAGAAAAGGATGGAAATGCCAAGTACCATAACATCTGATTACCTGCCTGGCTTGCTAAATACAAAGCCTATTCCGTGGGTACCATAATAGTAGATACTAAGTTCAGTACAAGAAAAACTAGAATATAGACATCAAAATCCCCAAGGGCCACATCAGTCATTTCAAAACCAGAAGATACATCAGGAGACTCCTAATAGTGTACCTCCAGCTGAAAACCACAAAATTTATTCAAGGAGCTGCCAAGCAGCAGGGATACTTGAATAATACCCCTTACTTAAGAGACAAGACACCAACGGCAACCATATTGCTTTTTTTCATTTTTATAAGAGGAAGAAAATCTAAATTCCGATTCTGAAAGGGCAAAGTATGAGATTTAATGGGGAAACAATCTCCATTCTGTGGAAACAGCACCATCTTGTGGGCTTACAAGACCTTACCACAACTGATTTGCACAAAATTCTTGTACTGTTCTTTCAAAGTTTGAAAATATGGGAATGTGAGTAAACGCTTCACTGAGTCTATGTGAGGATCTAATTTAGTCATGTTTTCTAATAATGAAATACCACTGCGTAGGGATGCTACTACATTTTCTGGCATTATTCACCAAGTTCCTAACTTATGGAAGAGATTAGGGGAAGTAATCACTTACATTTAAAAAATCCCTTCACATTGAAACAATCATTAGAAACCTACCAAAAAGTAAAAGTCAAGAAACAGATGGCTTTACCAGTGAATTCTACCAAGCATTCAAAGAAAATTTAACACCTACTCTCCTCAAACTCTTCCAAAAAATCAAAGAGGAAGCAATACTTCCCAACTCATTTTATAAGACCAATATTACTATAATATCAAAACCTGGTAAAGATAACACACAAAAAAAGAAAACTACAGAACAATATCTCTTGTGAACAAAAATCCTAAATAAGATACTAGCAAACTTAATACAGAAACATATTAAAAAGATTATATGCCACGATCAAGTGGGCTTCATCTCAGAGGCACAGGGATGGTTCAATATACGCAAATCGATTAATGTGAACACCACATAAATTAAAAAATAAAAATCATATGGTCATATCAGTAGATGCAGAAAAAGCCTTTGACAAGATACAACATCCATTTAAGACTGAAAAACTTAACAAAATTTGTATAGAAGGAAAGTACCTTAACATAATAAAGGCCATATATGACAAACCCTCAGCCAACATTATACTTAATGTTGAAGTACTGATGAAAAATAAAGATCAGGAACAAGGCAAGGCTATCCATAGCGCCACTCTTATTCAGTATAACATTGGAGTTCCTAGAGAATGCAATCAGACAAGAGAAAGATATAAAAGGCACCGAAATAGGAAATGAAAAAGTCAAACTGTCACTATTTGCAGATGACAAGATTCTCCATATAGAAAACCCTAAAGACTCCACAAGAACACTAATAGAAACAATAAACAGATATAGTAACATCTCTGGAAACAAAACCAACATTAAGAAATCCACAGCGTTCCTATACTCTAATAATAAAGAGACAGAAAAAGAAGTGGAAAAAATAATTATTTTTGCAATTGTAACAAAAAGAATAAAATACCTAGGAATAAACTTAACAAAACATGTGAAGGATCTATATAATGAAAACTATAACACTCTATTAAAAGAAATCGAAGATACAAAGAAATGAAAAGATATTCTGTGTTCTTGGACTTGAAGAATCAACATAGTTAAAATGACCTATTACTAAAGCATTATACAGATTTAATGAAATCCCCATCAAAATCTTATTGGCATTTTTTTAAAGAAATAGAACAAAAAAACATCAGATTTGTATGAAAGCACAAAACACTCCAAATTGCCAAAGCCATCCTGAGAAAAAAGGATGGAGAGACATCACTCTGTCTGACTTCAAATTATACTAAAAAGTGACAGTAATCAAAATGGCATGGTACTGGCAACACAACAGATGCACAGACCAGTGGAACAGAATCAAGAGTCCAGAAGTAAACCCATATTTATATGGGCAAATAATTTTTGACAGTGAAGCCAAAAACATACAGTGGAGAAAGGAAAGCCTCTTCAATAAATGGTGCTGGGAAAACTGGAAAGCCACCTGCAAAAGAATGAAACTAGACTGTTGTCTATCACTACACACCATAATTAACTCGAAATGGATTAAGGACTTGAATATAAGACCTGAAACAATAAAATGCATAAAAAACATAGAAACTAAACTCACGGACCTTGGACTTAAAGAGCATTTTATGAACTTGACCTCAAAGGCAAGGGAAGTAAAAGCAAAAATAAATAAATGGGACTATATCAAACTAAAAAGCTTCTGCTCAGAAAAAGAAATCGTCAACAGGGTAAAGAGACAACCATCCAAATGAGAAAATATATTTGCAAGCAACGCCTCTGATAAGGGCCTAATATCTAAAATATACAAAGAACTCATACAATTCATTAACAACAAAAAACAAATGATGCAATCAAAAAATGGGCAGACTCCGCTCCCTAGAGGACATACAAATGACAAAAATATTTGAAAAGATGTTCAATATCACCAGCTATTAGGGAAATGCAAATCAAAACCACAATGAGATACCATCTCACACCTGTTAGACTAGCTATAAGCAACAGGACAAGTAATAACAAATGTTGGAGAGGATGTGGAGAAAAAAGAACCTTCATACACTGCTGGTGGGACTGCAAATTGATACCGCCACTATGGAAAACAGTATGGAGGTTCCTCAAAAAACTAAGATTTGATCTACCATATGATCCAGCAATCGCTCTACTGGGTATTTACCCCAAAGACTTGAAAACCCGTATCTGAAAAGGTATTTGCACACTGATGTTCATAGCAGCATTATTCATAGTGGCCAGGACATGGAAGCAACCAAAATGTCCTATGATAGATGATTGGATAAAAAAGCTGTGGTACATATAAACAATGGACCATGACTCAAGCCATAAGAAGAGATGAAATACTACCATTGGGGACAACATGGACGGACCTCGAGATAATTATGCTAAGTGAAATAAGCCAGACAGAAAAAGTGGAAAATCACATGATTATCACTTATATGTGGGACATAAACCTAAAAGCAAGAAATGAAGAGAACAAACAGAGATTCACAACATGGACTATAGACTAGTGGTTACCAGAGGGTAGAGGTGGGGGAAGAGGGGATAGGTAGACAGTTAAAGGGGGTCAAATATAGGGGAGTAGGAGGAGGGTGAAGTGAATAAAGGGGATCAAATATATGGTAGCTGAAGGAAACTGGACTCTGGGTAGTAAACACCCAATAGAATATACAGACCCCAATAACTTTATAAAAAATAATAAATAGATAGATAGATAGATAGATAGATAGATAGATAGATAGATAGATAGATAATCCCTTTACTTGCAACAGATTCCATTGAATATCAAAGTCTTTTTGCTAAAAATAGTTGTTGTTAGTTTGGGGGAGGGATATTGGGATTGGGTAGGATGATTTTTGTTTGAGTGAGTGGCTATTAGTTATCTACTAAATATAGTGCACATACAAATACACAGATATACACATGATGCGCCTGGTAAACATTTGGAGTCTTTTAACTTTAAACTATCCAGAACATGTCATGGTTACTGTCAGTATCTACGTGGAGTTAATGTTTAATTCTACTAATTAAAATGTTAATAAATTATATATACTTTTCATAGGGGTACTCTGTACTTACTATAGAAGCAACAATAATCCTTCGACTCTGCTTGAAATATTTAACAGAATACCTAATCTGTTTCACCAAGTAACCTCCTATCTAACAATTTGGTTTCTGAGTACCTTGAAAGTAGGAAGGGCACCCTTGAATCACTAAAAGGTATATCCTTCCTCTCCCCTCTCCCACTCCCTCTAGCCTGGGGTAAACTACAAAGTTGCAATTCTGATTTTTAAATCTTTGAGCTTCAAAAGCTGAAGCTCAGACCTGGTCTTCGGCCCCACATTAAGCACCATTTATTGGTTTCCCTATATCTGTCTGTACTCTAAATTATCTCACCAGGCAAATCCCAAGAATTCCCGAAAGGTTTGAAACAATGTTTTAATTAAGTGATTAGTTTCCTTAAAAAACTTTACTTTTATCAAATGAAACTTTTCAGAGTTGTTAACTACATAATCAAAATGAATCTGTCCCAGACACTTCATTTACAGACAAGATGGAATAACAGGTACTGGTTTACCTTCTTGCCTAAAACAACGAAAAAAAGGAAACAAAATATACAAAACAATGGTTTGCAGACACTGCACATTAGAAAGAGCAGACAAGAGATCCCTAAAAGCAGGGACACAAATTAAGAGAATCCTACAGTTGTCCAAACTTACTGCCTAGAGAGAGCATCCAGAGCAGTACAGGTAGGGGAACGCTGGCAGAGCCAAGCAGCTCTCCAGAGTTGAGCAGAAGGAGCTTAGAGTCTGGGGAAGCCAAAGAAGCTACAGAATTAGCAGGGCAGAAGCCTAGAGTGCTGGAGCTATACCAAGAGAAAGCTCCAGAGATCTGAAGAGGGTCCCCCTAAAGTCCAAGAAAGAACAACCCAAAAGAAGCAGAGGGAATAATCCCCTGAAGTTGTACAGTGCTGGAAATACCCAATATTTCCAGAAGCCAGTATAAAAAAACCTTATATATCAAGAATATCAGAAAGTGTAATCAGAAGTGTATTGCCTCAGTAGTGGACAAAAATTAGCCCCAGACTAAAGGCTTCTCTGGTGCCATTTAACGAACTGTTCAAGTAACTTAACGGCTTCCCAGAACAGAGCTCAACAACATGTAGAGAAATACAAAAATATCAAGCCCCTAGCAAGGTAAAATTCACAATGTCTGACATGCAAACAAAGATTACCAAGCATACAAAGAAGCAGGAAAACACAACTAACATTTGTCACTGTTGAGACCAATCCATACACTGAAACTGACATCAAAATTGATAAATTAGTAGATAAGGACATTAATACAGATATTATAACTATATTTCATATGTTCAAGAAAGATAAAATAAAACCCCGGTTCAAACTTCTGGAGATAAAAAATACGTAAGAGATGAAAAAATATACCATATAGGATTAACAGCAGATTAGACACTACAGAAAATAAGATTAATTAACTTGAAGACATAAAAATAGAAACCATCCACAAAGAAACAAGAAAAGAAAAAAAAGAGCATCAGTAAGCCATGGACAATTTGAGGAGATCTAATATATATATGTACATTATCATTATGCACATTCTACATGCATATTATTCTCAGAGTCCCCAAAGAAGTAGAGGAGGGGAGACAGAAAAAAACAAATGAATAAATAATTTTAAAATTATTTAATTTTAAAATAATTAAAAAAAATTTTCCAAATTTGATGAAAAATATAAACTCACAGGTCTAAGATATTCAATGAACCCAACCAAGCACAAGACACATGAAGAAAACTACTCCAAGGCACATCATAGCCAAATGGTTAAAAACCAGTGAGAAAACACTAAAAGCAAGCAAGAAAAAACATTATATACAGGAAAAAGAGTGCACATGATATGATTTCATTTTATAAAAAGTCTAGAAAATGCAAACTAATATATGGTGACAGAAAGCAGATCAGTAGTTGCCTCGGGATTGGGGGAGTGTAGAGGGGCAGCAGAAAGGGAAAGGAAACCTCTGGGGGTGACAGATATGTTTATTATCTTGATTGTATTCATGGTTTCATGTTTACATATATGTCAAATTATAGACTTTAAATATGTGCAGTTTATTGTTTGTCAATTATGTCTCCTTAAAGTTGTCAGAAAGATGGAGGTAGGGGGAAATTTACCTGTGCCACATTGGAGACAAGCATTCAAAATCTCAAACTGACTCCAATGTGAAATGAAACAGTCTTTTCATAGCATAACACAAAGATAATAAAAAAGAAAAGACAAGATTGACTTTTCACAGCAACTTCTCCCAGGGCCCAGATTTCATTATTCAAGATGACAATTAGGAAACATTCTGCCTATTGAAACTCATATTTTGGACTATAGGTATTGTATTATTTTCGTTATCCTACCGAGGCCTTTCTTTCTACTCCATTTCTGAGAATCATTCTTTCAATCCTCCTTTCTGACACTTTCTCAAAGCCTGGTTCAGGGGTAAGAGAAGCAAGGCAACCCAGCTCACCTGAGGTGCTGTTTGGAGAAGTGAGGCTCCAAAGTCCTGGTCTCTGATGAGCCTTTCCTCAGATTGAGCAGGAAGGTGAGAAGCAGCCAATGCTGAAGTGAGAAGGAAGTTTGAAAAACTAAATGTCCTCTTCAACCATCCATGATTCCAAGACTAGTATTTACCTCCCTAACAAACTACAACTCCCTACAACATTCCCAACAGTCTCACCCATATTTTCTCCTACCTCCTTCCTCAGAACCAAAATCAAAAGGTCTAGCCCAGTGATAAAGTGGTTTAAATTAAGAGCTTTGAATCTTCAAATCAGAGTGAATCATATAGGTCTACCCTATTTCTAGACTTTCTAGAGATACCCAATCTGGGCAGCATTATCATTTTTGATTCACTCTCAGGCCTACTAACTACAATCCCCAAATTTCTCCAATACAGCACCACACACCACCATGAAGAACTGTCCCTACCTAATTCTTGTTCTGTGTCAGATTCCTCTTTTACAATGTGGCTCAGTGGCTCCTCTGGAACAGAAGGTGAATTATGAAGTCCCAGCTCCTGAGGCATCACTTCAAGATGGGACTCCAGTTCCCCCACTTGGCAGCTTGCAGATTCCACCTTCTCGGATAAGATGTCCTGTCCCAGAACTTGGATGCTGATCTAGAGACCACATAGTACTAATTACTGAAATATCCAGAGTGAGGGTTTCTGAAAGATATGAAATAACCTTCTATAACAGAAAATAAGGCAGTCCTTAGGGGCATAGCATATCAAAAGAGAAAAATAGCTTTTACTTCTAGTCCAGTGAGGAAAGTATCCTGAGAGCCCAAAAGCTGAGGCCTGAAGTAGGGCTGGGAGGTCTTTGAGAAATGCCACTAATATTGTTTCTATTGGGTTGTCTCTACCAATTGAAACTCTGGTGTGTTTTCAACAACTTCTCAACCATTCTAGTCTAAAGATGGAATAGGACGGGAGAACTTATCATCAATCCATAATGGCTAAAAAGTGTTGAGAGTCACAAGGAATCTAAGAACTAAGTTAGGCATGGGGATACACTGATGTGGTATAACAGGAAATACATATTTGGTCTTTGTCCCTAGTTCCTGACACAGAGCTCCTAAAACTCTTAGAATTACCTGAAGGACAGAAATAATAAGAGTGCCTTTTGTTATTCAGGAGCCCCCTCAATCACACCTGAGTTTATGCTAATGTAGTGACTCTTAGTGGGCCCTTAGATAGCTTCAGACTGGAGGCTATTCACCAGAGGAACCAACCAGGGTATTAGAGGGTTGGAATTTTTAGCTCCATACCTCAACCTCAGGGAAAGGAAAGAGGCTGAGAATTTTCAATCACCAATGGCCAATGATTAATCAATCATGACCATGCAATAAAACCTACATAAAACCCCTCTACTGTGAAGATCAGAGAGGTTCTGAGTTGGTGAACACATAGAAATGCGTGGCCCAGGAAAGGCATAGAAGCTCTGTGAAACCCCCATCTCCTCCATTTGGCTATTCCTGAGTCATATCCTTCGTAATAAACTGGTAAATGTAAATAACTGAGTTCTATGAGTCTAGCAAATTATCTAAGGAGAGGATTGTGGGAACCTCCAGATTAATAGCCAGTCATTCATAAGTATGGATGGACCTTTTGACTTGTGACTAGTAGCTGAAATGGGGGCACTTCCACATATTTGGTGTCAGAAAAAAGATAACACATCTGATAAGACCCTAGAGAAGCCCTGTGCTTCATTCACAGATCATAATACCCTCTGCTTACCCACTGCCACAGTTTCTGGGGGTCTCCCTTCAAGCTCTCCACAAGGGTCACTGCTTCCTCTCCGCTTCCTGGACACTGTTTCCGCACCCACATTTGAATCTCCCCAGGCAGGATGGTCAGGAACTGTTCCAACATCAGGATCTCTAGGATCTGTTCCTTGGTGTGAACCTCGGGCTGCAGCCACTGGAAACAGAGCTTCCGAAGTTGTCTCAGGGTCTCCCAGGGCCCAGACATCACCTGGTAACGAAACTGTCTGAAAAGCTGGCGTGCAATCTCAGGGCTGGAGAACTCCTCTCGAGTGGCATCATCTGGTCCAGAAAATTGGGAGTCCTCGGCTTTTGCTGCTGGTGGCAGCAGGACTAGGGCCTGCCCCCGTTCAAAGGGCATCATCTGGCCTGTCCAAGTCCTTTTAGGTGAAGTGTTTATGGGATGAAATTTTCTCCGGCGAGAATCAGGTCTTCACAGAGCCTCTCACAGGGACACAAGAGAGGGAGTGAGAGAAAGTGCTATACGGAGGAAAGAGACACATTTTCAGAAAGGACAAATTCACAAGCCCTACCTGAGAAGCCTCAGAGTCAACTGCAGATCTTTCCAAATAAATGAATATACTATTTTGAAGACTCTAAACTTAAAGTCATAAAGCAAACCACTAATACCATATCTAAATCGGCACCATTACCCCGACCATTTTAAAACATTCCCTCTTTTCAAATGTCCACACAAAGTAGAAGAACGAAATGCACCACATGAAGCATTTTCACTCTAGGTTTCTAGATAAACAGATCTTCTGCAAAATACTTCTATATCTGCATACATATGTCTGCAGACTGAAAAAAAAAAAACTGAACAAACACATCAATGCCCTAGAAATAAAGGCTTGAAATAATCAGATACTTTCATAATAAACATGAGGTTGAAGAAAACAAATTAACTCTTCCCTAAAAGGTAAAATGAAATTTCTAAGTGACCTCTTTTGAGTGCCATGTTGAAAACTGGGAATTTATAAAATTCCTGAAATTTTCAATCTTGAACTTAACAAAATGTTTAGAATAAGTACTCACTACCTCAGAAACTTTCTTACAGACTTGAACCAAGTAATCACTATTTTATGGTGAATAGTATTAAAATATGGAAGATGGCAACTAAGATGGTGAAAAGAGAAATATTAAATAGCAAAGTCAATATTAAAATATTTTAAAAGAATCATCACTTCTCCATAATACTAACCACAACCACCAAAAAACACCCAACCCTTTGGGTGTCTGGTTTAATTAGAAATCAGTGGAACATTCTAGTTATTAACAGTTGCTTTTTCCTTAAAGTATAAGAAGCAATATCCTCATCTCTTCCATTTCACCCAAACAATTCACAAAATCATTTAAAAAATAATAACAACAACAAAAAGTAAAATTTCTCAAGGGTACAAAAAATAGCAAAGTAAATATATATATATGTATATATTCATGCAGCAGACAGTGTGCTACAGTGACATATATTCTCAACAAATATAGTTCAGGAATGCTATTTCTGGTTATGACAGAGTAACTGGTAGTATTGACAAGACCACCAGCCCACCACTGTAAACAACTAAAAAACTAGAGAAAACTTATAAGGCAACTGTTTCTAAGCAGTGGACAACGGGCAGGCAAGAATGAAATCCCTAAGAAGAAAAACTAATTAGGTGAGCCCCATGATCATCCTGGCTGTCTGCATGAAGACAATTTCCCAAACATGGTGCAGGAAGGTGAAGCTCAAGCAGGGATCAGTGTTCTCACTTTAAAAAAGGAAACTGAGGAGGCAGCGACCAGAATTTGGAGCCACTGAAGTGGCTGGAATCTGAAGAACAGGGCAGTGGAGAAGAGAGAGGTATGGGGATAGAGGCAGAAGTCTGTATGGGGTTTCCCCATGAGCCCTTGGCCCCAGGGTTAGGCTACTTATTAGCAGGGTGAAATTATGCAAGGTTTAACAGAGAACAGTTGTTACCAGGCTAAGAGCAAACGGGAGATATGAAAGGCCAATCAGTGATGAGAGACATGGGAGATTTTGATCACTGAATATGGAGAGACTTCTGCTCTCATTAACATTCAAGGCATTTTAAGATACCAGAAAGGTCACTAATTAGGAATAAAGAGCATGCCCTAGAGTAAGACCTACTCTAACTCTGCCCTAACTAGCATAAAACCAAGCCTTAACAAGATCCACAGAGGAGATCCAGTCTACTGGTCTAGTCCAATCTTGTTTAGAAGAACTTGGAAAACACCCTGGACTTTCCAAAGATCTGCACTAACAAAGCGTAAAACCAAGCCAACACAAATCAAAGGTAATCATTCAGTAACTGAACTGCATACTAGAACAGTTCAGAAACTAGAATAGTTTCTTCAGAGGAAAAAACAGAATCCTTTGCATCAACAGTGTGCCATCCACAATATCCAGAATGCAATCCAAAATTACTAGACATATAAAGAAATAGGAAAATGTGATTCAAAGTCAAACAAAAAAAGCAATCAAGAGAAACCAACCCCAAGATGGTCTGAGGACTTTAAGAAAATATAGTTTTAATGAGAAAAGATAAAAGGTCTTTCTACAAAGAAACAGAAATTATAAAAAGAACCAAATGCAAATTCCAGAAAAAGAACCATTCTCCATCCAACAAAAACATGTTTTAAAAGGAAAAATAAAAACATTATTCAGATAAATAAGGTAGGAGAATTCTTCATCAGTTACTTGTACTACAAGAAATGCTAAAGGATATTCTTTCTGTTGAAGAGAAACTCAGATCCACAGAAAGAAAGATCTACAAAAAGGTCTCCAAAAATGGCAAATATATGATGACTATAAAGCATGATGCTTTTATTTTTTAACCATCTTAAAGGGCAACTGACTGTTAAAAGCAAAAATAACAACAGTATAAGTAGAATATAACATAAGTAGAAGTAAAAAAATATTACAATAGTACAAAGGAGGAGGTAAATGGAATCAATCTGTTGTTAGGTTATTACATTTATGAACAGCTAATTGAGAAATAGTGGGAAGTGGGTGTTGGTATCAGGTGAAAAATGGGAAGTGTGAAAGTGTTGAGTGAGAGGCAGGAAATGAGAAATGTGAAATATGAAGTATACAGTGGTACAATATTAGACCTGATAAGTTAGGGTAAACTTTGATAGCCTAAGGATGCATACTGCTAGATGTAAAAAATACTACACAGAGCAATATAGTTAAAAAACAAAAAAAAAACGAAAATGTGATAGAAAAGAATCAAGAGAAGAATAAAAGCCAAAAAGATCAAATGAAAAAATGACAATTTGGTAGACTAACACTCAACCATATCAGTGATTACATTAAATGTAAATGGACTAAGTGGACTAAATACTTGAATTATACAATATAGATTGTCAGATTTTAAAAAACAAGACTCAACTATATACTGTCAACATGAGATATTTTACATATAAAGATAAAAATAACTTGGAAATAAAATGATGAGAAAAAGACATTCTATGCAAACAGCAAGCACATAAATATTAGTTTGGCTATATCAGTACCTGACCAAGAGACTTAAAGACAAAGAAAAAAAAAGGGACATTTCGTTATGATAAATTGGTTAAATCATCTGGAACACAAAACAACTCTGTGTATGTACCCCATAACAGGTCTGAAGGAACAAATCTTCAATCATAGTTGGAGATTTTAACTCTTCCCTCAGTAACTAATAGAAAAGGTAGACTAAAAAAAAAAAAAAAAATCAGTAAGTATATAGAAAATCAGAATAACACTATCAACCAACTTGATTGAATTGATATTTAAACCTAACAATTGCAGAATACACATTCATTTCAAATGAATATGTAACAATCACCAAAACACAATATGCATAATAAGTTTCAAAGGGCTGGAATCTTAAAGTTTATATTCTCTGAACACAGTGCAATTTAATTTAAAATCAACAACAATAAAATATCTAGAAAATCCTAATATATGGAAATTATTAAATAACAATCTTAAATAACCTAAGGTCAAGAAAAAAATCACAAAAGGAAATCAAAATATATTTTCCTATTAAATGATAATAAAAACAAAGCATATCAAAATTTGTAGAAAACAGCTAAAGCACTGTTTAGAAACATACAAATCTAAAAAATATTTTAAAAGTTGAATAAATATACATGCATCGTTCATTAAGTCTATTTGGCTTCTGAGCTTCAAATAACAAGTAGCAAGATTTCAGATACAAGAGACTGATCAGTAGACTCATTCAAACTTATTTGAATCCAGAATTAAGATAGCAGTTTAGGAAAAAAAAACAATTAGAGAAAATAACATTTAGGGAAAACTATGGATCTTATAAAATATTTAAATCTGATTTTAGTTATTATACTCTCATATAATGGTAAAAAGTGCCTCAATTATTCAAAATTAAATTACTTTAGAGAGGGTTTATGGGTTTATATATGAATGACTTCATGAGAATCTGCTCATTAGTTACAAAAAAATTTTTTAAGGTTATCCTAAATGTATAGTAATTATATTTGTTAAAGCTATAACAAATTAGAATGAATTTTAAAACGTAGGTCTAGGTTAGTATACTTACTATAGATACATATATAAGTAACCTTTTGTGGAGAACTTGCTATTGACAGACTCTCTCCTTAACAAAACTTTAATCAAGCTCCTGAGTCTTTTTTTTTAACTAGGCCTGGACCTTGGGCTTTCTAGTACAGTTTTATCAAGAACCTTGCTGGGTCCAGTTTAGAAAAAATTCTTCACTTTTGATATTTGATCAAATTCTACATCCTGCACCCGTGGTGGCTGACCACCCTAGATATCTGATCAAATTCCTTATTCACCATAGTCTGCTTTCAGCAAAACTCCTATCAGACAAGCTTAGCTAGAAATGCCCCCTTAATCCAGATATTTCCTCTTAATAATTTTCCTGACCCTCACCCTACTCTATGTATCTCCACTTGGCCTTGTATTCAATCTGTTACCACAAACCCCATTGTAGTAGTACCGCTGAGTCAAATGGGCCTTACCATCGTTAACAAGTTGTCTGAGTGATGTTCTCTTTAACACTATGTATCAGGTCCATATTAGGCCCTGTTCATGTTATTTTTAATCCTCACAATTATCCTGCAACACAAGAATTTGGCTCGCAGTGGCAGCCAAATTCAAACATAGGACACTCTAACGTCCGAGTTCTGGAAAGGAGAGCAGACAACATTTGGAAATTTGCGGAGGCAGGTTTATGGGTTGTCACAGACGGCTCTAAGGAGCTACTGGCATTTAGACCCCTGGAGGCCAGGGTTGCTTAAGCCCTGCAAGGCACTGGCCAGTGTGGCCCACCAGTGTATTCTCCATCCTCCGCCCCCACTCTCACAGCACACCGGAGAGAGAGTGCCGGCATCAGTCCATCAGGGTTCCCTCTTCCTGCGGCTCATTGCCAGCCTTTGAGGGAAGACAGGAGGCAGGGGCCTGTTTTCGATCCCAGTCCAGACATTTGGCAGGAGAGTCCTGGGGCCCACAGGCTCCAGGAAGGAGAGCTAGGTGGGGTACAGGCGTCTCCATGATCCCAGAGTTTATTCACATCCCCTCCGCCCCTCCCCCACACTCGTCGCGTCCCCGTGTGCGCTCCCAGGAGCACGGCGAGCATCCACCGACCCTGGAGCTGCTCCCCGGAACCCCGCCGAGTCCACAGCGGACGCGGACAGCGACAGGCTAGACCCCGGGAGGCTGCGGCCGGGTCCGCCCAGCCCGCGCACGCTCACCTAGGCCCGCGGCGCCAGCTCTGGGGGCACTTCCGGGAAACCCGCGGCTGCGCGCGCTTCTGTCGGGGGCTAGAGACCAGAGGCTGCGGGGCGGGGCCGGAAGAGGGGCGGGGCCGGAACTGAAGCACAATCTCCCATTGGCCACCCGCGCTGCCCCGCCTCTCCCGCTCCTCTCTCGCGCTACCGCAGCGATTTGTCGCCCGCAGCCGATCGTTTTGTCATTCATCCAAATTTCAGTGCGTTTGTTTAGTTTTCACCAAACAGACGTTTACTGAGGCCTTAGTTTGTTCCAGGCACTAGGCCAAACACTGAGAGAGCTACAAAGATAATTCCCATGTCTATTCCAGACCCCTTTGCCAGTCCCACACCCAAAGCTGAGCTCTGGTTCTTAACCTGAGTCTTGCTCCTCTTCGCCATTCTTACCCCACTTGGCCTTCCTGGGGCGTTTAATGTGCTGCCACCTAGCTCTGTCTTGCTTCTCCAACTCTCATAAACTCTGCATTTCCTGGGCCGTTCTTTCACTTCTCCCCTTTCAGCGTTGGTGCCAACTGCTCTTCCCATTTTCCTCTTCTCTGTCCGTCTTCATCCCCAATACCCCCTTATACTCACTCCAACATGTATGTCATCCTTGCCTCCTCCATTTCCTCTCCTTCCCTTTTCTACAGGCAAGTCACCGGATCCCGTGATTTTACCTCCTTATCTCTCAGACACCTCTCCTCTTCATTCTGTACCCCTACCTTCTTTCCACATTTCTAAGCGAGATAAGGAGAACAGCTGCCGCCTCCTCACCAGTTTCTGAGCTTCTAACCTTGCCCATTTCCAGGCCATCCTGCACTCAGCCACACTCATCGGTGATACCAAACTACATTAATAGAAGTATCATGTCCAAATCTAGGCAACTGGAGTTGTGTGTGTATTATATGTGTATTTGATCTTAGGTAAATGGCAAACTGGAGAGCATTCGAAAAAGGAGTTGCCAGTATGGTGAAGTGCCCTGTCCCAGTGTTAGCGGGAACTGGAGCTATCTCCTCTGGAGAAAGAAGACTTTGAGGGGAGGGGATGGGGGAGGGGAGAGAGGAGAGGAGAAGAGGAAGGTGTGGATCAGGATACCTTCACATATCTGAAAAGTGGCCAGCAGATCCTAGGCCTGAACAAGATTCACTGAACAAGATTTACTGTTCAGCTTAGCCCAGGTGGAAGTTTCTAAAGTTGATTAGTATTGCAATGTTGCTTTATGAATACCTGAGTAGAGCATGGATAACAATTTATCAAGAACATTTAGAGAGACACCTGAATGGATATTACTTACAACACCAAAGTGCTTTGCTTCTAAGCAAGTCAAGAGAGGAGATGGTTTCAAAGGAAGGTGACAGATTTTGATCTTCAACATGTTAGCTTTGGGCTGATAGATATCCAAAGAAGATTACAGTAATTTGAAAGCTTTAATTGGGCCACAGACTCCTTTGTGAATCTGATGGAAGCTATAAATACTTTCCCAAGGAAGATGCACATAAACACCTATATACAAAACTTTTCACACGAATTCAGAGAGTTCACAGAGCCCTGAAGCCCATCTATGGAATTCATTAATCTCAGATTGAGAACTCTAACACCTGTAGATGGTTCTTGATATGGAAGTAACACTTGACATTTTAATAATTTCTTTATAAACTGGCAATTTTAAATGAAGCATGAAACTTTCCTCTTTTTGAACACACCAAACAACAACAAAAAAGTTTTATAAGTTGAACAACACCTACTTCAGCTTAGTATAAAATGGACATGTGTCTTGTATTTCCATCTTTTTTATTCACTTACTCATTCAATAAATATTTATCAGATTCCTCTTCTGTGCCAGTATTGTTCCAACAGCTGGGTATACAACAGTGAAACAGATAAACTCGCTGCCCTCACAAGATTCATATTTTGTAAAAAAAGTTGGACAACAAATAAGTTCACAAGTAATAATAAGTATGTTGGGTAAGGATAAGTTCTGTGGAGAAAATTAAATGAAGGTAAGGTGGAATAGAGATGTATTAGAGATGAAGTGTAATTTATACAGGATGGTCAGGGAAGGGGCAACTGATAAAACAACCCTGAACTGAGACTTGGAGTGAAGGAGCAAAGCTTAAGGATATCTGGGAGAGCTTTCCAGGCAGAGAAAATAATAAATGCCCAAGTCCTGAGATAATGAGTAAAAATAAAGGGAAGAGGTATGAAGGGTGAGCCCTAGGACACACCAGCATATAGGGGCAGGGAAAAAAGGAGGATCCATCAAAGGAGAAAGATTGAAGAGCCACTGAGACAGGAAGACAACAAAGAGAGAGTGATGTCCTGGAAACCAAGTGCATAAAATGTTCAAAGGAGAAGAAGGAAGGTATAATTAACTGGATCAAATGCTAGTGACCAAAGTATGATGAGGACTGAGAACTGACCATTGGTTTTAGCAACAGGGGAATCCCTGGTGACTTTGATGAGTAGTTGAGAGTAGCAAAAGTATGAAAGGAGAGAGTCGAATATAGAATGGGAGGAGAATTAGAGCAACAAATATAGACTTCAAGAAGTTTTGCTATAAGGGGAAATATCCAAATAAGACAAATTAGGAACTATTACAGCGTATTTGTATGTTAATTAGAATGATCCAGTAGGGAGTTAAAAATTGAATTGCAGGGGAGGGAAGTGACAACTACTGAACAGTATCCTTGAACAGAGTAGAGGTTGATTTTGTAAAAACAAGGCTCTTAGGTATTCCTACAATCTAGGCCACGTGGAACACCCTTAGTAAACATTCTCCTATAAAAAGAAACTTAAAGTCAAAAATTAAGAGCCACGCCAAAAACAATCCATCAAATGGGACAGTCATCAGCTATCAAAAAAAAGAAAAAAGAAAAAGAGAGAGAGAGAGAATTTACACCCCAAGAATTGGAGGTAACAGAACAATTTGAAGGAGATTTTAAAACAAATATTCTGAGTTGTTTAAATTCTGAGTTGTAAAAGTAGAAACCATAAAAAAAAAAAGAACATTATGGAGAAAAAAGGAAGAAAGGGTGGGAAGAAAGAAAGAAAACAAGTAGGGCCAAGTATGTTTTTTACAAACTAAAAGATATTCACTTTTTAAATTAAAAAAGAAAAGGTCTAATCCTCATGACTGTCAGAAACAGCAAATATCCCTATTCCCATTGTAGAGATAAGGAAACTGAGATCAGAAGAAATAAGTGTCTAACTCAAAGCTACAAAGACATTCAATTGCTGATTTTGAATTTGACGTCTCCTTTTTCTGACTCCAAATTCCATGTTCTCACTTCTCTCTGCTGCATGATGCCCCAGGAGAAAGCAAGGCAGCCAGGACAAGCTGCTCAAAGAAGACATGGTAAAAAAAAATTTTAATAAATTTTATACTTTAAGACTTTGAAGTTAATACAAGAATGAACTTAAATTGCAGAAATTTGAAATAATATGTTGAATTGGGGGAGAGGTTCAGATTGACTGAAAGTTAAGGAAGCATAGATATCAGTATGGAAAAGGAGTATATCAGTATGGAAATGCTGACCACATGGACCGGGCAAGGAAGGGAGACCAGAACAGAAACCAATACTCTCCTCTGCCACTAAGTAGTGGTTTATATCCTGTTGACTTCATCAGAGCAAATAATGATTTAACTTGTGGCAGAAGAAACCTGCATTGTCTTCTATGCACTATTTAGAGCACAGAGAATTAAAATGCTAACTCTGTTTTTCTGATTAGAAAAGTCCTAATATAACATAATACTTGTTTTAGGGGGACATCCTGAAGGAGATCTTTAAGATGTTCAAAAGAACTCAGGTAAGGCTGGGAAATGAATTCCCACAGTGTCTACCACTGACACAAGAGACCACAAAAGAAGTGACCTGGTTTGAGAAAACTAAGTACTAAAGTTTATATCTTTAAAAAATAAAATAAAATCCGTGGATAAATCCTAATGCTTCTCTATCTAAACCAACTTTCTTTGTGAGAACATAAAATGTCTTTGGTTCTCAATCTGGGGCTTCAGGATTTCAATGACCAGCTGCCCTCAGTGCAGAGATTGGAGGTAAGGGAATTTTTCTGGGAAGTTTCTCAAATGGATCTTAGATTGTTTTTAAGTTTGAAAAGCCATGACATGCTTAGGTAGATGCCTTTAAACTTCTAAGTCCATAGACCTGAAGAGATAAGAAAGAAATCCAGCTTTACTAGTATTGCACAATGGGCTGACCAGTCTCCTCATTTGTCATATGTTGAGCAGACTTGAGTCACAGTATGGGAGGTGCTGTGAAGAAAGACCAAAAGGCCCATGCCATGGTGCAGTTGACAGTGGGGTTCCATGTTTTCCTGTGTTTTCAATATATTGAGACACAGAAATTGAAATGTGTTGGATTCAATGCAGAGTTTTAACTAAACTCACACCAACTAAATGTGCACATTGTATTAAGTTTCCTGCAAAGCAATCTCTGTTTGAAGGTTATAGTAATAATGCAGACATGGGTTAACTGCAAAAAAATGGCAGAACTACACTTCAACCTTGAGCCCTTTTGCTAATACATTGGGAAGTAATAACAATGCCAACCTAATCACATCTGGCACAAATATTTTAAATGTTAAGAAGTCTACTAGAAATGTGCGTTTATATCTACTATCATTATGATGAAAGTCACCCTAACTATACATATGTACATATTTATATTTATATATAGTGTTCATACATATGTAATATATGGAAATATATGTGTATATATTTATCTATGTTATATGTAAATATATGTGTATTAACATATATGCATGTGTGTATCTATTTATACTTATATGTATGTGCATATGTAAATATATACTAGTATAAATATATATGGCAGTATATATAGAGTATTAAATATATAAAATTATAAATACATAGATCATATACATACACAAATCACATAAATCTATATATCTCCATAATACAAAGATAATTTTTCAGCATGGTTTAACATCATACAACATCCTATCAGATACCTTAGGAAATTTCATTATATCTAATGAAGAATATTTGGTAGCCCCTTTTGATCCTAATAAATGTAAAACCAATATACAAAATTGTTTCATATAAAAAGTTTTAGTGGTTTTTAAGCCTGCAAGTTAAAATTATTAAAACACATTGGTTTGCAAGAGCTACTGACTTACATTAGGGACTATGGAAATTAGTAGCCACATTTCATAAAAATTATTGTTTAATTAGCAGATGGTAGTGAAAAAAGAACATGTACTGCCAATGATGTACTTTTTCCATTTGGAGGTTTTGCAAGTTTCTTTTTTCTCTTATGAAAACCATTAAAACCGAGTGTCAAAAATAAACTGAACTTAGAACCAGATCTGAAAAATCTCTTATAATAGAATGTCTCCAATGTTAATTAGAGTTTTAATGGGAATTTTATTTACTATGTAAAACAGATACTTTAAAATATTATTTTTTTTATTCTTACCTTTCCTGATTTTTATTTTTGCATTTGTGTTATAATATATATGTAGGCAAAATAACACATGTATGTTATGTACAAATAAATACATATACAAATAGTAGTTATCCAGCCTCAAAATACTTTAACTGGTGAGGAGTGCTTGATCAAAAATGTGTAGAGCCTGCCCACTGTTCAAAATCAGTGCTTCTCATCTATGGCTGCACATCAGACTCACACAGAGGGCATATTAAGCCCAGGTTTCTTGCTTTCTCTTCTAATCAGATTTGCTGAGAAGTAGGGCCTAGAAATATGATTTTTTAACACATTTTCAAAGTGATGCTTTGGGCACTAATCTGAAGAGACGCATTATAATGCACAGTTATAAATAATTGTCTATAAACTCTCAAACTTCAAGAGACAAACAGATATAGTTAGCTCCCAAAACTTATATGGGTAGGAATGATGAAAATACAACACGGGGAGTAATACGGTCAACTGGTAATCGGACGCCTTTGAAGGAAGTTAAATCAGAACAAGCTTTCAGTGCTGACTTTTGTCTATGAGCTTTAAGCAATCTCTTAGAAATCTCTTTAGTATAAGAGCTCAGCCACCTCTTTGTGCCTTAGTTCTCTTCTCAGTAAAATGAGAGATATGATAGCCACCTACTTCTAGACTAAAAGTAAACCCAAATGAAAACTGTAGATGTTGTCTCATAGAAATACTCATCTACCACTAATGCAGTTTTTGTTTTGTTTGTTTGTTTGTTTAGGTGATGCAACACTTGGTTGACCTCACAGATTGCAAGGACCTTGTCAGTTTACAATCCTTTATTTTTTTATTTTTTTACACCTACAGCACCTGGTCTTCCTGGGTGGTCTACCATCCAAGTACTAACCAGGCCCGACCCTGCTTAGCTTTCTAGAAGGAAGGGATCAGGCTTGTTCAGAGTGGCATGGCCATAATTACCCCTAATGCAGTTTTCTGTGACAGGCTAATCTCCATTTTATTTTATTTCTATCTTTTGAGAGTGAGCCTGTGCCTGTGAGTTTAAACTCTGTCCTTGTAGATATCAAGACTCCATCTTGATTCCATCAAAAAGAAGGTTAATGTCTCTAATCACAGAGCCCAAAATTCACTGAATACTGGAATCTTGCATGGCCAAAACTCTCTCTATATGTTGATCTCCCTTTTAAACTTCAATTCATGTCAGAAAAAGAGCTCTAGCCTTCAGACGCAGATCTAAAAAGCTTCTGAATCTATAGATGATTCTTTACCTCAATAGCTGACTCTATATGTGATTCTTTATCTCATTAATTAAAGCCTGCAGAATTAAAGCCTTTAAAAAATGTTAAAGAGGAGTTCTATTTGGGTAACAATCTTAGAAGAATTTAGTAAGAGGCCTCATACTCCACTAAACCTTCCACCACTCAGAATTCTTCTTCTTTGGTCCCCATAAGTGTCTCATCTTGAGTCCTTTTTAACTGACTTCTACTTTTTACATGGTGACTTGTTACCACTCATTGGCTTCCTTCACTTTAAGCTGCTTGATCCTTTTCTGGGCTGATGACCTTGACAACTTGGGACAGCCAGACCTTGCCCTTGCTGAGTCTGTGACATTTACCTTGCCTTGATGGCCAGAACACCCGAAAATCCCATCAGCATTGAGCAGTGGGAGGTCCCATCTGTCCCTGCTGTCTGATACTGGGGACAGCTGGACATCTGCCCACACTGAGCTTCTGTCTGCACTGGGTTTTTCAGATTGAACTTTCCTCCCTCCAACAGAAGCTTCCAGGAGCATGTGGTGACTCCTGAAGGTCTCCCAGATCAATAAGAGAAGCAAGCTTTTTTCTCCTCTAGGGAGACAGCAAGACGGGTGACTCATCTGTCACTGCTAATTAGCACAAAGGGTCTGAACACTAGGGAACACAGATACAGAAAAGGATTGAGATTAACCAGACACCAGAGTTTTAAATTTTTTTTCCCGGAATGTAGCCTATACATTAAGTTAGAACATAGAGAAAATAAAGTTAATCAGCAGCGGTAGTCTGTTTCGGAAAGTTTTAAAGAGTCACCTCAGAGAGATTCAGGTTACACAAAGATGTGCAGAAGTAACAGCAGTTAGCCAAATATACAAACATAGCTTCATCTTGGAAGAAGCTGGTTACCAAGAATTAGACATGGAATGCATTCATTAAAGCCTGCAGAATTCCACCCAAGATCTCTTCTTCTCTCCGATGCTGGACCCTTCAAACCAGGAGTTGGAAACTGGTAGCCTGTATTTAGTTGGGCAAGCACAACTTTAAAAATTCTGAATTTGAATGTGAACACCTTTTATGTTGCATGCAATTTCCTGTTCCCCATAAGTCTGACCCTCCTTTTAAATCAGGTTTCTTTTACATATTTACAGAACTAGCTGGCCTCTGAAGGTATTTAAACAGGATTGCTCAGTAATACTCTCTTGAAGGCAGAGGAGATGAGAGGTTGATGATGCCCACCTTGGATTCTGGCTTTTGGAGCCCATTAGGGATGTATGAGAACTTTGCTGACCAAAGGGTCAAAGGGGATTAAGGTGAAGGGGCAAGGCTGACTACTGCAGACTGGGCAGGGCACTGGCCTTGCAGCCTTTATCCCACAGTACACTCAAGCTTGCTTATCACTCTGTTGCCTCCACTAGGCACTAGGCACTAGTCATCTAGAAACAGTTTGTTCCTCAAAATCCTTATTGTTTGGGGGAACTCTCAAGACAGAAATACTAAGTAATTGGCCAAGGTCAATAGCTTAGGTGTACTGTAACTATATTTCCAGAACTTTAATTCAGGTCTCATGGTCCAGAATTGGGAACATGGTATTTGAAATTGTGAATGCCCTGGAAAATTCATGATATATGAGCACTGAATTGTATAGATCTTAGCCACTGTCCACTGGGGTGTGAGGTGGAGGGTAGTATACAGGGATAGTACCTGGAAAAGAGAGACACATTATAGGGTTATACTCTCTTGTAAACTGGAATCTGGACTTCTTTCTCAGTGAAGAATCCACTGAATGATCCTGAATTTTCTCCACACACATGATAACATATATATTCAAAGAGATAGGGACTGGTGTAGACAACCTTCTTTGTGAGCCTGTATGTCTCTACAGGGCTGCTCCCAGAACTACCCATACTACTCATTGTTCTAGGAGGACAGACTTGCAACCACATTCTTTTTATTCCAAATTGTATCATTGGCAACTCAGAAAACAATTATGTGAATCCCCTTTAGGTCCTAGCAGGATTCTACAGTCCTCCATGATCAGATTCCACCCATCTCTGTGTCATACATTCCTGGGCTTTTTAAATATCCTTGCTCCTTCCCTAACTGGGATGAGGAAACAACAACAACAAAACCTTTAACTCTGCCTTCTGAAAACCACCAAACTCCACCAAACTATCTAAAAATATTCCTGAATTCTAACACATAGATTTTTAAGATAGAAATAAAAAGAGCTAAAATATGACTTACATATGTAACATCAGGAGAGAGCAGCTTAGAAATAACTAAAAGAACATCACTTTTTCTTTGACTGAACGTGTGGCCTGGATTTAATAAAGCATAATAGGCCAAAACCAGGGTGAAAGCTCTACAGTTATCACCTATTGAGAATAGGTTAGAATAGTCTGAGAGAAATGGAGAGGACAACTTAAAAGGACTTTATTCTCAGGCTTAAGAAGAACAAATGAAGACTTTTAAATAAAAAAAAGTACTATCAATGAATTTTACTCTAGTAATCTAGTAATAAATGTTTGGTAAATGAATTCTTACAGGATTTATCATCTATGTATCTTGTAATTCTTTTCTAATCTGAGCAGAGAATAGAAACTTGATACATTTATTTTCTGGTGTAATAAAGAAAAAAAGAAACATTTTGTGTAAATAAAAGAAAATAAATATATTTATAAGGAAGAGACATCTTTTTATAAAACAGACTTTTCAAAAATTTGTTTTTGAGTCATTTTTAAATAAAAGTGTTTAAAAGAATATAAATATATGGTGATAAATATTTCATAATTGTTTTATAAAAATGTTCATTGCAACAACAAAAGACAGGACAGCCATCATTCCCAATTTAATTGCACATTAATTCATTAATTTTCATTATGTATTACATTCACTATATTCACAATTCATAAGCTATCAAAGAGTAGATAATGAAAGGACTTCCTCCCAGTCCTGTTGCCCAGTCATCCAGTTACAGTCCCTTGTGACAATTAATATTTTTAGTTTTTTGGGTATCCTTTCAAATATATTTTAAGCAATGTGCATAGTAAATATATATTTACCCTCTTTTATACAAACAGTAGTATACTAACTATAGTGTTCTTCGGTTGGCTTTTTTTCACAATATATATTGTATAATTTATATTGGTAATCATTTCATAGCACTACATAAGAAGTTCCCTTATTTTTACAACTGAGGACAGTGTTCCCTGTATTTATTAAATCATTCTACTACAGGATATTTAGGTTGATTTACTATATTGCTATAAAAATGCTATCTTCAATAATATATACATATATCATTTTGCAAACATGTAAGAATATCTGTAGAAATAAACTGTTAGAAGTATAATATCTGGATCAAGGGCATATACATTTGTAATTTTGATAGTCATTGCTAAATCCCCCTTCACTGAGTTATACAAATATGCACTCCCACTGGCAATGTATAAAAATGCCAGTTTCCTACACTCTCATCAATATATTGTGTTATTAAACTTTGCTTGTTAAATAATTAAAAGATATTTCAGTGTGATTTAATTTACATTTTCTTTTATTTTGAGTGAGGTTGAACAATTTGGCATTTTTAAAATGACACATATTCCTTTTCTGCAATCTGTCTATTTTATATCATTGTTCTTTTTTCTCTATTAAATTGATGGTTTTTTTTCTTGATTTTTAGGAAATCTTTATTAGTGAAATGAACCCTTTATCTGTATTATAAGATGAAACATAATATTCCCAGTAAACTGGATGCCTTTTGAATCTGTTTATTATATTTTTGCCGAGAAGAAATTTTTAAAGTTTTTTATTTATTTATGTGTCATCCTGAGAAAGAGTAAATTCATCTTATATTTTAATGTCTTTTTTTTCATTTACAACACATTTTTGATTCATTTGATTTACAGTTTAAAGTATTAATTCAACTTTATTTTTTGCTAAATTTACAATTCCCAGGATTGAGATCCTATTTTTAATTATACTATACTCTTAGAAGTATGTGAATCTATTTTTGGTCTTCCTAATTAGTCTCTGTCCTTTCATGTGCCAGTTCCATAAAGTTAAGTATTGTAAATATTAAAATATTTTAATATATAGCAGAGTTAAATCTACTTAATTTTCTTCTTTGTTAGGTTTTTGGGGACTGTTTTGGCTTATTTTTCCATACTAACTTTGTCATCAGCTGTAGAGTTTTATCCTGACTAAGAATATGTATGAAATCTTTTTTTAATCTATAAAGTGTAAACTACCCATAGAAAAAGAATTGTCAGTTATATAAAAAGTAAAAAGTAACTTTATTTAGGTTTTATAATAATGAAAAAATGTTTAATTAAATGTGTAATAATTAAATGTGTAATAAATTAAGAAAATATACTTCAAATCTATATTAAGGAGAATTTGGATCAGTGTTTCTCAAGGAGGGGAAATCTTGCCCCCAAGGGACATTCAGTAATGTCGGAAAACATTTCTGATGGGCATGGCTGGGGCAGGGGTGTTGGTGCTCCTGGCATCTACTGGGTAGAAGCCAGAGATGCTGCTAAACATCCTGTAATGCTCAAGATAGCACAACACCTCACAAAAAATCATCTAATACAAAAATACCAATAGCACAGAGGCTGAGAAACCTTGATTTAGAAAGAGAAGCAGAAAGACAGAGGTTTTTCTGTTTTGTTCTGTTTTGTAAGAAAAAATATAAAGGAAAGGGGAATATGAAGACAATCAATGAGAAAGAAGAGGTGAACAAAGGTGATAGAAAGTGGTAAAGTTCCAGTTCTCTATGAAATTGCAGTTATTTATTTATAACAAAATTTGATGTGGTATCATGTGAAAGTCTTACAACCCTAGATTGGTTTAGAATGTACCTACATTTATTTCATGAGCTATCATGGGAAGTCTGCTATTTTCTGTCTAATAACTGAGACAGAATCAGGGAGAGAATGACTGAATGAATGAGTTGAGTTTATTTAAAGATAACCTTTCTTTAAACTAATGGAAGCTTGTGTCTGAGATAATTCATGTGTTAGAAAAGTTAACAGAAAAATATATAACTAAATTTTGTATCATCAAATATATCATAAAATATTATGTATCATTATTGACTATTATAATGTATATTACTATAATTATGAATGATACTTAGAATCATTGATTTATAAGCCATATATATTTATTTATCCTTTACTCTTTTTTCTACTACATTGTTGGTTCATTTATTGGTTCATGTGATTTTTAGATATTAAAATAAATTAAACTTTGTGTGCCATTTATGTACTACAAACAAATAAAAATATGACGTGTTTCTGGAGTATAATGGGTAATAGTTTTCAGGAATGTATTTAGAGTTAACAAAGCTCTCAGCATCTGACTAATGTAAGTTACATTTTTGCTAAGTGTCTACTTCATTTTTTTGTTAAACCTAATTCAGATTTTTTTGTCCATGTGACATTTTCTCTCCTGCTCATTTACATCTTTGTGCTGTGTGTAGTGTATAACTTTATTATTAATTCTGAGGTTGAGTAATTCAATTTTTTAAACATTCCAAAAATAGAAAATTTCTCATGTGTCCAGCAATAATTCTTCAATTATTCTATGTAGCTGATAAAGTGCTTCAGCAACTACTAATAGAGCTTATTTGCTGATTTCTGATGGTTAGAGTAAGCCAACAACTCTGTGTGTAGCTCTTGGAAAAGGATACAACTTTTTGAGATCTGATTGGTAGAATTTGATGTGGTCTAATTGTACCAAAAGTGATTGATCTGTCATCACAAGAATTAGTGTTGAAATGACCTATGTTTCATTTTTAGTTTATAAAATATACCATATCTGCTAATTTCCAGTTCCATGGATACTATAGATGAAATGCCTCAAAATCAATGCTACCTATACCAGGGTGGCTATAATAAAGACAGATATTAAGTGTTGACTAAGCTGTGTAATTGGAACACTCATACACTGCTGGTTGGACTATGACATGCTTAGGCCACTTTGGAAGAGTCTGGCAGTTTCTCAAGTGGTTGGTTAAACATAATGTTACCATATGACCTAACAATTCCACTCTTAGGTGTGTACACAAAAGATTTTAAAACATATGTCCAGACAAAAACTTGTACACTTATATTAATATCAGGATTATTCATAATAGCCAGAAGATAGAAACAACTCGAAGTGTCTATCAGTGGTGATAAAAAATTATACATTATATTCATACAATGGAATATTATCCAGCCATGAAAGGAAATACTGATACATGCTGCCAACATGGATGAGCCTTAAAAATATTATGATTAAGTGAAAGAAATCAGAAAATGCTATATGTTGTATGATTTCACTTATCTTAATTGTCTAGAATAGGCGAATGTATGGAGACAGAAAACAGATTAGTGGTTGTTGGAGGTTTGGGGTCAATAAAAGAGACTGCAAAGGATATGGAGTTTCTTTTGGGGGTGATGAAAATGTTCCAAATTTGATTATCATGACGGTTGTACAATTCTGTAAATACAGTAAAACCCACTGAATTGTACACTTCAAATGGCTGAACTATATAGTATATAAATTACATCTCAATAAAGCTGTCTGAAAAACCCCACAATGAAACAAAAAAGGGTTATTTAATTCAAACCAGATACTGTTCCTTAATCTTAAAAACAAAAATAAAAACCACAGTGTCCTCCCATAAATAATTATTAAATTCTACAATCTTGAGTTATCCAGGGATGCCTGTGTGGTCTTAGGTAAGTCCACAGTGATATATGTCCTTGTACATGAAGACCCTGCATGGTTGTACCCTAGGTGATTCCTTTTAGATGAGAAGTTTCAATAAGTCCTGATTTTTTATAAGTGACCTACCCAATTAGACAAATTAGTTAGACAAATTTATAGTAATTAGAAATTAAATTACTTGGTTTGTAATTTTCTCTGTAGGGAGCAATATAATTTAGCAATATGTTAGATTTTTGTGATTTAAAAAAATTTTTATTGTTTTTTATTTCCCTCTAATATTTTGTTATGAAAAATTTCAAACATACAGTTGAAAAAATTATAGTTAGCATCAGTCTACCCACCAATAGATTTTACCATTAACATTTTATTATGTTTTTTTTAGGACTTACCTATCCATCTATCTATCCTGCTATCCTTTCATTCATCCATATTGTTTTTGACATATTTCAAAGCTCCAGATATTAGTACATGTCCTCTTGAATACTTTAGTATTTGTGCCATTAGCTGGAATTTGATATTTATTCATATATTTTAATGTGTAATTTAATTACTTTGAAGTGGATAAATCCTGAGCATATATTTGCTGAATTTCAACAAGAGTATATAATTCTGTAACCCAAACTTGTCAAGGTATAGAACATGACCATTATCTTAGAAAGTTCCTTCCTGCCCTTCCCAGTCAATCATGCTGCACTCCTACTTCCCCTCAAAATATGTCAACTGTTCCCTTTATTCCATTTTAGTTTCATTTAAAAAAAATAGGATAAACAGAGTACAGAATATAAGGACAGGCTGTGGATATAGGTCTAACAAATGAGAATCATATCTTTGTATATGTTTGTATCTGGTCAGACCATAGCTAATACTATCAATATTATCTTTTACTTAGTGGTAGTGACTTAGAGTGAGGTGTTTCTATTTTTTTTCTCCTACAGATAATGTGATGAACATTTACTTATAAATCTTTATACCCATGCATGATTATTAATAGTCAAAATTAGTAATGTCTTCTTTTATCTGAACCAGACAGAACTTTGGTTCTTTTGATAGTATGAACCAGTCAAAGGTTCTCACATGCCTTCTATTTCTAATTAAATACAATGTTCATCCAATATCCAGAAATCTGATCAGCTTGCAGCTCTCTGTCTAAAGAGGTAAAATCAGTCATCGGATGGCCTGGTATTGAGCACTCAATGATTTGGGGATGAACTAGAGATGAGTTTTGCTCAAAGCCCACTGCTGAACACTTATAGGGAATATCTGGTGATTGTTCTAGACAAATAGAGGTGTCTGATCCTTCTTGTTATCTTCTCTGAAGCTGAAATTAGGATCCTAAGGTGAAATCCGGTTTTAACTTATTTTTAATTTTTTGGAACCTGAGGTAAAAAAAAAAATGTCTTTTAATCAAACCATTGAGACATATTTATCAAAAATAACCAGCAAGCTAGATTTCTAAATAAAGGTACTCTAAGCAGGGGATTTGCAGATGTTACTCTTCTCTGTCAACTCTTTCAGGACAGGGCACTCTGATCTTGCTTATACATTGCACATAGCCATGGTCTTAATCTGTTATTTCCATCCTCTCTGGTGGGAAGAAAAGTCACTATGTGGTAGATTCAAGAGTTTTAGGCCCATTTGGAATTTTCTTAAGGAGCTCTTATAAATGTGAAGTGGCTGGTTATTGATACATATTGCCTAATTGCCCTTCCCTTTCCCAAAAGATTATGCATGCTACTTTATTATTACTAAAAAGGCTATACTTCTTTTAAACAATTCACCTTTTGAACCATGTTTGAGTTAGTTAGGGCTGCCATAACAAAATACCATAGTCTGGGTGGCTTAAACAACAGATATTTATTTTCTCACAAGCTAGGAGGCTGAAAGTCTGAGACCCAGGCCTCCCTGAGGCCTTTCTCCAGGGAGAAGATGGTCCTCTTCTCCCTGTGTCTGTATACACGTTTCCTTCTGTGTGTATCTGTGTCCTATTTTCCTTATAAGAATACAAGTCATATTGGATTGGGGTCCATCAATTCAATTGTGACCTCATTTTACCTTAATTACCTCTTTAAAGGCCTTATCTCCAAGTACTGTCACTTTCTGAGGTACTGAGGGTTAGTACTTCAACATACAAATATTTGGAGGACAAAATTTAGTCTATAAAAAACCATAGAACACATAAGAAAAAATCCCCTCATAAAATCATAGAAAAATATGAGCATAAGAAAAGTAAAAATCTCATAGCTTCATCGACTTGTACAAATTGAGATCTATTCTTATTTTTGTCCAAATGCAGATCTAATTGATTCTTTTTCTTGGTTCTTATCCAGCAGTTAACAAGGCTAACATCAATGCAAGTATACTGTTAGTTTAGTCACAAACCCAGCATTAAGTATTATTAAAGAAAAAAACCTAACTAGTTACATATTACTCTTTTAATTCAACTTTCCTGAATGAATTTTCTAGGTTGAATGTTCTCCCCTAAGTTTACTTGTTACATATATTTTTTTCACTTATGGTCATTTAACTATTTTAGGTCCATGTTTTTCTTACTTGATTAAACTCTTTTTAAAAAAATATATATATATATATTTAAATATAACCTATACATAATCTAAAACACTATTGAAAAACTACATGTTTTTAAAACTTTTTTCTAGTAGTTGCCTACTCTAGTATTGCCTCCAGGATTTCTATTAAAAAAATGTTTCTATTAAAAAAATATGGATAATTGGAAAGAGGAGCTTGTAGCACTTTACATAAGACTATTAATATATCAATTGTTCATGTCAAAGAATGGGTGTGGGATTCTGCAACTTGAAATGAGAAATGAGATGACACACACAAAACAGTGACATTTAGACAATAGGAACTGGTGGGGAATGTTACTGGCAGGTACTGGAAAAAAATGTTGGAAACTTGCTCAAATGCAACTATTTAATATCTGGGCATCCTACAACTGGGGCCTGATGATTACAGGATACTGCACTTGGTTCATTTGCCAGCAAACTACAAGGCTGTTGATGTCTTTTTTCAGTATGCCAAAGTGGCCAACCCAACGGAAATGCAAGGGGTATGTGTCTCTATTTTTCTGCATCAATGTTTTTTAATCTTTGGCAAGTTGTGTTGATGTTTGGAAAGAATTTCATTCCCATATTGATACTAACTCCCCCAGGCACTAAAATATAAACCCCAAAATAAAAAAAAGTCATCTTTAATCTGCATCTTAAAAGGAGACAATGGTAGGGAGCCACAGCTCCTCCTTTTCTTTGTCATTTGTTATTCCTCTTCCATCACCACTATGCAGAAGATGTACATAGACTATTTAGTCTGTACGCTGGGCTGAACAGCTTGCATGGGAATCTTTCCTTTCTGGTTTGGAGCAAGAAGGAAGGGCTCTTTTCATTGAAGACGCATTTCTAAGATGCTTTGAGGAAATCGCAGCACAGATAAGGTCTGGGTGGAAGGAGGTTAGAGAAATAGGTCCTGGTATATATTGTGCAACACTTCTGAAGGACAGGGAACATCTGGCTCCACAGTTTTAGAGTACTTGGGATATTCTACTTGGGCAAGACAAGCCTCTGCCCAGAGACTTATGTTTCACCATTCTAATTACATTTTTGTGGTCCACAAACCACTAGCCTCACAGGACCTTTTACCTGCTTTTAGCTGCTGATTTCCTTAAAGTATCTGTACAAAGCACTGGAAGAAATCTGATTTCATTTTTTGGGATTGTTATTTTATGTAATTAATAATAATGGCTATAGTTGGTCTTATAAGGTGTAGAGGAGGTAGGAGAGGGAATCCAGTGTATCTTTAGGGGAAGACAGTGATGTAGACAGCATATTTTGGGAGGCCAGGGCGTGTTGGATATTTAAGGTACTGTTTTTTAAATTTAATATGCATATACATTACCTGGTGATATTATTAAAATGTAGATTCTGATTCAGTAGTTTTGGGATGGGTACATGAACAATACTTTCAGTAGCACCCCTTAGGAGCCCCCAGGGCAGTGTAGAGGATTGGGGTGTTAGGCAGGGCTTAACAGGAGGTCCTGATGGAATCATAGGTAGAGACAACTCCCTCTGGAAGGTCCACGTCAGTGACTAGACAAGAAGCTTGATTCCTGGGATCCCTTTCAAATTTACTATTCTGATTTTAGGTTCTGAGATCCAACAAACTAGTTTTTAAACTTTCAGGGTCACAGACCTCTGTGGGAAGCTATGAATCGTCTCATTTCCCGAAAAGCACACAGACTCCTAATTCTGTATATCGCTTTAGGTCTCGCGGGCGGGTCCACAGGCCCGGTGCAAGACTTCTGCCTGGCCTTGGGGTCCGCGAGCCGCGATCTAGGCGGTTCTGCGTCTCAGCATCTGGAGCGGCTCCGCGTCCAGCTCGCGCGGAGGCGTGCCGGAGGCGTGTCCAGGGGGATGCCGGGGGCGGGGCCAAGACGGCAGAGGCCGCGCCCCTCAGCCGAGCGAGAGGCCGAGCTTGCTGCATTGCAGCCGCCGCGGCGCCGCTCGGCTCCTCACTCCCAACAATGGCGGCTCCGAGCCCGAGCGGCGGCGGCGGCGGCTCCGGGGGTGGCAGCGGCAGCGGCACCCCGGGCCCCGTAGGGTCCCCAGCGTCGGCCCACCCAGCCGTCAGCAGCATGCAGGGTAAGGAACACTGCAGCGCCGAGACCTCGGCTCCCCGGCGCGGCCGTCGGTGTCGTCGCGGCCTGTCCCCGCGGCCGCGGACGCCTCCGGACCGGCTGAGGAAGCCACCGGAGCCGCCCGCTCCAGCCTCACTCCCTCCTTCGCGGCTTCCCACCCCGTGCTAGCCGCCTCGGGCTCGGCCTGAATCCGGGCCCCGGCCCGCGCAGGCCCCGGCCGCGGCCTTTGCTTGCACTCGGCCCCTGGGCCCTGCCCGGCTGCTCCGTGGATTCGCGGGGCCCACCTGGCCAGGGACCGCCCCCGCGGTCGCCCCCATCGTGGCCGCTGCTTACCTGGCGCGCGCCCCGCCCGCGTTTCCGGGAACGCGCCGGGGCCGAGGCTACGGCGAGGCGGGAGGCGTCGTGGGGCCTGGATCTCTGACCCTCGGCCGCTTAGGTAGGCGGCGGCGGCCGCCGCGTCCCGGCGCCCCTCGGCCCTGCGCCCTTGCTCGGCTACCCGCCGCCGCAGTGGGGGCCCCGCTCAGGGCCATTTTGGTTCCCTTCAGGGCACAGCTGCAGCTGGACCACCGAGTTGACCTCTGGGCTGCGCGGTTCTATTAGACCCTATGTTTCCAAACTTCTTCAGGGTTTCAGTGCGCTGGTTCGGGCGGGGGTTGCTCAGCCCTGTGCCACCTGTAAGGTAGTTAGACAGCCATTGGCTTAGAAGAGGCCATTTGTACCTATCAGGGATTTCTGTGTTAGCATTGCATGCAGAGAAAATTAAAAAAAGAGTGGATTCTGTTTAAATGGAGAGGTACAGGAAATAGGCAGGGGTCAAGGTGCACTGTGTAGTGTCTGGATATTTGAGGCAGCTCTCCTATTTAATGGCTTTTCCCGCTGGGAATGCTTATTAGCTCTGTGCAGCTCTTGACAGGGGGTATTGTGAAAATACCAGGCCCCAGCCAATTAGGGGCCATTTCCTTAAGTTTACTGGGGAATTTCGAGTAGCAATGCTATTTTTAAAGGGGAATCTCAGAAATCTCTTGACAACTTTAGCAAACTACTTATGTTAAATTATTAGCAGAATCAGTTGGACTACCCATTGACGGTCAGTGTGACCATGGTTCCTAAAGGGCTTCTTGGTCTCTTAACCGTGTCTAGTTGGGTTCAACATTTATTGAATATTTCGTGTTTATGAGTGTGTGTGATTCAAGAAGCAGAGGCAGGATTCTTTACATTTTTATAACCGTGTCACCCTCTCTATGACATGATTTTAATATATGCAAAGAACAGTGATAGATATTTAGACAGGATGATGTCAGACCTCAGAGGACACTATCTGTGCAGGCCCTCAGATAATTAATTCAAATTGAATTCGTTATTGGATGACAATGTGTTGCACAGCACAATATACAGTTGAAGTACAAGACATGTTTCCTGATCTTACAGCTTTACAATTTAGTTTTTGATGTGGGGAAATGAAAAGAGCAAAATGAAAGTTTAGGATTGTGTTGCTTATTCAAATGGATAACTTATAAAAAATAATGCAGTTTTTGGGGGTGGTGTTATTTTAGGGGGATAGGGAGATCATATTTTGAAAAAGCTATAAATTTGTAAATTTATTTTTGTTCAAAAAATATCGAGTATTTGCCCAGTGCCAGACATAGTACTCTGGCACTGGGCATATAAAAAAGAATGACTCAGACAGTTTCATCCCTGATGGTGCTTACCCTCTTGATAGGGTGGAAGAGGGAAGACAGGCAGGTAAATAAAAAACAAGCTGGATTTTGTGATAGATGATAATAGGGGAGAGGGGTCAAAGAGGATCTGTCTGGAAAGATGACCCTATTATGCTAAAGAGGAGAGTTCCAGGCAGAGGGAACAGTGTGTGTGAAGGTTCTGGAGTGGGAAAGAGCTTGGAGTTTTCTAGGAACTCAAAGTTGTTGTATTTAGGAATTCTGATGCTCTCCCTAGTCCTCCCTCATCCCTATATTTTCATTACAAAACTTTGCAATAAGCTGAACCCATTTGAAAAGGGAGGAGGAGGAGGACATAAAACTCATTCAATTACTGATTAATTTTCTTTTACAGTACTGTGTATGGCCTTGATTGATTCAGAAATCTGTTTTAACTGTTATTTGAACCTTTTTTGATTACTAAGAATGAGGGGAAGTGCTTGAAATTCTCAGGATGTTGTCTAGCATACTTCAGATTTGAAAGCATGATCTTAAGCAGCAGAGATTTAGTATCTCTCATTTTTGTTTTGTAATGTTAGAACCTAACTTCGAATATACTTCATCAACCAAGCACCTTTGACTTTAGGTTAGATTTCACAGAGATGGTCCTTAAAAGATGGTCCTCCCTACAATCTGCTTTCACTTGCCACCCCAAAACACTGCCTTTCTGGGAGTTGTTAATGACCATGCTTTCAAACAGCAGGATCCAGTTGTGGGACATATGGAAGACATTTCATATAACAGACATTGGAGATCCTTCTTTGACATAAGCACTATGTGGGGTGCTGGATAACTCTGCATACCTTTTCAGTATCTTCAAACTTGGATCACCACTATGGATGTTTGTGGCTCCACTGGTACAAGTTGAGAAATACTGTTTTCTTAATATCATAAAGCTTAAGAGCCAGAGCTCTAGAGTTCTGGATTTGACTTCCCTTATTTAAGACTTAAGATTTTTGTGAACCTCTCTAAGCCTCAGTTTCTCAGTTGCAAAGTAGGAATAATGCTTACCTCACATGTACTCCAAGAATGCATGTAAAACATGGGCCTGGCATATAATAAGGATGCAATACATGCTAGCCACTGTCATTGTTAGTAGCAATAATATTGCTATTTGTAATGGTCTCTTTTGCTATTAGGAGGTGAATCTTTTACCCCTCATGATCCACTCATAGTTTAATTAGCTTCATTATTGAGTCCTACCCTTCTCTCTAAATTGTTGATTTCCGTTTTTTATTATTGAGCATTTTCTTTCAGAATATACTTGATGACTATTTTACCTGGTTTAAAAAACTCTTCTGCCATGTACAAGCTCCATGACTTTGGGGAAATTACTCATTTAATTTATTAAAATAGGGATATTACCTACCTTACTGGGCTATTGTGAGAATCACATTATTGGATTAATGAATGTGAAATGTTTGAAAATTATAAAATATCTATAAGTATATAAGAATTGTTATTAGACATAGTTACCTGCTTCAGTTACTAGTCACTTAAAATGTACTAGATTTAAAAGATCTCATAAACAAACACAAGAAGTTAAATTTATTATAGAAGACCAAGCAGGGGAGAGTAAAACTTTTCCTTAAATTTTACTCAATTAGCTAAAAAATGACAGTTTTTTAAAACAAAACAAAACAAAACAAAAAATGGTTAAAATCTATAGTTGATTCTGAAGATCTTGTTACAGGATCTAGGCAACTCTGATTCTCTTAATGTGCTGTTTTAGACAGTTATTATTTTCTTCTTAGGTCTCACATATAAATGTGTAACAAAACTTATGGATTAGTCCAGTCCTTATCCTCAGGTGAACCTTTTATAAATATCAATTTAAGTAAAAAGATTATAGTTGATTCTGTTTTTAAAAAACACAAAACTTCAGGTGTAATGAAGTATATCTTTTAAGTGAATAAAGATTTAAAATCAATATACTTCTAATATTTGAAGATGTATAAAATATGTATGAGATGCCATATTTGTGATTATATTGGACTACCTACCATTTACTCTGTGGTTTTCAAGAATCACAGGAGGGTGCCTTTTATCTTAATTTTAAAAAACTGAATTGTGTAGACATTGAATATACATAGTTCCAGGTCCTAGAATTGCTTGCCTTTCCCAGTGTATTGTATACTATTTCTTTTACCATTTATTTAATATAACCTGACCCAAGTCCAGCTCGGAAAATTAGTTCTCCCCTGAAAACACATATTGCATTTCGCTACATTTACTTAAAAATGAGAGCAAACCTAGAATGAAAATTTTTAAGGTAGAAAAACATATTGCTTTTAGGATACTTGTTTTGTCACATTTTCCTTTAATGTACCCTATCAGGGTGAATGTGTGCTGAAACTTGTTTAAGGTGGTGTATTAGTTAACCCTGTATATTGAGTAATGTTTTCTTTTTTTGTAAAGTTCTCTGTTTTCATTCTATTTCTTTTACCTAATTTGAGAATCTGGATTGATTTGGGCCCATAGTTTTCTTTTTAGGGTCAGCAGATCATAATCAAGTCCATCACAAACAACCAGGTCAATCTTCTTTGCAGTCTCCATCTCTAGAAGATATAGATGGCCCAGATGATACAACCTAAGAAATTTTAAGTCACACTTAAAAAGAAAAACTAATAGTACAGCTCTTTTTGTGTATCCTTGCCTAATTGGATGCTCAGATGCTTCGTTTAAAGGTAGCTGGGCATAGTCCCTTTTTGTAAATGAGGGAACCGATATTTAAGTAATTTGCCCTAGTACAGGTAGGTTTTAATCCATCTGTTTGACTGGTGGCCTTTGCTCTTCTTACTACTGTACTACACAGGTTCGGAAGGCTCTCTGAGCTCTCTTGAAGTCATTTCAGCCATTCAGATCTGAGAGAATAATCTTTGCCAGAAGTGATGCAGATTCAGGAATAGAAGGGAAAGATTATTTTAGATTTCAGTAAGGGGGTGGTGGAAGCTTTAAACATCCAGCCACATTTGGGTTGATCTTGGAAACTTTGTGCTTCCTGATGCACTTGTATGAAATTGCGTCGGCATTTTGAATTTGGAGACATTTTGATTGAGAATTTGTAAGTTAGTAGAAAACTTTAATTAGGCTTTGGCCCAAGAGGCCAGTGTAGATATGAAAGGCAGAAGAACTCTTTGAACACCATGCATGTTATATAAAAGGAACCCATTTAATTTAAGAGTTAATATCATAACATTGCCATCCTGGCTAAATCTGCCATCTGGGCAAATTCTTGTCCCTGTTGATGGGCATGGATTAGCTTTTAGCCCTTTTCTCCAACTCCAGAAAGTCTTCATGTGTCTTTTCACACTCTTGGCAGGATTGGGAATTAATATGTACTTGCAGAAAGGATTCAAAGGCAAGGAGTGATAAGATTGGCCCAACGTGTGATAACATAAGTGAAAGGAAGCATTGGTCGGTAGTTAGTACAACTCAAGATGGACCTTTTGAAAGAAGATAATCATGTCATACACAGCTTGATTCTTAAAGAAAAATATGTCGTTCCCTACAACAGGGGAAGGTGATCAAAGTGGACACCACAGCAGCTTTTTCAAGCTGTATTTCATCTTACCAAAAAAATCACTCAAATGAAAATTTAAAAGGAAACCAAGGTAAGCGTTCCCATACATAGTTATGCTATGTATTTGACATGCCTGTGTCTGTTCATTACCTGAGTTTGCTAGAAAAATGGGAGACATTAAGTGGTTCCCCTGGTATGTTTGCCAGTATCCCTGATATCTGGGTTAGGTTTCTGTTGGGGTGGGCGGGGAATAGCGACCTTTTTGAAGTTGTGAGAGCCCTCAGGACACCAGACTGTGTCTGGGAAGAGCTGTAGCAGAAATGCAGAGTGAGGTGGGGATCCCTCCTCCGTCTGGAATCCACTTTTAACTCTCTTAAGATGACTGGGAATAAAAAGAAGGACTGGTTTTGGTAGGTTAAGCTGGTGTGGTAGGAAGGTGACACAACCATTGCTCACCTGAGGGAGAGACTAGGAATAATAATGATTATAATAATAATAACCTGCTTTATTCCAGGATCTATGTCAGACATTTTAGATACATTGCTTTATTTAATCATCACAAAATACTTCATATATTATTATTTTATTTTACAGATTACAAAATTGAGGCTTACAGTCACATAGTTAATAAGTTGCTTTCCCTGAGTGTATTAGGCTTCATTGAACAGGCTTGGAGTGATAATCTAACATTAAATTACATAACCAAAGAGTAAATACGGCAGTCATTGGCCATAGGGAAGAAGAACTGGCATATGAGAACTGACAAGATCTCGAATTTTAAAGAATGTGGAAAGGATTTAATGAGTATTTATAAAGTCTTGAATGGTTCTGGATGATGTAGGCAACCTAGAATTACTAAATAAAGGTGGCTCTTTTTTAAGTTTGAGGAAGGTGAGGTAAGGAAAGCTAAATGAAATACAGCAGGAAATAAATCTTGTGAGACTCAAAGTACAATGAAAATATAAATTTTGGACAAACTTAGATAAATTCTTTTATGTTACAACTATAAAAATGTTCTGTGAGTAATTTTGCAGTTTGAGACACATGTCAACATTTTGAGGTTGAAGCCTTAGGACAGCAAACAACTAGACTCTTCATGCTGTGTCAGAAAGAAGACATGGTAGCTTGGTCTACGTGTATGAACCAGTTAGGCAGCTCTGATTTCCTTTACATTAGTGTGGATTCATACTGTAATTCATAATCCATTTTCAGCAGTACTGAATCCAAGATGTCTAGGGAACCATCAAGAACTACTGAGAAGATGGAAAACCACTTATGCCCATGCCCTCTCCCTGGATTATAACATCAGACCAGAGGAAGGGGAGGGGAAATAACTGCAACACCTCCATTTATACCAGTAGAATTAAGTGTAGACACACTGTTTTCAAATTCTAAAATAAAATTAGCAGATATTCTGAGCTTTATATTACAAATGAAAAAGGTTCAAGTGAAATGACTTGTTTAAATTTTACACTTGGAACTAGAATCCTGGTCTTCTGGCCTTCATTTTATTTTCTGCTCTATCAAATACTGTTTGTCTTTATTTTTATATACACTTACACACATTAGTTAAAAAGGCATAATCTTTTTAAAACTAATATAAGCATGATCACTTTATTTTGTAGATACAGTCAATTGTAGGTTTTAAGTTATGGCCAGTTAAGGGCTCCCAAGATTGATGTAAGAGGGTAAGACTGAGGGGAAAATGTGGGAAGGAGAATAGGAGAAAAATGGAGGGTGGGGAAGGCCCAAATAGCTTTATTTCTTTTGTAGGCTTACTAGCACTCTGCCTAGTACATCTCAATATTTATTCTTGGGGGTCTAAGATTTAAAGTAAATAAAATTTACCTGGGGCCAGATAAAATGAGAAAGACTCTAATTTGAATGGGAGGATCATTAAAGTTACATCCCAGTGTACAGATAACTCACCAGGATAGAAAAGAATGAAGCATCTAAAGTGTTAAAAATTAACCAATTATTAGCATCATATTCAGCTGATTAGTACTCATGGAGTTGGTGATGCAGGACTTAAAAGATGTGAATGGAAAGACAGCATTTAGAATTTTTGAGACAAGGGAGACCTAAGAAATGGAACATATGTGAATGAATATTAATGTACTAATTATAGCATAGCCACAAACTTGCTTTTCATAATGTCAATACTGGAAGTTTTCATCACCATTGTTTTCCCACCATCTTTCTCTTGCACAGGAGTGCTAGTGGTCCCCTGGGGCCCTCCCTGCCCTTTGAATATAATCATCTAGGGAAGCTATTTGGTATTTTCTCAAATCTGACTATTGCATTTTCTTTTTCATATATATGTATATCTACATATCTATATGTACAGACCAACTTACTCTTCTTTGCACATTCCAAATTTCTTTTTCCTGCTCCTCATTCATATTGCTATTTTGGTTGCCTCTTATCTCACCTTTTATTTTTGCCACCTAGTAACAACCATTGACTGTATTCAGAGCTAAAAAGAGAAGAATAGCTATTGTCTTAAAATTGTTTCAGTGTTTCATCAGCTTTCTCTCCAGCTGTGGTACAGGTGAATTTTCCCTTCCCTTTTCCACTGCAAGAGAGTGGGAGACTGACTGACGTCTGAGCCCTGGCTTAGGCATCTCTATGCTCTATCCCATTGCTGCTTCCAGGGAGAGTTGGTTCCCTTTCCTCTTGACTTGTGCTTGGCTCATTTTGCCTGGTGGAAGGCTGGCTGGCTTTTAGTTGCTTGGACTTATAAGACCCAAGGATCTTTGATTTTTTTTTTTTTTCCTGAAGTCTTCCAGCTAGCTGTACATTTGGTAGGGCACGTATTGAGCTTCACTAGAGAGATGAATGTCTGTGTCCTGCCTCTAGGTTTTTCCCAGTACTTCTGTTACATGAACTTTCCATTCCTACTTCCTCCTTTGTTGCTGTTTCTGTCATTAGATAGTAGGCAGTGGGTTACTTTTGTGCACCTAAGGGTACCTTCATGTCAAAGTAGCTACATTAGCATTTTTCAGGTTTTCTACATTATAGGTGATGCCTTTATTTTCTTAGAATCCTAAGCATTTTGATAATTGCATGGGAATGACTACTTAAACATATTCTTTAGTCCTGTTTCTTTTTCTTATGTCCTTTGATTGAATTTTTATAAATACAAGGTTCAGTGATACTCATTCTAAATTTACTTTTCCCATTTTGTTCTCTAAAGCAGTAATAAACACAGACTTAAGTAGATGACTAAGAAAATCAGCTATTCATCCAATGTACTAAGGGGATGAAAGGGTATTTTAGAAGTCTTTTGTTTTAAACAGCCTATTTTTAATGTGCATTTTATAAAAACTTATATCTGTAAACATTGTATGCATAAGGCATAACCAAATTAATTGGATTTCAAAAAATGTGTTCATGTTTTTAAGTAGAATTCACAGGTTTTCTTCCTATAACAAAAGTCTTACTCTGTCTTATTTCTAGGAACAAACTTTTATTATCAGTCTACTTTTAGCACCTCTTCACGAGTTCATTGTCTTATTATTTTAAGTTAGCTAATTAACCAGAAATGTTTAGGTTTCACAATTTGTGAACTACTAAAGCTTTTGAATTGTTGGTAGTAATTAACCATAAATAGTTCTAAGTCACTAATTTGAGTTAATAAAATAACATAATATATTTTGAATTTGTAGTTTGAAAGAATTGACAAATCTATCTTAAAAGTTACTCTTGCAAGGGCTAATAGCTATTCTTTTTATTGAATAGATGTGAAAAATAAAGGTAAAGACAGTGTAACTCTTATACTTTAAACTCAGTTTTAGTTTTATAATAAAGTACATCTATATTAAAGAAAGCCTGTGTTTTGTAGTTTTTTCTGTGATGGTGGGGGTTTTGAGATCTGAACTGTTCTGAAATTAGTTTTATTCAAAATGTAATATAAAGATGCAATGTAATATTCTAATTTTGGTTTGTTTGATTTACAGTAAATGAACTGGAACTTATCTCTTTTACTTTAGGCTTTCAGATAAACTTCTGTGAAAAGGCACAAAGTAAGCTACATATTTTATGATACTATGCTACTTATTTTTTTCATATCCATCTTGGTATTGGGAATGTGTCTTCTGTTGTTTGAACTAACCACCATGAAAACTTTACATTAAAAGAGCTTCCATTTTTCATACTTTTTCCAAATACAAAAAAATTGTTATATTTTTTATTGTAAATTGTTCTTTTCATTTGAATTTGAAATAGGAGAAAGATATAATACATAGGTATTCAAATGTATATAGGTATAAAAAGATGTACTAGCTTTAGAAATATGTGTACAGGTATAGAAACGTATCCATTTGTATATAAATATAGAAAGATGTACTTAGATGTTTGGACTTAATAATTTAACTCACAAGTTGAGGAGAGTTCACTTTTAAGATTGTAGTACAAAAAGTGTGTAACCATATCAGAGAGCTCATGCTTCAAAATTGATTTATTTTAACCCATACATTTATTGCATTTTATTATTATTATTTTTTAAAACAAAGCTTGTTTCTGCCTCCTGCTACCCACCCCCAATATAGACTTGTGTTTTATATTTGGACACTAATCTTCTTTGAATACAGAATATGTTTTCTATAAAACAAAACTTATAAGGCTAAGACATGCATTTTAAGCTTAAATATAATTTGTATAAAATGCAATTTAGAAAATCTCAACTCATGGAGACTTCTCTAGTTAACATAAAAATATTCCCAAATAAATTATAACTAGTTTCATCTTCTGCTTATTTTTTCGTAGAGCAGGAAAGAATAATGACCATTTTTTTTCTATATATATCATTCTGTACCCCTTCCCCCCTGCTTTATTGAAGTATAATTGACATACAACATTGTGTTAAGTTTACCATGTACAATGATGATTTGATACATGTATATATTGCAAAATGATCACTACAGTAGAGTTAGTTAACACTTCCATCACTTTACATAATTAATATTTTCTTTTTGGAACATTTAATATTTACTCAGCAGCTTTCAAGTATATAATACAGTATCATTAACCATAGTTACCATGTTGTACATTTTAGATCCCCTGATATGTATCATTCTTAAGAAACTTAGTTCAAAGGAAACAAAGTTTAACCTGTAGAAAACATTTCTGCTGTTCTTAAATTTTCTGATGGAATCAAATGCTTAATTTTTGTTGGATGAACACTCTGACTTCCCTTGAAATATAGTTAGCAGAAGATTTATTTCTTGAATTTTTCATCCATAGTATAAATGTATAGTAAATATAGAGTAGGGTACCTTCACCCTAGGATAAATTTTTTTTAATTGGATTATTATTATCATCCTTGTCTTACCTTAAATTAAAAATAGTATGCAATTTGCTGCTCATAACAAACATAACTATATGCTATTTGTGTAATTAAGTTACAACTTTTACACTGTATTTTAACTTTAACACATTTACTATGATAAGCTTTCATTTACATTTTAGTATAAAATATTCTTATTTAATATTTAATATAATGTTTAGTTTTTATATATTGACATGAAATCTAAAAAATGCTGACTTTTTAAAATGTAAAATTCCATTTACATTATTGGCCTTTTTTCTACCTTAATACTATTAATGGCCATAAAACAAGAGAAATGTATTAATTATATTAAGTTTAGAATATGTATGCGGGGTCTATAAGTAGCTTTGTAGGTAGATTAAAAATGTCTTTAGACTGTCTAAATGGCCCTGTCCCTTTCCCATTATTGTACAAATAATAGGTTTTCAGTTTTGCCTACTTTAATATATGTGGAAGAATCTAAAAAAGAAGCATATGCATTCTCATTTTAATACTTGCTTTGGGTTGTCTCCACTACTTCATCACACTTAGATTTCTTTCCCACATCTCCCTTTTTACTACTTCTCTCTTTGGGAGGTCCTTCTCTTTATTTTTCAGCTTTTGGGATTCAGTACATTTGGGATTTTATACATTAATTTACAAAGCACATATTGGACACCTAGGTACCAAAAAGTGAGAAGTTACTGCTACAGAAATGAATAGAATTGGTCCCTGCCCTTAGTGGGCTCTTTGTGCAGTGAACTTGACTTGATCTTCCATTGATTATAAGTGTTCAACTACTGATGCTACGAATTAGTAGCTGAACCCAGGGTGAGGTGGTACAGAAGCAGATGTGTTCTGGGCACCTTTGCTCCTGCTGTTCTGTCATGAGACAGAACAAGCATGAAAGGTTCTGTTGGTCTCATGATAGCTGCTTTCCTGATTGGAGATTGTGGCTCAGACATTCAGTAATGAGCCTGCCCTACTGTGGAGTTAAGTAGAGCTGCCTGTGCTGGCTGGGACCTCAGTGGAAGACTAGGAAAGGGTGTACACTTATGAAGGAGAGTTAGAGCTAGGATGTTGGTAGAGATGGCCAGCTCTTGAGGTGACAGCATTTATTTTTGCACTATTGGTTACTTGTATTTTACGATGTTTTTGGTTGCTTACATATATTATCACTTTTTTTCCCTCAATGGCTCTGTAATTGGTATGACTTAAACATTAAAAGAGCAGTTTTGTAATATTTGTAAACAGTCTTCTAGCTTGCTCTGGAATATAGACATTAACTTTATATTATAAGTGGTCGCTCATTTCTTTAAAAATAGAGGGCTCAAAAACACTAAAGCAGGATTTTCTCATCTATTAGGGTATACATGCTCTAGTGTAGAATCTCCAGTTTTATTCTAGTGATGTTCCAAAGTTATCAGAAAAACATCTTTAATTTATTAACAGTAATTATATCTCACACAACAGTTTAGGAGGGGATGGGACAAAAGAGTACAAAATTAGATATTGTTAAAGTCCAGTAAGTTTGAATACTACTTCAAATGCTCAATTCTCTATCACAAATCAAAAAACGCATTATAAAATAATTCTGGTGACTAATGGAAGCTCTAAAGGATTAATTTTTTCATTGTTTGACTTTCACATAGTTTTTGTTTTTTACATTGCTATATCACTATTCCAATCAGTTCATTACGATTGCTTGTTATATAGTGGAGTTTTATTGGAGATGTCTGTGTATAATTATTTACTCACAAGACAGTAGTGTGAGATTATATATTTACTTTGGAACTCGATTTTTATAGAAATGCAGTAAAAATCCACTTTGTGCCTCATGGTCCTCCTTTTCATCAATTATAATTATAGTTTGCATTTATTTGCTCTTTGATTTTCTAAATATATATGTTTAAGATAGTATATAAGATAATAAGTAATAAAGTTAGAATTATTTAAAACAAGTGTTATATTTCTTTTAACCCTGTTGGATCACTGAATTTTTTCTGAAGTCGGAGTATAAACAACTTAAGAGATGTAGAGCTTCTGCATGTAAAAGATTGATTAGTTCATCATTTGTCATTTGAATATAATAATTTTGTATTTGTAAAGGTATTTATGTGATTTATGACCAATTTTGAATTATTTCAGTGGCTTTAATGAGCTAACTTGTGAACACTGATTTTTTAGAGTATGATATGCTTTGCATTATAAAACTAATTTTTTTTTGAAGGGAGTAGTAGATTTGCCTAGCAACATGGTTTTTGAGAAATCCTTTTTATAAATGTCAGATTTAACTTAGTGTATCAACATTCTGATTTTTTACCTGGATGGGAATTATGACCCATTAAGTATCCAGGAGCATAGAGATTTTCTTCAGAAAATGCCTAAAAGAATCCCATGCTAATCAAATGAGAGATGGTAGCAGTTTTGTAAATAAATACTCTGTTAATAATTTTTGTTTTCACACAGGGCTCTTTTAGCCTTTTTTCCCCTTCTGTACTGCAATATATTTTTAGCCCATGACTGTAGTGTCCTTGAGTGCTAAAGACAAGTTTGGTTAGTGTTGAGTTTCTGTAGCTTTGCCTTTTATACTTTTGATAGTTTTTTTAAAAAAAAAATCATTTAGTGCCTTTTAAAAGTAGTTTTTTATTGGGAATGTTTGCACATCAATGGGATCTTTATTTAGAAAATTACATGCTCCAGAGATGACTGTTATCCTTAAACTCACTAATAGAAATTAGATTACAGGTAGTGATTGCTTTTGGTCACACTGCACATCAGAATATTTGGAGGAAAAATAGGGATATCCTAATGACAGATCCCATTTCATTGTGAAGCAGTTCTTTTAAATTAAGTATCTCTAATTGTTTTTAAATTGATAATAGTAAAAAAGAAACAGTAAGAAAGAGGAATGAGTCTATGGTCATGCCACCCTGAACAAGCCCGATCCCGTCTGATCTCGGAAGCTAAGCAGGGTCAGACCTGTTTAGTAGCACATGGATGGCAGACCACCTAGGAAGAACAGGTACTGTAGGCATTAAAAAAAAAAAAAAAAAAAAGGAATGATGTTTTGTGAATCTTTCTAGGAATTTGTTGATGTCATTAAATAAGTTTACTGACCTAATAAGAAGTATCTAAAAAGGTGATGTTTTGCCCGAGAGTATTTGACTTTTTTGGAGGTGGAATATAGAAAACTAGGGTAAGTAAGGAGTGGCGGGAAGGTCAAGCTTTCCTACATTTAAAACTAAGAACTTACAAAATTCTGCTGATTAAATTTTCAGTTTCCCATTTTATGTAGCAAAAATCTATACCAAATGACTACCATTTTATCATTTGGAATTTTTTCAGCAATCCAAGATATAGAATGACCATATTTGATACTATTGGAATTTAAAAAGGTTTATTTAAATTTATACAGATGCTGAAGTTAGTTGTAAACAAGACTTTTGTGGATTTTGCCCTAAGCCCAGCTAGTGTCCAGTATCTCCATCACTATCTTTGTGGACAGTTATAAACTGCCAATAGAAAGTCCACCTGCTTGGAAATAGCTGTTGTACTAATTGAAACCCAATAATTGTAGTAGTGGTATAAACAGAGTCAAGGTTCATGTGGTCTCTTTGTACATTATACCACTCCAGAGGAATGTTGCCTAATTATCTTAAATCTTGGAAGTGGTAGGAACATTAATTTCTCCTGAAAAATGGTTTTTGATGCTAGAAGAAGGAACAATTTGTTTCAGACAGCTAATGCACCTTAAAAATCATTTGGAGAGCTTAATGAGTGATATTTTTAAAGAGAAAAAAATTAGGTAGTTTACTCACATTGCAGTAAGTTTCCATTCAGCTGCCAGTTGAATGGAAGAGATATTTGACATAACTTTTGAACAGATATAGGGCAGAGAAGATACAGAAAGTTTACAGAGGCTATTTCCAACTAAATATCAAGTTAATCAAAGTGGTTTTCAGTTTAGCTCATAAATTTAGTGTGATGGGTTTCAAATAAGTGTTGTAAATACTTAAATTCTCACTACATGATTTTATGAGTGCTTTCAAAATCCAGATATAGATGTCTAGTTGAAAAGATCTACTAGGAGAAACTTGGAACTTCCATGTTTGTGTTATTAGGTAAATTAAGTGACTATTAATTAGAAATGAAAATCAAGTGTATATAAGCATATTCACTCCCCTTTAGAGAATGTTTTATAACATTGATAAAACAGAGTCACAAATGTAACATTTAAAACTAATGATAAGAGACACTGCTGGAGTCTTTGAAGATGAATTAAATCTAGAGCCAATTTTGAAGAAGCTTATATTTGAGAGATTGAACATGTTGAGAGAGACTGTGTGGGAGAAATAATAACAGATAACTCATATTCACTCTTTACCAAACCCTGTTTTAAACACTTTATGTTAACTCCTTTAATTCTTAAAACAATCTTATGAAATAAGTATAGTAATTATTATAGATGAGGAAACTGAAGCACAGAAAGATTAAGTCAATTTTCCAAAGTCATACAGTTAATGAGTGACAGCTATGTGACCTTGATCTGGTCATAGGATACATGCTATAAACCATAGTGTTTTATTGATTTTTGAAAGAAAGCAGTGGGTGCCCATGGGAATGATTTTCTAAACCAAATGGCATTTAAGGAGTCTTCACTCACAAATGGTTGTGAGATTTGGACTTAACCATTTATATCATTTCTAATTTTCTGACCCTGGAAAGTTTCACAATGTTATCTAATAAGGCTGACAGAATATTAAGTGGAAAGATTCCTTCTTGTGGCTCTGAAGCTAGGGACATAGGAGATCTACCTACCACTAAGGAAAAATGTTTAGTAAAAGAAAATTATTTTGGCCTCACCAGATGTAGAGAATGGATTGATTTGGAATTCTCAAATGAGTTGTGTGTCTGGAGAACAGCTGACCAAGATGAGGTCAGGAGGCTTGGTAGTCAGTGAGCAAAGTGGCATAGCCATTCACTGCACGAGGACAGATTTCTATGTACAGACTCTCCACACTGACTTGATGCTTTTAGTAAAAGATTTATGTCTCTCCTACTTCTTTTCTCCTACTTCGTGTTAGAAGAGAGAACGTTATTTAATCTTTTAAAACTTTTAATTATAGACATTTTCAAACATAGACAAAAATAGAATAGTATAATTAAACCCCCATGCACCCATTGCATAGCATCAACAGATATCAGCATAAGGCCAATCCAGTCTTGTTTCATTTGTTTCTCCTCCCTCCATCTGTCTCTACTGATTATCGTTATTTCATCCACATGTCTGTCAGTCACATATCTTCTAAGTGATAAGGACTCTTAAATACACAACCTCAGAACCATTATTACACCATTAAATTAAAAAAAAACATTATCAGCCACTCAATGTTCAGATTGCCTCAAATGCCTTACAGATGCCATGTTTATGGTTGATTTGTTCAAACTGATATCTCAACAAGGTCTACATACATTGCATTTGGTTGATATGTCTGTTAAGTTTCTTTATATCTAGAGTAGTTTCCTCTTCTGTCCTTTGTTTCTTGCCAGTTTTCTACTGATAAAATTGGGTCATGTATTTTGTAGCACTTTGCATATGTGGATTTGGCTGATTATATCCTTTTAGTAATTAGTGTTTCCTATGTTTCTCTTTGCCCTGTATTTTCTGTTAATTGGTAGCCAGATATAGAGGCTTGATCATGTAGAGATTCAAATTTTTGGCAGGAACATTTCATAGGTGGAGTTGTGTATTTCTTGTTGCATCACATCAGGAAGCATTTGATTTCTGGTTGTAGGTCTTGTTAAGATTGATCAGTGAGTTTAGGTGCTGTCATTGTGATTTGTACAGGCTGAATTTCCTCATCAAGCCTTTCATCTGATGGGTTGTCTAAATTAATTGTATCATTAGGGACTGGTTAACTTGTGTTTCCAAACATTTGTAGGCTCTGCAAAATAGTACCTATAATCAGCCAGAAAAAAAAGTTTGTATTTGGGGCATACTATCTAATGGAAATTATAGAGGGTAAGCACTGATCAATCACCACTATTGAATGCTATAACAGTATATGTATATATATGCACACACATATACACAAACATTTATTGTGATTTTCTGTGCTTTGAGATAATTAAAACTGGACATTTATCCTTCATACCCTTGAATATGAGTTAACCTATTCATTAATCAGAGTACTTTTTAACTTTTAAAAATATCTTTAATCTCTGAAGTTAATATAAAAACCATGTCAAATAGTAATTCTTGACACTTTGGTGAAGTTGTAGTGGCTGTGTGAGACCAGTTCTGCCATTTTAAGTTCAGTCTTAAAATGGAGTCCAGCTTGGTTTATTAAGTGCTAAGAATGCTCAGGTCCAGTAGGGCATTATCTTCCCAGCACTTGGGAACAATAATTAGTCATCAAAAGTCAGGTTGGTGGGAATAGAAGTAAATAAGAGTTCTCGTTCAGAATATTAACAAACCTGGTGAACTACTTGTGTTTCAATTAAGCAATTACCTTTTTAATGACCAGTATATTCTTGTCCAACAGGTGTCTTTATTCACCCTTCAGTAGTAACAATTTCTTATCCAATTTTTCTTTTTCAACATTCCTGTTCGGTCACCCATCTTGCAACTTAATTATTATAGTCTTTTATGATTATCTAAAACCATCTTGATCTTGCACAATTTGTAAATTACAAATTAGAGAAATTTCAGTCAGGATTCTCATGTACTTCATATTCAGGAAGTAGATAGGATACAACAGATCCTCTTTGAGTGCAGTTTACTCTTGATTAATATTACTTTATTCTAACCTTTTAAAAACCTCAATTTATAGAATACTTTTATGGGCAACAAATAGTACTTAATTGTATCTACGAAGAAATAAAAGTGTTATTCACATCTTAGTAATATTTAAATCGGAAGGTATTATTCAGTAGAGTCCAAAAGAAGCTATACAGTTGCTGGTGAGAGGAGTATAATAGTGCTGTAGTTATAGATTATACATATACAATCTGAGCTTTGTGTAGAAGATGCTTATTCGTTTTCCACCTCTTTTATTTGCTTTGGTAGTAGAACAGTTGCATTTGAATTTAAATTTGGATCACAAGTTATTACTTAAAATTTCTCTAAAAGGATATAAAGTATAATGCAGCACTGATATGGAAAGTCAGTTGAGTATACTTCAGAAGATTGTCGTCATATGTTGTGCAATTCAGTTAAAAATGCCAGATATCTTTTTTAAAGCCAGAAGATGGCTAAATTATGTGTCATGATGCTCTAGTTAAAGCTTTTGGGTAACTTTTCTGAGACCCTACATAACTCCTAGTTATACATATTTTGATTGAGAAAAAAATGAAGCAACAAATTAGATCTTTTAAAGAAATACAAATAAAACCCGCAGTTAAGATATCTTAGTAAAAACAATTTGTCCTAAAGGTGTTAAATCAAAAAGTTGAGTTTAGATTACTCATTAATTCAAGAAATATTTGAATTCTTATAATATGTTAAGTGCTGTTATGTAAAATAGTGAGTCATTGGAGTGCTGTACCTAATTTCTGGTGGTCAAAAGTTATCCAGATGAATAGGTTCTGAATGTGAAGAATGCTTATGTTCAGATGTTGACTGTGTTCCTGAAAAAGAAAGGGGTTATTATATAAATGTAATATCATGTTGATGACTAATTAAAAATTATATAGTGTGATTTTTTTCCCCCTCTGCAGATATTAAATTATTGCTAAACTATTGATGGTGTTTTAGAATTGGGGAAGCCATCTTTGAAATAATGCTTTACTTTTGCTTTAGGTAGTGCAAACTCCTATATTCCACTGCTTCACAGCAGTAAAAATGTCATATTTTTGAGTGCAGTAAAACTGAGCTTATTGTCATTTAAAGGTATCATTTAGAGGTAAAAATTTGTGAGAAGGCTTTCCAAATTATCTTAATTGAATCGAAATATATAAAAAATTATGTGTAACAGGAAAATTGATTTCTTCTTTTCCTTTCTGAATTCCTAAGGTGATATGGAGAAAAGCATGGTTATTACAGGTAAAGTTTTATATGGTGGTGTGAATTTTTTGCTTTGGTGATAAGCTAATTGGGCAGTAGGGTGAGGGAGTCAGGCGTTTCTTGGAGCATGGAGAGGGGTCATCTTGGAATAAAAAGTTAACTCATCTAATATGGAGCCAAATAGGAAAAGAAGTAAAGAATACCCTTTATTTGATCCTGAGGTAGCATAATGTGGTCATGTATATTCATTCTTTGCTGTAAGATTTTTATGAAATCAAGAGTCTGCTAGGTATTTGAAGGACTTCTGGCTTGATAATCTTTGATAACATGTTATATCTGTTTATACATTAACTGTTAATACATGATAGAGAAAAACATTCATAAATGAAATCTTTTCACTTTATCTCTAATTGAATTGGAATATTTTCCACCTGTTTTTAGGCTTGTTTGTAGACTTGAGTAGTATAAAAAATAAATTTACAAGTATTAATGGAAATAAGAAAATATTTCTTGAAAATGACTTTTTCTGCTTTTAGGAAATCTTAATATTCTTTACTTTTCAGTATTTCAGATGTTGACAATCAGGTGTTTTCTAACATTAGCTGAGTGTCTAAGCAATTCAGTTTAATTATGACACTACCTGGAGTTAGCAGCAGATCTCATAAGTTAAAGTGTTTAGCGCCACAAAACTGCCCCCACTTCAGATCTAGCTGAAAATGTGGTGCCAAAGCTACCCACACTCCTGCTTGGCTAACTATAAATTAGAGAGTTCCCTTGACATTTGACCACCCCCCCTTCCCTGGTTCATTATTTGCTAGACCAGCTCACAGAACTCAGGAAAGAGAGAGGTACATGGTACAGAGCTTTCATGCCTTCTCTGGGTATTTATAATTCTAGCACTTTGATGTGTTCACCAACCAGGAAGCTCTCCAAACTCATTGTTTTGGTATTTTAGTGGAGATTTCATTGCATAAACAGGATTGATTGAATCATTGACCATTTGGTGATTAAACTTAATCTCCAGCCCTTCTCCCCCTCTATGGAGTTTAGGGAGTGGGGCTAAAAGTATAACTTTCTAATTACTTGATTCTTTTTCCTAGATACCTGACTCCATCCAGAAGTTTTGTAGGATCTCCCCCGTACCACCTCTTACCCCATTAGCATAAACTCTGGTTTAATTGGAAGGGGCTTGTTATGAATAGCAAGACACTCCTATCACTTAGGAAAATTCTTGAGTTGCCAGGAACCTGGGACAAATGCCAAATACAGCTCTCCCCCTGCTCTCTGAAAGTAGAGCATTCTTAGGACACCTTTCATAAGCTGAAATGGTGTAAAGGGAATAGCAGTTACCATTCATTTATTTATATGGAAAAATTTTTATCCAAGTGTTGAACTTTGGGCTGGGGACACTCACTGTTTTATTTTGTTCACCACAATCGAAATGCTTAATTATGTTCAGTTTTACCCTAAGCCTAACAACCATATGAGCTTTTTTTTTTAGGTTTTTCTGATACCTTTGGACATGTCTTACATGGATGCTCAGAGTAAATCAAAGCACAGATGCTCACAGGCACAGTTTAAAGTTATTGTGCTTGATGCTGAGATGGTGAGAAGAGTTCCTGGGGAGGAACTTAGTGGTGCCACTCTGATTGCTTGAGGGTGCACTGCCTCTGCAATGGCTTGCTGCAAAACAAATGCTGAATGATATTTTTGCCTTTTTCATAAGAGCACAAATTCTCTTAGGATTTTTTTCAGCAAAAACAGGAACTAGTGCAGATCTTTAGTAAAAGCATAGTGGCATAATGCAAACTTTAAAAAAATATATATTAAAAATATTTTTAAGTACCTATAAAATATATATATATTTTATAATATCACAGAACTGTCATAGCAAAACTACCTTGCACCTAATAGATTCATAGCTTTGAATCTGTAAGGTTTCTGGTAGGGCTAATCTAAAGTTACCTGGAAAGATGAGTGGGTACCCAATGTTATTTTGGCCAGTGGATGGTGTTTCTGTTGTGAAGAGAATCAACATGCCCTATCTCTTAGGTACCTTCACTATGATGCTTAATTGCCTTTTTTCTTACAGCTTTCTTTATCCTAATCTATTTGGTAATGAAGTTTATGTATGACTGTATAGAAGAGTTAATTATTTATGACTACTGGGAATCCTTATGGGCATTTTTATCTGATAAGGAAGAAAATTAACATTTGATGAAAATCTGGCTTTATTGTGTGATTAGTAATAGTGTAAGTAAACTTTTCAAGAAGGAAAAGTCAGATCTGGTTGTTTTAGTATGTCCTCAGTTTGGGTGCTGCTGTGAATATATTATCTGTCAGTTGAAATATAGATCCTTTAGCTCTGTGGCCTAGAGCAACTTACTAGAGCTCTAGGTCTGGCCTTTAGCCAAGAACAGCCTTGTTTTTTCTTCACTGTGTTGTACAAATGTTCTTTTCTTCAGATCATGATACACATGAAAAAGGTTTAAAGCACTGACTGAAAAATTCTAATGGTTAATGTGCTTATTTCAATTATGAATGATAGAAAATTAAAATGGCCATGGCAGGATGCTGTAGGTTTACCACACAGGAAAAATAAGTGTGACCTAAGACCAGTGGGCACTTGCTTCCTTGTTGGAGTTCAAGCAAGCTGTTGTGAGAATATCTGCTGTGTGATATGTGCCTCTGCCTCGACAGTAAGGGTAGCTGGAAGCTACTGGGATATTGATAAAAAATCGGAAGAAGCCTTCTGACTTTTCTTGACACAACTTTTCTAAGTTTATATATTATGTGCCTTGTCCCAATAAAAGATGGCTATCAAAAAGTAAGAGTCAGTTATATGGATGATTTTCCAGAAATCCTAATATCGTGCTATGGGTGCATGGTGCGACAGTAACTTAAAACTTTGGGGAGCTGATGAGCTTAATTAGAATGTTAAGGGGTCAGATTGTGAGGCAGAGGTCACTCTACCTATGCTTTTATATCATAGAAGGGATCACTTTGACCATTCTGCATGGAAAGATTTTTTGGAGTTGATCAATATGGCATTTGTCTCACTTGTCTCCATAGACAAATACCATGTTGATTTGTTCACAAATTTGAGGCTTAAAATAGAAATACTCTTTGGATTTGGCTGTGGTTTAGCCATTTCATGGATTTAAAAAGTGTTCTGAGCACCAACAAAGTGCTGAGTACCTTTACTGATTAGCTATGCTATAACCTTCTTCTTTTCCTGGCTAGAACTCTGAGCACTGTGTGTAGCAATAGTGCTTCTTTGTGAATGGAATTAGTGCAGGTGTGTGGCAGGTTAGGCCTTACTTTGTAAGGATTGTGAGGATGATTGTATAAAAGAGAACTCTAAGCAAGCTGGAGACAAATGAGGAACTCAGAATTATTAGCACGTTCCTATCCTGTCCCTAAACTGGTGCGGAGGTTATGCTGACAATAATGTCAACACCTTTTGGGTATCCATTTGGAAACTTCTCAAGGTGGGTGTGTAACTAGAATTCCAACACTTTTCAGATTCTCAAGGAGGCTGTGCCTGCAAAATCATTGGAGCATGGCATTATGGGGAGGATTGTATGGTTGATGAGCTTTTCAAACTATTTTGTTGGAGATTAAAATATTGTTAAACTTAGTTGATCCACATATACTGTCAAAAACCTCAAAAAATATTTGTGAAATATTACAAAATAATGAGGGTATGGAAATATCCAAGTTATATTAACAAGTATAAGAAAATGTCTATATTTGTATTTTTTAAGGCCATTTTTTTAACTTGTTCTCTAGGCCTCAGTAAGATTGGTCCCTTTTAGAAAGCTCTGGTATGAGTAACATAGGTGATTATAAAGGTGATTATAACTAAAACAAACAAAAAATTGTACTGTAGAAAAACAACCACAGCAAAGTAGCAAAAGAAAAAAAAAAATCACCTTTAACTCTAGCACCTGGAATTTATCACCAGTGATATTTTAGAGAATGACCTGTGTATATTATAAATTATCATACTCACATATGCTTTCCTAAAATGATAATTTATTGGATATATAACTTAATAAATAGTAAAGAGTTTTTTAAGTTGGGTATTAATATTTTCTGATGTCAGTAGTCTTTTATGTGCGTTTTTTATGGCAGTGTTGTATTCCAATTATGGATGTGCCATAGTTTTGTAACTAATTTAACATAAATATGATTGCTTTAAATGACTTTATTTGCATATTCTTTAACTTCCTAAAGAGAATTCTTAGGAATGATGTTATTGGGTTAATGGTAAGGACAGTTTGAGATACTGGCTAGATACTGCCCTCTTAGAAAGTAGACCAGTTTATATTCATAGTAGTAATTTGCTTGTTCATTCATTTGCCTTTGTTCATTTATTTACTGAACAAATGTTAAGGATTTACATATCTGTCATAATTCTAGGCATTGAGACACATGAGAAATAGAATTTCTGCCCTCCTGGATCCTATGATGTGGTAGGGAAGGTAGATATCAAATAACGACAAATAGATGTAAAAGTACAGTTATGATAAGTTCAGAATAGACTACCTGCTTCTTGTTAACATTGATAGGATCCTTTTTATATATGTGTGATATTAAAGGCAAAAATTGAATTTCAGTTTTTGATAACTGGAAGAATTTGATAGTTTTTCATTTTAATGGGTTATTTTTATTTTAATTAACTATTTATATTCTTTATTTTCTAATTGGGATATTTGCTGTCATATCAATTAGTAAGGCCCTTATATTCCCCTTCCCACCCGCCTCAGTTTGTCATTTCAGAAGGTAGTGACTTTAGTTGAGGTTAGGTAGTTCAGACAAGGGTATTTTCTTTCTGCCCCTCAGTGAAGCCGGGGACCTCACAGAAGAACTTGGGACGACCATGGAGATCCAAAGCCAGGATTTGTCTCCACAGAATCTATTTGATTCCATTTGCATTACTGTGCAGACAAGCATCTCAAGCCACATTTATGTCAATAAAGCAATTAGTACTTTGTTGGTTATCCCCAACAGGGTCTTCCTGCATTAGTGCCCTGGGTATTTTTGAGGAGTTTGAGTTAATCAGGACTTGGCCAGTTTAGCCTGAAATTATATTTGCTTGCTCATAATTGACATCTGGCTCAGAGTCTGATCAAAAGCAATGCTGTTGTTGGCTTTAATTAATTGCTAGCTCAAAGGCATGGCTACCTATAGAAACCCATAATAATGACATTGTGCATAATTGAGTTAAAATTACTGGGATTATAGAAGGGCTCATATAATCAGTGTCAGAATTGATTATTAGCTGAATCAGAATGAAGAATCAATTATGAATTCTAATATTAGGTTTGGAAGGATTTTAGGGCATATTGTGAATTTCATTTCATGAAACTTGATAAATTCCCCCTTTTACTATGTTGGAAAATGAGTTAAAATTTTTTTTCTTGTAGGATGATCAACTTGTGAAAAGTTTAGGGCTTTTAAGCTTTCAAACTCTCCCTGAAGACTTCTATTAACTAGATGAGAGCCTTATAGTAAAATGTAGTCTACAAGTAAAATGCTTCTTCTGCCTTTGTCTGAAGTCTGTAAGATTCTGCTAGAAGCTGTTATACCTTTGTGTCAAAGCAGTACCCCTTCAGGATCTGATAGAGGAATAACAGAATCCTTGATATTATAGGTTAAAAAACAAACAAACAAAACTTTCTACCCAAGGAGAAGACTATAAATCATCTGCCAGAGTTCAGGAATGCTGACGGTGAATTATTTTGGTCCTTTTCTTTGGCAGCTGAGCCTCTAAGGCCCAAGCTTGTCAGATGAAAATGTTTAACATTTAGGAAGCATTGGTTGGTGTTAATGAAATACCATCCTTGTTCAGAACCTCACTATCATAAACTTCAATATAATTGATAATAAAAACTGGAAAAAAATGAGTGACAATGTGGCTGACACTGTTAAACATTAACACCTTTACTCCTCTCAAGTCCCCTCTGAGGAAGGTAACATTAATCTTATTTGGTAGGAATAGGACTGAGGCAGAGAGGTGAAGTTACTTGCCCCAAAGTATAGTTAGTAGTAGCAGAGCTGAGTTTGAAAACTAGGTATACTGGCTCTTCTAGTCTAGTGTATGTTGTTTTTTCTAGTTTCTAATTGAACACTGTTGAGATGCTGGATTTGTATAGGAATAGTGATTTTTGTGAGATAGTTGTTTAAACTAACCCATAAAGCAAGCTGAATTTCTTGTTCATATGTTTTGTTGGTTCAAAAGGTATGAGACATACTTTTCCAGTTTTTTTTCTTTTAGAGAATGTAATAAACTAACGTTTCAATCAGATTTTAATATTTAATAACTAATATAGTAATTACCATTTTTTTTCATAGTTACTGTTTTCCCACCTTTGTGTTTTTAAGGTATATTAATCCTCACCACAGCAATGTTGCCAAGTAAGGGATCATTTTTATCTTGATTTTATAGATGTATACATGACTAGATCAAAGAAGTATTCCTGTTTTTGTCCTTAGCAGTATTTCAGTGGTGATCATTTAACATTTAGCAAAAATAATTTTCTTCCTTATTCCTACCTTTAGCTTTCTCCTGCCACATTACTTTTTAATTTTGGCAGGATGCCAAACAAAATAGTTTTCGTGAATAGGTCAGCTACCTTATGTATCTTTTTGTCTCCATTGCCAGGCACACCAGCTTGAGTATAATTGTGATATTTCTGCACCTATGGCTATGTAAGTTATTACATTGAACTTCCCCCAAATCCATCTTACACAAAAGTGTTAAAATTAATTAAAAGGGCTTATTGGCATATTTTCTCAGTTTCTTATACAAACTCAGAACAATCTAGTTTCCAAAATGCTTAACTGCATGGTTGAATAACAGTGTTTTAGTTTATTAATGGGATTTCAAAGTTCACCCATTCCTATGCATCAAAAGCTGGAGAAGGACAGGGACAATATAATATTAGCTGTCAGTAGCTTATTTAATTTAGAATGCCTGAGATTGCAGGTCTAGAATAAAACTGACAGTTTCCCATTTTTTTTCTAATTCCAAGTCAAACATCATTCCTATCTTATTCTCTTGAACTTATGAAATGAATTAGGGCACTCAGCACTGTAGTAATTTTGGCAGAAAAGAGAATGAAAGTAAGTTCTTATCTACTACTTTATTTTCTCATTTCTGAAATTGTTTGTATATAAAGTTGTATAGTTGGAATTGTGTGTTCCTCATTTCATAACCAGTGATTACAAATAATTTTAAAAGTTATTCTGGATTCTCTTTTTCTTTTGAAAATGAGGTACTAAGAATTAGACCCAAAGGAGAAATGAGAATTTAAGGCATTCCTTCCCCCCATTCACAACCCTGGTCGGTTGCTTTCAGTACTTGTAGGTCAGTCATCAATATTCTTGAATGTATTTTATGAGTGACTTATACATTGTACTTCAGCTTCTCACTTTTCGCTGTGTTGGTTTCCCGGTGGCAGTGGGAGTTCTGTAAGAAGGAGTGACTGATTGACTTTTGATTTTTTCCTATCTAGCTCCTTTGGCCTGTGAGTAGTGGTGTAAAAGAGCAGCTGTTTAATTTTCATGATTCTATTTGTTAGTTGAGTGATAGTTCTGCAGATGTCACTTGAACTAACTCACATGTCTACATTTAGCTAGTAGGTATATTTGGGGGAGACTAAGCTCAACTGGGATGGCTGGGACTTCTGGACCTCTCACTTTATATGACCTTTCATCATCAAGGAAGCTAGACTAAACTGCTTTATGTTTAGACTCTGTAGCTTTCCAAGAGGGTGAAAGTGAAAGCCTCAAGTCCTGATAAGGCTTATCTTTGGAAGTCATTAAACTTCCCTTCTGATGTATTTTTCTGGTCAAAACGAATCCCAAGGCCAGCCCAGATTCAAGAAGTAGAGAAATAGACTTCGCCTATTAATGAGAGGAGCAACAGAGTCATACTGGAAAGAGGTATTGACACAGAGAGCTGTGATGCATTAGTGGCTATTTTTATGTCAGTCTACCACATAACCCACAGTGATCCATTAGTATTATATCAAAAAAGCCATTCGCTAGAGGCAGCTGTTACATATTACAGTTCCTTCAGTGATCATTATTGCCATCAACAATAATAACTTTACTATTACTGTTTCAAATTTGGTGAAATCATTGGTGTTGAAGATACGTGGTTTGACTAAAATATTTTAGAGATGGTCTCCATTTTTACAGTTTTGGTGGGAGGATTCTTGTTCTCTCAATCTTACTATAAGGGTAACAGGATCTTGCTTTCCTATGATACAATAAAAGAGAAGAAGCCCTCTAGGTTGTATGAGAGGGTAGTACAGTGTTGACAAAAAATTATCTGCTAATTTTAATTCAGTAAATATTTGTTAAAGTGCTATTTTGTTCTGGTTACTTATTATAGGTGAAGGAGAATATTCAGGGCTCTTTATCATCTTGCTTAAGGCCAAATAAAGCTGAAAGATGTTTTCCTTCCAACTTTAGTATTCTGTGAGCCTATGAGTTGCTCTGTGTCAGAATTACAACAAAAGGTATACCTAGGCCTTTGTGAATATATGTATATGCTTGGACAAATTCTTGTTCTTTAGATTCATAGTTCTGAATATTCTTAAAGATTCAGTGCTTAGGAATCCTTCTTATGAGAACTCTGAGGAGGGAATTGTCTTAGATGATATGACATGGTTGTTCAAATGGTACTGGGTGTTCTTTTAAGGGAGAACTTTGAAACTTGAATTTTAAAGGTGGTGCAGAGATTGATCCCCTCAGTCCCCAGAGTGGTTGAGTGGGGCCTAAGGCTGCTGAACCACAAAGGCCAGCCTCTGGGCTAGCTATGATTCTAATTTTCCCAGTGTGTTGAACAAATGTCCTCATTTTCTCTAACAGCCAGAACATGAAAAAAGTTAGGCAGTATTGTCCTAAAGGATATAGCAGTGCTTTGAAACATGATGAGATGATGACATATATTGTTTTTCTTATCAGTCAGGTTTCTGGTTGTAAACAATAGAAACTTTTTGTAGCTAATTTAACCTGTACTTGAGTTGGCTAGGGCTGACCATGTCAGATTTATTCCCAGATCAATGAACATTTGAAAACATTTCTATATCAGGCACTGAACTTAGGTTTTAGGTATACAAAGACCATTCTTATAGTAGAGAAGATCTTTCGTCATATAAATTTAAGCTGTTTTGTTATGCCTGATTTCTGTTCTTTGGTAGATAAAGAGAAGCCTTTTTATCTTGTTGATTGATTAGGAATTGATTATTTGGTGACAATCTCACCAAAAGGGGAATTATAATTACAAATTTATAGTGAGTTCATCTTAAACTGATCATCACTTAGACAGTTGGAATACAGAACTGAGCACAGGTCATGGGACTTGATCACACCCTAAATCTCCTGGCTCCAGTTTTAATCTGAGTCACCTATGCTTAAAAGAGGCTTTGGAGTTTTAAAGAATTATTAATGTATTTTATTAGTGCAAGATCAGAATATATAGTTAGTTTTCAAGATAGTTGAAGATATTTCTGAAATATAGAGTATGTTTTAATTTATGTAAATTAAGTCACATTCTATTACACATGTGCTTATTCATTTTTCCAGTATATGTTTTTTAAAGAACTCATTTTATTTTTATTTAAATGTGAATGCAGTGATGAAAAAAGAATCTCTATGTGTGTCTTATATATCAGTGTTTGTTTTCAATAAAACAGTTTGTTTTAATTTAATTTAAAAGTTAGCTACTATCTCCTCAAATTGGGCTTTTGAAGAATGAGCCAATTTTGTTGTTTTTCTTTGTATGATTTTCACAGTGATTCTTTGTTCTGTTATTATCCTGCCTTTAATCTTAGTATCTTATCTATTTTATACATATAGAGATCATAGGTGATGTACCAGGTGGTTTCAGATCACATAACAAGCAGTGTTCAGCTTTTGATTTGAGGTGTTTGTGGGTGTTGAGCTTATTCAAATTTATGATTGCAAAAGTTCTTAACTAATTTTATCTCCAGAAAATTCACCATATAAAATAGCATTCATAGGTTCCAGGAATTAGGACTTGGTATCTTTGGGGGCCACTATTTAATCAACTACAGTATGCCTATTGACCCCCAAATAGTCACATCTTCTCCACATGCAAAATATATTTACTCAACCGAACATCCCTAAACGTCAACTCATTATAGTATCAGGTCAAATTTAGAGCTCACATAGACACCACACCATCAGCCCAACGGTTCCAATCTCATCACCAAAATCATCTAAATCAGGTATGAATGATCCATTTTGACACAAAATTCCTCTCTATCTGTGGACCTAAAAATAAGAAGACAAGTTTTCTGCTTCCAAATACACTGGTGGGTCAGGCATTGGATAAAATAGAAGGAAGAAAGGAATCAGCAGTTCCAAACAATTTCAAAATTAAGCAGTGGAAGTTCCATTGTTTCAAGACCTGGGACTAATCCTTTACCTTTAAATATTTCCTAAAGACAAATTTCCAAGAAGTAAATAAACATATTCATTTAAAATTTTCTTGTATATAACTAAGCCTCTCACCAGAAAAGTTTTATCACTTTTTCACCAGCAATGTTTTGTACTAGTGATTATTTTACCTAGTCACTTTGATCAACATGTTATCATTAAAAAATATATGTATATGTATAAAGTAAAAGCTCTACACTTTACCAATTTCACATGAACAAAAATTTTAACTGTTTTTGTATTAGTGCCTTTCATAATTCTTAATTTTGCTTTACTGATCATATATACTCTAGCTATTTTTTCTATTTTTTTTGATTTGTGTAATGTCTTTATATGAGTTTCTGATTTCTTATTGCAAGGATTTTCCCAAGTTTTCGTTGTGATTTTGTAAAGTTTTTTGTAATACACAGAATTTGTTTTTTTATAAGCTAAATCTGCCACTTTTCATAGAATACCTTTTACATGTATAGTTTGAATGTTCTTACTCTACTTGTTTTCAGATAAAAATTATTTTAAAGTAAATATTTGGTGTCTGAAAGGCAAATTATATGGAAAGTTTGTGTTGTACTATGCTTATTTCTGAAAATGATGTGTCTGTTCTTGAGAATTCACATTATTCTGTAGAAAGGCCCACCCCTGAGAGCTGATCCAGGAGCCACATCTGTGCCCTTGTCCTGCGGCCTTGTCCAGTTAGTGTGGCACACTTGAACTTTCAGGTCTCATTGAAAGTACTAGGCTGAGCAGATTGAGCCCTCTAATATATCTTTTGAATTCACTGAGGTTGGAAAGTGGATTGCAGAGATTTTTGAGTAGGTAGATACATGTATGATAAATGTTGAGAAGTGAATTCTGGAAAACGTATCCCTAATTGTACATGAAAGGAAGATGTGCTTAAAAATGCTTAAAAACCCAACTGTGTTATACAGTTTGTTTACTAGAATCCTAAAAAAAAAATGATTCCTAAGATGTATTAAGATAGAAAGAAATATGGTTAATGAGTAAAGCATGTTATGAAACAGTATTGTGTTTAAAAACCCTAATTATTTTATAGTTGTATACGTAATATTTTACATATTTTTAGTTTTATCTTTTTTGAAATCTTGGATTTTTTATACTGGACATATTTGGTTTATATAATATAAAACATTGATACCTCCTTCCTCCCCAACCCATAAAGAAATTACTCAAAATAAACAATTATTTGAAATAACTGTGTTATAAATTTGAAGTTAACTCTACCATATTTTTTTTAGCCCATTATGGTTGCAGATGTTTCAAATTATTCACTTAGTTGTTTATATTATATTTAAGAGAAAAACAGTTTTATTAAACTAAGGCATTAAAGTATAATACTGGAAAGGTAGTAGTTTAGTATTTTCTAGTATATTTGCTGAGCTACATGATTTCTATAGTGGTATTTTTGTTTACAAAAGTGTTAGCATCTCTGAACAATATAAACTTGAAGCACTGAACATTGTTTTCTGTTTTACTGGAGCATTATGAATAATTTATGGATAATAACTTTATATCAGTTTATTTACTATTCCTTATTCTGATAAATTCTGTTATCTTTCCAAATATTATGTTAACTGTATGTTAAAGCAAGTTTTTCTGCTTTTTGGTGTGAATTTCTTATGCCCTCAGAATAGTACCTGTTATATAGTACTTGAAACTTTTACTTTTTATTTGTTATTTCTTAGGTAAACGCAAAGCACTGAAGTTGAATTTTGCAAATCCACCTTTCAAATCTACAGCAAGGTTTACTCTGAATCCCAATCCTACAGGAGTTCAAAACCCACACATGTGAGTATTTCTGGTAATCAAATAAAAGACTCAGCTCAAGCAAAGGTTTTAAAGTTACTGAATTTTATAAAATTTTTGAGTTGAGGGGTTGGTATTTCCATTATTTTTATGGGCCATTTGAAATATTACTATTTGAACTTAAATAGAAAGCTGTTGGTGCTATACTATGAAGTAGGTAAACACAATTTTCCTTTTAAGGTTTACTTGAAGAGAGAAAATAGCCGAATATCTAGATATATTTATATCTTTTTAATTTCTCTCGTTGAACTGAGAATATCGTTTATACCTTTTCTTCTGGATTTCCAGTTAAATTTTAAGTAGTATTTAGGACACTTAACTCTCCCCTGTAGATCTGTACAATCATCACCACTGACTAGGTGACAAAATAGATTCCCATTCTTAATAAACTATATTCCTGAAAGATTTTTGTTTCACAGTAAATTGAAAAAAATGTGTACATGTCAGTGTACAGGTGTTAGTAATTATTTAAGTTTGTTCCCTTATTATTTATTATCAAAAAATAGAAATAATGTTATCTTGCTGAAAATACTAGAAACCTGTTAATTTAAAATAATACCTTTTAAAATATTTTACAAAATAATAGTTAAAAGAGACCTTTGAATTGAAATGATGTATTAATTAATAATAAGTTCTTCCCCCAAAAAAACCTATGGAAAGGGTTAAAAGCAGTAATTTTATTATTTATTTATTTTTATGCCTATAGCACCTGGAATTCCTAGGTGGTCTCCCATTCAAGTACTAACCAGGTCTGACTCTGCTTAGCTTCTGAGATCAGACAAGTTTGGGCACATGCAGGGTGACATGGCCGTAGACAAAAGCAATGGTTTTAAATTAAGATCATGTTCGTAAAAATAATTTTCACCTAGTTCAGGTATTGAGAACTATAAGGCAAGTAGTGGAAGATGTGGTTAAAAAAAACTGTCAGAATATATTATTTCTCAACTATTTGTATTCACACCTTATTAGACTGCAAATATATTTTGTTTTACCAAAGAGGCACACTTATTGTTATTTATTTTCTTTCAATGTTGGTATGCATTGTATTTGCAAACAATAACAAATTGGTAGAGGAAGAATGTCTTGCAGTAGGAATGCTGAAAATATTTTATTTTTAAAACAGCAGTGTCTAGAAGGGAGTAACGTGTGTGTGTGTGTGTGTGTGTGTGTGTGTGTGTATCCACTCTTATGCTTTCACCTATAACCTTAAAGGGAGTGGAAAATATTTTAAATGAAAATTTGAGTAACAGTTGATTTGACTGGAAATGGTGTCTGTCAGTTTTATTAGACAGGTGTTCAAAGTGAGATTTCTTGTCAGAGCTCAACCTTCTTACCTTCTCTGAAACATAAGATGGGAACTATAGTATTGAGGAAGGAAACTCTTAGTACTTCTTAAACTTTGTAGTTATCCTATAACCAGCTAGGTTTCTTATCATTTGTCTTTTCCCAGCAGGTGTTAAAAGTTTTAGAGGACAAAGTTTTTACTGTTTGATAGAATTTTTAGAATTTGATTCTGGCATGTAAAATTTTAGAACCAAACTTTATATTTTATTATTGCACTGCTTTGTTATCTGCATCAGGAAAAGCAACTGCCTGTATAGATCAATGTCAAAGACAATTGTTTCACTATTTAAGGCAGCATATCTCCTTTACATTCTCACCCCCTTCCATAAAGGTATCCTTTTGTGTTTTTCTTCTGTGTTGTGGACTTTCAGGCACTGAAAATCACTGTTAGTCACTGTTTAGGATAAGTAATTTGCAATTAGAAAATGTAACTTGAAGTTTGGGGGGGCTTTGAAAAAGATAACTCTGTGCTATTTATATGTGCTTCCTTATAAAATTTTCTTGAATTCACTTTTCCTTGAACTTTAGTTACAGATATAAATATAAAATGTTTTCCTGAATTTAGGAAAAGACAAGGTGAAATGAAATATAAGTAGCTAATGAAGTTAAGATATGTCCTAGGAACTAGTTTCAGATAATTTGGAGTTTGATGTTCCCTGGCTACAGGATTCTGTAAAAGATTTAAAAAAAAAAAAAAGACTGTGTTTTTATTTTCTGAGAACAAACAGCTAAAATAAATTCCAAGAAAGTATAGTTGGCCACAGCAATTCAAGAAATAGGGTGTAAGGTAATGCAGATTGAATGTCAGATGAATGGTGAAGGAAAGGGTAAGATCATTTTAGATAAACAACTTGGTGAAAAGTTTCACAAAAGAACAATATTTGAATTGCATTTTGAAAAACAGGTAGAGAATAGATAGGTAGAGAGAAGGGAGAATTATATTCTGGTGAGTACAAGGTAAGTTTTGGATACTAGGGTGGATCTATTTAATTGTAGCAGAGATGTTACTTATATATTACCTATTTCTATCTATCACTGGAAACTTTTAGCATTTTTTCTTTATTTTTGGTGTTCTGTAATTATATAAGGATATACTTAGGTTTGTTTCATCTTTCTGTGTACTGGATGAACTTTTAGTTTGAAGATTCATGTATCTGTTTTTTATAAAATTTTTGTGGTTTTTCTTTTGATAGGTTCCTTCATGTTTTTACTATTCTCTCTTCCTGAAATGTCTGTTGTTTAGGTATTGGACCTCTTGAATTCCCTGGGTCTTTGGCTTTTCTTTCATATTTTCCATCTCTTTTTTTTTCTTGCTCTATGTCTTAGGAGATTTCTTTTATTTTCTGACGTTTCTATGGAATATTCTATTTTGGCAATTAATTTTAATTTCCCAGAGTTGATTGTGTCTTTTTGTTAGTATCTTATTCTTACTTTATAGATATAAAACTGGAATTTTAAAGTTCTTTTCTATCCTTTATGTAATCTGTTTCCTCAAGGGTCAGTTTTTCTTTTGTTCCTATCTTTCTCCTTTATCTTAGTTTTTCCCCACACATCTTATAATTCTCGATTGTCCATTAATAATTGAGGATGAGCAAATTCGAAGGTTGATTGGAAGGTCTAGTTATTGATGATCATATGGTGAGCTCAACTTTACTTTTCTGGGAGCTGGCTGTCAGGCCATGAGTATTCTAGATGCCAGAATATGTAGTGCCAGCATTCCCCTAAGAGACTGAGTTCTCTCCAGATAGTATGTTTATTTTCTTTAGAGACATGCTGTTTGTTTTTATTTTTATTCCAAGGGCAGTATGAAGAAGAAAGGAGGAACTGACTAGACCTTTCTTCTAGAAAGAATTTTAATGAACTCATATGTTTCTAGGCCTTCATACTTTCCAACTGTGGATCTTCTCTCAGGTTCTTTTGTGACCATTATTTATCTCATGTTTCTGTTGCATGCTTCCCTCCCACCATGTGCTATGGGCTGTAGTTTTTTCTATTACTTTGAAAAAGAAAAAGAAACATTACATAAGAGAATTGAAATCATACCAACCATATTCTCTGATCATAATGCTTTGAAACTAGAGATCAACTGCAAAAAAGAAAGCAGGAAGAACCACAAATACATGGAGATTAAACAGCATGCTAATGAAGAATAACTAGGTCAGAGAAGAAATAAAAAGAGAGGTCAAGAGATACATAGAAACAAATGATAGTTCAACATATCAAAACTTTTGGGACACAGTCATAAGAGGAAAAGTTCATATCATTATAGGCTTATCTCCAAAAGCAAGAGTGAGCCCAAATAAACAGCCTAACACTTCATCTTAAAAAACTAGAAAAGGAAGAACAAATGAAGCCTAAAGTCAGCAGAAGGAAGGAAGTAATCAAAATTAGAGCAGAAATAAATGAAATTGAAAACAAACAAAACAAAATAGAAAAAATAAATGCAACAAAGAGCTGGTTCTTTGAGAAAGTTAATAAATTTGACAAACCCCTGGCTAGACTCACTAAAGAAAAAAGAGAAGACACAAATAAAATCAGGTATGAAAGAGGAGAAATTACGACGGACAGCAGAAATACAAAAGATCATACAAGAATACTATGAAAAAATATATAACACCAAATTTAATAACCGAAAAGAAGTGGACCAGTACTTAAATAATACAATCTTCCTAGACTGAATCAAGAACTGGAAAATCTAAATAGACTGATCAGTAGTATTGAAATTGAAACAATCATCAGAAACCTACGAAAAAGTAAAAGTCCAGGACCAGATGACTTCACCAGTGAATTCCACCAAACATTCAAAGAAGATTTAATACCTAATTTCAAAGTCTTCCAAAAAATTGAAGAGGAGGCAATACTTTCCAACTCATTTTATGAGGCCAATATTACTCTGATACCAAAACCTGGTAAAGATAACACAGACCAATATTTTTCATGAACACAGATGCAAAATTTCTAAATAAGATACCAGCGAACCGAATACAGCAACATATATTAAAAAAGATTATACACCATGATCAAGTGGGCTTCATCAAAGGGGCATAGGGATGGTTCAACATACACACATCGATTAATGAGATATAGTACATAAAAAATCGTATGATCATATCAATAGATGCAGAAAAAGCTTTCGACAAGATATAGCATCCATTTATGATCAAAACACTTAACAAAATCTGTATAGAAGGAAAGTACCTTAACATAATAAAGGGCATCTATGACAAACCCTCAGCCAACATTATATTTAATGGTGAAAAACTAAAAACCTTCCAAGATCAGGAACAAGACAAGACTGTCCACTATCACCACTGTTAGTCCGTATAACATCGGAGGTCCTAGCAAGTACAGTCAGGCAAGAGAAAGATAGAAAAGGCATTCAAATAGAAATGAAGAAGTCATACTCACTATTTGCGGATGACATGATTCTCTATATAGAAAACCCTAAAGACTCCACAAGAACACTACTAGAAACAATAAGCAAATACAGTAAAATTTCTGGATACAAAATCAATATTCAAAACTCCATAGCATTCCTATACTCTAATAATGAAGTGTCAGAAAAAGAAGTGGAAAAAATAATTCTTTTTGCAATTGCAACAAAAAGAATAAAATACGAAACAAGTGAAGGACCTATATAATGAAAACTACAAGGCTCTATTAAAAGAAATCGAAGACGATACAAAGAAATGGGAAAGATATTCCATATTCTTGGACTTGAAGAATTAACATAGTTAGAATGGCCATATTACCTAAAGCCTTATTACAGATTTAATGCAATCCCCATCAGACTCTCCTCAGCATTTTTTAAAGAAATAGAACAAAAATATCATCAGATTTGTATGGAATCACAAAAGACTATGACCTGCCAAAGCCATCCTGAGAAAAAAGAATAAGCCTGGAGGAATCACTCTGTCTGACTTTAAATAATACTACAAAGTGACAGTAATCAAAACAGCATGGTATTGGCAGCAAAACAGATGCACGGACCAGTGGAACAGAATCAAGAGTCCAGAAGTAAACCCATATTTATGTGGGCAAATAATTTTCGACAAAGAAGCTAAAAACATACAGTGGAGAAAGGAAAGCCTCTTCAATAAATGGTGCTGGTAAAATTTCTGCTCATCAGAAGTTTTTTAATAAACAGATAAGCTTCATACTGGGAGATAATATTTATAGTTTATATCTGACAAAGGACTTAAGTATATATAATGAACTACACACAGAACAGCCTAATTAAAAATGAGTTGAAGACTTGAACAGACATTTTACAAAAGAGGTATAGGAAGAGATAATAAGTACATGAAAAACATGCTTAACAGCATTATTAATTAGGGAAATGCAAAATAAAACCACAAGGAGAAACTATTTGTAAAGGGAAAATCTCAGTTTACCTATGTAAAAACCTACTTTGTGTTTCGTTATTTTTTTGGTCTCCTTTGCTACTACTTACACAGAACACTTTACTTCTGACAGTTTTGGTTGCCAGATGTGTTGGCGTTTTTCTCCACAACAAACAAGTCTCCAACACTAGCTGGATGTTCTACAATCTAACTCAATCCTGACACCATTTACCTAGAGAAAGTGTCAGATCCTACAGGTTAGAGGCTCAGCCCAAGACTGCTCCTGCCACCCCCACTTCAGATGCTAATCAAAAGCTCAGGTTATCACCTGTGCTTCAGACCAGACAGGCTACAGATGGGAAGTTTCAACTACCTTCTCCTCAGATTTGGTTTATTTGCTAGAGTGGCTTGCAGACCAGACATAAGAATGAAGGGAAAAAATTTGCTCAAAACTGGGAATGAGTGCTATTTTTAAACAGTTACCCTTTTTTAAACTTTGGATATGGTGTGATGGAGAATTGGTCATATTTCAGAGACTTAAAATAGATTTGTTTGGCATTATTTTTCTAACAAACTTGTTTTGAAAGAACATTTCAGAACTGACCTTGCAAGTAACTTATAAAGTTATTTCATAAAAGTGTGTCTGTATTGAAAAAAGTGTTTTCCCACACAGGGAAACACTTTTCTTATGTTTACCAACTTATTAAAAGATATGGTAAAGGATACAGATAAACAGCCAGAACAAGATCCTAGGGAGGATCCCAAATGCAGGAGCTTCTGTCCATGTGGAATTGGGGTATGTCACCCTCCCAGTTGTTTACCAACTTAGAAGCTCTCTGAACACCCTTTGAGATTTTTTGGCAGCTTCTTCATGTAGGCATGATCAATTATTAATTTTATTTCCACCCTTTTTTTCCCTCTGGAAGATGGGGATTGGGTCTGAAAATTCCAAGCTTGTAATGGCTTGTTCTTTTCAGTGATCAGCCCTTATCCAGGAGCCCAGGGAGAGTCACCTTATTAGAACAAAAGATGCTCTAGTCCTCTTATCATGTAAGAATATTTTTTCATGTAAGAATTTATAAGGGTTTTAGGAGCATTGAGTCAGAGATGGCATTCTCTTAACATTGAGGAATTTCCAAGAGTTTTAGGAGCTCTGTGCCTGGAGCTAGGGGGTGGAGGGGGGGGGAGGCGGGGGAGAGAGAGAGAGACAGACAGACTTTATCTCTCTTTCTTTCTTTCTATCTATCTATCTATCTATCTATCATCTATCTATCTTTCTATCTATTTACTTATTTCTATTAGCTTACACCATTGCACACCCACCAGAATGGATAAAATTTGAAAGACCACACACTATCTTGGCAAGTATATGGTATGACTAAAATTCTCATATATTGTTGGGGAACTATAAAATGGTACCACCACTTTAGAAAACTCTTTGATAGTTTCTTATAAAATTAGACATACATCTACTTCATTACCCAGCAATTCTCTTCTTTGTTAATTACAAAAGATGAAAATGTCTTTCAGAAAGACTTGCATATGAATGTTCATAAACACTTTATAAGAGCCTTCCAACTAGAAACAATCTAGACATCCAGTGGTGGAAGAATGGATAAACAAGTTATGGTACAGTCATCTCTTGGTATCCTGGAAGGACTGATTCTAGGACCCACGAGGATATCAAAATCTGGGGATGCTAATATATTTTATATATAAAATGGTATTTTCATATAACATGCATATTCTCCCATATATTTTAAATCATCCTTAGGTTAATTATAATAACTAATGTAAATGCTGTGTAAGTAGTAGTTATACTATATTTAGGGAATAATGACAAGAACAAAGTATGTACATGTTCAGTACAGACCCAACCATTGTAGGCCTAACTATATAGTACATGTCAGCAGCATTGTAGCTTTTTCTTTTTTCAAATATTTTTGATATGTGGTTGGTCGGATCTATGGATGAGGAACCTCAGATAGGGATAGCTGACTGTATATTATTCAATGAAATAGTCCTCAACAATAAAAAAAAAAACACAAAGTACCAATGCCCATAATCACATTGATGAATCTCCAGAAGTGCTGAGCAGAAGCCAGACATTAGAGAACACACTGCTTGATTCTATCTGTATGAAATTCTAAAGTAGGCAAGACTAGTCTGTTGTGATCAAAATCAAAACTTTGTCTCTGGAGAGGACTGATAAGAAGGACACAAGAGAACTTTCCAGGGTGACGGAATGTTCTTTAACTTGTTAGAAGTATGAGAAATAAGGGTATATGCATTTGTTAACTCATCCAACTCTATATTTATGTTTTGTGCATTTCTCTATATGAACATGATACTTAAAAAAAGCCAGAACAATAACAATAAAAATTATGAGTATATTATTTACTCTCACTGAATAGTACTTTTTTTGTCCTTGTTCTCACAGCACCTGTGTGTTTCAACAGTCTCTTGATAAGTATATGAACACTGTTTTTATTGAATTCAGCTCTTATGCCTTAGAACAGTATTGTGACATATTTTGCCCATTTGGTTTGCCTTGTGATGATGTTTGAAAAAAAACCTAGAGTAAAATTCTTAAGAAGTTTATCAAGTATCTTTGAAGATTGATCTAGAACATCTGTCAAGTCATATCAGGTATAGTATACCTCTAAGTAGTTGGATTCCCCTAGGAAAAGTGTGGGGTCATTTTGTCTTTACTATGTTTTTATTTAAAAAGATTACTAGCCTATTTCTCTCTCCTTTCCTCCCTCCCACCCTCTTTTCTCTTCCTCTCATTTTGCCTTTCTCTTTCATTTCCTCCCTCTTCCTCGCTGCCCCCCATCCCTTTTTGTTAATACAGAGAAGTATAAGGAAGAAAACCAAAATGGCCCATAATCTTACCATCTACATAGTTCATGTTACCCTTTAAAAAAATTAGTACTTGCTTCTGGTAAGAGAATTCAATTGGTACAGAAAGTTATAAAATAAAAAGCTTCATGCCCTTAATAGTTCTCTCTAAAGATAAACCCCAAAAATGTAAAATGTCTTTGCAGAAAATCTTATTCAAATATCATAATTATAATAATTTATGTGAATCCTTGAAAATATTTATACAAAAATAAATTTTATTATACATGCTTTGCAGCTTAATTTTTTTTTCACTTAGTATGTCTTGAAGATACTTGTAAATTAACATTTACCTCATTCTTTTTTAGTGTTTATATATCTTTCATTATATTTCATGGGTGTATTATTTATTTATCTAGATGCCTACTGATAGCCATTAGAACATTTTCATTTTTAAAAACAATGTTGTAAGAAACACATTTGTGCTGGTGAGATGTATTTTTGTTTGTTCTTCATAGAGTGACAGTTTTTACCAATTCTGTCTTAGGAGACCAGAAATAGCTTTGCCTCAAATTTGGCACTGTTGACATTTTAGGCTGGATAATTCTTTGTTACAGGGAACTGCTCTGTGCATTGTTGGGTGTTTAGCAGCTCTTCTGGACTCTACCCACTAGATGCCAGTAGCCTTCTCTTCCCCCAGCTGTAAAACCAAAATTGTCCCCGGATATTTTCAAAGTAACTCATGAGGTACAAAATTGTCTGTGATTGAGAACCACTGGTACAGAGATCACTGTGAGTTCACACACAAGGTTACTATTGCCTCTCTCCTGAGGAACTGTCAAAGTCAAATATAAGAGGTATGTTACTCCTTATTTTGGAGTTTGAAAGGGGTAGGGTTTGGGAATGGATATAAGGCTATCTGTCACATAGAGTTCAGGGATTGTAGCTTTCTGAGCAACTGATAGCTGTCAGAAACCAAAACATAATACACATTCTATCATGCATTCAGCAAATGTTTGTTAAATACCTGCCTTCTCTTAGGTACTATCATAGACACAGAGTATTTCATGTTGGAAAAGATGTGATTGCTACTTCATGAAGATTAAAATTAATGATAGACACAGACATTCAGCTACATATGTATATGTATTTAAAATATATATTTTATATATAAGCATAAATAATTAAAATGTAAATAAATAAAAAATGTAAATAATTATAAATATACATACTATTGAAAGAAAAGAACTAGATGCTATGAGTGAATAAAAAAAGAGTGGAGATGGTGAAGAGGTATACATTGAAGGCTTCTAAGCCTGTGTATATTTTTGGTAGATTTAGGGAAGAGACTGATAAGAGTGTTCCAAGTGGAGAGAATAACATGTATTTGAAGTTGCAAGATATCAAGGTGGGAATGATTCAGCTTTTCATGGAATTGAATGAATGCCTGCTTGATGAGAAAGTGATTGAGGAGAAAAATAAATTTAAAATAAATGTGGAGAGGTGGTCATGGGTCAGATAATGCTTTGTAGGTAAAGACTTGGGATGATATCTGAAGTGGGAAGGTCTGGAAGGGTTATAAGCAGGCAAGTGACAAGATTTGGTTTACATTCTAAAATTATTCTGGTTGCTGTGTGGAATATGTATTGGAGGGAGGCAAGAATGGAATTGGGAAGTCCTAGTAAGGCTGAGGTAGTGTAGCTTAAACATAATGGATGATAGTGAATGATTTTAGGTTGATGACAGTGGAGGTAGAGGGAAATGGACAGATTTCAAAGAAATTTTGAATGTAGAATTATCAAAAACTTGTACTAATTTGAATGTGGGTAGGAAAGAGAGGTAGGTGTTCATAGTGACTTCCAGAATTTCTGGTTGGATGATGGGTTCAGTTGCCATTACTTAGATGGGGACCACTGGATTTGGAGCATCTGTAGATGAGGGAACATAGACAATCGAGTTCAGCTACCCAGAGGAGAAGGTATAGATTAGAGATGAAAGGTTGAGAGTTGTCAGCGTATACATAACATTATCTAGGAAGAGAGTGTACCTTGATGAGAGAATTGGGTTCAGAGCTGAGCCCTGAGGAAATCTAACATTTAGAGGTTGGGTAGAATAGGAGCAACTGGCAAAGACAGGAAAGACACTTGAGAAGTAGAGAACAAATCAGTAAGGTGCAATGTCGTAGAAACTAACCATTGTTTCTGAGGACAGGAGGGAGGGGATTATGGTCAGCTATGTCTGATGTTCTGAGAGTAAGTACTTAAGGCTGCTTTGTTGGTGACAACTCCTGAGGTACACTTTCAACTATTCTACTTTCTTACATACTTGAGTAGTTGATTTTAGCCACTTGTGGAGACTGGAGCCCAAACAGGAAAAGGATTTCAGGAAAACTTGTAACCTCTTCTTTTAGGACAGCTTTTCTAACTTCTTCTGTAAGAAACACAGCCCAGAAGAACTATTCTAATGGTGAACTCTGAGTACAGATGAGTACTCTTAGTTCTTAGGGAATATGCCATCAATAGCAGCAAGGTGAAACACGAATGTTTATCTTATCTCTCTGATTTTACTTTTTTCTTGGTGATAAAAAATTGCTTTCTACTTCATAAATCAGCACTACTTCAAAATACTGCAGATTTGCATAGTTAATACCTTCTGTTCACTGAATATGGATATCAGAATTTGAAAATTTATATTTAGAGTGAGAAATTCTAGACATCTTTCTTTTTTCAGTTTTTTTTCCTTTTGCCTCATCTTAGATCTTAGCAAAGATACTTATTTTGTTAGTAGTGCCAGGAAGCAGGCTGTTTCCATGACAACTGGCAGACTGCATTTACTGTGGAAATTTCCGGAATTAACAGCTGCATTGCAGAAGGATGCATAAAGCGGTATTCATCTAGCGATTCTAACAGTATGGACACAGAAGAACTGTTGCTGTGGTGTGCAGGGTATGTGTTGTGTTTATTTTTCTATCTAAGGAAGAGAGTAAAACAGCTTTAGGCATTTTAGTATATGCTGGCTTGATAAAATCAAAGATGCTTAGAGAAAAAGAAGGAAATAATTTGGGAACAAATGGGTGTGATAGCATAGGGAGGGTATCAAGATCGAGATAAATGAAGTAAGAGAATGTGATAACAAAATAAGAGGAGAAAACACACTTCAAATTAATTAGATAATAAAGGGTTCTTAGGGATAGTGGTTCTAGACACAAGAAGGTACTTATCAAAGGAAAATTAGGTATTGGCAAGTTTGAGGAATCAAATTCTCATGTCCAGGAAGAAATCTCTTAAAAGTATTTAGTTCTTACTTGCTGAAAGATACATAGATATGAGAGATGTTAGGGAGGTTTGTGTGCTGCCTCACTGCACCCGTTTACCTTAGAGAACCAGGGAAGGGTTATCAGACCCTTGGGCCCACTCCTTGTTGATTTGTGGAAGATTTTTAAGAAAAAAACTTGAAATGTATCTCAAGATTAAATTCTGGAAATAAAACTATAGGATTTTGATAAATGGAGTTTTTTTATCTTTCAGAGATTAATTGTAAATTTGAAAGGAAAAGGATATGAAAAATGAATAGATATGATTTAGATCATTTGAATGATATATGTCATTTAGATGACTGGATATTATTTAGATGCTCTGGTGAGCAAACTGTAGCTCATGAGTGAAATGTAGACTGCTGCTGGTTTTTGTAAAAGTTTTATTAGAACATAGTCATTTGGTTATATAGTTGTGACAAAGACTGGCTGGCAAGCCTAAAATATTTTTTATCTGTCCATTTATAGAAAAAGTTTAGTTACTCGTGGTTTAGACTCTAGTCCGCAGACCACTACCAGTCTGTGGCCTGTTAGAAACTGAGTCACACAGCAGGAGGTGAGTGGCAGGCAAGCGAGCGAAGCTTCATCTGTATTTGCAGCCACTCCTAAGCGTCACCACCTCAACTCTACCTCAGATCATCAAGCATTAGGTTCTCATAGGAGCACCAGTCCCTGGTACCAAAAAGGTCGGGGACCACTGGTTGGATTCCTAGTGCTGCTGTAACAAATTACCACAGACTTGATGGCTTAAATAACAGAAATTTATTCTCTAGGACTTCTGGGGGCCAGAAATCTGAAATAAAGGAGTTGGCTGGGCCATGCTTTTTCCAGTCTCTTTGGGAGGATGCTTCCTCACTTCTTTCAGGCTGGTGGCTCCTGGAGTTCCTTGGGTTGTGGTAGCATAACTCCAATTGTTGCCTCTAATTTCTTTTGGCCTTCTTTCTTGTTTTTCTTGGTGTGTCCGCCTTCTTTTCTGTCTCTTATAAGGATAGTTGTTACTATATTCAGGGTCTACCCTAATCCAGGACAATCTTTTTTTGAAGCCCTATGTTAATTATATCCATAAAGATATGGTCACCTTCTGAGGTTCCAGATGACTTATCTTTTGTTGCTGGTATGGGGCAGGTGCAGGGGGCACGATTTAGATAACTGCATATGGTATTCAAGACTGGGTTTTGGCTTCTCAGCCACATTCTAGGTTAAGAATAGCTAGCTTCTGGCAAGTTTCCTTTGGAAACCTGTGAAAAATAACTCTGCAATAAACTTGTTGACCTGCTAGGGAGGGTATTAAATTCACTTTTCAAGGACAGGGTGATGCAAGCAATAGTTAAGAATCATAGAAGACAGCTTCTGTGTTACAAACATAAGCAGCAGGGTAGGGTTGCACTAAAATATTCCCAAGAAACTAATGAAGAACAGTGTTTAATGCTTCCTTTCTCCATCAGAATCTCCTCACCGTCCACTACCCCCAAACAAATTGAATTTGGAATTTTAATGAAAGATAGTTGACATCAAAATAAGAGTCAGAGTTTTAAGGGATTGGACTCATGACTATATTATGACAGTGGAAAATATATATATTTCAAATAATTAGATTTCATAACCAAGTGGAGGGATGGCAATGTAGAATGTATACAGCAATGTTTAAAGCTGTGAGTCAGACTTGCCGCTTGTTGGAGAACTTTTATTGTCATTATGGGAGTATGCAGACTATTAGCCTATGCAGGAGAGGTCTGTGTTGTGTTCTATTTATCATCTGAGCATATTTGTAACCCTTAGTAATAGTAGTAGATAGCTATCCTTACATACATTGTAAATTTCATTTAGTATATTTGGGTATATTTAGAAATGTTTAAGAAGTGATACATGCCCATGGTGAAGAATCAAATACTAGATGGGATTCCAGTGTGAATGGTGGAGCTGCAGAGAAAACTCCTCATTCTGTAATTTGAGAGGCCCTAGTCTAACGCCTGTATCCTCACCTGTGTACCTTAAAATTAAACCTCTGATTTAGACTTTATGGATGTAATTATCAGAAGAATTAAGCAAAAATGTTTAGTGGATTCAAATTAGAGTATAAACAATACCAAACTAGCCTAATATACGTTTAAAAAATGCTACTAGAATTGTAGATGAATTTGCTGAGGACTGTTTTGTTTCTTGATTTCAGTATATGTGGGTATAGAGGAAAACACTAAACCCAATCCAGGATTTCCAGGCAGAGTTTCCTGAAGGACAAAACTGGATGAAGTCTGTTTCCTTTCTAGTCACATTCTGTTAGTCTGTGACTGTGTATATCTTGAACACCAAATTGAGACTAGGAAACCATGGGAATGAAAGTTTTAATAAAGTATTTTTTTTTATTTTAAGTGCCACTGATGTCGAATTGCATGCTTAAGCTTAAATAGCTGCACAAAAAGATTCAAATTCAACTATAATTAGACTTTAACTTTTTATTTTTCTATTGGCAGGCATCTATAATAAACATGGAAAAAGAATGAGATAAAGTTTAAAGCATAGATTGAGATTAGATTATGTTGGTTAATTATAGTTCATATAAGTTAAAATTTAAGATTCTAACTGGTTCAAAAATAGGCTAGATTTCAAGTATGTGTATTATATATCAAGTACATGTGTTCCTAAATGTGTCTGTTAATAAAATTTATTTTCATAAAGTCTTTTTATTGGCTTGTTTGGATAAATGTATCCCAGAAATAATAAAAATAAGCTTAAGGATATAGTTGTTTCATAGTTATATGTTTAAAAGGTAATTCATGTAGTAATAGGATTAAAAATTAGCTACAGATTATGAATGAAATGCAGTTAAGACTCTTGGTTTTTATTTGCCTCAAGAAGCACGAGTCTGACTTTATGAAAGCTATTTCAGATTTGTAGTACAAAGTCATATGACTAACAGTGTCCTGCTAAAATTTTAAGAAACAAAGATAATATGAAACAAAAAATTAAGACACCTTAATGCTAAACTCTGTAGGATCTCTAATGACAGCCATGATAAAGAAAAAAATTTAACCCAGGTTTCTCTTATAGTATTCCTGCCATTGGAGCAATAAGTACTCTAATTGGTAATACATTTAGCCCTGGATGTCTCAAATTGAGACATCCTTTGAATTATAGATGTATGATAGGCAATTTCCTTTCACAGAAGAAGTGTGGGGCTCGAGCACACTGTACTTCCTCTCTTTATTGAGGTATCATTGACTATTATAAACTGTGCATATTTAAAGTGTACAATTTGATAAGTTTTGACATATATCTATACCCACGAAGCCATCACTACAAGAAAGATAATGAATATATCCATTGTCCTCAAAAGTTTCCTCCTGCCCCATTTTGGTTTTTATATCTAGACAAATATATATTACATGGAATTACATATAATATATCTATTTAACATATTCTCTTTATCTTTTAATTTCTTGAACATACAGAATACAGTAATACACACCATTCTATTGTCCTTGTCTCCTAATTCTAACATCTCAGTCATTTCTGAGTCAGTTTGAATTGATTGATTTTTCTCCTTATATGGATCTTACTATCTTGCTTCTTTGCATACTTGATGATGTTAGTTTGCATTCCAGATTTTGGGTGCTGGATCTTTTTCAATTCTTATCAATATTTTTGAGCTTTGTTCTTTGGTTAAGTTATTTTGAAATAATTTGATCCTTTCAGGACTTGCTTTTTAGCTTTAGTAGGTGAGACCAGATCCTTTTGAGTAATTCCCCATGAGTTACAGAGTTTTCCACTCTAATGACCAGAAACAGGAATTGTTTGAGCCTGGGTATTGTTCCCTTCAAACCTTTTAGGTGGTTCATTCCTCAGGCTTATATAGGTTCCTGAAAAACCTGTGCTGATTCAGGAGGGATCTCTGTATATCTTTGAGGTTCTCTTTCTTTGCAGCTCTCTCTTATCTGGTACAGCTCGCTCTTATCCTTTCTTTACTTTGCCTGGAGGACCCCAGCTGCCTATATGCTAATAAGAAACTTCTTAGCAGGAGCAACAAAACAAATGAAGGGCCTGGGCAAGAAAGGCCAGGATGTTATCCCAGGCAGTAAACAAAAGAAGAAACATTTGTTCACCAAATATCTAAGAGTAATAAATCAAAATACAGTTTAAAACAATGATTTAACACTAATCATCTTTCAAGTTGGCAGAAAGGAAAGGGTGCTGTGAATTGGGCACAGTGGGTACTTTGTTGGTGGTGCCACTAAATCAGTGCAGACTCCCTGTGCAGCATTACAGTAACCATGTGGACCACATGATGACTGATACTCAAAAATATATTAAATGAAGTTTATAAACAATAGATGTAATATGTTCTTTTGTAACCTATACACATAATACAGAAAGATACAAAGGAGATACTAAATTACTAATAGTGATGTACTCATTATGATTTTTTTTTTTATTTTGTCTTCTACCTGTGTAACTTTAAGAAAGATTTAGGATTGTGTAACCTGGTTGGAAAAAGTTCAACTTCTGCGATTGAATTTGCACAACAAAACACTGTATTTACTAGAGGGTAGGGATAGCAGTAGAGGGTAGGGGTGGCAGTAGAGGGTAGAACTCTAGTTATCAGAGGTAATGTTGGCTGTGCCACTGTATTTCTTAAAAAAAAAAAAAGCAAGTTCATCCACCTATATACAAACCCCTAGGCATTCTTATTAGAAACATAGAAAGAAAGCTTTTCTCAGTGCCCAGTCTGATTAATGTTTTGGAACATTATGTCACAGTTTTTTTGTTTTTGGGGGGAATCTGTAGGATTTCAGAAATTTATAGATTAGTTTGGATCAATGAAAAGTACACTTATTCAGTATTACAAATTGGTCATTTCTATCGGAAGATCTGTTATCAAAGAAAGTGCTCAGGAGCAAAAATAAAATCAAAAATTAGTTTTCAGATTTTCATATAACAAGATAATTTTCTGATTTCAAAAAAAGTTTTTGTATGTTGAATTCTATTTTAATGAGGCTTATGTGGATTCAAGCTATATATTAATTATTCTACCTTATAATCTTACATGTTTTGTAAAAGTTGTGTTTATGAACATATTTAAATTTGGGGGAATGTGCATAGCATCTGTGTCAGTTGTTTCCTCCTCCCACCTCTTCTCCCACCTCTCTATTTTCTCTAGAAAATGGAGCTGCTAGTCTCTGGGAACCAAGAATTATTAGGTATGGGATTTAGATGGGCTCTAAGAAATCAAGAACACCAGAGTTAAGGATTTTATTTGAGGAGGTGCTTTTGGCCTGTTGTCTGGAACTTGTTTGTGGATTTCAAGACATTTAGCACCATTGGCCTCCAGCCCCTAAAATGTTCATAGCCTTTTCCCGTCATTAGAATGATCAAACTGCTGCCTGTTCTCATCCTTCCTGTCACTTTAGACACTCAGGGTGTGGGGTAGTACCTCTTCTGTGAGAATCACTGGGAAATAAAATATTGTTAGGAGTTGTATTAACTAAAATAAGTTTGCATATAAACAACAATGACAAGAACAAATGATGACTTAAAATAGCTTATTTTTTTATTTTGCAGATGCAGTCTGGTGATAGGCAGGCTAATGTTCGGTGTAGTGGCTTGATGGCCATCAGAGTCTAGAGTGCTTTAATTTTCTGTTCCTTTGTTCTCAATAAATGGTCTTCATTTTCAAGGGCCTAGAGGGTGGCTGGAATTCCAGTCATAAGGCAACAAGGAAAAATGGGAAAGGAAAAAAAAAAGACCTTCCTTTGAGCTGAGTCAGCTCCTTTTAAATGCTACATTCATATCACTTCCTCTAACTAAATGGAAGTTTGACGTCTTAGTCTGTTCGGGCTGCCATAAAAATGCATCACAGACTGGGTTATTTAAACAACAGAAATTCTTACAGTTTTGAAGGCTGGGATGATCAAAGTGCTGACAAGGTAGGTTTCCTTCCAAGGTTTCTTATCCTGGCTTCTAGGTGTCTACCAGCTTGCTGTGTGCTCGTGTGACCTCTTCTTTGTGCAGGTGAGGGTTGGGGAGAGACTCTCTTGTGTGAGCAGTTCTTCCTGCTTCTTTAAAGAACACACATTTTGTAATATCAGGGCTCCACCCATATGAGCTCATTTAATCTTAATTACCTCCTTATTGGCCCTATCTCCAGTATAGTCACATTGAGGGTTAGGGTTTTGACTTAAATTTGCTGGGGGTTAAGGGGAGTGGTCATAGTTCAATCCATAGGAGTTGAGAAGTGTAGCCTAATAGCTGGGTGTATTGCTGCCTGGAATAAAAAAATTTCCTATTAAGAACAGAATGGATACTGGGTGGCAGCTGGTAGTAATTACCACAGGGGCTCTTGGCTGCGTTTCCCAGGCTGATAATCAGGGTCTTGGAGTTGGAACCCTATGACGTGTTCACCTAAGGCATCTAAGGATAATCTATGTAAAATTATGCATAGACAATTATAAATTGGAAAATGAGGGAATTATTTCTGATAAAATGCAGTTTCTATTTTCAAAGTGATATTCTAAAGAGAAGTCAGGGAACCTTTCTTCTCTTTAAGAGTACAACTATAAATATATATCTATTACCAAGTAAGGGGAACTTTATGTTGCTGCTGTTTTTTACTTTTTCCAATCTTTTCAATGAGTGTTTTCTACTTACTATTCATGTCTTTTTTTTCCCTAGAGTCTCCTGTGTAGTTTAGGATAGAAATTGTATCTTGGGACATAAATTACCATTAGCAGACTGTACATGATCCCTTGTTGCCCTTGAGACTTTTGGTGAACTTTTTCCAAAAGTGGAATAAGCCAGCAGTTTAAAGCTACAGGTATAACTCTGTTTCACTAAAAATATTTATGTACTTCCATGCACTTCTACAAGGGGGTCTAAAAGGAATTTGTTTTAGATTAAAGGGTCTATTACATCGCTCTGAAATTCTTGGAACCTGGAGATCTTAGGTCTAGTTTTATTACTATCCAATACTTGTTAAAACTTTAAAAAATTTATGACTCTTATTGAAAAAGTCTCCTTTTCATTTGTGTTTGAAACTAGTTGAGAGAGATGCAGGAGCCAAACAGATGGAGATTATAAGATTCATTCTATCCTTGATAAAATTGGAAATGTCACATTTGAAGCCAGAATAGTTTGCTAACTCCCCTTGCCTTCAAATAGTTAGACTTACCTAACACCTGAGTGACAGTCTCTCAAAGGGAGAGCCATAGTGTCCCTCTCTGTAGGTAGGCTAGCTTTCAAAGAGAAGAATTGAACTGTGTTCAGTTTCTTCTTCTGTATCCACTGATCAGCCAGTAAGGGCTCAGGTGAGAGACCAGATTCTTCTGCATGGAAAGATGAGGCATGATGGGAATAAGTGTTTCTTTAAACAGTTGGGAGAGGTAACCCCTAAAATCTTTGATACTTTCCAGTCATTCACATGGTGTCCCTTTGTAAAGCCAGGGAATGTAGTCTTTTGAAAAGGAACATGAATATTAACCACAAAAGACAAAACACCCAGTCTCTGTTAATCTGTGGATCTAGTGGTGAGATATAGTATGGCCATTAATTGATTTTTCAAATTTGACTTAATATGGTTGATAGATTTTTTTTCAGATTTTAATCCATTGTGTTGGTGTCTGCAGATTTCACCAGAGTTTTCATTGCCAATAAAATTCTACTTACCTTTATATACGAAAAAATATTTTAATGGCAACATCAGTTTATATCTAAACAGCTTCCCTAATGTTTTTAATATCTATCCAAAAATACACTTTGAAAAGCTGTATTCAAGAGAGATACTATTTAATTCAGATTTGTCATCTGTAGGCATGAAAAAATGTGTGTAGCTGATTTTTTAACTGGAACGTGTATCATTTGATAGTCTAATTACAAGTCCTGTTATAACAAAAACTACTGAAACTTGTTTTCATATTAAAGACCTCTAAATCCATAGGAGAATGTTACTTGTTTTTCTATGGAATTGTTTTCTACTAGTCTTTTTATGTAAAGGGTTTGATATGGGGTCAGGTTTGGATTCTTGTCTTGGATTTGGGTTAATTTGAAACTTGGAACCTTGATCTCTTGTTTCTTGAGTGGGCCCAACGAAGACAATGGTAGGATTTCTTGGTTAAGAGTTGCCCATGTAGTAGTAGTGTACGTAACATATGTTTTAGAAAGAATATAAGAGTAAGTACATATTCATAGGCAGGACTTATATACTGCCTATGCAAAGGCATTGGGGACAGGTTTGTGGAGTTGAGTTGAAAATAATAAAATGATTATGAATTGCTGATACTGTCAAGTAGAAGTAACACTTAAATCTTGTTTGACAGATTTGCCTCAAGATAAAAAAAAACTGCCAGTAAGGTTTTGGCCACTTGGTACAGTTGCCTCTGTGAATGACTGCTAGAGTTTAACAGTAAAGGTTCAGGTCAGGCTTCCAGTTCTAGTCTCTACAGCTCTATATCTATGTATAGTCCTTCTCTGGAAGCCATTATGGTTGAACTAACTCTTAAAACAATAGCTGTGAAATTCAGTTTCACTGAAAAGTTTGCGAGCACAGTGTGAAAACTATGAACATGCCTTGATGACATTCCATAGCATACTCTTCTGTGGTTTTTATAACTCTCTTCCTGCCTAAATGAGAAAATGGAACTCTAGGTAGTAATCACGTTCTCCTTTTCATCTTTTGCTTTTAGCAGCTTTATTGAGAGATAATTCATATACCATACAACTCATCCATTTAAACTGTATAATTCAGTTGCCTTTAGTATATTTAGAGTTATGCATCTGTTTACCTTATCAACTTTTGAACATTTTCATTAGCCCAAGAAGGTAATCCACATCCCTTAGCTGTTAGTTAGTTCACTTTCAAAAAAGAAAAAAGGACCTTATCTAGAAACTACACAGCAGGCTACAGGAAGCTCAACTATTAGCAGACATATTTCAGAATTCTGAAATTCCATCTTTAAAGTAATGATGCTATTATAGCTGTTATTCCGTGGTTTTACGTAGTAATGAAAATACTATTCATTTTGTTTCTCAGGAATGCTGGCAATGATGTTATATCAGTGTGCTCATGAGAAAGATATCCTTTAACATATTTATTGCTTGGAAGTAAGTTGCATATCGCATTTACACTCAAAGAGAGGAGCTTACACAAAGATGCAAACACCAGGAAAGAGATAATCATAGAGACCACATTAGAGTCAGTCTGCCACAGCCCTTGAATTAGTGAATACTTTAAAAATGTTGCTTCTAATTTACTTGTAAATGTAATTGCCTTTTTTCAACTATCCTCAGTGGTGGTTTGTTACTGTATATTTCATCAGTGTTTAATTAAACCACACTATAGATGGTGTTTACTTGCCAGTGAGCATAGCACAGTAATTATACATGGAACTTCTTTATGTTAGAATATTTCCTGGCTTAATTTGTCTACTTCTTGAAAAAGATTACTGAGAAAATTAGTGACTGGGCTTGTCATACTTGCCTAGATCTGATTTCCCTCTTAAAAAGTCTGTTCAGACTTTATTTTCGTACCTGACTGACTGGTTATTTATGCCACTGATTTCTAAGTTTCTTATGACTCTAGGTGCTAGAGTATAAATAACATCAGTGAAAGTATTTTGTAAACTGAAAAAACTTGCATGAATGAAAGCTAGTATTATGACTTACTATGATTTGAGAATCTGGCATTTGGAATGCTTGTTCTGTAAATTGTTATTTAGACAAAGCATATTAATCTTTGAACTATAACCTTGAATCTTGGTTACTATTAATTTTTTTCATCTGGAAGAGGTTTTATTTTTATTGTGGTATAATTGGCACATTCATTTTGGGTGTATGACATAATGATTGAATATTTGTGTATATTGTGAAATGATGACAATATATCTAATTAACACTCATCACCACATACAGTTACAAAGTTTTGTGTATGTGATGAGAACTTTTAAGATCTGTTCTTTTAACAACTTGCAAATATACAATACTGTATTATTAACTATAGTCACTATGCTATACATTGTACCCCCAGGACTTGTTTATTTTATAACTAGAAGTTCGTACCTTTTGACCAAATCTTGGTTATTATTAATACTAGTACATATAGTTATTCTGGTGGAGCAATTTAAAAATTTTAAATATTTTGAGAACCTTAAAAGTAGGTAGAAAAAAAATCTGAGAAATATTTATAAATTTTGGAAGAAAAATAAATAACCAAGCACATAAACTTTTATTGCTTGTATCACAGATCAGATTTAAACAGAGATTCTGACCATTTAATATGAAATTGAAAATATTGATGATATTCAATGGCATGTTTTTCTTTATGTCCTCTTTAAGTTTGATATATAATTCATTCCTACACATTGGGTGTGTGGGGGTGTGTGTGTGTGTAAGAGAGAGAGAGAGATTGATTTTCCATTGGATTTGCTTTTTTACAGAGCATGGCTAGAAGTTAATATATTGATCTCCAGGTTGGAATTTTGGAGATGATGTTTTTATTTAATAAAAATCTGTAACGACGGAGCACTTTTGCCCATGAATCATTTGTTTTCCTCCCATTACTCTGTTGAAGGTGGGCTAAAAGTTCCATTTTGAATAGCACATGAGTTTTTCTCTTAGATCCAGATGACTATTCATTTAACTATCCCCCTCCCTCACCTCAGTATGGCATTAATATGAACAAGGCAGTACACCAAGGTGCTAATTCTCAAACTTTGTGAGACTTACCTGGGAATCTTTGAAAATAATACTTTCTGCCTCCTCTCCCTCAATGTTCTGATTTAATTGAGATGGGAAGATACCTGGGCATCAGGATATTTAAAATCTCCCTCGCTGATTCTAATGTGCAGCAAAGTTTGTGAAGAGCTGTAGTATGGATTGAGGACCTGGAATAATTAATGTTGGGTAGGATAAGATAAGAACTTTTTAGAAATGAGTTTTATAGCTCCTGGGATTCCACATTTGATAATGCACTTTGTAAAGTTTGCAAAAGATCTTATATTTGGAAATGAAAATTGTTCTGCAGAATTAACTTCTTCAATAAATGGGAATTGGTTTCATGAATACCATTAAAACTATGTTTATTGATTACCTAAATTTAGGCCTTTATTAATGAATTCAGTGAATAAAAAAAACAAGATGATAAAAACAAAAAACTACCAAACCTATAGGTCAGACTGTTTTAGTAAATTATGAGAAGACAAATTCCCCACACATTAATCAGTGCTAGCGAAAAGAAAAAAAAAGTCAAAACCTATTTAAAATGTGGAAAAATTGCTTCCCAATATTTTAACAGAGAGAGACTGAGAACACACAGCATTGAATCATCAGGAAAACTGAAGATCTCCCCTGAACAACACTGGGATTTCACTGCAGAGGACTTGAAAGACCTTGGAGAAATTGGACGAGGAGCTTATGGTTCTGTCAACAAAATGGTCCACAAACCAAGTGGGCAAATAATGGCAGTTAAAGTAGGTGATGCCCATAATTATTTTTGGTTCTTTAATTCATTAGGTGCAATTTCTTGGTGTACTAATAACGAGCATCTGTTCTTTCTTTTGTAGTAAATAGGGGTGTTTATAAAATTGTTTCTTTGAATTCTTTGAGAGTATTTTGTATACAGGTTGTCTTATTGGTGGCATCGTTTTCTTTCTCTGGAAACATTAGTGTATGAAGTATGCATGTTCACTACACTTTTGGCATGATGCATTAACATATTTTAAACTTCAGGCCCTTCCACTGCCAAGGTGAGTTCAGGCCGGGGAGCTGCACCCCTGGGAGCAGGGCAGTGCTGCAATGAGCCAGGCGGGGAGCTGGAAGAGGAGGCAGCACACTGGGTTGGGCAAGGTGCGGGGCTAGGGCTAACAGCAGTCTTACTGAAGGTTTCCTGGAAACCACGCACATGCTGTTGCCACTAACCTCAACCTTACTCGGTCCTGACCGGCTCGGCTTCTGTTTGTTTATTTCATCTCCACTCAGTACTGCCCTGTTCCCTGGTTTGAAAGTTGTATTGAAATGCATTCCTTATGATAATGCTGTCACATTTTGTCTTACTTTGAGTGTCATGCCACTTAATATGTTCATTTAAAAAAAAAAAAAAAAGAATGGCCAGAAATCAAGATTGGCCCATAGACTGTACCTGGCAGGCTCATGTTGGTACCTGTAATGAACTGATGGTTTCCATCCAACTCTTAGTTGGCCCATGTAATTGCAATTTGTTCATTTGTTTGTTTAGACATTTAATGAATATTTGCTTTGTGTAAGATATTTCAGGAAAATCAGCAATGTGCGGGGGGAGGGTTAAAAAGAAAAAGAGAAAATTAGGATATGGCCATACTGTCTTTGAACTTCAAATTCTTATGGCAGTAAATGATGTCTAAATTTGCAAGAATTGAGAATGGGTCTGCAGACAGTCTAAGCTAATTATCTTCCTATTAATTCCCTATTTTGAGTTTATTAAAGTGGCTTGATGAGAGGAGGGGCCTTAGTTTCTGACTTGATGTTTGGAGTGGATTTGTAGCATATTAATATAAAAGGTTGCCGGTGTTGAAGTTTATTATGAGCAAAATTTTGCTGTTTTAGCCTCCTTTATTGTTGATCATTTCTCTTTGCTGGGTCACGTAAAATCAATGAGAAATAAATGATGGGAAAAATTTATAGTTCTCCCTATGGGTTAATTTTGTTTTAGGTAATATATTTTTTTTTCAATATGAAGAGAACTATAGACTTTCTTCTCAGAAAGATACATACATATATACACGTTTGCAGATATCTTGTAGACCTCTAACAATGAAGAGGCTAAGACCTCTGCTCTGGATTTTCTGTTGAAATTAAATGCGATTTTTCTTGGAATGTGAGATTATTTCTCTGTTTTTATTTTGTGCTACTGCAGGGTATGTGGAAAGAAAGTCAGTTTATTTAGGCTCTTCTGTATGAGTATTGCATTGCCCTATATTTTCTGTGTATGACATTCCACTTTTATTTGTCTGGGTCTTAAGAAAAATTCGTATAACTAAAGTTCTAAACTTTTCTTCCCAGTACTGGGGAAATTACTTTTAAATGATTATGTCCTGCTTTTTTCAGTGTGTGTTATTTATGTTTTACTGTACTGATCGACATCATAATCCGTTTCAGTAGTCTGGATTGACTTTAGCCATGGTTAGTAGGTTAAAGGTAAATAAAGAAGGTACTTCATTTTCATGTTAAAAATCTTTTTTATTAATTTGATCACATTTGAAACTACATAATGCTTGCTCAAGTTTTGAAGGAATTTAAAAGTGAAATTAGGAAGTTCTTGTTTCCCATTTGTAATCTGACCTTATTTTGAGAACTTTTGTAGGAATGCTATTAAAAATCTCAACTTTCAGAAATGCTTCTAAGGCAGTTATGAGACCAACAGACTGGTAATAGTCACATCTGTACCCACTATTTGATACTGTCTACCTTTGTTGATCACCTTGAATTCTTGAGCAAGCATAATAGTTTAGAATGGGAAGAGTTGTAATGGAACATATTAATCGATGTATTGATGGAGTATACTATTGGATTCCATGACTCATACAATATTGGAGGAGTGTTTTTGCATTAATATATATTACAGTTTAATAACAATTTGATGATTGATATATGCCGTCTATTACAAATTTTGAAATATATTTATTGTTCTCTTTGAAAAAACTTACTTTGTCACACCTGAGTTTGTTCCCTCCTTAGACCAGATTGACAAGTACAAATACATAGAGGCAATATGATTAAGGAGTTAGATTTGATAGTTTACATGTAGAAAGTGAAGTACTGAGTACCCACAGTATTTAGCTCTGAGATTAGAACTGTAGAAATTTAAATGAACTATGAAACAATGGTTGACTCTCCTGTGAGTTTTCATTGCTGTTGGTGAAATGAGATTTACACTTGAAGTACTCTATAGTAGTGTTTTAATATGCTCTTTGGGGCTATAGAGGATTACTTTATTAAGTATTAAGCTTATCCTGGAAATTATCATAAAAATTTACTTGCAGTATCTGTACTAAAATGAACTGTGCAATTAGCCTTATTTTTAAATAATTATTTCTCGTTTTTAGTTTTGAAGGAGCCCTTCCCCAAGTTTATTTTGCCACTATAAGAAATGTTTGAAAACATGATTTCTTAGTTTCTAGAAATAATTATCTCAAAAGCTTAATATAAAAATCAGTTAGATATAACAAATCAGATTCAGTAAGATAACATTGTAAGAATTATACTTACAATAATTTTTTGATCTTTGGCCTGAGGACAGTCCTGAAGCTGCCAGTGGGGTTCTTTGTTAGAACCAAAAATGTGGAAAATTTTAACCTTTCAGTTTTAATTGCATACCCCTGAGGAAATGGGCCTTACTCTTCTGTGTGTAGAGGTAATATTACTAGTTTGTCTAACTCTGCCTGATTCGTAAGGCTGCCGAGGGCAAAAGCATTGTTACCACAGGGTCTTCTAAAGCTCAGGAAGGACAGCCTTTAACTCTGGTTGGGTACTTCTGGCTTTGATCAGTATTCTCTGCAAATAACATGTATTTAATGCCCCATTTTGCATGATGGTGGGACAACCACTGAATGAAAAAGTCAGACATGCACAATCATTGTCCTCTAAAGTAGGTATCTGGCTCTTTGTTAGGGTTAATCATAATGGTTGATTAAAGTTCACCTAAAGCAACCATTTCCAACCTGTCCCATGTGGACCCCACGGTTTCTTCTGAGCTCATGCCCCAAGGACTTCCAATATGGGTAGGCAGGGTTCCCACTTTCTGTCCCTTACATAAACTAAAATAGTAGTACTAATTTTGTCTATTTTATTTACTGGCGTGTATGTACAATTCTGTAAACTAAATGAACCCACACTCTTAAAATCACTAGGATCAATAACAAAAGAAACATGTACACAAGGAGTTTTAACTCCAACTACATAAGGGACCTGAGTTCAAAGTCAAGTCTGACTAGAGAGCAGCCCTGCCACATCCTTGAGATCTTCTCACCCCTGGAAGTGATCTACTTCAACTTTTCATTTTTAATACTACAACATTTAAGCAACATTAGGAAGCATGAAATTATATGGTTCAATCAAGTATTTCTTAATAAGTAAAAGCATGTGTTGTCATAATTTAAAACAATTAATTTAGCAGATACTTTGTTACTTTTTGACATGAAAACCAATTTTGAATCTATGATTAACATTCCAGATACTTGGCTTTTTTTTACTCTTGGTTTTGGTTAATGTTGCTGTCTGGTTGGACCTTATTAGTGATGGCACTGTGAGATATCATGACCATTTTCGTTTGTGATCTATTTAGAAGACTCTATAGCAGCTAAGGATGAACCTGTGCAGCAGAGTTAAGAGTCTTGCAGCATCTGTGGGATATAGAATCTTTATGTTATGAAATTAGGAAAATAAGAATATCTGAGATTTCCTGCCCACCTCCGCACCCCCAGTCCAAGAAGATGATAGCACAGTGATGTGCTGCAGTAGTTTGGGGAATTTTCCAATTTTGTATTAGAACTAAATTCTGGATATTGCTGCTAGGAAAGCAGCCTGTTTGTAAGGATCAGAATGTTTGTTAGGATCGAAGGGAACACTTGCAGATCTAAGTGTAATTAATCCTTGCTCTGCTCTCCCCTACATCACAGATTTAGATTGATGTGAAGTCAACCACTAACTGTGAATAGACTCCTCTTCATATTTTATTCATAGACACTAACCTCATATGGGGTCTTTATCAAGGAATGTTTAATGAACAAGAGTGCATTTATGGAAGAGAAGTATTGGTGTTTGTAGATTCCAGGAGCTGGACACATTTTCAAAATATCATTATTAAAACTATATCAATTAAAATAATCCATGTTCTTTTCATCTTTTGATTTTAAATGAGACTGTGAACCTTCACTATATCACTTTTTGTTTTCTGTGGAGAGGAGCTCCACCTAAGATCCCATGAGATATGTTTGCTTATACTCCAGTTCTAGGATTTGCACATGGTTGATATTTATCAATGTCCACTTGGTATAAAAAGTCAATACAGAGAGCTTTTGATTTCATTCTTGTTCTATGGTGGTTCTAACATCATATCATTTTGACAAGACATTTGGCAAATACTTGAAATATGGATTACAAATACTTTTGGTAACTTTAGGTGATGATAAGTGCTTATGTAGAGCAATGAACTACAGTCACTGAAAAATGAGTTTTAGTGACCTGCACATGATAGCTGATCTTACACAGCTTTGCTGAAGAGTAAATACCTTTTGGTGCTCTGCTTTGGGTTGGTGATATATTGAAAGTAACACTTTGCATTGCTAATGGCCAAAATACTAATAGCTTCCATTATTTTATTCCACGTGAGATACTTTTAATCAATGCCTGGAATGATCTTTAAAGCCATACACTGATTTCCCCCATAGTTATTGAATCCATCATCTTGCTGAGTTTAATAGTATCCATGCCCTAATTTATGTTTGTGAACTCTCCTTTTTTTCACCTTTGCATACTCATTTGTACCTTGTTCTTAACTTACCCTAAGCAGCTAAAGATAAACATGTGCAGCCGGGATTTGAGCACCTACCTTACTCTTATTGCCTTGTTATACTGCCCTCTGGACCCTCAGCTGAGCCCTATAAAAACCTGACAAGAATTTGTCACATGAGAAGTTAGGGATCTTATCTGCCAGTACTAGTGGTCATGCCCATCCACAATGGTTTTCCCATTTCTTTTGTTTCCCACATTTCATTTCCACATATATTTTCTCTATTTCAAAACAAAAACAAAATAAAACAAAACAAAACAAGAGATTATCAGTTATAATTGATAGGCATTTTATAAGTAGATTTTTATCAGTATATGTTGTTGTTTTTAAGTTTTATCTTTCTAAGTCAGTTCCAGGACTCCTAAGTTCTCGATTACTGATATGTTTGCGGGTGACTTGTTTCTTATTTGCCTGGCATGCTCAGATCCTAGCAACAAACATCAGCCATACACATTGTGGAGCTACTGTTTTCAATCAAGAACATATATGACTTGTCATCAATCTTTCTATACTCCAAGTCTGTCAGGTATAATGATGACCTATTTTCCCCTCCTCTAAGCGGGATGGGATCAGTTGACCCAGAAGGTGTTCTCCACACATACACTTTGTTTAAGAGATAAAGCTTGTCATCTGCCTAATCTTTCCTTATCACTTAAGAAGGAAAAGTCTGGATTGTTTTTGAGAGTCAGGGGTTCTCAAATCAGGATATAGGCAGACACAGGGGTCATTTTAAGGCAGGCCCAGGTGCTTTGATGTATGCCTGGCCTTCCTAGCAACTGAGTATCTCTGAAAATCTCTGACATGGAGATGTAAAGGTTAACTCTGACTCAGAGTGGCAAGGACCACTACCAGAATCCATTAGATGTTTATTTAGCACCTAAGCAAAATGCTCCTTGGTGACCTGCTTTTGAGTACCTATCCTATGGGCCTCTCTTATTTTCTTTTCTCTACATCTCATTCCTTAGCCATTGTGTGGTCAGCCTTTCTTTGCCACAGTTGAGCCATCCTAGCCTTATCCCATAAAGGTCATCATTATACTCTTTCTTTTTTTCCCATCTCCCTGTCTCTTCTGATCCCTGAAAATTAATTTAGTAGAGGAAGAGAAACAAACAAACCTGCTATTAAAATACCTCAGGTGTCAAATCAGTTTTTCTTGAGAGTGTACACTGTCTATTTCTACCCATCCTCTTTGCTTCTCTTTCTCTGCTCTTTCCACCCACCCCATTCCTTCAGTGAATTTAGTTTTAATAGTTCCTTTTTCCATATTAACAATGTGTCTTAATCTACTTGAGGATTCTTACTGGTGTTAGTTTTATCCTTAGCCATTAATTCCTGATAAGTACCAACAAATTATGTGTTAGGAGGTCAGGTTGACAGGATTTGGAGATAAGGCAAGAGAGTCTTTCAGTGTGAAGATCCCAGTGTAAAGTTAGAGGACATTTAGACTAAGGCCACAGTTAAACAGTTGATCAGGATCAGTAAAGGAGTATTTATACTTTAAATTCAAGTTGTTAAAAATTGAAGTATTCCAAATGAGGCCAAATATGACTGTCAAAATTAAAATTTACCACTGGCTTCTAGGTGCCACGTTGCACAGAAGAAAGGAAAGCAAGCTTCCAATAACTTCTTAGTATTTCTCTTTTTAAAGTGGACATTGCTGTGTTTTGTGCATGAGGTAGGAGAGGGCAGGACCATAATTTCTAACTTAAATTTTTTAGCTTGTCCTGTCGTATTCGTTAGCTTTCTACCATTGCAGTTTGATCTATATGGTATTCATAGTAACTGAATTTTTGGCTGCTCCAGCCAATGGCATGAGTTGGATTGGCTGTTTTATATATGGAGGCTCTTTGGAATTTTTTTTTTTTTAATTGGACAAGAACCATGTATAACACTAATAGTCATAAAACAAGAGAGCTAGGAATTTAATTTTACCTTTTCCCTGTGTCTCTAAGTGACTTAATTGGAGTCATTTTGTCATTGCTGACCTATACGTGCTGTTTTTATTGGCATTTACCTACTTTTAAAGCTTTATTAGAAGTATAAAACAACCTTAAATACAGATTTTGACATCAATTAAGAAAAGATTTTTTTAGCTTCAAGTATATAAATTTCTTCCCTATGGAAAACTGCTTATATATATAGGATAGTAACCCTTGTTTTGATTTCAAGTGTTTTCTTTACTTAGTTGCAAATAAAGTAAATCTTATAATTTAAAAATACTTTATTATTGGAAAAATGATATGTATTGATTTTCAAAAGTATAGTTTAATTTGTCCCGAGAGCATGTATATAACAACGTAGATTAATAAAATAATGACAAGTACAGGAGCTCAATATCCCCATGATGAAGAAACAAGAGTGATTTTAATGAGTTTTGACATTTGGGTGATATGAACCATTTTAGAAAGTTAAGGTTCTTGAGATGATTTTAAATATTTTGTAGACTTGGGTGGGCTTTTCATCCCCACTCTTTTTGAGAAAAAAAAATTTGCTGAGGCTAAAGGAATATCAACCTTATCTAACTTTTACATTTGTGATATAAATAAATGAAAAATTTCTGAAATTCAAGGCCTTTATTAATACTTTTGGTTTCTGAACATTCCAATTATAGGAAAATTTCCAGTAATATAATTGGCTTTACCTTTGTGCTTCCATTTTCCTGAGCCTTCAGATAAGGACAGCTTAATAAAGGGAGAGAAGTTTGTTCTCATTGATATGTTCCATTTTAAATGATAGTGCTCCCTTAATATTAAAGAATCTTAACCTTATTTAATTCAAATGGTAGAAATCTTTTCCATACATATTGTTTTAATGTTCCATTAGAAAAACTTTCCAGGTAGTGACTTCTGTTACTAAGTATTCTCTGATGAATCATTGATTATCATTAAGTATTCTCCAACTTTAATCATTTATTGAATCATTGAATTAATATTTATTTGAAGCTACAACTATTATAGGTATTTGTAGTTAATTCCCTTTTTGAGTCCTTTAGGCTCTTTGAATTATTTTATAAAGTACTTACATATAATAAATGTAATATAACCCTAAAACTTCAGTATAATTAAAAGTTAGCTGTACTTGCCTAATCCCAAACAAATACAATACCAGCAGCTACTCTTCTACCCACTGCATGTCACGTGGACAAGATGTTCAGAGAGCATGAGGAGGTGTTAATCCTTTGATAAGCATCCAGGAGCAGGATCATTTTCAGGTAGGCCTACCATCAGCCCCATGGTCTATTTTGTACTAGCACCGGCATTAAAGAATATTTTACAGATGAATAGATTTCCTGCCATGCTGATCTCATAGTTAGAGCTTTGCCAGGGATTCTCTCTACATTCTTATTAACAATAATCCTGTCAGGGATTGAGTATTAGATATTAATCCAATGTTAGTATTTCAGTTAGGCCTCCAGTCATGTAGTAACATGTATCCTTTCTGTAACTATAGCATTGTTTTTAGAAATTGGTCCCCAAGAGTCAGGTATTGATAACGGTTGAGGTTTTGACTGTAATATTCTTTTCAATAGTAGAAATATAAGCATTTGTACAAATGTTAAATTTAGAAATCCGTATAACTAGTTTAGGGAAAGAAAAAATAAACCAGCAAAGTGGGCATCTTTTAAAATAATGTTTTATAAGTATTTGTGCTGGTATGTTTACATTTGCCAATATATCCATATAAATAAAAATACTTTTAAAAGAAGTTTTTAAATCTTTTAACAGTGAGAATTTTTTAGTAGCTGAAAATCTTTCCTAACAAAGCATCATTTGCTCTTTCATTCCTGTTTGTGTCTAATTACCAGGTTTTTATCTTTTAAATTTAGATATATGGAATTATTAAGTCTTTTTAAAAATAATTATCTTCCCAAATTAATATTTTCATAACTACACTTTTACAGTTAGGTTTTTAAAACAGATATAAGTGTAGTTAAAATGTTTAAAAAAATTATTAGTGTCCTGTTTTGAACAAATAAAAATTATATCCCTGGATTAGTTTGACTTTTTGAAAATAACATTTTTGAGCAAATACTATGGTTATATTGATCATAAAGCAAGATTATTAATCACTAAACTATGAAAATAAATGAGAGAGAGAAGGAAAATTTTCAAGTACTAGTCTTATTTTGTTTTTATTTTTAATTTCTTTTGTTTTTCCTCCTTGTTTATCTGGGCAAGGATAGTGTAAAAGTTAAGTTAAATCAGTGGACATAAGATGGATGCCAGTACATTTTATTTGGTATGAAGTATTGGAGCTAATAGGAGATACATTTTAAGTAGTAAAATTAAATTTGTTGTGTTGGGAGTATATGAAATTGAAATTCCTCATTTAGTGTGGAAAAATGAAAATGAGAGAACCTGCTTCTATTCATTATACAACTGCTATTTTCATGTCACATGAAATACATCTGTTCTATCTCTGTGCCTCTGGCTTCTCTTCTGTAAAATGGGTTCAGGAACTTAATTGACTGCCTTCATCCCTTTCAAGAATATTGAGGAACGTTACCTTTGAAGTCTTTAGAAGACAAAATGCCACCTTGTATATTTTTTTATTCTAACTTGCCTTGTAAGTATGTGCTATGTATTGTACACAGTGGCACGGTATGACATTGTGAATTTTTTTTATGAGAACAAAAGTTGTTTGCATGTCTTGATGTTAAACTATAACTTTATTATTAATATTTTATAATTTCTGAACTTGATTCTGTCCTGTCTCTCTAATGCAGTGGGAACTATCCCTCTGACCATCTCCTTGTACTATACTGTTCCTGGGGAGTTTGTGGCAGTTTTTAGGATTGTGCAGAGAGGTCGTACAGGTGGGTTAGGGATATATATACCGCAGGTCTGCCATGTACTAAGGAGGGGCTCCTAAGGTTAGAAATAGACAGAGAACCTTCTAGTTCCTCATTTTTAGGTTTTCTTTAACAGATTTATACTACCCTGCATTCTGAGTGAGGTACAAACTTTTTGTTTTTACCATACAGAGTATGGTGAAGGGGGAGACTTTCAGTCTAGGGTTTGGGAGACATGGATTGTAATCTGTGTGCTGCCTCTGCACTAGTTCTCACTTTTACCTGTTCTGAATTATGTTCTGTCTCTAATCAATGAGAATGCTGTGGTGTACGGATGCCAGGGAGTGAAGAGGGCTGTTCCTGGATTGAATGCCTGTTTTCATACAATTCTGAAATGGTGATTAAAAGTATATGTGAAGCTACCTATGGTTATCCACATAACTATTTTTAGCTCATTATGATTTTCTTTATATTTGCACATGCATTCATTTTCACTACTTAAGATCTTTTTTGCCTAACTTTCAGCATCATCACTGATTGCTTATGGTTAAAAGTCCTGTGTCCTTTAAGAATTACTAAGTGCTATTTTGTTAAAAATAAAAATTCCTAAGTGTATTTTTGTTGTTGTTTGTTTTTTCTGTGATAAAAATTGTTAAGTATAAAAAGGAGGGTAATTTTTATGTCTGGTTAGTATTTGTGAAATTTGCTTGGAAATTTTCAGGCTTGTGGTAGCGGTTTTTCTCATGTTTCTAAAATTGTTTTATGTTTTTATGACATCTTTTGTCATTCTTTTTCAGAGAATTCGGTCAACAGTGGATGAAAAAGAACAAAAACAACTTCTTATGGATTTGGATGTAGTGATGCGGAGTAGTGATTGCCCGTACATTGTTCAGTTTTATGGTGCACTCTTCAGAGAGGTAGGGATAAGCTATTTGGTTTTTAGCTGAGAAATAAATATTTAATTGGAATAAATAAGAGGGTGGCAGGATTAGATTCTGATCTTCAGTTGAGTGCTGTGCATTAGTAATAAGTTAATGTCTCAATATTTTAGTATATAACCATGATAATCTGTACATTAATTTCTACCACTCATTGTTCCTTTGGTTAAGGGGTGAATCTCATACGTTTTTTAGTGATTGTTATTTGTGAATTCATATTTCCTTTCTTTATTTATGAATATTCTCTGTACTTTAAGAACCTGAAAAATCAGCTGACTTCTAAATATTAACCCTTTTGCTATAGGTTTAGATCTATCTCTTTTGGCCTTGGGCTCCCTCTGTGTATCCAAGCCCTTCATTAAAACTTTAATTAATTTCTGTCATCAAGTGTATCTACATTTAACATAAGCATTTATTTGTACCTACCCACAAACCTAAATAAAACTACCAGACATAGAAATTAATAGAATTTTTTTATCTTATTCTGTTATCTAGATTTTTATGTAGAAACTACAACTCTACAGTTTATTTGTTTCATGATCATGTTTCTTATATTGGCCTCTGGTTATGCTGTGTCCTGACGTGGATTATAACTTCTGCCTCCAACTGTCAACTCTCTTCTTCATTTCCAGTCATCTCACCTAATTAATTCATGGAAGTAAGTTAGGGCCAGGGAGTAAAGCTGGAGCTGTAAATGCATGTGATATTTAGTTAGGTTAGTAGGAGTTTAACTGAACCCTTAAGTATTTTAAATACTCTTTAAAAAATACCATTCTCTTTTTTAAAATGTTAGGATGAAGTGGTGCTGGTAGGGTTGTTATGAACTGGTAAGGAAAAACCCCTCCCCTCCTCTCTCCAATTTGAGATTGGATCATAGAGGGAAGCTTGGGGTTTTTGTTGTAGTTATTGAAACTTAAACTACACTACTATGTTGTAAAACAGAACTGAATGTAACACTGAATGGAAATTTATGAAATATTATAATTGGAGAAGACCTTAGAGGTTAGTCAATTCTCCACCCAATCCTGATTTTTTTAAAATTTATTTTTCTGTGTTTTTAGTAGGTAACTCTAATAACTGGTAGTGTTCTACTTCATGATAGAGCCTGTTTCTTTGGTGAATCACTAATTAACTGTTAATTATAGACCCACGTAGTTTCTTTTTATTCTCGTCTCTGAACTTTTTATGACTTGAATATTCATTTTTATGGCCAGATACATTGACTTTGTTAACTTACTTCACCATTTAACATCAATATTACATTGTATCAGTATATGGCCATGTATTCAGGGACCTGACTGTATCCTGGACCTAAGTATTACATAATGTTATTCCATTAGTAGGATCATGAATCTGGAACTTTCTTCATGTTGCATACAAATCTTGCTATCTCCTCTCCCCTACTTTCTTAAAATGTGTTGTTTTTTTTTCATAATCACTAAATCCTCTGGCTACTTTACTCTTTAAATCTTATGCATTGTGGTGTTATACAACTTAATGGTATCATTCCTAAACTTTCCTCTTATATTACTTGAAGGTCATAATGTTTAAAAAGGAGATTATATTTTAAATTAAACTAAAAGTTCTTAATCCCTGGACCACTTGAACAATAGTTATTTTGGGATTGGACTAGATTTTCTCACCTGACTAGATTCCACAGTCACCTTTTCCAGTGCCATGTTCACTGTTACTATAGACGCTCACTGGTTCTTTATTAACCCTAATTCACCTGCACAGTGCTCTAATACACCAGTTTATTTCTCATGTTCATTTATTCGTTCATTCATTTAAGCAACATTTAAATACATAGTCCCAGGCTAGATAGTGTGGAAATCTGATTTTATGAAAAGAAGGCAGAGTAAGTGATATCTGTGATTGGAAAGTTATTGGAAATGAAACAAAAAGCTTGGAATAGTATCTGAATGGTATCTGTATAGGTTCTTTTGAATAGCTGGGTACAATTTAGTTTTATATCTCAGGAAGATTGAAGGGAGTTGAGATAGGTAGCTGTAAGCCCGAACATCTATAGTTTACACAAATATTATCTTTACGACAGTTTCAGGGAGTTTGGTGGTATTATCTACTTTTTCCAGAGAGGAAACTGAGATTTGAGTACTAATTTGACAAAAGTCACATGGCCAGTAAATGTCAGAGATGGGGATTCAAAGACAAAAATTTCACTGTTCTTTCTGTTATATAACAAGTGGTCCAGGGATAAAGAGTAAAAGAACTTTTAGTTTAATTTAAAATATTATCTCCTCTTAAAGCATTATGATTTTTGAATATAAGATGAAAGCTTAGGAAACAGTACGGTTAAGTTGTATAACATCACAAAATGCCTAGAAAGAGTGAACTTGAATCTCTCTTCTCCCCTGACAATCTTAGAATGGAAGAAATAATATTATTTCTATTATTTCTATTATTTCTTCTAAAATTAAGTTTTAGAAGCAGAAAGTTCACCTTTAAAGAGTGCATAGTCAAAGTGTGTCTCTTAAAGTTATAGATTAAAAACACATTTAAATAAGGATTTAGAGAAATATTTTTCTTTCAAGATTGATTAAAGATATCTTTTGGGCGATATAACTTTGGTTCTAATAATAGACACAAAATTCAGGGTTTATGACAAGAAAGAATGGAGGAAGCAACTGTATGCAGTCAGGACTTTTTACCTTACTACCATTAAGAGAGAGAGAAATGTTTTTAATTTCTGTCACTATGAGAAACCTTTCAGAGTATTTCATTTAACATAATATATATGACCACAAGACAACAGGTTTTGGTCTGATTTAATCAGCCACCAATCAGAGGGCTTTTAAGATATTATTTTTCTTCTTGCAGGTACTATATAGAGGTCAATCTTGCTGTCGGGTAATTTTGAGCCTCTGAGGTTCTATTCATAGTAGTGAATAAATATTATTTAATGCTGGAGTTGGTAACTTATTTGTTGCCATTATTTTTAACTATATATATTCCTTTTTTAGATGGTACTAGCTCAAATAAAAAGCCTAAAGTACAAGTTGAATTTGATTTAGAGAAGTTATTAAGACCCATAATTGCATAAGTTTCTAAATTCAGTTTTAGACTTTGTAAATGAAAAAAAAAAAACTTAATAGTATTGAAGAATAAAAATAACTTTAGATTCACTTAAAATTGTTTTCTAATTTATAAATTTTTAGAATTTAATAGCAAGGAAATCCTTATTTCATGTATCTTGAGGTTGTAGAAATTCTAGTGTAGGAAGTATTATTCTGAGAAACTTGTGCTTATAGAGAAGTTCATAAGGTTTAATAAAAGGCAGTGATATAGCTGAATGTAGTCACCTCCTCTGTACTTGTACTCATGTTCTTCTTTCCCCCTTGTCAGTTTTAAATTCAACTTTAGGGAGATAATGTTGATATATTATTAACATACACATATATTAAGTATACAATTTGATGTGTTTGAACAAATATATGCACCTGTAAAATTATCAGCATAATCAAGATTGTGAACAGCTCCATCACTCCTAAATTTCCATAGGGAATACACACTTTGTATGTGCACCATCTTTAGGCAACCAGAGATCTGCTTTCTGCCACTAATTGCATTTTTTAGAATTTTTTGTAAATGAAATTATATACTCTTTTTAAAAATATTCTTTTACTCAGCATAATTATTTTGCAATTCATGTTGTGGTGTGTGTTGCTATTTAGTTCCTCTCAGAGTGCTGAGTAGTAATAGTAGCATTACATTGTGTTTGTTATTCCTCCACCTGCTGATGCACATTTGGGTTGTTTCCAGTTTTTGTCTCTTGCTATGAGCATTTGCATACAAGTCTTTGAATGGACGTATGCTTTCATTTCCCTTGGATGAGTACCTGGGAGTAGAATGGCTGGATCATATGGAATGTGTATGGTTAACTTAAAAAAAAAAATGGAAAAACTGGTTTTCAAAGTGCAATTGACCCTTGAACAACTCAGAGGTTAGGGATACTGACCCATGCGTAGTCAAAAATCAAGAGTCATAACTCTTGATTCCCCAAAAACTTAACTACAGTGTCCCTCAGTATCTGCAGGGGATTGGTTCCAGGACCCCTGTTGATCTTCAGATGCTCAAGTTTCTCCTATAAAACGGTGTAGAACAATGCATAGTCAGCCCTCCACATCCTCAGGTTCCTAGCCATTGATTGAAAATGCTGTTTTCCATCTGCAATTGTTTGAATCTGAGGACATGAAACCAGGAGATACAGAGAGCTGACTATATTTTGAAAAAAATTCTTCCTATAAATGGACCTTGGCAGTTAAAACACATGTTATTCAAGGATCAGGTATAGTGCAACTATATTTTCAACTTCCAGCAGTAGTGTATGAGAGTTCTGTTTTTTCCACATTTTTCCAACAGTTGGGTTGGTCTGTCTTTTTAATAGTTAGCCAGTCTAATAGATACAGAGTGGAATCTTACTGCATTTTTAATTTGCATTCTCTAAAGACTAATCATGTCGAACAGCTTTTCATGTGCTTGTTTGCCAAACTATATCTTCTTTGATGTAATTTCTGTTCATATCTTTTCTCCATTTTTTTTTAAAAGAATTGCTTTTTTTGTTTATTTTCTTGTTTGGGGAGGTTTTTTAAAATATATTTTGTGTACACGTTTATTATCAGTTATACGATTGCAAATATTTGCCCCATCTCTTTACCTGTGGCTTATGTTATATTTTTAACAGTGTTTTTTTGGAAAGTAAGTTTTTAATGTTGAAAAATCTCAGTTTTTTCTTTTATATATTGTGGTTTGGTGTTTTTATCTTAGGAATCTTTGTTAAACTCAAGGTCACTTAGATTTTCTGTTTTCTTCTAATAGTTTTATAGTTTTAGTTATTACATTTAAATTTTTTCATGCACTTGGAGTTAGTTTTTGTACGGTGAAAGGTATGGATTTATGTTTACTTTTTAGCATTTGCATACCCTTTGCACCTTTGTCAGAAATCAGTGTGTGGGTCTATTTCTAGACTATCTAAGTCTGTTCCATTGGTCTATTTTGTCTCTCTTTGCACCAATTTCATACTGCTTTGATTGCTCTAGCTTTATAGAAAATCTTAAGATAAGCTAGTGCAGGTCTTGAAAATTTATTTAAGTATTTAATTTTTTGATGCTTTAATAAGTGATCTTTAAAAAATTGTTTCCTCTTGTTTTGTGACTAATATGTAGAAATACAATTTATTTTTGTTTATCTTGTGTACTGCAACCTTGTTAAACTCACTTATGAGTTCTAGAAGCTTTTTGTAGATTCCATCACATTTTCTACATAGGTTATCATGTCATTTGTGAATAGAGAGTTTACTACTTCCTTTCCATTTATTTCCTTCCTCCCTCCATTCCCTTTCCCCTTCCTCTTCTCCTTTCCTCCATTCCCCTGTCCTCCCTTCCACTTCCCTTCTTTCCAATCCCCTCCTTCCCTTCCCTTTTTCTTCTGTTTTGTTTTCTCTCCTTACTGCAATGGCTAGATCTTCTAGTATGCTTTAATAGAAACAGTGAAATTGGACATCTAGTCTTGTTTCCGATCTTAGTGGGGGAAAAACATTCATGCTTTCACCATCAAACATAATGTTAGCTGTAGGTTTTTCATAAATGTTCTTTATCAGGTTGACAAAGTTCCCTTTTATTCCTGCTTTTATTGAGAGTTTTTATCAGGAAGGGATATTAGGGTTTGTCAAAATTTTTTCTATATCCTTGATATGATCGTATGGTGTTAATTTAAAACATATATATATATATATATATATATATATATATATATATATATATATATATATATATATGGCAAGTTATATGAATTGCTTTTCAGACGTTAAACTTACATTTCTGGGATAAATCTACTTGATTATGATATATTCTCTTCTTTGTATATTGTTATATTAAATTTGCCAAAATTGTACTTAGAAGTTTTATATCTCTGGTCATGAGAGAGATTGATCTGTAATTTTCTTATAATTTTTTGTCTTTCTATCACTGTAATATTAATCTTATAGAATGAGATGAAAAATATTCTCTCATTTTCAGTTTTCTGGAAGAATTTGTATAGAATTGGTATTGTTTCTTCTGTAAATTTTCGATAGAATTCACCAATAAAGCCATTTGAACTAGGAGCGATTTCTTTTGTGGGAATATTTTAAACAGCAAATTCAGTTTCCTTCATAGATGGAGTTCTATTCAAGTTATTATTTCTTCTTGAATGATCTTTGGTAGTTCATTTCTTTGAAGAAATGTGTTTATTTCACCTGAATTGTCAATTAATTGGCATAGAGTTATTTGAATAGCTCTGTATTATCATTTTTATATCTGTAGTATCTGTAATGATGTTTCCTCCTTCTCCCCCTCATTCCTGATATAGATAATTTGCACCTTCTCTATTTTTTTCCCAATTAGTCTGGCTAGAGGTTTATTTATTTTATTGATCTCTCAGTGAACTAACTTTCAGTTATATCAATTTTCTGTATTTTTCTATTTTAAAAAATTTTATTCTCATATTTCCTTCAGCTTATTTTGGTTTATTAATATTTTTATAGTTTCTTAAGGTAGTTCTTACTTTTTAAAATTATGAAATATTTCAAGTATACAGAAAATTATAGAGGGATAATAGTGTACCTACACTGTTAGGAGCCAGCAGGCTCCGGCACTACAGTACAGATTAACATTTGAAACATCTGCCCTTCATCTGTCTTTAAATTATAAATATAATTGAAGTCTCCATCCCATCCCCCCTTTTAGTCTCCATATCTCAACACTACCTTGAAGTTAATGTTATCTTCAGTTTGTTTAGTTAGACATTCCATATATGTATTTTCCCCTAAATAACACATGGTATTGCTTTATATATTTTCAAACTATACATAAATGGAATTGTGATGGTTGTATCTTCTATAGCATTTTTTATTCAGCATAGTTTTTAAGATTTGTCCATGTAAATAGAGATTTGTAATATATAAATTTAGTTGGTTTGTTTTAACAGCAATGTGCTATTTTAATGATTAAATACACAATTTTCGATGTTTCTTTAATAATCCTAATGTAGGTTCTTTCGAATTTTTTGCAATTGTAAACTGCAAAAATGAAATTCATTTTGTATGTCTCTTTGGCAATATAGGTTACAGATTATGTAGAGTAGTATATACCTAGAAATAGCTAGGTTCTATGATAATGAATATTTTCAACTTCAGTGGATTTTGTCATATTTCTCTTCATAATGGTTATGTTTATATTCCTCCGAGTAAGAATGAGAATTTCTGTTCTAGGAATTGTATTCAGGTGCCTGTAATGGAGACTATTAATGGCTTACTTGGTTTGTGGTTTCCATTGTTAAGGTTGCCTCATGGTCCAAGTAGGCTCCCGGAGTTCAGCTATCATGTCCATGTGAAGGAAGAGGAAAGAACTAAAAGGGCTTTCCTGGGATTATTAACAAACTGTTGGTGTTGACATCTTGTTGATTGCCCTTCTCTGTGCAGAAGCCTGGGAAATGTAGTTTTAGTTGGGCACATTGTACATAACAAAAGTGTGTGTGTGTGTGTGTGTGTGTTGGGTAGTACATATGCATGTATTGTTACAGATCTCATTGTTGTCATTTGGTATTAAATGTTTCAGTTTTGACAGTCAGGTGGGGTTGAAGTGGTATCTCACTTTTAAAATTATATTTCTCTAATTACTGGTGAGGCACAGAATTTTTTACTTATGTCATGTTTTCTGTGAATTGCATATTCATATACCTTTGCCATTATTATGTTTTGTATTTTCCTAATTAATTTAGCATATGCTTTATTAATCCAGGATACTAAGCCTTTGTTTCTTTATATCTGAATAGATATTTTTGTCTTACTTTTGAACTTTTGATATGGTGTCCATTATCATACAGAAATATTCATTATAATTCAGTTAAATTTAACAGGTCTTATCGTTTATGATTTACTCTTTTTATGTATGTTTTTGGGGAAAAATTTTTCCTACTCTGAAATCAGGAAGAGCTCTTATAAAAAAGTTTTAAACTTTTGCTTTCCAAAAAATGAATTTGGGAATTTTTATAGTTTTATTTGTGAATGATTTGAGGTAATGATGTAATTTAACTTTTTTTATATGAAAAACCCCTAGTCTTGGCAGCATTCATTGAATATTCCATCCTTTTGTTGCTATTTTCTTTGCTATGTCTATCATAAATCAAATTTCTGTGTGGGGGCTTTTGATTCTGTTCCACTGGCATAGTACTCTCCCTACTCCTCTGTATCAGCACCACCAGCAATACCTTTATAAAAAGTATTTGTCTAATAGATCAGTCTCCCTTCTTTAAAATGGTGTAAATTATTCTTGCCTCTACTTTTCTATGAAGTTTTAGTATCAGCTTGTCCAGGTTCAAGCTGACGATTTTTATTAGAATCTAATTGAATTCTTAGAATGGGGGAATTTAACATCTTTATGATCTTAAGCATTCACATTTGTAAACATGCTTTGCTTCTCTATTTGGTCAGGTAGTTATGTCCTTTAGCAACATTTTATACCTTTTTTCATAAATGTTTTGCCTCTTCTAGGTGCTTTTCTTTCTATTGTGAGTGGTGTGTCTTTCTCTCTCTCTCTCTCTCTCTCTCTGTGTATGTGTATATATATATATATATGTATATATATATATGTATATATATATATATGTGTGTGTGTATATATATATATATGTATATGTATATGTATATGTATGTGTATATGATTTTATAACCTCATCTCCCACCACTCATTCCATAAACTCTGCAAGACCTACCTATGGTTCCAGTGGTGTCACTTTGTTTTCTAAGCGGTTACTGTTGGTATATAAGTAAGCTATTAGTTTTATCTGGATCTTGTTTCTAGGAATCCTTATCTCGATTTTAGTAGTTCAGATTTTCATTATCCTCTATCTTTCTTTCAGTAAATGCATATTCAGTAATTTCTGCTTTTGTATTTTAGCTGTGTGGTTTCTTCTTTTGCTTGAACATGAAGGTAATATTGCTGTCATTGCTTTTTGAAGCAGCCCAGACCATTCCTTTTTTTTTTTTTTGATGCAACTTATTGCCATTGTCTATTCTTAGTTATGGCCAAAAATGGCTGCCAGAATAAATAGTTTAAACCAAGTCACATTCCTTAGAAACTCCAAGACTTCCCTCTGTGATGCTCATTGCTCCTTTGTACCTCCTCTTCTCATCGTCAGTTCTCAGTTAATGTCTTACCTTTGTTTCCCCTATTCCCATGTCTGTCTTTCTTTTTTGTTTATCTTTCTATATTTTCATCATTTTCCCTTCTCCCTTTATTTTCATGCCTATAGTTTTTAGCAACTGCTAGGCATTTTGTTTTGTGCTTTACATATGTTTGCTCATTTGATCTTTATCATAGTCCTTTGAGGATGCTGGGGCAATCCCATTTCATAGATGAGGAATTGAGGGGGCCCAAGCTTATATAATAGAAAGGAGAGCCTGGATAATAAGTCTGGTGTTTCAGACTCTGATATCAGTGATCTTTCCATTTTGCTATACAACTGAAGTTCAGTTCCTTCTTTACTGTTTTACTAAGTAGATGAGATAAATGTGCTATCTTTTTCTGTGATAAAAAATTCTAGTAAATCAATTGAGTTGGTATCTTTAGATTAAAATAAAATCAAATGTGTTTTTTGGCTGAGGAGTGTTAATCTTTGGTGAAAGTCATTCTACAATAGCACTCAAAAGAAAAAGAGAAGGAGAGAAGAAAGGTTTAAATAAAGAAAATATAAGTAGAAGTTTACTATGTTACATATGCTTTTCAAACAAGTATTCTATGAAGCCATGTAGATACATAAATGCTCCAGCAGGTGGTCTTGTTGTAAGAGTACTATTAGTCATCTCAATACTCATCACAACATACTTTCTTTACTTTTAAGTTAAGTATCCTTGCATTGTAGGTGTTGATAGGAGAAAAGAGTTAAGTAAATTGGATTCTATTCATGGCTCTATCACTCATTAGCAGGGTTGTTCTGGGCAGGACATTTTACTGTGAGGGGTATTAATTGATCCAAGTCAGATGTGAGGGGTAGGAGACTGGTGATAGAAAATCTTTAAGGATACATTTGGTTCTGTAAGTTCATAACAACATATGCGATTAATTAAGATAATTTTTGTCATTATCCTGACAACTGTTTATTCTCTCATAAGCTATTTTGAGTCCTTCTTCACATGTGTAAATACTTTTGCTATGTTACAGTCATGATATTTGCTTAAATTCTGTTTTGTTATGCATACCTCTGAAGAACTGTATGTTTGAAAATAATTTTAGATAATCCCTTTAATAATGTACCATTTCTTCTTGTAAGATAGTTCAGTGGTTTCTAGTTTTGTTTTGTTTTTTTCTTTTTGAAATGTATGGATTATTATTTTAAGTTAGATTTTTAGTCATAAGCTTACTATCAAAGAGTTTGAAACACTTATTTCTCTTGTTTTATCGTCATAGTACCTCCACACTGGTTTAAAACACTCTCTAACACTGCCAGCAAATTTTTACTGATTCCGTTTTATTGTAGCCAGCATCCTTTCATTTAAGAGATGTTTATTGAGTCTCTTCCTGGTGGAGTGTCTGTTCTAATAGGAAATATAGATGAAAAACATAATAAGTAAATTATATTTTATATAAGATGATAACGATTATACAGAATACAGCAGGGTATGGGGATGCTAAGAGGGGGTCGACTTGCATTTTAAATCAGGCATTTAAAATTTTTTAGCAACTGAGAGGTGACATTTGAATAAGGACTTGAAGCATTGGATTTGCTTTATGTATTTTTCTCTCTCTCTCTCTCTCTTTTTTTTTTTTTTTTACTAATTTTGAGTAGTTTTTAAAGTATCTCAAGATTACTGTAATCTGTTTATTACTGAGAATGAATAGGTTCCCACATATTTTCTATTTTTAATATTTAATTATGGCAAAATTTGAAATTTTTATAAAAGCATAAACGTTTTCTAGGTAAGATTTTCTGTGTTTACAATTAAGAGTAAGGAAAACTGGTCAAATAAGTTTGTATATATACATGAGTTGAATATTCTGCCTTGGGCTTTAATAAGCTAGAAATTACCACTAGCATGAGGTTAAAAAAAAACACACACAACAAAACAAAAAGAAGATTGCTTTTTCTCTAATTGTATTTCTATTTTAAGTAAAAATGGTATTTAATAATAAGAATAACAAATATTTGTTATTTTCTAGGGTGACTGTTGGATCTGTATGGAACTCATGTCTACCTCGTTTGATAAGTTTTACAAATATGTATATAGTGTATTAGATGATGTTATTCCAGAAGAAATTTTAGGAAAAATCACTTTAGCAGTAAGTACCTGGCTTTCAAATTATTCATTCTGTTTATACTTATATAAAGATGCTGCTGGAATTTTGAATATACATATTGAATGCCTTTCGCAGAATGTTAATAACTTTCCTGGCAAATCATTTGTAATAGGAAAAGAGATAAAGTCACTTTTGTGGGAGTAATTAACACAAATCATAAAAACAATTTTTAAAATATGGTCTACATAAATACAATATTCTTTTCAATAAAATCACAATAAACCATAATGTATTGTGCTGTTAATAAGACTAGGAAAAGCAGTTTCCCACTTTTCCTTTCCCCTGTTTCTTTAACTATTTTTAAATGTCATATTATCAGTGACCCTTAAATTAATTAGAATCACAACAGTCTCCTTGCAGTCTTTTAATTAAAACACTTAGACAAAGTATTATTTTCTGTGGTTTAAGATATGGGATGTCCAGTCTAAACTGTATAAAATTTTTGACTAGCATATTTATTAACCAGCGTTATTACTACTAATTTGGTCAATTAATGCACTTTTACCAGTGTACCAAAAAGAAAAGAGGTATTTTTTGCATATGTGTATACTGTTTTTAAAGTACATTCAATGATCATTTTCTTTCTTGCTCTGAATTTTTTAGTTGACAAAGATTGTTCACAGTTCTTTTTTCCCAAAAATATTCTTTTTGATAGAATAAAATTAATAAGCTATTTAGAAACCCCTGAGAATCTGAGCTAAATACATGACCTGCATAGTGGATAGATATTCTGCTTGTATGTAATTTCCTATCTTAATGGTAGCAGCTAGTGTTTAGTGAGTGTTTATTTGCATCAGGACAAGATATTGTGACATTTTATCTTCATGCAACTCTCTATGGTAAATAGTGTAACCCCCTTTTTATATGTGACACATCTGAAACGTAGAGAGATTAAGTAATTTGCTTTGAAGTTTATAAAATTACAAGTGGTAAATGCTTGAAGCACAGGCAACCTGATCCCAGAATACTGCTCTTGACCGCTATATGATGGGGTTATCATGAAATGGAAAAAAGATAAAATTATTTTATTGTATATTGTAATATGTGTAATACAGATACACTAATAAATCATTTATTATATATTTCCCTATGTGTCTAGACTTGGTGATCATCTTAATATTAAGCACAACATTTAAAAGTACTTTGTGGGACGTGGTTCCATACTGTTTTTAAAGTAAATTCAATGATCATTTCTAGTGTAGTGTTGTGTAGTGGTTAGCACATCTGCTTTACACGCAGAAGGTCCTGGGTTCATGCCCCAGTGGAGCCATGGTCCATAGTCTATGGCCATGCTACCATGAACAAGCTCGATGTCTGATCTCAAAAGCTAAGCAAGGTCAGGCCTGGTTAGTACTTAGAGGGGAGACCACCTAGGAAGACCAGGTGCTGTAGGCATAAATAATAAATAATAATAATAATAAAAAGTATTTTGTGTTAAATCTCTTCTTGCTAATAATGTAGTGAACACACAAGCCTAGCTATTTGAAACGATATAGGTTTGCGTGTTCTGCATTCCTAATACTCAGTAGTTTGATGGCAGCAGAAACTTGACCTTTCTAATAGCAAATGGTTGGCCTGTTTTTTAGTATGAGGTTATGGGCATTTTAATTCAAATCTCTGTTTCCTCCATTCCTGAAGAAACCTCTGATTTTCTGATCATGAGCGGTGATCAAACAATATGATAAATTCTGGCAGAGATATTCTAGCTCTACAAAAATTACTTTGAAGTCTCAGCACCCAATGAGGGTGAATGATTGTGACAAACTTACAATTTGGAAAAACTTATTAAATTAGGATTGATAATGGAACCAGCCTTTTGAACTTTGTTGTACTACATCTTTCTATTCTTGAACAATTTGAAGGTATAAGAAACATTATACAACTTGTTAATGACTTATTAAAAATATTAAAGGTTACCGGGGCTTTTTTAGCAATCAGGGAATAGCATATAAAGGCAACTAAGTTTTTAGATTTAAAATCATCATTCAGTATCTTCAGTTAACATAAAAAATAGAATATAGAAACATTAAGTTTAAAAGAATGCAAAGGGCTATATGGGCTGTATTACTTATGATAAACTATTGAGCTGTTTGATTAAAAGAAAATTATTTATCCCATCTCTGCTTTTTCCTTCTAGACTGTGAAAGCACTAAACCACTTAAAGGAAAACTTGAAAATCATTCACAGAGGTGAGTATAGGATTGTTTTTCATAGAATGATTTTTCCTTATTAGGAAGAAAATATTAAAAATGACAGTGTTACTTTTTAGTAAAACATATCATATGTGCCCTAAATCTGATGATTTATTTAGGTGTTTTTTTTTTCCTTTGGAATTCTATAAATTTCAGCCTAACATTCATATTTTGGGCTTAGAAATCGCAAAAGATTTTACTTTAAGTTCTTATTACTCTTAGTTGAAAAGTAATCATTCATTTGCCAGATAATTTGTTTCTCTGTGTATACAAATAACGTATGAAGGTGGCCCTGTGGACATTCAAAGAATCAGAGGGATGGTACCCTGGAGCATTTTTAAGGCATGCTACTGTCCCTGTTAAGTGTTTCTTCTTACTTTAGAGGATATTTTTGCAAATTAAGAGAGATTCTTTAATTAGTATTTTATATTGTGATGCCTCTAAAACATTTGTATTTTGAGAACAGTGATATAGTCCTTAATTAGACACAGGTCCACATTTTTTAAACAGTTGTAGATCTATTGGAAGACAGTGGGAATCCTGAATTTAATTCAGCAAATAGATTAAATAGTTACTCTGTTTATTACTATGACAGACTCAAGAGTAGTGAGGTGGTAGTTTTGAAGAGGTGCACAAGTTCACTATTCCCAGTAAATTTGTGATGGACAAACCTAAGACAGTATTTGCCAGTGTGTGATTCAGCCTGACAATAAATAGAACAGAAAGTCAAAGGCTACATTCAGAGAAGTGAAAAAACTTGAATTCTAAGAAACATAATTTCTCATGGTTAAAGAAATTAGTAATTGGGGCATTAATTTAAATAATTTTAGTTTGGAGTTGACCCTGAATCACTGAAATTAGTTAACCTTGAACATGAAAATATTTTATTTACTTTTGCCTGGCTTAATGCTTGTTAAAAATAATATTAGGTAGGCTTCTTATTTTCTCTTGGCCTAAAATTATGTAGGTTTATGTCCCTAAAAAATTAATTTATTCTTATGATATTCTCATTCATGTTTGGGGGGTTTTCCTCCTTTTCTTGGCTGTGTGTTGCAGTTCTACTCAGTAACTTTTGGGATGCTCACCAATCACAATAAAGTACAAGACAGTGCTTGAGGAATAGAATAAAAGGGAAAGGCTTCAGAAACAACTTTGGTTTTCCTATTACTAAATAAAATGATGAATTTATAACAATCTGTCAGTTAAGATCAATTAGTATTTTTGCTGTTACAGTGCTGTTACAGAGTTCAAGCTCCCTTCTTGAGGCTCTGCCTTCCTTAGTATGTTGGCTCCATCGTCAAGGTAGTATCAACTAAAGCAGGTCCCCACTGTCACATTTAGACATGACAGCCTCTTAAAGAAGCTCTCTCTTCCTATGTGACTATCTTAGGAGCACGGAAATCTTCCCTAGGTGTCTTTATGTTTTCTCTTGTCATTCACCAGAATTGACTCAACTATTAAACTAGTCCCTGCTTTACGGGCTTGCAACTATCCTGCTAAGCCTAGACCAATCAGGACCCAGCTTTGGGGAGGTGTGCATAGAGCTAAACAGAAGAGGGTGGATACTGCAATAAAATGCAGTTTCCATTAGAAAGGATTGTGTGGTTAGGAATGGCAGTCAGTGTCAGTGATGGTGAGAGATCTTTTCTGGATTCTTTTTGTAGGTTACTTTCTGAATTATAGTTAGATTTTTTTTTGTATTCTATATTTATTTTTATCTTTAGTTTTTATCCATTGAGCCATGATAGTGACAACAAAATGGGTAGAAGGATTAAGATAGGGATAGAGAATTAGTGAGAATTGGCCAGACAGCGGATTATCTTGCACCTGTAAGTGAGTTGATGATTGTCAGTGAAGAAGTGATAACCTAGGGGCCATTTTGGCAAGACTGTATAGAACCTGTAGATCCAAATGGAATGTATTTGGCTTTCTCAAATTTGTTGGAAAGCACAAACTTTCTGGGATTGATAAAAATGAATCTGTTTTCTCTGGGTGACTCTTAAGTATTAGGTGGATGCATTTACTGAGTATAAATAATGGTCAGGCACTGTATTAGGTGTTTTAATTTTTACAGCTACATGATTTATAAACTATTGTTTTTATTTTGTGGATGAGGAAATTGTGATTGTTACCCAAAGTTCACATCACATTGTGAATTTCACCTTGTGAATTTCAGACCCAGATTTTGAACCTTTGCTTGTCTGATCCCCAAATTTGTGGTCTTTTAGGTGTACTAGATTGGATACTTCCCTAAGTTAGATAAACTTCTGTTTTAACTAAATTGAAGGTTTGTAATCTGTATATTATGTATTTGGTTGTATAGTCTGAGACACATTATAAAGTAGGTTATTATACTTTTATAGATCAAATTCATCCTTCATAATTTGACTATTAAGTAATGAATTTGAAACAAATTAATGAATATAAATCTCTCGATGAAAACAAAGACGTTATAAAATGCCTATATTGTGTAACATTTTTTTGACATTGAGTTTTTTAAGCAATGGCATTTAGAAAACTATTTTCTCATATTTTTCATCTTATATATCTGAATTTTAAGGACTTGATCACTTATGTTATCTAAGGTTTTTCAGTATTTTTCTTAAAGTAATTTACATTATAGCTTATTTGATTGATTATTGTACACCGATATCTATCTCTTACAGATATCAAACCTTCCAATATCCTTCTGGACAGAAGTGGAAATATTAAACTCTGTGACTTTGGCATCAGTGGACAGCTTGTGGACTCCATTGCCAAGACAAGAGATGCTGGGTGTAGGCCGTACATGGCAGTAAGTGCAAAGGCCAAGGCTTCTTGCTTAACAGTGCTCATAGAGCCTATGTCCTTTCGTGCTGTACTTCTAAGGACTCTGCCATTGCTCATCCAGTTTTTCTACGCTACAATATTTTTCTCTCCCTAAAGACCAAACTTAGATCCTAGCTTCTACATGAAACTTTGTAAAATTACTCCAGTGAACTCATGTTCCATTGTCTTACTCTGTTCCTCTTCTCTGGTACTTAGTATTTGTAGGCTTCTTTGATTCCTGTGTTTTTCATTATATTCAGCTCTACTAATCACTGAGTGGTTAGTTCTCAGAAGGTCCCTTTGTGTTTCTAGCACTCCATATGCTGTCTTGACTGTGGTAGATAACATTGTAGTAGACATATTGATAATGTGTCCTAAACTGTTAAGTGATACAATATCCAGTTAGAGAAGAAGGGGAAGACTTGAGTTTTTAGTAGAACTCAGTTTATCTTATAGAGTCTAAGGCTGTGTTTTGAATATTGTCAAGTCCTTGCATTACTCTTGAGAAATGCAAGAGTAGATGCTGGAGGTGTTTCTCAACCTGGAATCTCTTTCTCTTCAGGGAGACAGACCTACACTTACTTCTACACATATCATATTCATCTTACCCCAGTACATTGGCATATATTATTCCTATAGCCTGGATTTTGATCTATATTTAACTGGAAATGTAGTGTCTTTATTTTAAATATAGGGAACTAGGCATTGGTGTCTTCCTTAATGTGGCCATGGTTCCTTGGGGACCAGCAGACTGCTCTAAATGATGATACATAGGATTTGCAATCATTAATTGAGGTATTCCTATTTAGCAGTTTCTGTTTCACTCTTCGAAGACTCTTTTAAACTAAAAATTAGCAAAGAATTAAATAAATTTTTCTCTCCTTTTATTTCTTTCTTGATTTACATATTTGTAAACTCAGTGCTTAAGCAATAGAAAAGTAAGAAAAATCACAGGCTACATATTATACCTTTTTTATCTTGTTTATGGATGGGCAGGCATAGTGCTATCCCAAATTTGAAAAAACTTGAATATGTTTTATTGTCAGCCTTATTTGAAAGTAAATTTTGTATCAACAGTTCATTTTCATTTATCCCTCAATCTATAAATAGTGGAAGGTACACAGTATTACATGTATTTTTTGTTACATGTTCTGTTGCCTGGTCATTGTATTTGAAAAACATTGTATTAGAAAATTTTCTATAATTAATATTTTAGAATTGTTACAATTTTCAGTACCCTGTTTGTGTTTTGTTACATCTTTTCATGTCACTTTTTCTACAAATGAAAATGTCAGAGGTGTGTTTGGGCTTTGTGGATGTTGACTATACAGACAGATTCTTGGGAAGATTTGGAAGATCTTGCATTCATCATGATAATTAGGAATAAATGGAACAACCTGTCAAAATAAGAAATAAATATTTAAACATGGAGTATTTGGGAATTCATATAGTTAACATATTTGGTAATGATACTCTGGTAATTAAGTATAAACTGTTATGTATACTTTTAGGGCTTGTCTCAGTACTACGATTGACTGTTTTTGCTATGTAATGCTGGCTACAAATTATATTTAATTTATGTGGACTTTAAATATTAAGTAGCCCTAATAGAATTGAATTTAGGTAACTTTTAGGAAAGAAGTAGGCTTTCAATTTTTGTGTAGAAGTAAGTAAAGTTCATAGGCCCAACAGAGTTTTTGTTTTCCTGCTGCTTCTTCAGCTTTAGAGTAAGCAGGCTGCTAATAAACTCTGCCTCTAATCTTTATGGTACTAAAAGAAATGCTTCTGTCCATTCTAGTTTTCTGAGGCCTATATAGATGGACAGGAATATAATCAGCATTCATTTTGTAAGCCTCTAAGTCACTTGCCTTTTCTTTGATATATCTTGACAGAAGATATCAGCAGTGTATTTGTCTTTTTATTTAAGATTTATCATTTGCTTTAGACTATAGAAATTGTGATTTCTTAGCATAAAAAGTGTATAAAGTGAAGAGTTTAAATTTTAAGTTTTTCCATAAATCAGTTAACATTTTGCCACCTCTCCACCTCCTTATCTAGGTATGTGTATGTTTATGTACACACAAACATATTCACATGTATATATACATACTTATACATTTAGATATGTATATATGCATATACATATATATGTGTGTTCTGGACCATTTAAAAAGAAGTCACAGATGTCATGAATTCATTCTAAATACTTCAGCGCATACCTCCCAAGTAAAAGGGCATTCTTCTACATAGCTACACTATCATTACCATACCTAACATAAATTTTAAAGATTAACAAGAGTTTCATAGTATCATCTGATACACAGTTCATACTCAAATTTTCAAGTTGTCCAAAATATATGTATTTATGGCTGTCAGCCAAAAGATCAGTCAAGATTGCTTTTAGTTGTTAAATTCTGCGTAAATGGATCTAGACCATTTTTTCCATTCATGACTGAATTTTTTGGGAGTGTTTTTAGACTGTCCTACATTCTGGATTTGTATGATTGTTCCCTCATGATTAGTTTCAGACTATGTATATTTTTTGGCATGAATTTACATGATACGTATTTTACATTGCATCACATTACAAAATACATAATGTTAGGTTGTTTCACTAATTGTAATGCTTATAAACAGGTTTTTTTAAAAAGCAATTAAAACATTTGTAAAATAGAAACTCATTTCTTCAATTTTTTCCTGTTTCCCACCCCCAAATGAGTAATTGATAATATTCATTTTCAAAGGATTCCTTCACCCAGTATCTTCGTACCCTTTCCTCTGCTACCCTCCAACTTGAAGAGACTTCTGAAATGTCACCTAAGTTTCCCTGTCTTTTAAAAACATTAAAAGGAAATGAACTTCTTCTTCTTTTTTTTTTTTTTTACTTATTTCCAGGAATTGGATAAGTTTTCCTAACACACAATAGCTAGGAATTCCAGCTCTTAATGACCTCAACATAAAACAGTTTCAAAGTGACATTACCACTATAAAGGCAAATGATAGCTACCTATTTTAAATGTACAGTTTGAATTTTGACAAATGTCGTTACTCATGTTGTCATCTCATCAGTCAAGATAATAAAACCTGTCTATCATCCAAAAAAGATAAACAGTCTTATTTTCTGTCACTGTAAATTTGATTTGCCTTCCCGAGAGTTTCATATAAACAGATATTATCTTGTGTGTATTAATTCATTCTTTTTATTGCTGAGAAGTTTTGCATTATATTGTTAGCCACAATTTATTTATCAGTTCTTTGGATAGCTTGACAGTACTGTCTTTCTAGTATCTGCTATGTTTCTTCATTTATTTAGGTCTTTTAGCTATCAGCAATGTTTTGAAATGTTCAGTGTGGAACTCTGAGCACCTTTTAAATTCCTAAAGGATTCATGTGTTTTTGATGCTAATATTGTAAACAATGTAAAATGTATTTTCCAGTATTTTGCTGTTATTATAGATAAATACAACTGATTTTCATATTTTGACATTGTGTCCGGTGACCTTGCTGGTTTCACCATTACTTTTAGTGGAGATTTTCTGTGTAAACAGTTGTAGAAATTCAAATGTCTATGAATAAAGGCAGTGCTTTTTTCTTTTTGCCTTCTTTGTGCTGGCTAGACCCTCCAGTAATGCTGAATAGAAGCACTACTTTGTAAATGTATTATCTTACATTGAGATTTGAATATTAAGCCAGTTTTGAATTCCTGAGATAAACTTCACTTGGTTATGACCTATTACCTCTCCATCTGTTGCTAGATTAGATTTGCTCATGTTTTGTTAACAATTTTTGTGTCTGTGTTTATGAGGGATATTAATTGTGTTGTAATGTTTTTGTTAGGTTTTCATGGAGATGATATTGGTCTCATAAAACAAGTTGGGAGGCCTGTCCTCTGTTTTTTGCAGAATAAAATTGTGTAAGACTAGTGGTGTTTCTCCCTTGCTTGTTTGAGTTTACCAGTGAACCCATTTGGGTCTGAACTTTTCTTCATAGGAAGGTTTTTATTAACAAATTCATTGAAAAGGTATTTTTAAGGCTATTCATATCTCTATATTAGTTTTGGTGGATTTTCATGTTCAAAGAATTTCATTTTCATCTATTTCTGTATGAATAGTAATGCCCCCTATTTTATTCTGCTTTTGTAATTTGAGCCTTCTCTCCTTTACTCTTGGTCAATATAGCTAAAGAAAGGTTTGTCAGTTTTGTTAATCTCTCTAATAAATCGACTTTTGGTTTTGTTGATTGATTTTTCTCTGTTTTTGTTTTGTTTTGTTTTCTATTTCACTTACTTCCACTTTACTGTTTATTAACCTTCTACTTTGGGTTTAGTTCTTCTTTTTCTAATTTTTTAAAGCTATAAAGTTAGTTTATTAATTTTCAATCTGTTTTCTCGTAATATATGCATTTAGTGCTACACATTTCCCTCTGAACACTACTTTGGCTGCAGCCCACAATTTTGATAAGATATAATTTCATTTTTATTTAATTCAAAATATTTTTTACATTTTCTTAGACTTCTTCTGTGATCCATATGTTATGCAGAAGTTTGTTGTTTAATCTCCAAATATTTGGGGATTTTCCAGGTATAGCTCTCTTATTTATTTTTAATTTAATTTCTTTGTGATCAGAAAACGTGCTTTGTGTGATTTTAGTTTTTCAAATAAGGTATGTTTTATGGCCCAGAACAATGGTCTATATTAGTGAAAGTTCTCTGTGAGCTTGGAAGAATGTATATTCCACTGTTCTTGGATGGAGCATTTTCTCTCTTGGTTGACTCTCTGAGATTTTTATGTAATGTCTTACCAGGTAAATAAATATATTTATAACTAAAAACAAAATGAATAGCTTCCACTGAAAATTTATGCAGCCACAGAACTCATATTTGAAACAAAATATGTAGGTCTCCAAACTAGCTGTTGCTGACATACAGAGAAAATAATACAGTCAACTATTATGCTTCTCTGGACATGTCTTTCAATAGCAGTTACTCTCAGTCTTACCTAAGGATCCATTGTCTGCTCTGTGCCACTGATACCCTTTCTCATTTTATCTCCCTCCCTAACACACTGTGTAAATAGTGGTCTCTTATTTTAAGGAAATATAAAGATGCTCCCTTCAAAGAAATTTTTAAAAATGATTTATGATATTTATATGATAGGATAACATATACCTATGTTGGCAGTGTTTTAATTTGGTTAAAAATGACAGACAATGCATAATGATAAATTTAACTTTATGATGAAGAATGAATAAATAATTATAACATTTAGTTCATATTTGCTTTTGTATCTCAAATATATTGCATATGGCCTTATTCATTGAAACAAAAAAGACCTAGTTCCACCCCCCGCAAGCCCCCCCCCCCATTAACCACTAGTTTCTACTGATCTGACAAGGCTATTCTTCATTTTTCTCATTTTTCCAGTTTTCTTCCTATGTCTCCCTTTGTCTGTTCTCAGCTTCAGGTTTTTAAATGCTTGTAAATTTGGGAGGAAAATTAAAAGAGTTGCTTTGTGTTCTATTTATGAAGGAAGCCACTGAGTTAGATTTTTTGTTTTGCTTTGTTTTGTTTGCTCTTGATTGTTTTTAACGATGACTTTCTGCTACTCCCAATCTGACCCTAGACGTGGATTCCTCTAGGATTATGCTTGCATTTTGGCTGCCTACAGGGCTGTTGCTTACATTTGCCTGCTCCTTGGGGATATGCATAATTAATGACTATGACTTCTTTTTGTGTTCCAGCCTGAAAGAATAGACCCAAGTGCATCGCGACAAGGATATGATGTTCGCTCTGATGTCTGGAGTTTGGGGATCACATTGGTATGTTTATGTTGACTCAGCCCTTACATAGTAGTGCGACAAGAAATTTAGAAATGAAAGAAAATGTAATCATCATTTACCACCCCCACCCCCATAAGAACTGCTTTTTGTCTCTTCTAGTCTTTGATTTTATTTACCTTTTTTTCCCCTCATGGCTGTGATCTCAGGAACTGTATCTTCTAGTTGTTGAAAAAAGTATATTTTATACCTTAAAAGTCAAACTAGAGTTGATTATTTCTTTCAGGGTTTTATAAAGTGCCACGGTGGATCTCTTGGCACCACATAGGAGAAGTCAACAGCTACACTAAGAATGGGAACAGAGGAGAGCAGCTCACCTGCAGTCAGTGCAGCAGTAAAGGCACATAGGCTCCTTGCATCTAAAACAAGAGTAGTATGTCCAGTAAACCATGTACACGTTTTACATGTTTAGGTATACATGTTTATATGGATGAAAATAGTTTCTATTCAGAATCTTCTATTCACTAAATAGAAAAGTCACAGACAAATGAACTGAAAATAATTCATTGTTCAGGAGCAAGCACTTCTAGGTGACAATTCTAAATGAAAGTTCCATCTTAGAACAACACCGAGAAAGAATAGTAAGAAAGCTACTTAATTTGCAATGATTAAGTATAATTAAGTAAACTGTTTTTTTTTCATCTGTAGACTGTATTGAAATATTGGTTCTATTTTTAAAGTATCTTTATTTGCTTATTCAGGTTCTTTTACATTGGGTATATGTAGACTTTTCTATTTCTAGATGGGGCTGTGTCCTGTTTGGTAGACAGCTCAAAACTTTTCCTTCCATTTTCTTCTCATCTTCAATAATGTTCCACAGCCCAAAGATAACATACGTTCAGAACAGTGAACTTTCTTGTAGCTTACTAAATGATCTGCATTTGTTTGTTATCATTATATGGATCCTCTTCCTGAAGATCAAAATCACATACCCTTATTAGTTTTACTTGGTAAGGCATGTTGCCAAGCCTAATGAATTCTCTGTATAGAGAGTTGAAGGCTAATCGTTTTCTCTGCAGAAGACTGTCTAGTTTTCCTTGTGACCAGATACAGGTGATACTTCCTGGAGTCTTTTCCCATTGTGCAGCCAACTGACTAAAGGATAAAGAATCCCTTCTTTTTCAGTCAAGAGAGAACATGGAACTTGGGCATCTTTTAGGTCTGGTACTGTTCTTAAAGATTATCGTAAGACCTAGAGCTTCCAGCTTAGGCAGTTGTTTTCATATAAGAGATAGTAACAATTCAGAAGTACCTATCTATTTACAAACCAGTTCTGTTTAAAAAGCAAGTATTTACTTTATTATAAAAACAAATTTTCTGTGAAAGGTTTAAACATAGGAAAACATTTTTAGCAACTTCCTTTAGTACATCTGGCTAAACTTTATTTAAAAAGCAAGATATTCAGTACTTAAAATTGCGTCATAATTTTTTTCATATGGATAATCTTATTAAAATTATGAAATATGTAAAATTAATTTAATTTCTGAGGTCCTAAGTCTTTTACCTTATGATGTATGTCCTTCTTCCTTCTCATTAAAACCTTTTTTCAAGAATGAATCGAATAAGTTATTCCTGATGCTTTGAATAACCAATAAGGCTTACTTCTTACCAAGTATTTGTATTTTTATTAAAAAGAAAACTCAGCCAAATGAATGGATTTCTGTTTGTGCATGCATGCTTGCCTGCTTTCCTATAGGTGTATGTATGTTATTGGAAACAGCAACGAACTGAGCTAAAGGTGGCATCTTTTGGGGAGGAAGGACTTCCCATACCAGCTTTCTATTTGAGAATGGCTTTATGTTTGTTTGATAACTTCCTCTTCATTGTACAAACTAGCTATTTATATTTGAGTAATTGACAAAATCAAATCTAAGCTGAGAAAACTCTGAAACAATTTTCTCAGATAGGGCTCCTCTCATATGCCATCTTCCTCTCTAATAAGTTTGGAGTTTCATCATAGTAAGATATCAATAACCTGTCAATGCACATAAAATGAGATTCATTTAGGTCATGCCATAGATTTGGATATGTGTTTCTTGGAAAAAGCACAATTTTCAGCTTTTCACTATCCTTAGAATAGAATGAGAGAAAGATAAGAATATAATTAATAAATATTTTTGATCCTTGACATACTGGGACATAGGTTCATAAGGTTTCTCAAATATAGCTTTGTATGATTTAGAGCTATTGTCTTGAGCATCAGTGTTGGGTTCAAGGTGAAAGATTTGACCTTAGCTTGGTTTCTTCAGTAACAGTGATATCGTTGTGGTTGAAAGCATAGTAACTACAGAATGGATATAGAACAGGATTTATTCATTGTTTCCTTTGAGCTTAGTTTGGGCTTTTTGTACATTGGATGTTCTTATACCTTAAAAATGAATTCAACCACTGTTCTAGATACGACCTTACATTCAGATGACTATAAATTATGCAGATATACTAAAGTTCTAAAACCAGCCTTCTAGAATCTTCACACAAAGGAATCAGAACCAGAAGTTTCCCTAGAGCATGCACTGTATGATGGCCATTTTCTGGACTTAAGTTTAAGAGTCCTCTATATTATCTGATTCTAAATATCACTTCCACTTAGCTTTAATAATTCTGAAGATTCCACCTTAATCTGATATGGGTTCGTTTCAAGGCTTTTACAAGAATTTTACTTGGACTTTAGATTTTCACTGTGGCCATTCAAGTGAGGAATAGTGAATAATGCCTTAATGTTTTTTGCCTTTTCCTCTGTGTTCTCTTTAGTATGAGTTGGCCACAGGCCGATTTCCTTATCCAAAGTGGAATAGTGTATTTGATCAACTAACACAAGTTGTGAAAGGAGATCCTCCACAGCTGAGTAATTCTGAGGAAAGGGAATTCTCCCCAAGTTTCATCAACTTTGTCAACTTGTGGTGAGTACTTGATTTATGAATACACAAAAACTTGCGGTGAGAACAGTGAGGTTTACTTAATCTTAGCAACATTAGTACTTTATACTGAGGAAAGGGAACCTTCTTTATATTACTCTTTCTTCTAAGCTGGGATTCTGGATCACTATGACTACATGGAAGGTTCCAACTAGACTGGAGAGGCTATATACTCCTTTTTACTCAGGTACTGATGAAAAACAGATGTGGGTGGTGGAGAAGCTGCTGCCTTCAGCTTTCCAGTATCTTTTATTAGAAATGCAGTCTAGGTGAGACTGGTCATCTTTTTCACATGTGGTTCTAACAGTGAGATTATACCAAAATCACTTGAAAATTTTTACTAAGTCAAGACCCTACTAGATCTGACTTTCAGGGGTGGATCTCTACTCTGACATAACGTATAACATGGTTGGGTGTATGTAGTAGATAGGTAGTACTATATATTGGCTCTCTGAAACCTTATTCTAGTGAAAGTGTGAACCCTATACTTGTTAATGTTGTTTGGTCACCTTTTAACAAGTTTGTGTATATAGCGTGTAAGAATAAATATATGCAGATATGGCAAAAATACAGTCGTATGTTGTGTTATTTCTATCTATATTTTAAATACAATCTGTTTCATTATTATTTTACTTTTGATTATTGTTTATCCAACATGATTTAAAAATAAGATACATTTATGAGCAAAAAGCCAGAGCATTTAGTATATCCTTTTTCCAATCTTAAAAATGCTTTTCTTTTTCTTATAATTTTTTTCTCACCAGGAATGCTATTTCTCTCCACTCTTTTTAGGTCCTGTGAAACTTAAATTTTGTTGTCTAGCATTGTTCTCTTTTCAGATAATTAGAAAACATTCATTAGACTCTAGTTTGCAAGTCTTCATCTTCTCTAACCAGATTCTATGTTAGTGCTGATTTTCCGAAGGGAGAGGCCAGAAGGATGACTCAAATAGGCCAATTCTTTTTCAAAACAACCTATTTTTACCAATTTACACAATAAATACAGTTTATATATTGCATAAATGTGATCATTTTATATATTTCATTTTAATGAAATATTTGGTCAAAAGAATATGTGTGAGTCATAGAGCATAATGTCTAAAATGATCACTTACCAGGGTTGCTTTTTTCTTAATTTCTTGATCTCTTTATTGGTTTTGTTTTATATATATATAGTATTACTTGTATATTTTTTATTTGTATCCCTTAGAGCTAGTTTCTCTCCCATAGATAATAGTTACAGACATCAGTGTTGCGTTGTTTTCTGTTCATAGTTCCATGTCATTCCATATCATTAGGGTCTACAGTTGAAGTATACCTATTTTTATGGTATGCTCCTATCGGCTCTCCACATTTGTTCACTCTCCCATTTACTATCTTTAGACATTTTTTATCATCTCTAACCTGGACTGTTCAGATTTCAAAATGAATTTGCAAACCAGAATTCAAAAATAGATGAAGTCTAATGATAAGAAAAGCAACCAAGAAAATAGAACATACATTTATTTTAAATCAAGATGAATTTATGGAATTGTCTCAAATACACTTTGAAATTATTAAAAAAAAAAAGAATCAAGGAGAATAGAATGAGGTTCTAAGATGTATATAATGGAAATGACAAAAGACAATTCTGAAAGAGAAGTAATATCTGAGGAGGTAATACCGAAAGCATTTGAGAATTGATCTAGGATTAGGCTCAAATTGAAATTAGTGTCTCCATATCATTTGAGATAAAGTAAATTCATACCTAAATGCATTGAAGCAAAATTACAGAACAATAATAAAATAAAAGTTAGCAGGAAGATTCCCACTGAGGAAACTTTTACATCTCTTACCTCCTGTCCTAATTCCAGAGCCTGTAAAAGTGAACCCACTGGGGCTGGGTCAGGGAGAAGAGGAAAGTTTATTTCAGAAGGAACTGTCTGAGGGATCATAAAGATTTTTAAACATAGGAAAGGGAGGAATAAATTACTTGTTGAAAAATTATACATTTTTTCCAGGTCTAAAGAAAGAACAAAGCATGTATAATGGAATCCAATTCTTGGAGGACATCAAAAAGGGAATTTTCAAGTCATTTCTTAGTAGTCTAGCTGTTCAAATTAATATACAGTCATTTCAGTCTTTCTAAATAAAAGATTTTAAAAAAAGAGTTAGCAGAAAGAGAAGATAGAGTACCAGCAAAGGATTAATGAATTAGACTGACAGCATATTTGTTATCAGCAACAATAATTGCCAGAAAACAGTGGCGGCATAGCTCTAGAGTGCTGTGGAAAAATAATTGTCAACCTTGTCCAAAAGTTTTACACCTGGGTACTCAATTATCGTTCAAAATAAGAAGGAAATAAAGATTTTTTTTCAGGAATAGAAAAACTTATGAGTTAACCATAGATTGTTTTGAAAAGATATACTAGACTAAGAAGAAAAGTAAACTCAGCAGAAGGGTATTGCAGGTTGGTTCCCTGGAAAGCAAGCTCTGGAGCAGAGATAAGTGTACAGGAAGTTGATTAGGTGGTAGTAATATTGGAATCAATAAATAGGGTAGGGAAGGAAGGCAGAGTTAAGCAGAAAGAGATGGTGGTCTACAGTGCAATCTCAGTGAAGGCTTCAGCTCGCTCTGTAGGAAGATAAGAAGCTGGGATGGCCCTCCCAATATTAACCCAACATGGGATGAGGTTCTTGGATTTTTATACCCCTTTGTGGGTCAGTCATTAGATACAGGCTGACCACTGAGGGTTGTCTACTGGTAGCACTCCCAGCAGTGGAAGAACAAGTCCTTCATTCCTAAAGAGGAATTCTGTGTAGCTGTATTCCATGTATCACAGTGCAGCATCTACCACAAAAGGTGTGGAATATGAAAAACAACATTGATTTTAGAAATAGATGAACTATGTTCCTGATACTAACTTTTGATAATAAAAAGTGAATTTAATTGAGATTGGAGGAGAGTGGTGATTAAGATACAGTCCAAGATCAGGTAAGTACAAATAAAATTAAAATCCTTCTGGCAATATTAATTAGACAAAGTAGAATTCAAAGGGAAAATATCAGCAAGGCAGAGGTTTTTACTGTATCAAGTAGTCATTAGTGAAGTTATATTATCGTAAACTTTTGCACTGAAGAACACAAAAGTGAGATACAGAGTGTAAAATTTTTTTAAAATCTAAGGATAACTGTATAAAGTTTATATATAGTTTATGCCCCAGATTACTGGACTTTCTTAGGTGGTATCTATATAAATACATATGTATATATTTAGGAACAGACATATGTGCACACACACATATACACACACAGTTTTATAATTACACATTCATATATTTAAGAATGTATTTAGTATTCTTCCATACAGCTATGCCATAATTTATCCAATTTTTAATAGCTAACTTGTTTCTAATTTTTCTCTAATGCTCCTGTACTGAATATCCTAAAGATAAATTCTTAGATTATAGTCTAATTTTTTTTTTTATGTTTGACAGATTGCTTTGTTTGTTACTTTTGTTTGAAGGAAAAAAACTACTTGGTTCTTTATAATATTTTGTTTGTGACAAGAAAAATACTTGAGACAAATGTGCATCCATTTTAATAATGTTATTTATGTTATTTTAGCCTTACAAAGGACGAATCCAAAAGGCCAAAGTATAAAGAACTTCTGGTGAGTATGAGAGCTTGAGAATATTAACTGTTACCTTACCCTGAATCCTCTTAGCATGCTGGTTCACTAAGTAAAAAATGCGTCGCTCTTCCTTAGACAAACTGCTTGATCTTAATGAGTATTTTAAAATGGTTTGTAACAAAGAGAGAGAAAATGTATAATTATAATTTCCTACTAATTTACTAAGCTAGATTCTTATGGGAAGTTTTGGCCTTGACATGTTATAAAAATTAACCCTAATAATTTTAACATTCACTTTAAGGAGCCATTTTCCACTTCATGGTCTATGTATGTGTGACATAGCCATAAGAATTTACTGTGCTTATTCTGCTTTTATTAAATGTTCTTATGCAAATTTAGATCATATAGCCAGTTCCCATTTCTTTGAAAGTTCTTACCCATCCCATGGAACCTGGGTGTTTTATACAGTCTCTGGATGTGACATTGGTTTCAGCTGTGAAGAAAGTACTATGATCTAATAATTGGGAGTATTTTAAGGAAAAAAAAAAAAACACCTGTTTGTTACAATTAGCCTCTAATTTTGCAGGACGTTAGGCCAAACTTATAGTCAGCCCCAGCAATGACTCTAAAGATATCCAGCCAGTGTACTTAGAGAAACTGTGAAAAAAATATTGAGAGATGGAGTATAAAAAGTTGTGTTTGCGAGGCAGATAATAGGGCTACAGGCTTGGAGATCGTAGCACAGAAGTTCATAGGATAAGTTTCTTTTGCGCTTCTTTTGGAGTGGGGGTCAGAAGGATTGAAACAATTCTTTTTGTAAGATTCTTCTGCTAAGCCTGGGGAAAGTGGGCAATTAGAGTTTGTGTCTATGTCCTAAGACTAGCAGCAAGTACTCATGCAGTTCTTAGCTCTCAGATGGTGGCAGAGGCTCCCGCTATGTTTTGTGCTGAGGAGCACAACTCTACTCTCTGCCTCAGCAAATACTCCCTGGTATACAGATAAGTTTCCAGACCTCACCACCAGGATGGCTTCTCCAGGACATAGAGCCGCATACCCACACCTACCACCACATCTTGAAATACAGGCTATGCTTGCCTCTGAACTGGTGCTACAGTATTTTACAGCCATATGTGCTTTGAGCCTTTGGGTGTGTGCTGTATTAAAATTGGGAAAAGTTCAGTGGGGGCTCTGATACAAATTTTGATATTTTATTCTTTTTCTCTTTTCAATTTTCTTGCAGAAACATCCCTTTATTTTGATGTATGAAGAACGTACCGTAGAGGTTGCAGGCTATGTTTGTAAAATCCTGGATCAAATGCCAGCTACTCCCAGCTCTCCCATGTATGTTGATTGATATCGCTGCTACGTCAGACTCTAGAAAAAAGGGCTGAGAGGAAGCAAGACGTAAAGAATTTTCATCCTATATCACAGTGTTTTTATTGCTCGCCCAACACCATGTGCAATAAGATTGGTGTTCGTGTCCATCATGTCTGTATACTCCTGTCACCTAGAACATGCATCCCGTAATACCTGATTGATCACACAGTGTTAGTGCTGGTCAGAGAGACCTCATCCTGCTCTTTCCTGATGAACATATTCATGAAATGTGGAAGTCAGTACGATCAATTTGTTGACTGTGATTAGATCACATCTTAAATTAATTTCTAGACTCGAAACCTGGAGACGCAGCTACTGGAATGGTGTTTTGTCAGGCTTTCAAGTACTGGAAGAATACAGTGATGGATGTACTATGTCTGAAATTAGAGACTCGGGCTTGAGTGAGAAGAGCTTGCACAGCCAACGAGACACATTGCCTTCTGGAGCTGGGAGACAACGGAGGAATTTACTTTCTTCACCAAGTGCAATAGATTTACTGATTTGATATTCTGTTGCTTTACAGTCACAGTCGATGTTTGGGGATCGATGTGCTCAGCCAAATTTCCTGTTTGAAATATCATATTAAATTAGAATGAATTTATCTTTACCAAAAACCATGTTTCGTTCATAGAAATGAACATTAAAATATTGAGACAGGACAGAATGTGTTCTTTTCTCCTTTACCAGTCCTTCTACTCTTCATTGGGAAGACTCAGGAGTCTGCCACTTGTCAAAGAAGGTGCTGATTCTAAGGATTTTCATTCTCAGAATTTGGTGTGCTGCCAACTTGATGTCCCACCTGCCACAAACAGCCAGGACTGAAAGAAGAAAAAAGTATGGAGGGCAAAGTTTACAGATGTTTTTAATTCTAGTATCTTATCTGGAACAACTTATAGCAGCTATATATTTCCCCTTTGTCCCAAGCCTGATACTTTAGCCATCATAACTCACTAACAGGGAGAAGTAGCTAGTAGCAATGTGCCTTGATTGATTAGATAAAGATTTCTTGTAGGCAGCAAAAGACCAAATCTCAGTTGTTTGCCATCACTGGTCCAGGTCTTCAGTTTCTGAATCTCTTTCCCTGCCCTGTAGTCTGTTGCCGCTATGTAACTTTTGCTTAATCCAATATTTCACCTTTTCCTATATCAAAACCTTTATAATTACCAGGGATGTTCCTTACCAAGGATTTCTAGCTCCAAATCTCTCATATACTCTAATGTTTAAAAGGCTGAGAAACATGGGGCTCAGCTAATGTGGTAGGTGATGAGGAAGCATCTTTTTAGAGACACATGAGGATCTCAAATAGTCTTTTAAAGTAAGCTCATTACCTGCAAGAATCTCTAGCAGGTCACTATTATTTCTTGGAATTCTACAAAACAGAATAACCCCAGGATAGTTATAAGAGGTCATTTAAATTTGCTATCTTTTGCTGTGCTTCCTCACTCACCCGTTAGCCAGGTTCTCCTTAAGTTTTGCTCTGGCCTCCCTGGCACTGATCATTAGGCTTTGTATAACAGTTAAGCAGCACTGTGAGTGGTTCAAGCACACTGGAATATAAAACAGCCATGGTCTGAGATGCAGATGATGCCATTACAGAACCAAATGGTGGCAGGTATTGCTGTGTCTCCTCCCAGAGTGACAGTCATAAACACTACAAAACAATAAAGAGAGAATGGTGCTGTTTAAAGTTACATCCCTATAAATTTTAGAATTCAAAAATGATTTATTGCTTTAGTCCACTTGCCTAAGTTTTCTATTTTCTCCCCCATGGCATCCTAAACCTTAGACTTCCCAATGTTCTGAAAGGAAGAATTGCTATATGTCTTCCTTTGATCACACCAAGCCATCATCCTCCATTGCTCCCGGGGACTTGAGGAGTTTGTTTCTCTGCTGTCAGTTTCCTGTCTGGCTCAGCATAGGGTCACTTTGCTATTTTACAAATGGAGATAAAAGCAATTCTGACTGTCCAGGAGCTAATCTGACCATTCTGTTGTGTGGATGACCACATAAAAAGGCAGTTTTAGTGTATTAATCATAGATTATTATAAACTATAAACTTAAGGGCAAGGAGTTTATTACAATGTATCTTTATTAAAACAAAAGGGTGTATAGTGTTCACAAACTGTGAAAATAGTGTAAGAACTGTACATTGTGAGCTCTGGTTATTTTTCTCTTGTACCATAGAAAAATGTATAAAAATTATCAAAAAGCTAATGTGCAGGGATATTGCCTTATTTGTCTGTAAAAATGGAGCTCAGTAACATAACTGCTTCTTGGAGCTTTGGAATATTTTATCCTGTATTCTTGTTTGAATTCCTCCTCTATTTAAGATATATACATGGAATCGAAGTGTTTATGTAATAGTTCTATCCTTTTGCCTGCAGGTCAGTTGTAATAAATCTAGGATGTGATGATGACTTTGTAATTTGATTTTCTGAAGTCAGACCCTGAGGGGAAAATCAAGTAAATTCCATTAAATTGTCTGTGCATTTCATATTGGGAAAAATTACCTTCTTCCACAAGTGTTTAAAGCTGCTTTTTTTTTCTCCTCTCTTGTGGTTGCTATATGGCTTTGCTTTCTGTTTGAGCAGGCATGATACAGTCTGTTCAAGTTTGTTTCTTCATTGGGTACCCTGACTTGCCCCAGGTTTCTTAATACTAAAGGAAGAGGGTACTGTTCTTCAACCTGTGACATGGTGGAGAGATACTATTTGTTAGAACCCAGTCCACCTGTCCCTTGTGTTTGGTTGCCTGGTGCTACAGCTGCCAGGTGAGCATTCAATGTCAGCTCAGATTGCAGTCACTCACGCTGCATGAAAGAGGGGTAAAGGGAGGAGATTTTGTGGGTCAAAGACCTGTGGAGGTCAGACCTGGGAGATTTATGGATGGGAGGACAGTGGTGATGAGGAAAATGCCATGGAAGCTTGGAAACAATTGGAGAAAAGAACTTTGAATCTCCACTACTGAATTTATCTGTTATACTACCACCTTTCAGTCACTGACTCGTCGACCATATAATTCAGCGCCTTACCCTTTTTATGTGCCTGCTTCTACCTGATCTGAGATGCAGGAGATATCATTATAGAACCAGATGTGGTATCAAACATTCTCCGAGGAAAAGTGTGGCTATAGGAATCCTGGCCTCTCTACCTAAGACTTAGCTGCTACAGGAAAGGTTATCCCAGACCCCAGACAAGAAGTGACCCAGAATGTCATGAGAGAGGGGCAGACTGTACTCTATACTTTGTGGACACTACCTATATTTGTTAACATCATTTGATTCTTACTATAAGCTTCAAAGCTGTATTGTAATTTCCTCTTTTAGATATGAGAGAAAAAAGCTTAGAGAAGTGAAGTTCTGACCCAATAACATTAGGGAGGGGAGCTGAGATTCATATCCAAGGCTATAACACCTAATTTCTTATGGAATTAGATATAAGAAATTACATTAAGAAACTACCATCAAAGAAGTGTAGAGTTGAGAAGTAAAAGAATGAGTTGCAGTTGGGGCTAACATTTTCATAAACCTTAGCAAGGCCTGCTTTGTTGTCTCAGAAATGAAGTCGGAGGTTTTGGGGACCATAGTGGAGGCCAGTAGTAGCTAATATAAAGGCAGCTGTGTTACTTTAGAACCAACCAGAGAAGCTCTAGGCTCTAATTCTTATGTGGCAATCACTAATAATAGGGATTTGGCAGGAAAGGAACTTGAGGTGGCTCTTTTAGTTAGTATTAAAGTACTCTTTTACTGATTCTGTCCTGTCTTAGCTGCAGGAGGATAAATGATACATAAGGTTTTAAAAGTGCTCTAGAACACTGGCTGCCCTGTCTTAGGGGCAGAGGTGGTTTTATGTCCCCAGCTCTTGGCTAGTGCTGTGTGCATCAGTCACATCTACAGCATCTGTGCTTATTACTTGGAATGTAAGAGAGAGTGAACCTAAAAACTTCTTGGCTTTCTAAATACCCTGTTAGGTGGTTTGAAGGAAAATCTGATCAGCAATAATGACTTCTTAGAGTATACTGCAAGAACCACATGTGATGGACAGTTGGTGTTAGGCTGTGTGGTATGAAGAATACCTTTATAGTATGTGAAAACTTGTATATCTTCTGAGAGTGTGCTGCAGACTGAAGTGATGTGTTTCTTTTTTGGTCTTTCCTATCTTTCAGATAAATGAATACCCAGTCCTTGAAATCATTATGACGGTTAGTAGTTCAATATCTGCTGTCACATTTTTGTTTTTCTGATGATATGCCAAAGTGTACTTATACCACTTAAATGTAAAATGTGATTCTTCTATTTAAAATTGTCAATCCATATAGCACAGTATAAAATCACAATTGAGTAATTGGATGTATAATGAATCAAATTTCTATCTGCATTTGAAATGTCGGTCGACATACATTTTGCTGAAGAACTGCAAAAGAAGACTTCTGGTTTTTCATAGCATTTATACATAGGTTAAGTGTGAACACAGCTCTGAGGTAGACAAGATATTGTTGCCTTAGTCCAACACACAGTGCACTGGTCTTAAATGATTAGGAAATTAGCTTAAAGTAATATGCTGATAGAATTAAGCCTCAGATGTTTTGATGCTTTGTTGAGATTTTTCTCCTGAAACTCTTTTTCCAATTTGACAGTGTGATGATTTTGTAAGGTCTGATTATAAAATGGCTAGATTTTTTTTTAAAGCAAAGTTTTGTTACATATACATGATTCCTGCCTACTTTTGTAGACTACATTTATTCCAATCCGTGGAACAATCGATGAGAATATTTTTTTAAAATTCCTTTGGAAAGATGCTGTTAGTACATGATTAGAAGCATATTACATAATTATCATGATTATCCCTGCTCTTTGATTCCCAGTGGTATTCGCATCTTGATTTCTTTGTTTGCAAGCTGACCCCAACCCACTTTTACCTGTTTCTAGAAAGTAAATCAATTTTCAAAGCATGAAGAATTGCTTCAACTGAGAACAGGAAAAGTGTAAGAACTTGTTAAAACCAACTTTTGTCCCTAAAGATGTCAGGGGCTTTCTTTGAAACATGCCTTCTCTTTGTATGTTTTTTTGAAACCTACATGTTTCTTTTCACCTGTTTAAAGTTAGGAACAAAGACCTTTTGATTATATATTCCTTAATTTTTCTGTAGTTCCTTTTGTTCCTCTCTACTCCAGTTGCCGTTACACACTCATTTCTCACCTCGTATTATAACCTAACTGGTCTTCCTCACCTCTGGTGGTGTTCCCCTTCAATCCATCTCTGCTACTGCCCTTCGTCTTTCTAAAGTGCTAATCTAAGCACATTCTTCTGTTTAAAATTCTTTAATGAGTCCCTGGGATATGAAAGATAAAGGCCAAACTCTTAGTCTTCAACCCCTGAGTAGGAACTATTATCTCTATTTTAAAGATGAGGAACTGGGCTCATTATAGTTAGTACCTTTCTAACATCACAGAGGGACTGAGGAATCTAGAAGGGTCAGAAGTCAGGCATAAGTTTGAAAAGGTAGATGGTCATAATTATGTAAGGGATTATACATCATGCCAAGGATTAACTTTTATCTCAAGTGCTGGTGAGCTACATGGAATTTTAAGCAAGAACATGGTTTGATCTGATTTGTATTAAAAAATAATTTTGGTGACTGTAGGCTGGAAAGGAAGCACAGAGATTTGAAGACCAATTGAGAAACTTGCAATATTTTAGGCAAAAATTGGGGGAGGTAAAGTTATGGAATCAAATGAATAGAAGAAGATGTAAGAGAAAACTTAGGGGTTGGAATTACCCAGATTGCTTTTTGACCGAGTGGGATAAAGAGATGGGTGGATGGGCCTGGAAAATGTTTTGTAACTTACGTGATGGGTTACTCTACAGAATGTGTTACTCTACTTAAAACATTTCATGAATACCAAACTTGTTAAGCCCTGTTGTGCCTTTTTCTTGTTGTCTAAGCTGGTCCCTTCTGTCTGGAATTCTTCACTTGTCTTTTGAAAATGCTCACTTATTTAAGACCTGAGTTAAATGTCAAACCGTCTGGGGAACCTTTCCCAATTATGTCTTCTGAACCCAAATCACTTTTCAAAAAATATATCACTCTGCACTATTTAATCATGTTTAGTTACAATTATTTTTCTCTTTCCTTACTTGGTTATGAGTTATTTGAAGTCAGTCTTAGTTATCTTTATGGCACAGTGGTGTAGTCAGCCTACCTGCCATACAATGATAGTGCTTTTCTGTTAAAAAGGACATATAAGCCTGATTTTTTTCATACTTGTCAATAATGCATTTCATTTTATTGAGCCTAGGTGATTTTTCTCTAGAACAATGCAAAATAAATTGGACTTACTTATCCATGCTATATTTCTGCTAGAAGCAAATGTAGATTGTAGTTGGAGCTGTCCGACCACAGTCAACAGCAACCAAATTTTAGGTACTGAGTAAACGGCAGTCAATTGTCAAGAAGGTACTTGTGACTTTGGTTTCTGACAGGATATCAGATTAGATACCATTAATGATACTCCTAATTGGAGTGACTATGAAGGTAATTACAGCATAAAAATATTTATTTTGAAATGCTTTCCTGAGTTGATACAAACTATTTATGAAGAAGTGTGAACTCTTGATCCAAACCCGCTTTATTCTGTTTCTAGAAAGTAAATCCACTTTCGAAGCATAAAAAGTTGCTTCAATTGAGGAGAGAAAAAGTGTTAAGAACTTACTGAGGACAGCTTTTGTTCCTGAAGATGTCAAGACTTTTCTTTGAAAGTTGCCTAAGTGCCAACAAATACGTCGTCTGTGCTAAGAGTTTCTGTGGAACCCTGGAAACCTTGAGCTTTGATATTTAAAATTATAAAAGATTCAGGGCTAAAAAAATAAGACTGAAGCCTTTCCTGTATCCTAGGAAATCCTCCAATAAAGCTGGGAGCTCAAAGGGCAACATACAATGTAAGGGTAAAGAGAAAGTGCAAGAACTAAAGAAAACTGCCTATTGGTTAGAAATAGAATTGAAACATATTACCTTAATCTTGGCACTAGGTAGAAAAAATTTTTTAAGATCTCCAAGAATTCATAACCAGAAGTCAGCTTCCATAAGGGTTCATGATCTGAATTCATACTAAGCACAGACTTTAAATGGACTTATTTTAGTAATGTCCCCCCAGTGACTGGCAGGAGCAAATCAAAATAGTCTTTGGAGGAACTCTCCTTCAAGTCAGCCTCAAAGAAATACCACAGGTAAGGCTCAAAGGAAAATGAATAGCTCATCAAAAATCACAAACACTCAAATAAGATGCTATGAGGGAACCAGCAGAGAAAATAAGCAGTAACAGTTGACTTGAACGATCAGATATGGCATATAAAATAAGTGTCCATTATGTTAAATCAACTGGGAAGTTTGAAAATATGAACCAAGAATAAGAGGCTATCAAGTCTCTTAAGTAATAAAAAGGATCAAATAAAATTTCTGGAATTGAACAATCTAAAAATTGAAATAAGAAAATGAATGGTATGGTGGTGACTGCTGCTTTTCCCTTTTCCTCACTCCACGCATCCAGTATCTCTATTCTCCTTTCTTTCTTTTAGCAATAAAAACATGGAGTTTTATCTGGGCATGTAGTTGCTTAGCTATTGACTATTTCCCGCCTCATTTTAATTTAGGTATTTCATTAGTTATTAGCTAATAATAAGAATGAATACTTGTGAAAGTAAAAGTTAACTTTAACAATAACCTGTATATATTTAACCAAACACAGTTTACTCATGACCACATTTCCCTGCCCTTCCTGGCACAAGGTAATGATCCTTCTGAATCCTCATGGTTATCATTCACTTGCTTTCCTTTCATTGTGTCTTTTTTCTTCCTCTATCCCTCCCTCCATAGATGATAGATAGATGATAGATATAGATAGATAGATAAATAGATAATAGGTCATACTTTTGAGTATATTTATATTTTATCAGATCAGGTTGTTTGTAATATTTTGGGATTTTTTCCTCAATATTATGTTGTTAAGCTTCATCCATATTGCTTTTTGATTTTTATTGTGTAATATTTCATTGCATTAACAAAACCCATTCTTCCTTTGATGGGCATTTTGGTTATTTCCAGATTTTTCTATAGTAGACAGTAATGCTATGAATATTCTTGTACATATGACCTGTTTTACAAGTGCCAGGATTTCCATTGGATCTATACTCAAACGTTAATCATTGGATCATAAAGCATCAACTTTAAGAGATAATATCAAGCTATTTTCTAAGTTGTCACACCTGTTTACTTTCTACATCTCCCCCAACGTTTGATAATTTAGACTTAAAAATTTTCCCGCTTGAAGTTTAAAATAGTATCACAATATGATCTTGATAGGACTTTCCCTAATCACTAACGATAAGCAGCCTATATGTGTTCATTGGCCAGATATGTTTCATAATTTACATTTCTGTTCATTTTCTCATTAGGTTCTGCTTTATTTATTTATTTTTTATGGTCATTTTTATATTACTGATCCAGATTGTTCATGGATGTGTGTATTCAAAATATCTTCTCTCAGTAACTTATTTTTTCACTTTTTAAAATGTACATTTTGGTGAATAAAAGCTATGGACATCAATTTTTCAGACATCAATATTTTCTTTTATAATTCATGGTTTTTGCAGTTTATTTAAAAGACAATATAAGATTTTCATTCTAAAATTTAAAATTACTCACCTGTATTTTATACTGAGTTTAATTTTTTTTTCTGACATTCAAGTTTTAAATCCATTTGGAGTTGATTTTTGTAAATGGTGTGAAGTACAAATATTATGTCAACTTTTTCCATGTGATAATCATATTTTTTCAGCTAAATTTATTAAATAATCAGTTCCTCTTTTATATACTGATTAGATATTCCATGTTTATCATATTAAAAATCTTCAAACATGCATGGGATTTTAGGTTCTTGATTTTTTTCCCCATTGATCAATTTGTCTATCCCTGCACCAATATCACGTTGTCTTTATAACAGTTCCATAATAAACTATGATATCTGATATGTACTCTTTGCTCTTCTTTTTAACAGGTGTTCAGGCTATTTTTTACCCTTTTTTCCTCTTTGTACATTTAAAAAAACAGCTCGATTGGGCTATAATTCACTGACCATACAATCCAGTCATTTAAAGTATACAATTCAGTGGTTTTTAATATATTCACAGATATGTGCAATCTTTACCACACTTAATTTTAGAATATTTTCATCACTTCAAAAACACCCATAATCCTGGAGCTATTGCCCTCTTACTATCCTACACCTCCACAACCCTAAGCAAGTACTAATCTACTTTATATCTCTATAAATTTCCTATTCTGAACTTTTATGAATGGTATCACATAATATGTGGGCTTTTATGATTGGCTGCTTTTACTGAGCATGTTTTCAAGGTTTATCCAAGTTCATCCAAGAAACAGGTATTAATACGTCATTACTCTTTATGGCTGAATAATATTCCATTGTATGAATCTACCACATTTTGTTTATCCACTCACCTGTTGATAAACATTTGTGTTGTTTCCACCTTTTGGGTATTATGAATAGTGCTACTATAAACATTCATATACAAGTAGGTATATGTTTTTATGTCTCTCGTGCATACATCCAGAAGTGAATTGCTGGGTCCTATGGTAAACTCAATATGTAATCATTTGATAAACTGCCAAACTTTTTTCCAAAGTAGCTGCACCATTTTATACTCCCACTGGTGGTGTATAAGAATTCTGATTTCTCTACATACTTTTTTCTCCTCAAAGTCTTAGAGTTTTAACTCTTAAATTTATGTCTTTGACCATTTTGAGATAATATTTATTTATGGTGTGAAGTAAGAGTTCTACTTCATTCTTTCATGTTTCACTTGTTGGAAAGACTATTTTTTCTTCCACTGAACAGTCTTGGCACCCTTGTTGAAAATCAGTTGGCCATAGATATATAGATTTATATCTGGACTCTTAATTCTACTCCATTTATCTATATTTTTATCCTCATGCCAGTACTGACCTATCTTGATTACCATTACTTTGTAGTAAGTTTTTTAAAAAATAAAGTTTATTTTCTTTATTTTACTATAAAAATAGTATATACTCGGGATATAGAATATTTAGGAAGTCAGGGGTACTTTATTTTTATTTAAATTTGAAAAAATTTTAAATTACAGTGACATACAATATTCTATTTGTTTTAAGTGTACAACATAGTGGTTAGAAATTTATATAACTTAACAAAGTGATCACCCTAATAAATCTAGTACACATCTGACACCATACATAGTTATTACAATATTACTGCCTATATGCCTTATGCTATACTTGACATCCCTATTACTCTTTTGTAACTAACCATTTTTCACCCACTCCAACACCCTCCCACCCTAATCTGGCAACTCTCAAAATAATCTCTGTATATATGAGTTTGTTTCTGTTTTTTTTTTTTTGTTCTTTAGATTCCACATGTAAGTGAAATCATATGGCATTTGTATTTGTCTGACTCACTTCACTCAAAACAAAACTCGTTAAGTCTACTCATGTTGTTGAGATGGATTCTTTTTATGGCTGAGTAATATTCCATTGTAAATATATACCACCTATTCTTTATCCATTCATCACTGATGGACACCCAGCCTCCATATCTTGGCTATTGTAAATGCTGCAATTAACATATGGATTCACATATTCCTTCAAAGTAGTGCTTTGGATTTGTTTGGATAAATACCCCAAAGTGGAACTACTGTGTGTCTTTCAATCTGAAGAAAGTCTCTTGTTGCCAGCATATATAAAGGCTTTGTTTTCTTATCTAGCCATCCTATGTCTTTTTCTTTTTTGAAAATTTAATCTATTTACATTCAGAGTTATCGTTGATAGATATATAGTTGTTGCCATCTTATTGTTCATATTTTTTATCTTTTTTCTGTTCCTCTTCCCTTCCCTTCTCCATTCCTTCCCCTCACCTCCCTTTTCCCATTACCATTCTCCTCCTCCCTCTTTCTTTTTCCTATCCCTCTAACATTTCTTGTAATACTTGTTTGGTAGTGATGAACTCCTTTAGCTTTTTCTTGTCTGGGAAGCTATCTGTCCTTCAATTCTAAATGATAGCTTCGCTGGGTATAGTAATCTTGGTTGAAGTTTTTTTCTTTGCATCACTTTGAATATTTCCTGCCAATACCTTCTGGCCTGCAAAGCTTTTATTGAGAAATCAGCTGACAGTCTTTTGAAACTCTCTTCTAGGTAAATAATTGCTTCTCTTTTGCTGTTTTTAAGATTATCTTTTTATCTGTAATCTTTGCCATTTTAATTATAATGTGTCTTGGTGTGGGCCTCTTTGAGTTCATCTTGTTTGGGGTTTGTATATCTATTTCCTTCTTCAGGTTAGGGAAGTTTTCAATCATTATTTCTTAAAATAGGTTTTCAATTTCTTGCTCTCTCTCTTTTCCTGCTGGTACTCTTATGAAGAGTATGCTTGATGTCCTAGAGTTCTCTTAAACTGTCCTCAATTTTTTTTTGAAGGAGTGGGGTGGGGTGAGGTAGGACTCTTGTTTCTGCTGGCCCAGTGCTGGAGTTCAGAGCAAGTGAGTCTGTCAGCTAGTAATTCCCCGCATGGGCTCCTTAAGAGGAATGTCTGCAACTCCAGCTTCCCTCTGTCTACACTGATTTTCACATATGAAAGTTTTGGGGACTTCTCTTCCTGACCACTTAGTCCTTCAGGGGGGACTTCTGCAACTGAGATATTCCTCTCAATTCTGAACCGCCTCATACAGGTGAGAGATCAGCCCATTCTGTGTCTCTGTCCCTCCTACCAGTCTCAAGTTGGCCTCTTCTGTGTATCCCCAGTTGTTTAGCTAGCCTTCAGGCTATTCCCAATAATGGCTGTTCTGTAGCTTAGTTGTAATTTGATGTGGTTGTGAAAGGCAGCAAGCACAGCATTTACCTACTCTTTAGTCTTAGCAAAAAGCTATTCCACAGTAAGTTTTGAAATTGGGAAGCATGAGTTGTTCTATTTTGTTCTTTTTCAGGATTGTTTGACTATGCTAGATTACTTGCGATTCCAGAATCAGCTATAAATTTCTGCAGAGAAGTCAGCTAGGATTCTTATAGGGATTATGTTGAATTTGTAGATCAGTTTTGGGGGCAGATTTCCACCTTAATAGGGTTATCCCTTCCACTTCATTAAAGGAGGATATTTATCCATTTATATCTTCTTTAAATTCTTTCATCAATGTTTTGTAATTTTGGGGATATAAGATTTGTACTTTGTTAAATTTATTACTAAGTATTTTTTGATGCTATTGTGAACAGAATTCTTTTCTTAATTTCATATTCAAATTGTCATTGTAAATGTATAAAAATATAATTTATTTTTTTGGTAAGATCTCATGTACTGAAACCTTGCTGAACTTATTTATTACTTATAATAATTTTTTTAGTAGATTCCTTGGGATTTAATCTATATAAGATCATATCATCTTCAAATGGACAGTTTTTTTACTTCTTCCTTTTAATGTGGATGCCTTTCTTTTTCTTGTCTAATTTCATTGGCTAGAATCTCCACTACAGTCAGAACCATCAGGGTGCAGATATTCTTAGGTCTGCATGCCTGATGTTGATCCTCTAGTCCAAGCATGGGGGATAGAGGAAGGGAGCCCTCACTTCTTGACCACTCATCTGGGACTTGGCCTCTGCAACAGATAGCTAGGGGCAGTATGAGAAATGCTAAAGTTCCACTCCTTTTGGGAAGAGAGCCCTCTAACTGGGAGCTGGGGGAAGAGGGGACTTTGTGTTTTTAGCTGTAGCAGTGTAGATTGGAGTCTCTCCCTTGCTGAACTGGAAGGAATGTTATCGGGACAAAAAAAAGGGCGGGGGGTGCTGTTTGTCTGCTCATGTCTAAGCCAAAGAAAAGATACATATAGGTTTTACAGCAAAGAAGGTAAGGTTTGTTAGAGACTTGCAAGTCCCAGAGACACAGGCAAGCTGTCGCTCAAATGCCTGGCTCACTGTGTGTCCCGAGAGTACAAATTATATAGAAAAAAATCAGTAGTCATGGAAACTAAGGGAGTTGGGGTTGTGGGTGTCACTGATTGAATAATTGAAGGGGAATGGAGTGAATCAATCATTGTGTTTGATTCTGGGATCAGCCATAGTGCCATCCTGTCTGGTCCTGTGGTTGGTGAGGTTGTTGTTCTACCTCAATGGGCTTGTGGCTGAAACACATCTAAAGCCAAGATGCTATCCTTAGTCTAAAGTCCAACCTATTGAACTTAGTCTAAAGTGAAATCTCATGATTGTAGACCTGAGGCTTGGTTAATCATGTCTTAAGGCTTACAGATAAAAGGAGCAGACATACAGAAGATAAGGGCGGGGGAAAAAAGCAAAGGAGTCACAATGTCATTATCTGGGCAAAAGCAGCTTGAAACAGAGGAAAAAAAACTGTATTAAAGAAATGAAATTTATGGTTTCAGGAGAAGGGAGGAAGCAGGGCTTGATTCAAATATCACGTACCTCACTTTTCTTTTTAAATTTTTGTGAGTTTTCTTGAAGAGATGTTTCTTTGTTTGTTCTTTGCATTTAGCACCATTTCCAAAGCCTTAGAAAGTAAAAAAAAAAAATTTCGACACTTCCATTGGGGAGCGGATCAGTGGAGTTCCTCACAATGTTATGCCCAATATTGATTTCTTCTGTATACACATTTCAAAGTAAACAAGGTCTTTGAAAGTTCCATTTTAATTTTTATTGAAATTGAAATGAATTTAGAGATCATTAGTTACCATATATCGGAATCACCTGGAAAGGTGTTAAAAAGGAATTGCTGGGCCTCCTTCAGTTTCTGATTCAGCAGGTCCTGAGTGGTGCCCAAGAATTTGCATTTTTAACAAGCTCTCAGATGATGCTGATGCTACTGTTCCATGAATCAACTTTGAGAACCACTGCTATAGGTCAATTTGAGAAGACATATTTATTATGTCCTCCTATCATGAATGTGACTCATTTTTTCATTTATTAAGGTCTTCTTTAATATCTTCTTTAATAAAATAATTATGTATATATATTTTTCTATAGAGGTCTAGCACACTTTGTAAGATTATTACTAGAAACTTGACATTTCTATTATTATTATGTCATTTCTTTCATTATATTTTACTTGTTTATATAAATTAATTGGATTTTGATATATTGATCTTACATCCATCACATTGTTGAACTCCCCTTTTTCTCTCTAATAATTGACCTAAGGTTTTCTATTTAAGTGGCCATATCATCTAAAAATAATGAATGTTTTATTTTTCCTTTCTTCTTTAAGCCTTAATTTTGTTTTTATTATCTTATATTGGCTATGATCTCTGATATTACGGTAAGTAGAAAAATAATAGGCATGTTGTCTTGATCATTTTTTTAATGAGACTGCAGCTATCATTTCCCCATTTAGATAATGTTTTTACTCCATTTTGTTTGTTTTGTTTTAGTAGATATTCTTTAATCAAGTGAAGAAATTTCCTGTTATATTAAGTTACTGAGTTTATTTTTTATTTTAATTTTTCAGTTAGAATTGACATCCAATATCATTTTATATTAGTTTCAGGTGTACAGCATAGTGGCCAGACATCCATACAATTTATGAAGTGATCCCCTTGATCAGTCCAGCACCCACCTGGCACCATACACAGTCACCACAATACCATTGACCATATTCCCCATGCTATACCTTACATCCCCATGTTCATTTTGTAACTACCAATTTGTATTTCTTAATTCTTTCACAGTTTTCACAGAGCTCCCTCTCATCTGGCAATCACCAGTTTGTTCTCTGTATCTGAGTCTGTTTTTGTTTTGTTTGTTCATTTATTTTGTTCCTTAGATTCCACATATAAGTAAAATCATATGGTATTTGTCTTTCTCTATCTGACTTATTTCACTTAGCATAGTACCCCCTAAGTCCATCCATGTTGTTGCAAATGTTAATATTTTATTATTTTTTCATGGGTGAGTAATATTCCATTATATATATGTTCAACTTCTTTATCTAATATTCTATTAATGGACAACACCCAGGTTCCTTCCATATCTTGGCTATTGTAAATAATGCTGCAGTGAACATAGGGGTTCATATATCTTTTTGAATTAATGTTTTGGGTTTCTTTGGCTAAATAACCAGAAGTGGAATTGCTGGGTCATAAGGTAGTTCTATTTTTAATTTTTTAAGGAAACTTTAAACTGTTTTCCATAGTGGCTGTACCAATTTGCAGTCTCACCAACAGTGCGTGAAGGTGCCTTTTTCTTACCTTTTTTTGTAAATGGGGTTGAAGTTTATCAAATGATTTTTTTTTGCATCCACTGTGATTGGTATATAATTGTTTTGATTTAATCTGTTAATGTGGTAAATTACACTTTATGGATTTTTCCATAACATATAATTCAGCATTCAACATTTTAAAACCATTCTTTAATTACTGAGATAAACAAAGCTTTGTTGTATTTTAGATTTTCACATATATAATCCTAAGTGATATGGGTCTCTAACTTTCTGTTCTTGTAAGAATTGAAAAAAAAAATCGGATTATACTTGTCCTGTAGAATGCATTGGAGAGTTCTTCCTCTCTTTTCTTTCTGAGTGAGTATGTATAAAGTTGGTATAATCTATTCCTTAAATAGTTTTTTAGAACATTGCATGTAAAACTACTTTGGCTTGATGCTTTCTTTGTGAGAAGATTTTTAATCACTTTATTAATTTCTTTATAGTATGATTCAAATACTTAAAAAAATTCTTTTTGCATCAATTTTTGGAAGTTAATTTTTCTATATCATCTAAGTTGTTAAATTTGTTGGCATATTATTATTGACATTATTCTTTTCTTTTTAATCTCTAATTTATTTTTCCCTTTAACTAATGATATTGTCTTTATCTTCTCTGTCTTTCCTTGCCAGTTCAGTCTTGCCAAACATTTGTCTACTGAGATAAATGTTTTGAAAATCACATTTTGGCTATATATTTCCCACTAAGAACAGCTATTGATGTTGCCCATAACTCTTGATATGGAATGGTTTAATTATTCTTCTGTTTTAAGTTTTCTTTAAATTTACATTATAATTTTTTTTGCTCTAGGAATTATTTAATATTATATTTTTAAATTTTTAAATATATTTTTTACATTAACTTATAGTTTATGCAGTTAGAGATGATAATACGTATGGTATTTATTTGAAATTTGACTTAGTTTCTCTCAAGGTCAGTAAGTGATTATTACTTTTCTTACATGTTAATCTGTACTTGAGGAAAATATATATTCTCTCATTGTTGGACACAGAATTCTCTATATCTGTTAGATTAAGCTTGTTCACTTTATCATTCAGATCTTTTAGGTTTTTGTTGATTTTAGTTTAATGACAGAGTAAATCCAAAGAAAATAAAAATAATTAAGATAAAAGCAGAAATAAATGTTGGAGAATCCAAAGACAAAATTTAATAGAGAAGATGAGTAAATACAGAATTTATTTCTCTGAAAAGAGCAATGGAAGGATAAACCTTTGGCAACATTTTTATTTCTATATAAAGAAAGAAAAGGTGGAAACCACATTAGATTAAATAGGGTTATTGCTATAACTATCCTTGCTGTAGAGATTAAATAATGGAATGTTATTTTAAAAAAATATATGCTGATAAATTTGCAAACTTAGAGGAAATTGAAAAATACAACTGGAAAAATACAGTTTACCAAAAGCTGGTTCAAGGAAAAAAAAAACATTATATAATTCATTCTATATATTTTAAACTCATTGAAATATAGTTTAGAAATCTTCAAAAACACACTGTACTGAGATGTCTAGTTTTAGTGATCATTTTCTCAAACACTTATAGAACAAATAATTCCAAACTTTATCATCATCCAAAGAATAGAATAACATTCTATTCCGCAAGTCATTTTTTGAAGAACTGAATAGAGACCTCAGAACCAAACCCATGAATGTATCCAAAACTTGATTTTTGATATAATAGGCATTCTCTGAAGAGAAAGATAAAAGTAATGATTCTGGGACAATAGGTCTTTGGGACAAAAAAAAAAAGTAAAATTAAAGGCTTAATTTTACATTGTTCACAGATATCAATTCCAGATAGATCTAGAGTACAAATGAGAATGGAAAAATTTTAAAACCGAGGAGACAATAGAATGTGGTACCTTAATGATTTGGTGCATCCAGAGTCTATAAACACTTCTATGACTCAATCAGACAGAGGCAAACAACCCAATAGAAAAACATGTGAAAAAATTAACAGGCATTTAAATAGGAGACTATGTACAGAAGCTTGATAGTATTGGTATTCAGGAACTGTAGATAAAAGAATGGTGAAATTTCTTACTCAATAAGCTTGGAAATATTTTTTTAAAATGGTCAAAACAAAGTGTTGGTAAGAATGTGGAACTCAGAATTCTTGTCCACTATTGCTGGGAGTATAAATTGATATAAACACTTTGGGGGAAAAATTGCTGTAATAATTTTGAGTATTATTATTCACACATTTGAGTATAATTATGCCTCATGATCTAGTGATCCTGCCCTGAGTGTATATACTGGAAAAACTCTGCTAATTATGTCAGGAGGAGTATATAAGAATGTTTATTTTGCTTATGGTAACTATAGTCAGAGACAATGTCCACTAATAGTAGAATATATAATTATGCATCTGTATACACATATATAGCTATAGGTATATATTTTATTTTATTACATATCTATATGTATTAATAGAATATTATAAAGAATTGAAAATAAAATACCCCTACACGTATCAAATTGGATGAACCTCAAAAGTGTAACAGTCAATATAGGAAACAGACCACAGATAGCTATATAAGTTTTGAATCCACTTCTATAAAATTCAAAACAGGCAAAACTAAATATATATATATACTTTAAGAATACATTAAAATGTGGTAAAATTCTTATAAAAACCAAGAGAATGATTTTTTTAAACACAGAATATTGATTTTGTCTGGATAGAGAAGGAGATACAATCAGAGAAGACCATGAGCTTGCTTTGAACATAGTAGTAATCTTAGAACATAGAACATAGATTTCTTAAACAGGATTGTGGTAGATACACTAGTGGTTGCTTTATTTTTTAAATTGAAATACTTCATGGAACATTTTTTAAAATTCATTTTTCAATTATAGTTTACATACAACATTATATTAATTTCAGGAGCACAACATATTGATTATACATTTATATGTCTTATGAAGTGATCACCCTGATAAGTCTAGTACCCATCTGGCATCATCACAATAAATTTTTTTTTAAAGATACTACAGAATAAAAATAACAACAACAAAAAATAATGGGAGAAGATAACAATTCCACTTGTGCCAGAAAAGGTGATAGGCCTTCAGGTGGCCACAAAAGTAACATGTGACACTACCTTCTATTCTTTCTCACTGAGGTGCAACTTCCTGGAACACAGAAAATTAATTAAGCCATAGGCGGGACCTGGTGTGAAAAGACGAGTGGGCCTTTTATTTATTCTTTCTCAGGACTATGAACTGGGAAATGCTGAGATGATGAGCAGGTAGCAATGGGAACGGATGTTGAACAAAAACACAGGAGCCCCTAAGTTGGGGGTAACATGCTGTGTGTGTCCCATGTGTAAGTCAAGGTCCTGAGAGCAGAAGCAAGAGGTGGAGAATATCCATAGCAAAAGCCAATTAGTGCAGAAGGAGAAATTGATGGCCTAGAGGCCTGGAAGTAGAGAGTGAAATTGCAGCAATACCTCCTTCCTAGATGGCCCTAGAGCTGCATGGAACCTGAGCCACTCTGGAGGTCCAGCTCCTAAACTTCCTTCTCTCTGGGAGCTCTGCGAACACTAACACACTACCTCCTCCCTCGCCAGCAGGGCAGTTTCTCTCTTTCTTAAACACTAAGCCCGACTAACATACAAACCAGTTGTTCTTTTCAGAGTATCACACTATCTGGAGGGCTTTTGGGCTGGCCAAGGTGCAGGACACCCACTCCAGCCTTTCTCCCTCTGAGGACTCTAAGAACTCGGGTGAACACCAGAGACAGCCACCCATGGACTCTGAACGGCATGTCACAGTAGGCGAATTGGAGAAAGGAGTTGAAACTTGGTGACACAGACTCTGCTTTGTCAAAAACCAAAATGCACACCAAAATGAGTAAATCCTACTGAAATGAAAAATTAAATTTTAAACAATAGCACACGAGAAAGGACAAAGGATGGGATGTAGACCCAGAAGACCTGGGTTCTACCAGGCTCAGCCACTTTTTGGTTGCTTGATCTCAGTTGCTTAATTGAACCCCCAAAACAAAAACATTCCCCAAAACTACCTGGAAGTAAGCAGGCAAAGTGAGCTCGTTTCGGGGCACTTTCTAATTGTACCACTGAAGGTGCTGACTCAAGGAAAACAGCTAGCTTCTTCCAGTCATACTGAATTTAAGAGGCTTGTATTAGGTGGCTGGACCATGTGGGAAGAGGCACTGGTTTTTCTAGGGGCCTCGGTTGGCTTCTGAAATCCTTTCTGACCTGAGGTAGTAGCAGCGAGGTTCTTCGATTCCCAGGTAAGCCACGAGTCCCTTTGTCCACGCACAGATAGCCATTTATAATCTTTCCTCAAGTGCCGACACTGCAAAGCTTTTCTGGCCTTGGCTATTTGTCCATTCTTACTCCAGGGCAGCAGCTCATCCTGATGGGTGTAGTCATCAGAAATTGAGTTCTACACTCAGACTGCCTGAGTTTGAATCCTGGATCAGCACTTAACTGTGGTAACCTTGAATCTTGTGTCCCAAGTTCCTCATATAAATTATGGGGATAAAAGGAAAAGTGCTTCATCGTGTTTTGGTGAAGATTTAACAAGAAAATGTATCCAAAATGCTTACCACAATGTCTGATCTATGGTGGATGACCTGTACCTGAGCTCAATTTTTAATAGTCATTACCTAAAACGCAAGTTGCAGTTATCCCATTGGCCACTTGGGGGAACTATATAGCTGAAAAACAAGTTACAGGAAGGATTTAGTAAAGATTTAGTCTGCGAGTTAGAGAGGGAGAGAATTAAGGGTTAGCTAGTTTAATTCCCTCATTTTTGCATTTAGAGAAACAGAGCCTCAGAGAGGAGAAATGATTTGCTCATATGAAGTAACTGGTGATCTAAAGACTAGAGCCTTTTGTTTCCCCAATTCATTAATGAATTACTTGATAAAAATAAACTGTAGTTACACGCCTACTAGGTTTCAAGCCTGGCTAAATTTACTGCTCCTCCTGCTGTGTCTGTGTAGAGTTTAAAATAATCCTACCCTTCTCAGATTCTCGAATAGTTTGTGTTGTACTTTTTAAATTTTACTGAGGTCTATACTTAAAAAGTAGTCACTAATAGATATTGTTTAATATATATCATACCTTGATATATACACAGTTTTCATAAAACACAGGCAATAGGCAGTGCTTTCAAGGAACTTACTTATACACAGGAATGAGGACACACAAACATACATACTCCCTTGGTGATCCCATTAAATTTCAAAACTTCAAGTACCCTGTAAGCAGATAATTCTCAAATTTATATTTCCAACCTAGATTTTTCCTCTGGACTTCAGACTTATTAATCTAACTTCTTATATAAAATTTCCACTTGGAAGCCTGTTAGACATCTCATGTTCTCGTTATTTAAAACAGCTCCTTTTCTTCTCTTGTACTTGTTTCTCCAACAGACTTTCTTATTTCAATGGCAACTCTGTCCCTCCATTTGCTCAGCCAAAACTTTGAGTTGCCCTTAAACCTTCTTTCTCTCATTCTCCACATTGAATTCATCAGGAAACATTTTGGCCCTATTCAAGATTCATTCAGAATCCAATCACTTCTTACCACCTCCGCAGTTCCCATCACAGTCCAAGCAAGGCCTCCTTGCTGATCTCTCCTGGCTTCTGCCATTCTGTAGCCTACTCTCTGTAGAATGGCAGACTGATGCTGTTGACATTCTCAGTAGTGTCAGTCAGTCCTCATCTCAGAAACCTCCAACGGTGTCCAGTCTCATTCAAGTCCTTATAGATACCCTTCCCAGTGGTGTCTCCAAACCTCTTTCATCTCATATGCTACTCCTTTCCTGCCTGGCCTCTCAGCTTTAGCCACACCAACCTCCTTGCTGTTTATTGAATATTTCAGGAAGGCTCTTACTTGTCCCTCCTGCCTGCCACATCTGATCCCAAATACCTGAAGAGTTCACTCTCTTATCCACTTCCTGTCTGTACCGTAATGTCACGTTTCCCCTCATTACTCTCAAAAATTGCAACACCCTCATACTCACACTACCTTTCCCCCTTCCATAGCACTTATCACCTATTATTCTACACATTCAACTTATTAAATTCGTTTAATGTCTGTCTCCCTCTTCTAGAATATTAGTTCCATGGGACATCTGTTTTGTTCATTGCTACATCCCCAGTGCATAGAATATTGCTTAGCTTGTTTTAAGACTGAAAGATAAAACTTCAAAATCTAGTCGATAAAGGGCAAAGGGTGCTAGAAAAGCAATGAAATGGCTTTGGCCTTTTTACCCTCTTTAATTTTGGGCAAGTTACTGAATCCCTCTTGGTGTGGGAGGTCATCCAGCCCAGTCTTTGATTTTACATATGAGGATACAAGATCTCTTTTTGCTCTAAAATGTTGATTTAATAAGTTCAGACCCTGCAAATATTGATGTACTGCACTCAGATACTGCAAGTCCTACAGTTATTATGACGCAGAAGATGGTACTTATTGTCTGGGAAGTTCACTTCCCATGAGACAGGGTAAGATGTGATGAGGCAGACTGCAATTCAGCCAGCAGGAAATGTCTGGAAATGGATGGAAAGCTTTTGTAATGGTTATCAATTACTTCTATGTTGCTTAATTTGGCAGCCACTTCATCTTTGGCAAGACCTCATCTTGCCTAACTTGTCAGACCTATTGAACAGAGTTGACTGCTCGTGTTTTTTTTTTTTTTTTTTGAAGACTCTTTTTGCTTGGCTTTCTGGGCACCGTGTTGTTCTAATTTTCTTCCTACTCCAAGGACAAGTCTTTTCTGACTTCACTAGGGAAGCTTCCTCACAATGCCTGCAGAGCTCAGGCGCTGGGCCACTTCTGTTTTCTATGTATCATGGTGATCTCATCTTGTATGATTGCTTTAAATGCTGCCTATAGTGAATACTTATGATTCAAGAATTTATATATTGGAAATTCTGCTTCTGGTCATGAGGGTTAACAGTGTCCAGGATTATCCCCCCATCACAACTACAAAATAAGACAAAAACATGAAACACCAATATCTCAGGACTGTGATTCCTCAGCTTATTATAGTCTACCTTCAAATAATTTTATACTACTTTACCTATGTTTTAAGAAACTCATCATAATATGCTTCGGTTTATCTCTTCTTGCATTTTTTTTGTTTTGCTATAGTGTCATACATGCTTTTGCATATGTTATAAATTACTTCCACAGATGTAACAAGCTTTAAAAAAATTGTGGTTATTTTTGCTATAAATAGTTAAATTTTCTTTTGAGAAATAAAAAAAAATGTTTTTGTATTTTTTTCTTTCTGAGGGAAACCTTGATTTTGCTCTTTAGGCTTTTCAACTGCTTAGATGAAGCCCACCCACATTATCAAGAATAAACTTCTTTATTTAAAGCTAGCTAATTTTAGGTGTTAGCCACATCTACAAAAGGCCTGCACAACAATGTCTAGATTAGTGTTTGATTGAGTAACTGGGTAGCCTAGCCATGCTGACACTTAAAACTAACCACCATGGCTCACCTCTTATCAACATGATAACCATACTCATCTTCTTAAACCATAGTTAATATTCAAATAATGGCAATAACAAGCCATATTTTTACCTAATATGATACAACTATCCTGCATATACCAAATATGTGGTTGTGTGCAGAAGAGGAGGCGGTGTTGAGTGATGTTCAATCTTCTCCATATCCTAGAATTTAAATAATGTAATTAAAGTTAAACTATCATTAATATATCTATGTTAGATTACAAAGGGGAAAAAGATAGAAGAAAATAAAGGTATTTGATATACACATAGAGACATATTTATAATAAAATAAAGAAGAAATACTCATAACAATTACATATCTGTAATTGATCGATCATGTGGTTGTATTTACAACTTGCTTTTACTATTTAACCCATATTCTCTCAGTAAGCACCTGAACTGGTCATGATTCTTTCCCTGGTGAGGCAATCCAAACCTTTATTCCAAAAAGGACTGGGCCATTAGTAGTCTTGCCTGCACTGGATTATAGTAGTTTTCCCTTGGGCAGGGTAATACTAAGAGACCCTAAAGGACTGCCTATATTCCAAATACACTCTTTCTTCTCTCCATCGTAGAGTAGCAGCCAATTTCCCATTTGTAGTCAGGATCGATCACCCTAGCTGATACAATAACTCTCTACTTTGCCTGTTGATTCAGAGGCATGAAGATCTCAATGTAGCTGAGAGGTAGTCTTAACTGCCAAGTCAAGTGAATCATTGTTGTATCTGCTGGTGGAAGCATTCCTCTCTTTGGAACTAAAAGCTTTAGACCAGCAGAGAACAAGGTCATGGGGAAGGAAGGAACACTTTTTCTAGTGAATCAGTAGGAGTAAGAGTGAGTGGTGCCACTCCCATTTCCGCCCCTTTATTCCTGAACCTATGAATCTTGGCTATTGGAGAAACAGCACCATATATTAGTTTCTGACTTAGAACAAATACAGACTCCTGAGAACCTTGCACCAGCCCTGCAAGAAATTGACACCTAACTGGTGCTGTAGCTGAGTCTTCAAAAGGCCATTTTACTATTGTATCAAGCCAGCATGAAAGGGATATGGAAAGATGAAAACATTTCATAAGCACGACCCACTGCTACACTTTCATTTGCTGTGAAGCGAGATCCCTAAATGCAGTGCTGTGTGGAACACCATGGTAGTGAATAAGGCATTCTATAAGTCCATGGATGGTGGTTTTGATAAACCCTTGCATGAAGGGAAGACAAATCCATATCCATATTAAGTTTCTACTCCAGTAAGAATAAAGTGTTATCCCTTTCATGGTGGAAGTAGTCTAGTGTAGTCAACCTGCTACCTGAGAACTGAATGAATCACCCTGGGGAATGGTGCCATATCAGGGACTCTGGTTTAGTCTCATCTGTTGGCAGATTGGGCACTTAAAATGGCTGTGGCCACCTAGGCCTTGATTATGGAAATCCATGCTGAGCTCATGCATTACCTCCATCCCTGTCACCTGACCACTTTTTTTCATGAGTCCATTGAGCAATAAAAGGAGTAGCTGAGGAAAGAGACTAACTGATATCCATAGTAAAGGTCATCTCATCCACTTGATTATTAAAATCCTTTGTTGAAGCCACACTACAGTGAGAAGTCACATGAGGGACAAATATCTTTATTTTTTTTCAATTCCAAAAATTCTATCTGCATACCTCTTCCCCAGACATTCTTTATTATGAAATTTCCAATCATCTTTCTTACAAGTCCCTGACCCTCCAGCCAAACCATTGGTCACAGCTCATGAATTGGTATATAAACTCTTGCCATTTCTCCTTCCAAGAAAAATGAACAGTCTGATGCATTGCCCAAAGTTCTGTGAGGATTTCTTACCACTGCCCTTCAGGTATGTCCCAGAAAGACACTGCTGTGCTCCAGTTGTCCTATTTTGAATGATGCTTGTATATCATGAAAAACCATGTGTAAATCATGCTTAAGTTTCTTTTTCCTTAGTCAACTGATTATAGGGACCCCACTTCCTCTATAAGGCTGTAGGTGCTATCTAAAGAAGATAATGTAATGAGTGGAGACCATGGGCATGGTCTACTTCTTCATGTACCTTACTTATATCACTTCCATTTGATGATTGAGTGCTGCTGTGCACACCCAGCTTTATGGCTTGGTGGGTCAGACAATCCAGTTTAAGAGGGGCAGTTTAGGTTTCATGGTAACTCGGTAGCCCATGGTTAGAGTTCAGAATTTACTAAGGCCCAGTGTCAGGCTGTTTCTCAAAAAGATAGTAGTTATCCATAGAGGATGGCAGGGCTTTACTCCAAAGTTCTAAGGACCCATGCTATGATTTACCTATAAGGGCTTGAATAAGGCTCCAAAGAACATCTGCCATTGATACTTCAAGCATCATTGGATGCTGGATGATATGACCCAACTGCAAGAGAAGCTTGCACAGCAGCCTGGACCTCTTGTTCTGGGCCTCTCTTAAAAGTCTCACCTTTTGGGGTCTCTGGGTAAATAAGCTGGCGTAGACACTCAAAGGAGAAATACATTGCCTCCAAAATCCAAAGAGGCATCCTAGGCATTGTGTCTCTCTCTTTTTTTTTTTTGGTAGTAGGAGGAGCCAGAAGCTACAATGTATCCTTTATTTTATAAGGGATAGCACAACATGCCCCAAACCTCTGGATCCCTAGAGATCTCATTGAGGTGGAAAGCCTTTGAATTTTTGTTGGATTTATTTCCCACCCTCACACAGAAATACCTTACAAAAAGTATAAAGTAGCTGAGACCTCTGCTTACTAGGTCAAATTAGCATAATGCCATCAGTGTGATACCTTGTGGAAGAGAAAGGTGATCATGATCTTTGTAAGCTAAATTATGATGTGAAGTTGGAGAGCTGATATACCCCTGGGTATATCAGTGAAAAACAGTGAAGGTGTACTGCTGGCTTTGCTGGCTTGAAGCACACTACTTCCTATCGTGTTTACTAACAGGCATGAAGAAAAAAGCATTTGAGGGATCAGTAGTAGCTGCATACCAGGTACCAGCGAATGTTATTTTGCTCAGGCAATGAAACCCTATCTGGAAGAGCAGTTGCAATTAGAGTCACCATGCACTGAAGTTTATAGTAACCCACTGTAATTTTCTGAGAACTATCTGTTTTCTGTACAGACCAAATAGGCAAGTTGAATGGGAATATGATGGCAATTATCACCCTGCATCTTTCAAATTCTTGATAGTGGCACTGAAAACCTTCCAGAAATATAGTATTGTTTTTGGTTTATTATTTTCTTAGGTAGAGATAGTTCTAGTGACTTTCACTTGGCCTTTCCTACAATAATAGTTCTGACTCTACAGGTCAGGGAACCAATGTGGGGATTCTGCCAGGTGATAGTATATTCTAATTTTGCTTTCCGGAACTGAGTGAAACAACTGCAGGATAGGTTCAAAGATGCACTGAACCTACTGCAAAAAGTACCTGAACTAAGACTCCATTGATCACCTGACTTATGTAAGCCCTTACTCTGATCGGTAGACCACAGTGACATTTGGATCTCGTGGAGTTTGTGTCATTCAGAATCTATGTCCAGTAATTTCCCAAAGTCTAATTGTTTCCCTTTCTCCATTGCATAGTCACCTGGATGAAAGGCTATAGGTGCCTTTGGGGGAAGGCTAGGAGAAAGATTATCAGTATAAATTTTTGGTAGAGTACTAGGGCCCTTCCTTAAAGTGATATGGCCTTCCCTTCATTCAAGGGATTCTGGTTCTGTAAATTGGCTCAAGTCAGGGAAATGATTAAGGAGCCATGACTCTGTTTTGGTGATTCAATTTCAATTTTTTTTTTATTTGACCTGGAACGCTTCTACTTATATAAATCAAGTACGAATTTAGTAGACTTCCCATCTATTTCTCTTCTAGGGACACCATAATCCACTAGCGAGTGCCATAAGTGTCTGTGAATCAAACATTCTGGTTATGTATTTGACTCTATTGTCCATTATGGTAATCACACCCGCCTTGTCTTTGGCTGTTATGGGCCACCATCTGGCCTCTGCCGCTCCAAGATCCAGTTAGCCCCCTTGCAATTAAGGATCCCAGTTTAGTGGCAGCAGTTCCCACTGTAATTTCTCACCTACAAAGAAGAGCAGCTACAGATCTATTTAAGGATGCTGGGGCTCCCTTCACATATTTATTTATTTATTATAGTTGTGGTGAAAGGTGTGTCCTGTAGACCCATCTAAGGTAAGGGAGCAGGTCTTACATGACAATTCCACTCTAACATTTTGATTTCCTTAAGTCTTTGGATACCTTTCTCTGTAGTAAGCCAAGACAGTTATTATATTTCACCTTCTTTTAGTGCATCTCACCTTTTGGTACACTTTACAGCCAACCAGCAAAACTTTCTAATGCCTCAACATCAAGTCCAGAATCTCTCGTTTGTGGGCCCATTTCAGTAAATTCAGTCTGATGCATCTTTAAGTTCATTCTGCTTTTATCCTCAAGCTTTTTTTTGTGGGGACTTTTTGAGTACTAATTCAATATCTTTATTTGCATAGGCCTATTCATATTTACCATTTCTTTTAGTGTCAGTTTTCATAGTCTATTTTATCTAAATTATCTAATTGGTTGGCATATAGTTGTCCATAGTATTCACTTATATATTTTTTTTTATTTTGATAATGTCATTAGTGATGTTGCTTCTTTAGTTCTAACTTAAGTAATTCAAGTTTTTTCTGCTTTATGCTTTGTCTAGCTAAAGATTTGTCAATTTTGTTGAATTTTCAAAGGATCTACTTTTGGTTTCATTGATTTTCTTTATTGTTTTTCTACTCTTGTCTATTTATTTCTACTGTAATCCTTTTATTCTTCTCTCTGTTTTGGGTTTAGTTTGATCTTTTATTTCTTAAGGTGGAGAATTAGATTATTGAGTTTTTCTTATTAACATGGACATTTATAGTTATAAATTCCTTTTAAGCTCTGCTTTCGCTATATTCCATAAGTTTTTGTGTGTTCTGTTTTTTTATCCATCTCAAAGCATTTTCTAATTTGACTTGTGATTTATTTTTTGACCCATTAGTCATTTAAGAGTATGTTATTTTCCAGTTATTTGTGAATTATCCAGGTTTTTTGTTATTAATTTCTAATGTAATTCTCTTATAGTCAGAAAAAAGTGCTTTATATGATTTCAATTATTTTAAATTTAGTGTAGCTTGTTTTATGGCCTACCGTCCTAAAAAATGTACCATATGCATTCAGAATAATATGTATTCTGTTTGCTGAATACTTCTCTATAGCTGTGTCCTATATCTGTTTGGTTTATAATATTGTCCAAGGCTTCTATATCCTTGTGGATCTTATTTTTTTCTTTCCTTTATTGAAAGAGAGATATTGAAGCCTCCAATAAGAATTGTCTGTTTTTCCCTTCAGTTCTTTCATTTTTGCTTCATGTATTCTGAAGTTCTGTTAGGTTCATTTTATGTTTGTAGTGGCTATATCTTCTTGTTAGATTGAACTTTTTATTGTAATATGTTCCATTTTCTCTCTAGTAACATTTTTTTGTTGTTGTTTTAAAGTCTATTTTGTTTGTAATTAGTATAGCCACTATAGCTTTCTTGTGGTTGCTGTTTGCATGGTATGTCTTTTTTCCTCTTACTTTAAACTTATTTGTCTTTTTGAGTCTAAAGTATATTCTTTTAGTCAGCATATAGTTAGATCTTTTTTTAATCCAGTCTAACTACCTTTATTTTTTATTTGGACTGTTTAATATTTCTCATATAAACATATGTTTATGCTATAAACCCATCAATACATTATTATAATTATTACTTTTTTATAATTTTATATTTGTTAATGAAGGTGAGGGAATAGAGAAGAGCAAGTATATTTTTTATAGAGTTTGTTATATTAATCTTTTTATTTACCATTTTTGTTCTTTTTGTGTCTTCTTGTAGATTCAAGTTACTGTCTGGTGTCATTTTCTTACTCTAATACAGCTTTGTTCCTACCTACTGTTATTGTCAAATATAGGTCCAACAATACAAATAAATATGATACATGTGTTGTATATATGTTTAGATATACAACATATGATAGATATATGTTTAGACATACTATATATAATTTGTTTATATATGTTTAGGTATATATATATATATATATATATATCAGTTATGCAATTGTTTCTAAGCCAGTTAAAAGAAGAAAGAATAAATATGCACTTACACTTTATTTTATAATTACCTATGTATTTACTCTGAGCAGAGCTCTTTGTCTCCTTGGGTGGATTTAAATTACTGTATGTTCTATTTGCACTCCATCTGAAGCACTTCTTTTACAATTTCTGTAAGATGGGTCTGCCAGCAATGAATCTTAGTTTTTGTTTACCTTGTATTTTTTAATATCTCCTTTGTTTTGAAACATGGTTTTGCTGGATGTAAAATTTTTAGTTGAAAACTTTTTTATTCAGCACTTTAAATATGACTGCCCCACGTCCTTCTGGTCACCATTGTTTCTGATAAGTCAATTATAAATCTTTTTGGGATTCTCTCGTATGCAAGAAATTATTTTCCTTTTGCTGCTTTCAGATTTTTCTCTTTGTCTTTCAACATTTTGACTATGATATGCCTAGATGTGAATTTTTTTGTGTTTACACTGTTTGGAGTTTCACGAGTATCTTGAATGTATAGATTAATTAAAAAAAAACATTTTTAGGAAGTGTATTCTAAGGCTTTGCAAGGTTCATTATATATTTACAAAAGTTATACTTTTCTATCAGATTGACCTTCTTATTATTGTAATATGTTTCATTTTTATCTCTAATAATACTTTTTTGTTTTAAAGTCTATTTTGTTCATTATTAGTATAGCCTCTGCTGCTCTGTTGTGGTTGTTATTTACATGATATATCTTTATATACCATATATATAGGTGGGGTGGGATGGTCATTATTTCTTTAAAACTTTTTCTAGTTCTTTCTCTTTTCTTCATCTGGTGCTACCATTATGCATATATTGTTACACATAATGGTGTCTCATATTTCTCAGAGGCTCCATTTTTTTTTCCTCATCCTCTTTCTCTCTGTTGGCTAACTCTTTCTTCTGCCAGATGAAATCTATTATTGAGAACTGTAGTGAATTTTTCATTTTGTTTATTGTACTTTTCAACCCCATATTTCTATTTGGTTCTTCTATTAATTTCTAACTCTATTAATATTTTCTATTTAATATGACACTGTTATCATACCTTCCTTTGATCCTTTAAGCACTATTTCCTTTCATTATTTTAACATATTTGTAATAGTTGCTTTGAAGTGTTTGTCTAGTTAACATATGGCTGTCCTCAAAAGCATTTTCTGTTGTCTACTTTTATTCCTGTGTATGGATCAAGCTTTTATATTTTTTGCATATCTTGTAATTTTTTTGAAACTGAGCATTTCAGATAATATAGCAACTCTGAATACTGAGTGCTCCTTCCCCTAGGCAGGGGTAGGAGGGAATTGTGATGTTGTTTGTTTGGTTGCTAGTTTCTTTGTTTAGTGACTTTGGTTGGACTGGTTTGGAGAGGTATAGTTCCTGGAGTAGTGTAAACCTTTGATGTTTTTCTTTAGACACACAGTCTTGGGCATTTTTACCATCAAGGACAGAGTGGTTTTAACCCTGCTCTCTTTGTCTTTCTCTAATCTCCTTGTAACCTTCTTTCTGCCTGGTCTGTCTGTGTTGGTATAACACCCAGCTGTTACACCACTAATTGCTAGCTGATCGCTCTATTGTTTTCTACAATGTTTTGGGGCATATATCACTTCACAGTTTGATTAACTTAAAGTCAAGGCCTTTGCAAAAGTGAGTTTTTGAGGCCAGTTTTTGAAACTTGTTTCAAGCACACCATAGCTCATCTTGGTTGTCTCTCCTTCTTCCATGGTTCTCTTTACTAAACTTCTAGTTGATTTACCATTTTGCTTTATGCTATCCTGGATCCACAAGCTTTCTCTAATTGTTTACCAATGAAATCTTTACTATTTATGAACACACTTTTTGGCTTGAGCTTCCCAATCTCTATTGTAAATAAAGTCAGTCTTTTTAGGGAGATGCGTGGAGCTCAGCTCCATGCTTCCCCTACTGACAGAACATCTGTATAACTGCTCTGGAGCTGGGGATGGGTCAATGATCCACTTCTCTTGCTCCATAATCACAACTCTGGGCATTGTGATAATCTCTGTTTTTCTTGTCTTGCCTCTTCATCTGAAGGGTCTCCACCATACAAGTGAACTAGGGTGAGGGTGATCTTGGCCAAATATTCTGGGCGTGCAAGGGTAGAGTTTCCACCTCTTGAGCATGGGCTGGTTGGAGGAGGGGAACCTGAGACCTCTGGCTTTTACTTTCCTGCAGTAGAGCTTCTGAAACAAGAAGCAGAGGTGTGAGGAAGGATAGAAACTGCTGGAAATCTGCTCCTCCCAAGGGGAAACTATACTCTTAGACTGAAAGCTGAGGGAGAGAGATCCCTGTCTTCCTAGCTACAACTGCTAATTGTAGAGCTTCTTTCATACTGAGCTGGTGCAGGGATGGGGTGGAGAGAGCCATGTAAGGTGTGGCTTGTGGCTCAGATAACATAGGCTCTCACTGTCTTACTGAGATTTAGTATATTTTCTTGAATAAATGTTTCTTTGTTTTCTGTGTTCCTGTAGGACAATTTCCAGAGACTTTAGATGGTTATGTTAATAATTTTCATCAGTTGTGGTTATTTCACAGGGGAAAGTGGTAAGGTCTGAATTCCCCAAATCCCTATATTGAACTCTAGCTCCCAAACATAATGGTATTAGGAGGTGTGGCTTTTGGGAGATGATTAGGTGGAGCCCTCAGCAATGGAGTTAGTGCTTTATAAAAGAGGCTCCAGAGAGATTCCTAACCCTTTCTACCATGTAAGGATGCAACAAGAAGTCTGTGTCCTGGTAGAGGACCCTCACCATCATGCTGGCATCATAATCTTGGACTTCAAGCCTTCAGAACTGTGAGCAATAATAATAATTTTGTTGTTTAAAAGCTATCTTGTTTGTTGTATTTTGTTATAGCAGCCTGAAGAGACTAAGACAGAGAGTGCATGGGAGATTCTCAGACTGCCATTCCAGAAGTGCTTCTTGAATGCTATTGTGTCTATGTGTTGATCTTATCTCATTCATTCATTCATTTCCTCAACAATTCAATAAATATTTATTAATTACTTTGAGCCTCTCTGAAGACTAGCAATTCTTTCTACTTTTCTAGTTTTTTGCTTCTTTTTATCTTAATGAATTAGACAAGACTTTCCAAAACATGGCAAACAGTAGTAATTAAAGCATATATATTTGCTTTGTTCTCTGCCTTTTAAAAAGTCTTCTTTATGTATTTTGTTTGCTATAAATTTTTAAAAGGTAAACTTTATCAATTTAAGAATCTCATTTATATCCTTGTCTTCTAAAAGTTTTTAGTAAGAATGTGTTGACATATTAAATGCTTTTCCATTATCAAGTAATCATGAGTTTTTTGTGTTAAATTTTTTAAGTAGATTGATAGATGCTATAATGCTGAATCATTCTCTAATATTTGCAATAAACTCTAATTATGATAATTATAATAAACTCTAATTATAAATTATTTTTTAAATATATGTTGTATTCTGTTAGTCAATGTTTTATTTAGAGCTTTCATTTATATTCCTATGTAAAATTGATCTATAATTTTCTTTCCCTGTATTGTCCTTATTTGGTTTTGATATCTAGGTTATATATTTTTTCTTCTTTTAAAATAGAAAAAAAATTTTTTTGGGGGTGCAACTTGTATAACATTAAAGATTGTTTGTTTCTTGAAGGTTGGTAGCACTCACTTGTAAATCCTATGCCTGGCTTTTGTGTCTGGGTCTGAGTTTGGAGAGAAAGATTTTTTTTATTATTTTCTCAGTTTCTTCAATATTATTTTTCTAAATAAGTTTTCCATTCTTTCGTATTAAAATTTTTACATTTTATACTTTTAAAATAGTTCATCCATTGCTTCAGGGTTTTGAAATTTGTGTCTGTTTGCTTGTTCATGATATTCCTTTAAAGTTATTAAAACACCTTCTATTTCTGTAGACATTACCTCTTTTCAATTTTCTATTGTGTTTATTTACACCTTCTCTTTTTTCTTAAACACTCTTTCCACAGTGCTATCTTTTTTATGTTGTGTTTATCTATCTATTATCTATCTATCTATCTATCTATCTATCTATCTATCTGTCTGTCTGTCTGTCTGTCTGTCTATCTATCTATCTATCTATCTATCTATCTATCTATCTATCTATCTATCTATCTATCTATTTCCAGCATATTGAAATGTAATAGACAATTGATTGCTATATTTACATTGTACAATTCACTGAGCTTTTTCAATTATAGTTAGTATACAATAATATATTAGTTTCAGTTCTATAGCTTAGTGATTAGAGATCTATATAACTCACAAAGTGATCACCCCACTCAATCTAGTACCCTTACATACTTACTACATCGTTATTAACCATTTTCCTTATGCTACACACTTTATATGTTTATTTTCTAACTATCCATTTGTACTTCTTAATCCCTTTGCCCTTTTTCTCCATCCGCCCACCCCCTCTCCCATCTAGTAGTCCTAAAAATATTCTCTGTATCTATGAGTTTATTTCCATTTTTGTTTTTGCTGTTATTTATTTTGTTCTTTAGATTTCACAAGTGTGTGGACTCATGCAATATTTGTCTTTCTCTATCTGACTTATTCATTTGGCGCAATACCCTCTAGGTCCATCAAGGCAATATCTTTTTCTATTCCCTTCCTTTTAGTCATTGTGTATCTTAATCTGTTTTCTTATCCATGCAGCCACTCTATCTTTTGGTTGGAGCACTTAATTCTTTTATATTTCAGGTACTTATTGATAGGAATGTAGTTATTACTATTCTTTATTCCTGTTTTTGATACATGTTTTTTCTTCTTAAAGAAGTCCTTCCAACAATTCCTGTAATATTGGCTTGGTGTTGTTAAATTCCTTTAGCTTGTTTTATCTGGGAAGCTTTTTATATGTCCTTCAACTCTAAATGATAGCTTTGCTGGATAAAGTATTTTTGGTTGTAGAGCCTAGGTTTTCATCATGTTGAATATTTTGTGCCAAGCCTTTCTGTTCTGCATAGTTTCTTTTGAGAAATCAGCTGCCAGTCTTAGTGGTGCTCCCTGTAGGTAACTAACTGCTTTTCCTTTGTTGCTTTTAAGATTCTCTCTTTGTATTTAACCTTTGGCATTTAAATTATAATGTGTCTTGGTGTGGGCCTCTTTGGGTTCACCTTTTTGGTACTCTCTGAGCTTCCTGGGGTTGTATATCTATTTCTTTTATGAGATGAGGGAAGTTTTCCATCACATTTCTTCAAATAGCTTTTCAACTTCTTGTTTTCCTTCAGGTACCCCTATGACATGGATATTGTCATATTTAATTGTGTCCCATAGGCACCTTAAATTATTACTATAGTGTCGGCATTTTTTTTCTTGCCATTCTGATCGAGTGTCCTTGGCTTCCCTATCCTCTATATCAGTGGTTCAATCCTCTTCTTTATTCACTCTGTTGATTCCATGTAATATACTCTTCATCTCTGATAATGTGTTTTTCATTTCTCACTGATTCCCCTTTATAATTTCCATTTCCATTTTTATGAGAACTTTGTTAAAGTTCTCACTTAGTTCACCTACACTTTCCCTAAGTTCACTGAGCATTTTTATAACCAGTGTTTTGAATGGTATCTATTAGATTGCTTGACTCCATTATTCCTGGATCTCTGTTCTGTTCTCTCAAATGGTTTCTGCTTCTTTGTCTCCCATTTTGGCGGTCTTTCTGTGTCTGTTTCTATGTACTAAGCATGTCTCCTGGTCTTATTAGTGTAGATTTGTGAAGTAGGTGTCCAGTGACACAATCCTGAGAGGGGTCCAGCTGTAGGCTCAGTTTAGCTGTACCCTGTGCCCTGCTGAGGCCACTTGTTAAGATTCAGCAAGCAATCCATAGATGCTGTGCTAATGGTTGCCTCAAGAGTCCACACCAGAAACTGAGGCCATCTGCTACTAGTGTGGGTCCTGGGGATAGCTCAGTAAGGAGCACTGGATTCAATGAGGACACAACTGGATGTGGCATGGGTGGAACCGTGAGTTGGGGAGAAGCAGAGTTTCAGGGAATCCTCTGAGTAGAGCGACCTCTGCTATCCAGTTCCACGACATCCAGCTATAGCGGCGCTGAGTCCACACACTGGGAGGGGAGAGGACTCAAAAGAGGAACAATGGATACTGCCAGCACTTTTGCCTGGGAGAAAGCCTCACCTCTGGCCCCCACTTTGACAACTCAGTCCCTCTGTAAGCCCTTGGTGCCCCCCAGCAGCTGACCCAGCGCTGGTGCTCAGAGTGAGCAGGTCTGTCACTGTGAAAGTGTGATTGTGGACACAGCACCTTTAAGAGGCATCTACAGCTGCCGGTTGCTACTGCCATAGCTTCTGTCCCAGTCAGCAGCTAGGGACTGGGCAGCCTTGCGTCTTCACCCTGTCCTACCTTCTACTGTTACGGGGTGATTTCTTATTCTCTTTCTAGTTGTAGTTCTTCTGTTTGTCTAGATCCCAGGTGACTTTGGCTGTCAGAAAAACACACCCAGATTTCAAGTTCTTTTTCTGGAAATAAGAGAAGCAGTAAAAGAGCTAAGAAATTGGAATATTTGTTATGTGTCTCTTCAGGGATCCAGGTTTCACAGTCCTTACATCAGCTGTCCTTTTGTAGCATTGCTCCCTTGGACCTCCCACCATCTGCAGGCCCCTGCTCTGGGCTCTGGGCTGTGTAGAGCTTGCTGACTGGAAGATGCACTCATAAATTTACAGTGACCCTACCCTGTCTGCACACATAGCTCCTTTCCAAGAACATCAGGGATTATTTATTGAAGTCCATAGAATTCTCTGTAAGGTTTCAGCCTAGATACAGGAGATGCATGTTCTATTTCTATTTGACATCCATGTCAGAAGTGAGCCCTGGAAGAGGTGTAAGTAATTCAGCATTATACACAGAGGCTGAAATTATGTGGTTATATATCAACACCAGGTACTGGAAGTCCTTGGAAATCAGGAGAGTATAATTTTAGAATGAACGTAATGAAAATGTTAAAAGGAGATTAGTTTTTCTCCTCTGCTTCTAAGATGTGCTAAAAAATAACTGAGAGAATGTTCCAAGTGTGGACGAATTCCTTATGTAGGAGTGACTTTCTCCTACATAAAGACCTCCTTACCAGTCCTGACCTCTTTGCAGTTCCAATATCAAATTTCCAGCTGCTTCTCAGATGTCTTCCCAAGAACATCTTGCCAATAACACTTCAAATTCATCATGTCTGAAACTTAGATCATTATTTTCCTTCCAAATTCCTTCTCTTTATTTCATATCTAGGTTACACCATTCAGATACCTGTTGCTTCGGCTTTAAGAAGTTGCCATCCTTGCCTTCTATTCCTCCACTCCTTCAATTCAAAGGGTGGCTAGTTCCTGTTGATTATGCCTCCAGATGGGTTTTCAGATTCATCCCCTTTCCATTCCAACCACAATTATCCTAATTCAGGCTATCATCTTTCATGTGGGCTATTGTAATAACCTCCAAAGCACCTCTAGTCTCTGTCTACACAGTCCTCAGGTTTTTCTTCTGAAAGTATCCAACAGACCATATCTTTGCATCCTCAGAGGATGTCCCTATCTCCCCAGAATAAAGGACACACTTCAGAGCACTGAAAGCCTTCCTTGTGAACTGGTGCCTTGTACTTTCCTCCACTTCCTTTGCTTTGGCCACATCAGCCAATCTGCTCTTTCTCATGCTCTCTCCACTTTAATACCTTCGAGAATCCTGTTCCCAAGGTCTGAATGCCCTTCCCTCTTCCTACATTTTAAAAATAACTATTACTTTAACAGTTTTATTCTTTTCCCCGTCCTCTCTTGGGATATTTCTCCTTCACACTTTGATAAAATCCTGGGCAGCTAACAGAGTCAGCTAGCTCATTCTTAAGAATTAAAAATCTTCTGATCGTTTTTATCTTCACGAATATTCTCATTTTAGTAATGAATATATTTAATACAATGCAATGTTTGAGGGGAAAAAAAGGCCTTCAAACTTATTCAAGGTTAAATTGTCCCCTCTCCCATTCTAGCTAGGTCTATTAGGGAAGTTATGAGTGGTGTGTGTGTGTGTGTGTGCGCACGCGCGCATGTGTGCACGCGCATGCACGCGTGTACGTGTGTGCATTGAGAGGGGAGTGAGTACAAAGCTTCTCTTCTGTTTTACACCTTGTATTTCTCCTGCCCTGCCCCCAGCTTACTAGATGAGGTTTGTGACCCTCCATGTCTGAATATGAAAGGGAGGAGAGGAGGACAGGAAAGATCTGATGTGATTGGTATTCATGTAATCAAGTGTTGACTAACTTGACCACAGCAAGTTAGTAGATGAGCAAAGCTGACTATTTTTTGAGATACATTTGTGAGTTCTTTTGGGTCTGTGCTGGAAATATTCAACTATGCTTCTTGTAGCACATGTAATATATTTTCTTCCAGTGGCCACTTAATGTTTCCTACTTCTGCTTTTAGGAATCTAGGACTAACCACCTAGCTCTGATTGGGGTAATCACATATCCCCAGGTAAATCTCTTGGTCAGTGTTTCAGAAGTTCTATGAAAGTCCTCTTTCTCTTATGGTTTACTTCTGATCCATTAAACACACTCATACCTTTGCCCCTGACATGGGTAAATATGTCTAACTCTTCTGGCTAATAGTTTCTCTTATTTATACAGAGGCACCATTATAGGTAGCTTAAAAGTTTCTGAGCATAGTTCATGGTATCATTCAAACTCCATGGGATGAAAGAGAAACATTCTAGATAGTTCCTTGAGGTCCCCCTCATTAGGTTTAAATGAAGAGAAAATCCCCCTCTAACATGGAGCTGGAATACTCTTAAAAAGATAATTGAATACTCTTAAAAAGATAATTTTCCCCTGATTTCTAACTGCAGCTCTAGCTTTTAGGCAGGTCAAGGTGAGATATGGGCCACAGGATCAGTTATTTCCTGTGTAAGTCCTGTAGAGCAGGTCTAACACCTTACTTTGAAGTGTGGGAGTACTTGCTTTCAGTTATCTAAGGGCATCTGCTGATATCGACACAGATGCTTGATATCCGTCAACATTATCATTAAATTTTTTTTTGCTACAGCATACCTTCTTTAGAGCAGAGAGATTTTCATCATACCTAAGTGAAAATGATGGTGGTGGGAGGTTTCCTAACATGAACTGAAAGTTACTTGTACTTTGAAAGGATCTGGAAACTGCAGACCACTGATTCTGATCAGCTATATAGCCTGTCTTTTTAGATTATTCACCAGTGTCCAGGAAGATACAGATATGCCCGGTGATTTTACTCAAGAATGGTCTTCTACCTCCCACATCTGTGCTCTTTCCAGCCTCACTCAGAAGGATCAGGGCTGGCACTTGGAATATCAGAGTGAATGTGGAGATTTGTTTTAGATTCGAGACTTATTTTGGTGCATCAGAGAGAGCCAGATGAAAATGACTCAGTTGGTCATTCAAAGAATATTTGGGCACTGGATATATCAGGCTCTGGGTTAAGTACTGAGGATGCAATAATTAAAAAAATAAATAAAAAGACAGAACTAGTTCCTAAGTTCATGAAATGTATGAACCATGCCCTCTCCACCCATTAAAGAAAAGCTACTATCATTTCTAGTATTTTCCAGACGAGAGCTAGTTAGTGACCTAGAAGCAAATTCAGGTCATTAATGGGTTAATTTTTATTCCATATTGTATTCTAAACTAAACTAAATTAGTTGATGACATTTAATAATTGAGAGATTTTATGTAAAAATCTATATTTCTGGTCTCTCTTGATATCAGCACATCTGGCAACACTAGGGTTATTAATATTTTAGAGCTACAGCCTGCTGGAGTTAAGTAGAAGCTGCCTTTTAGAGGATTTAGGTACCTTCTAGTTTGCCACAATCCCTGCCACTCCCTTTTATATGCCCTTCAGCCTGCTTCACTCATTTATGTTACCTATCTGCCTCTGAAGAGGCTTGATTTTGGAATCTAGCCCTTTGCAAATTGTCTTTAACAAGAAAATGCTTTTTTTTCTAAAAAAAAAAACAATGAAAATCTTGTGTAAATCTGAATATCTAAAACATTTAAAAAGCAAAGCTGATTTGATTGAAGACAGAGAGAGTAGCCTGGAGCCCCTTACCCGCTCATATCCACTGTAGGGAGCCTTGAAGCTCTGTAGAATGTAGCTTGAGAAGCCCTATCCCAGACTCTGGAAGTCTGTCTAAACTCTGACCCTGCAGCCACCTGTTGATTCTGGCCTGACAATCTGTAACCATGAGCAGCAGCCAACTAGACCTGATCTGCCTGTGTCCCATTTTCCTAAACCCATCCCTGTCTAGCACACGATGTTCTTTTTGCTCTGCCAATTTGATAAACAGCCCCGTGTGCCTGGATCTGTGTGGCCTCATAGCTGATGTGGTTAGTGAAGGATTTGCAAGGAGACACTTCTACAAAATTCTCCATTGTGCTTTGTGTTTCCTCTAGCATTTTATAAAACTATTGGATTTCATTGGGACTTTAGTCCCTGTCTAATGAATTTAAACAAATGAGGCAAATATGAATCAAATACTCACATGAAATGGAAACAATTCAGGAGGAAGGTCTTTGGTCTGTATATAAAATAGTACCCATTCTCTTGTTTCCTAAATATTTGCAATTTTGTATGCCAAAGGGTGAGCACATGGATGAAGAATGTGAGCTTGGAGAGTAAGAAAATGTCTTTCTTGCCTCTGAGATGTTTTGAGACTATGCCAACGTGAGGCCTTGTTTCTGGTTTGGTCTCAGATGGTAGGTACTAGTTTGCTCTGTACTTCAGGTCTGCGTCTGTCTTCCTAAAGGTCTGTCTTGGAAGTAAAGGTTGCTGTTTTGTTCTGTCTGACACCTTAACGTGCCTCTCCTCACAAGGCTCAAGACTAGCTCAGTGGTTCTTCCTGTCTTTATCTTCCTCTCAATTTAGCTTAGAGGCTGTGGGAATGCAAAATTGTATTGCACTTTGAACAACAGTTTAGCAGTTTCTTATAAACATTCACCTACCTTATCAACAGGTATTTATCCAAATGAAAGGAAAACTTAAGTCAACTCAAGGAGCTGCCCTTAAATGTTCACGGCAGCTATGCTCATAATAGCTCCAAACTACAAACAATCAAAGTGTTCACATATGACCAGATTAACAAATTGTGGTATATCCATACCATGGGATTCCACTCAGCAATAAAATGAATGAAGTTCTGAAATTTGCAAGAACACAGGTGAATCTCAAAACTGCTAGACTAAGCAAAGAAGCCAGACACAAAAGAACATCGTGTGACTCCACTTTATATAACATTCTTAAAAAAAAAAAAAAGCAAAACTATAGTGACAGAAAGCAAGCTGATGATTGGTTGTCAAGGCTAGAGTGGGGTGGAGGAAGAGAGTTCATTGCATAGGGGTATAATGGAGAATTTGGGAATGAAGTTTTGTAATCTTAGCTTTTACTTTTAGGTCTGTCCATTAATTAAATTTTGTGTATGGTGTGAGGCAAGGTTTGATATATATATATTTTTTTGTGTATGGATATCCAGTTGTTCCAGTACCATTTGTTGAAGGATTCTCATTTCTCAATCAAATTCCTTTTGTACCTTTATAAAAAAAACAATTATATGTATATAGATTTTAATTATTCTTAAAATTATAGATTTTAAGTTTATAATTTTAAAAAATCTGAATTTTCCTCTCATTGTAGACTCTGCCTTTTACATCACAGCTTAATAATAGCAATAACTAGTAATAATGACAACTAAAATTTACTGAACAGTTACCATGAACCTGGCACTATTGGAAACATTTACACATAGTAACTAATATAATTCTTAAAACTATCCTGTCTAGTATGTTTTATTATCTCCTTTTACAGAGGAGGACACTGAAGTTGTGTAACATTAAATTATGTGCTCAAGTTCCAAAGCTAAAATAATAGAGCTGGGATTTGACTCCAGGTAGTTTATCTCTCATACACTGCTTAAATTTCACATTAGAGCTGTCTGTCTCTTCTCAGCTCCTGACATATAGTAAGTACTCAACAAATGTTAATTGAACTAATGAATATAATTATAGTTATAACACTTTGTTTTGATTGTTTACTAGTTTACCATTATAATCTGATCATATGCTCTTTTTTGGGGGAGGAAATGTGCCATTTATTAACTCTATATCATTTGATGAGGCTTACTTTATTTTAAACTCTGACAGATGGGAGAAATACAAAGATTAGCAAATAGACAATGATTAAATAAATAAACAAGCACATTGGCTTCAAGTGGTAAATTTCATCCCTCAAGTGGCTAATTTAACTCAGAAAAATTATCCCTATGATTTAGATTCTGAGTGGGAATTTCAATGCTTGCTGCATCTTTAACTTTCTCACCTTTAATTTGTTCATTTGGTCAACCATAGCACAAGGATAATAAAATCTTCCCTATGTACCTCATAGGTGAGGTCCAATTAATGCTGCCCATGAAAAATTTAGTAAAATGTACAAAGCTAAGTAGATGTCAGAGGCTATTACCTTGACTTTAAACTTGTTCCAGGTGGTATGAAGCGAAGTGTATGATCTGTTCATATGTGTGGTTAGTAGCTTCTGTCTGGAGGTGGCGGGAGGTTGGAGAGTAAATCTAGGGATGGTGCACAGGAGCTATAAGGATAGAAGAGAAATATAGAAAGTGATAATTGATTCTACACTGGCCACTGGGGCAGTGACAGTTCATCTGCACACCTTAGTTTGTGGCCTGAATATAATTCCCACAGATTGTAGTAGTAGATGAAGCTATGCGTTAGATGCCTGGGTGCCTGTGGACAGAGATAGGCAAAGAAAAGCCTCCAAAAGTGAATGACTGAGAGAAGACTGAACAGGGGCTTTAAAATCCTTTGGACTTGGAATGAACATCAGCTCTGTCAATACCAGCAAGCTTCGAATTATCTCTTGATTAGAAGAAATGACAAAAAAAAAATTTATTTAAAGCCAAAAGCACTGAGTGGGGAAAGGATAGTCTCTTCAACAAATAGTGTTGAGGAAACTAAATAGCCAGCTATGGAAAAATGAAATTGTACCCTATCTTACACCACTCACAAAAATGAACTCAAAACAAATTAAAGACTTAAACATAAGATCTGATACTGAAAAACTCCTAGAAGTAAACATTGGGAAGAATCTCTTTGACACTGATCTTGACAATAATTATTTTTTGGGATATGACACACAAAATATAAGCAATAAAAGCAAAAATCAAGAAATGGGACATCAAACTAAAAAGCTTCCACATAACAAAAGAAACAATCAGCAAAATAAAAAGACAATCTATGGAATAGGAGAAAACATATAAAAAACATATATTAGATAAGGGGTTAATATCCAAAAATACGTAAAATATTCATACACTCAATAACAAAAAACAAAAAATTTAATTAAAAATTGGGCAGAGCATCTGAATAGATATTTTTCCAAAGAAGAAATTCAAATAACTTACAGATACATGAAAAGATGCTCAATATTAGGAAAATCATCATGAAAAGGCAAATCAAAATCACAAAATAGCACCTGTTATAATGGCTATCGTCAAGAAAATAAGAGATAACAAATGTTGGTTATTATATAGGATGTGGAGAAAAAGGAACACTTGTTCATAGTTGGTGGAAATATAAATTTGTGTAGCCACTCTCAGAAACAGAATGGAAATTGCTAAAAAAATAAAAAATAGAACTTCTTTATGATCTAGCAATCCCACTTCTGGGTATATATTTGAAGGAAATAAAATCACTATCTCAAAGAGATATCTGCATTTTTTTTTTGCAGCATTCTTCACAATAGTTATGATATGAAAACAACCTAAGTGTCTATTGATAAATAAATTGGTAAAGATGCAGTATATGTACATATATATGTGGAATATTATTCAGCTACTAAAAGAGGGAAATCCTGACATTTGCAACAACATAAATGAAACTTGAGATAAGCCAGAACAAGAAAAACAAGTACTGTATGGTATTATTAATATGTGGAATCTATAATAGTCAAACTCGTAACAGAGTAAAATGATGGTTACTAGGGGCTGGGGAGTGGGCAGATTGGGGAGATATTGGTCAAAGGGTACAAACTTGTAAATAGAAGATAAATAAGTTCTGGAGACCTAATGGATGGCATAGCGATGAGAATCAATGATACTGTATTATATACTTCAAAGTTTCTAGGAGACTAGATCTTAAATGTTCTCACCACAAAAAAGAAATAATTACATGAGGTAATAGAAGTGTTAGCTGATGCTATCTATGGTGTTAATAATATTGCAATATAAAAAAATATATATATATATATTTGATATATAAATATATCAAATCAATATGTTGTACACCTTAAACTTACACAAGGTTGCCTGTCAAGTTATATCTCAATAAAAAATTTATCTTAACACAATTTAAATTCCATAAATGTTTATTGAACAAGTAATATGTGCTAGGCTTTGTATTAAGTACTGCAGGGACCATAAAGGTGGACAAAACTCCAAGCATGTCCTCATGAAACAGGTAAGTCTCCCTTCTCCTATTAACTGAGGCACAAAGGAACATGACTTCGAAAGAAGGAGAACCCATTGAAGGTTGAAGGTTGTCCTCTAGACCTCCATGGGCTCACTCTGCTTTTAGCTTCCTCTTGATCTTGACTTACACCTTATCCTCTTTCTTGGTTTCTACAAAAAATACAAACACACTAAGCATTAGTAAGCATGTTTGATGCTTTACAGGGGGTTAGTGAAGTAATGGTGGAAGGATTATGTTCTTCAGCACTCAGAATTTCCCTAAAACATTCCTGTTTGACAGATTCCTCCTTCATCTCTCCTTCCAGCCTAGCCAGGAGGCCTGACTCTTACCCCCACAGTACTCTTTCCTTTCCCCTTCAGAGATATTTCTTTCCTTCCACCTAAACCCTGAGTTTTAAGAAGGCCTGGGAGGCTCATTCTCCTCCTACAGCACACTCATAAATAGCAAGTGTGGTCTTTAACAAGAAGGGGTTCTTAGAGCTGCACTTTGAAAATATATACCTGTATAGAATTATTAGTTATTATATTTTAAATTGAGGTAAAATACATATGACATAGTATTCACCATTTTAACCACTTAATGCAGTAGCTTTTAGTTTATTCACAATGTTGTGCAACCATCATCACTATCTAATTCAAGAAGATTTTTATCACCTCTAAAGGAAGCTCATTAATCAACCCCCTTGCTCCTTCTCCATTTCCCCCTCTACAACTCACTTTTCTCACTTAACAAGACATCAGAAATGTCCTTCCTATTCAGAAGACTCACCTTTTGACAGAATTTCAATATGATTTCATAATATGCCTGTACCACAATTAATCAACCACTTCCCTGTTGACAGACATTTGTTTTTTCCCAGTCTGTGTCCCTTTAAAGGGGGCCATGGTGACGACCCTTGTTCACATATTCTCATGTACTGTTGCTGCTAGATTTTAAAGATTGAGACCTAAAGTGAAACTGCTTTATTGAAGAGTATACATGTTCTTCAGTGCAATAAACATCAGCATATTAATTTTCAAAAAAGGTTTGTCATATTTTTTTGGTCTTAGATGACATTTGATACCTTGTTTAAAATATTGCATGCCCCTTGTATAGTTTCACATGTCTTTTAGATCTTTATCTCTGTGTGAAATCTTCATTTTCACTTATTTAGCAGATCTGGTCTTGAGAACAGAATTGACAAGGAGTGTTCATCCACTGGGAGCAACCCGTCCAGCGGGCTCTGGGTCTTTCCGTACTCTCTCCTGAGGCAGATGTGGTTGGCACTGGACGTCTGTTGATCTCATCTTCATTAGGTTTAACTGTGGTGGTCCTTGATGTTCTTGTGTATTTGATAAATATTCTATTTTAGAGCAGTTTTAAATTTATAGAAAATTTGTGAAGATAGTATAGAGAGTTCCCATATACCTTGAACCCCATTACCCCTCTTACTAACATCTTACATTGGTGTAGTACATTTGGTATACTTAATGAACCAATATTGACTCATTACTAGTAACTAAAATCCATACTTTATCCAGATTTTCTTAGTTTTTATTTAATACCCCATTTCTATTCTAGGACTCCATCTAGGACAAGACATTTAGTTGTCCTGTCTCCTTAAGTTCCTCTTGGTTGTGACAATTTTTCACACTTTCTTTATCTCGAATGACCTTCATAAACATTTTAAGAGATAATATTTTTCTGTCTTTACAGAAATGATATGAAGACCAGAGATAGATGAATTCTGCCTGGGACAATATGAGAAGGCTTCTTGGAGAATGTAGCATTGAGCTTAAAGGATGATTTGGTAGCAATGGGTCAAAAACATCCATGCAGAAGAGATTATGTGAGGAAAACCATGGAGGTAGAAATGTGCTGGGTGTGCTCTGGGAATGGTGATTAGTCCAGTAGGAGTGAAGCATGTGGGTGATGAGGAAGGCGTAGTGCCCTAAGTGGATCTTTCAGGGCACACATGCATGATTATTTTAGAAAGTGCTCTCATCCACGTTCCACACTTCTCACTCATTGTTTTTTTCTGGTATGGCAACAGAAATTTTTCTTCAGGGAGAAGAAGAGGGACTGATCAAACTGCCTGAGTATAGTGTTTTGTTGGAGGGACTTTCTACATGGATATATTGTGGTCTTGCCTGTCTTGGTAATCAGGAACCCAGTCTGTTTCTCTCAGTATTGTTGCAGAGGTCCGTGGCCCTTATGGAGTTAATAAGGGACACGACTTTTAAACTGTATTGGAGATTACTTTACAAAGTCATAAAAATGCACAATTCTACTAATATTATATTACAGTTGCTAAAAATATCACATGACCATTGGTTAGCTCAGAGCAATAGATATCCCACAGACTAATTTAATCACTGGCAGAAGGCCATGCAGTCTCCAGACAGGATCAGAATCAAACTAGGGGCTGCTAAATATAGAAATATAAATTTGGGTTTGTTTAGAATCATTTGAAAACTGAAGGAACACATAAGCCAGTATGCAAACAGGGTAGAATATTCCGAAGGCATAGCTCTTGTTGTCTCCCTTCATCACCTTGCACTTGGGTCTGTTCTGCACCCCTAACCATGCTTTCAACTTTTCAGTGGAAATATTAGACAGGTCTCCATGCTTGAAAGTCATAGTAGACTTTTGAAGTAGTCTGGGCCGGAAATAGATTCCTGTTCTAGATATAATACATTCCCAGAGATTTACTATAAGGCCTCTCTGGCAGACTGATTTCAAAGATGACTGCGACCAGCCTTGTAGCCCTCATACTCTTTGGTATCATATTTTTGCAGCTTTTTCCACTCAGATGTGAGAATGAGTTGTCTGTAGCTTCTCCTCAAAGTTTTATTAAGGGCCAGGGAAATAACAGGTCCCACAGGGCAAGATTGCATGGGAAAAGGGGTTTAAGAAAAATGTTTCTTTGCAGTCATTGTGCCCTATATATTTCTCTTGTTCAATATTTATTGAAAGAAGTTAGTTACCTCAATACACAAATATATTTACTTAGAGGACTTTCAGGTAGGTAGGGATTCAAGTGAATGATGACCAGGTATGAATAGAAAGGTGGGGAGACTCACTTGTGTTACTATTTGAGACATTTCCCTTAAAATCCCTGAGGAAATTAGGGAGAGTTAAAGGACTATAGAGTATATGCTAAGACAACTGATCAGTTTAACCAGTCCAAGGTGCATCATGTCAGCATTTCATTGGTAGGGATTTTTATTTCTCAATGTTATATTAGATAATGGTGCATTTTAGAATCAGTGAGATCTTGAGTTTGGTGCGATATAGTAAAGTGAGTTTGAAGATCTGAGAAAACAGTACTAGGTGACAGGAACAAGTGGTGAGGGGCACCCAAGTTCAGCGGGGAGTGGGCAGAGGTAATGTAATACATTCTGGGAAGAAATAGCTTGAGTTTGAACTAATGGGCCATTTTCTGCAATATAAATGCATTGTCATCTTAATAGCCCTTAGCACAGTTGAAGGGTAAGAATTACTTTGCTACTGATGTTGAGAAAAAAACACATGGCAGATAGGTACAGTACTCAGTCTCCAAATTACCCTAAATAAATAGATAAATAAATAGAAGAATGTTATAGGCACTCCTAGGGATATATGGAGAAGAGAAAAAGGCAAGGGAGAGTTAACATTTGCAGGCTAGGGAGAGGAGGGGAGATGTCTGTGGAAATACTGTTTTGCTTTTCAGGTCATTCAGTATTTGCAAGCAGTAAATGAAATTGTCCAAATTTGTTTTCTCATGAAAATGTCATCCTGAGTGCTTAAAGTGAGTAATTCTTTTCTTATGGCCTGAGAAAGAAACCCTTTTTATTTTGTTGCCCTCGAGACAAGAAGGCTTTTTGTTCCTGTTCCATGTTTCTAGTTCGCTGGTATTCTTCAGATTTGCTTACATAGAGGGCTGATATAAATTTTCAGGTAGAATTGAGATGTTAATGTTTGTTTGGTTTCAGAGAGAGCTATCACCACTAACCTGCATGGCCTCAGAGGCATGGGTGCTTGGCTTGCACTCTGCCTGTTCCCCAGGTGAGACCTATAGCCCACAAATGGCTCTTTCTTCTCAAGACATTTTAATAAGATGGTGCGTAAAAGGGAAATGGCCACATAATTCTTGTTAATAAATGTCTTGTTTAGTTACCTCATGTTGATTATTCACTAAGCAAAAATAGTGGTCAGATTTTGTTTGGGCTCAAGTTTGAAAACAACTTCTGGCTCTTATTTAAATACTCAATTTGCTTCTTCTTCTCTCCTTCTCTTCCTTATCGTCCCCTTCCCTCTCATATCCTCTCCTGCCCTCCTATCCTTCTTTTTTCTTTTCTTTCTCTTTCTTCTCCCCGCCTCCTTCCCCATTCCACCCCCTATCCCTGCCCCCACCACTCTTTATATATATATATATATATATATATATATATATATATATATATATATATTTTTTTTTTTTTTTTTTCAAAGAATAGAGCAGAGACCAATATTTAGTTGTCTGGTTCCTGAAATAATTATCAGCCATCACAGCTGGAAAAAATGTCAGAAATCACAGAAATTAGTGATCTTTGAACTGCTCTGAGGAGTGTTTGTGTCATGTTTAGTTTGTGGGTGGGTTAGGAAAGCCTGGGGGACAGGACTTTTGTCCCTCCCTCTCTGATTCAGTCACAGTGGCTAGATTTTTATGGGATTTCTGTCACAGGTTTTATAAGGAGAAAATGATTTGAGTCTTGGGAAGGTCTGAAAACTGCTGATGCAAATCAGCCCTCTCATTTACCAATAAGGACACTTGGAAGTCCAGAGAGGCAGAGTGATTTGCCTGAGATTACACAACTTCTTGGTAAAGGAGTTGGGACTAGGAGGCCCACTTTCTCCCTGTCCCATGGCTCTGGGTGAAGAGAGGAATCATTCTGAGAAGCAGAGATAAAGTGGAAAGGAGGAAGGAGGAAGAATGCAGAACAGGTTGGATCTCTTGAAATATCTCTTAGGCCACAGAAGATGGTATCTCCATGTGGTCTCTGATAACAATGCAAATGTGACCCTGCCCCTGTGGTCTCCCTTATAAACATAAAAACAGATCATTCCTGCCATACAGAGTTTGTGGTGTTGAAGCTGCAGCCATTTCCCAGTTTCACTGTAAATGAAGTTTCTTTCTTGCTTTCTTTCTTTTTTTTGGGTGGTGGGTTTTTGGGAAGGATTAATGAAAATGTACACTTATTTTACCATATTTCTCTGTAGTATAAATTAAATATTTAAAGTGAAGTTATATTTAGGTCTATAGACCTTGAGAATGTTTTTAAGTAAATAATTAAATGTAAATAAAAATGTTCAATATATTTGTTTTTAAAGCATTGCTTTTGTTGTTTTTACTAAAACAGTATAGAATTTTTTTGAGAGTTAATATAGTATTATGGTAAAAGACTCTGGAAACCTACCTCTGCTCCTTGTTAGCCATGTGACATTGGGCAAGTCACTTAACCTCTCTGAGCCTTGAATCTCCTCCCTTATAAAAAAGTAATGATAACAATACTTTCATATTGGATTGCAGTGTGGATTAAATATATTAATATATGAAGTCTTTACAACAGTGCCCAGCATAGGATTAATTGTGCTTCATGAATCAGCATTGCTATCTCTCAACAATTATAGAAAATTCTTAGTCCATATTTCTTTAACTATTCTCTTGTTCCCATTCTGTTGGGCCTTTTCCAAGACTCATAGCATATTTTTATATTTCTATTTCTTTGTCTCTAGAACGTCTTCTGGATAATTTCTTTGGTTCTATCTTTTAGTTCACTGACATTCTGATGCACTCTGTCCAAGATGTTTTATAACCCATTTGAGATGGAGGCAATTATTGTGCACAATAATTTATTCTCTCTTTCTTCTGTATTAATTGTTTTGTAGTTGGACACATGCATACTCAGCTATATGGTATTTCCCAAACAACTTCTCAGTTGGATGTGGCCATATGACTGAATGGAAATGATGTGTACCACTTTAACACAATAGGTGTGTCTCTTCCATACCTTTTCTCCTTCTTGTGAGCTGAAATAATGCTGCTTAAACACAGCAGGTTCATAAACTGTCACTGCCTTGCAATGGGATTTTTTAGAAAGGGGAGAGAAGCATTTAGACACTTCATAGCAATTCAATATTGTCACAGTACAAAAGCATGTAATCATTTTACTGGTAATTTATTATTATTATTATTTGTATTTTGCCAAAGCAATGGTTCAAAAAGGATTGGAAAAAAATCTGTTTTATTGCCTGTTTCTATAACCAGATGGGGTTAATGTCCTAGGGGATGACTAAGAAAAAAGACGAAAGGAACTGGTGTCCCTGAATGACTTCCAGGAGCAGAGCTACCTGCCAACCTGGAATGCTTACCTCAGTCTATTAAAAAAGAGGGAAATAAACCACCATCTTTTTTAATCTATTGAATTATTAACAGATTCTCATGGTGGTCAAGCCTTACACCATTGCACATCCATCACATTTTAAACTCCAGTTATTATACATTTTACTTCTAGAAATTAAGTTTGATTCTTTTTTAAAACTCTTTGGTGTTTTTTAAAAAATAGATTCTCTGTTGTTTTTTAATCTTCCAACTTTGTTAAAATAAAGTTTAAGAACCAAGATGCAACAGATAGGAACTTTCAAACAGAGGTGACAAATCACCATATGCAGATATTTATCAAGAATTTCTGAGAACTTGTACTGAAACACTCAGATTCTTTCAACTTTGAGAGTATAAAAGGAATAAGAGAGCAGATGAGAAAAGATTTTAGCAAGAAAGATCTCTTTAGGAAAATTGATATTGAGAGCTCCGCCCTCTGTCCATCACAAAGAGGTGCATCAAAGTTGATGGAGGGCAAAAGCAAAGCCTGTCTGTGGGGACAGAGAATGTCTGGGTAGATTTTGGCTAATTAATTTTAAAAACTGGTTAAAAATAATTTGTTTCTCCCTCTAATTGGCTGCAATTGAAAATCATGAAAGTAGTATGTATTAGTTTACTAATACTACAAATTGGGTGCCTTAAAAACAACAGAAATGTATTTTCTCACAGTTCTGGTGAGTTTTGAATTTAGATGTCTGAATTCAAGGTGTTGGTGGTGCCATGTTCCTTTCACAGTCTCCTTCCAGCTTCTGGTAGTTTCAGGTGTTCCTTGGTTTGTGGGAGCATAACTCCTTTCTGAGTCTCTTTCTTTACATGGCCATCTTCTATTTGCATCTGTGTCTTCACATATAGTTCTTCTCTGTGTGTGTCTTTATCTAAATTTTCTTCTTCTTGTAAGGACTCTAGTTATATTGGATTAAAGATCTATCTTATTCCTGTATGACCTCATCTTAATTAACTACATCTGCAACAACCCTATTCCCCCAATAAGGTCACCTTCTTTAATGCTGGGGTTAAGACTTCAATGAAATATTTTGGGGTGACACAATTCAATCAATAACATAAGGAGAGAAAGAAAAGAGGGGTGGAGTCACAAAAAGGATGAGAAATCCATTTTCTTAGGTTCTGTTTCCTATTGTCCCTGCTTCTGCTCTACTCAATTTATCTAGGTCTTAACTGTCTCAACAAAATTTTAGTGTAAACTTCCTTCTTCAAAGACTCTTGATCCTTAAACCTCTTGCCAGATTTTATGCTCCAGCTCCAAAGACTGCCTTCCACTCCTCACCTCCATGTCATGCCCCTGGTCTTTCAGACCAATCCTGCTCACTGTCCCTCCCAGCCCCCACACCTCCCTTAGCCAGGCAAGCAGACAAAGTCACAGTCCTGACCCCCGCTTCCATTTCTAATAGCATACATATCTTGCCTCTTTGGCTTTGTTCCCAGCACACAATGAGCCTTGCATGTCTAGAAATGTTGCCCTAGAGTTTCCCCTCTCCCTGACCTCCCTGATCAAACCATCTGCTGGATGCTGAGCCCTGGCCATCTGCTTGAGGATTGGTTCTGCATTTCAGAGCTTGAAATCCCAGAATAAACTGCTGAGGTGAGAACGTTCTCACTGTGGACTTTGGGACTGTCAATATTTTTCCTTCAGGGCTACTGTGGCAATAATATACATTTATCAAAGCACAGGGACCAGTGCTTGTAAAGGAGAAAGATAGAGTTGTTGAAGAAACATTTAATGTTAGAAAGTCTCCAAGTGGTGTGTGTGAGATTCAAATGAGGACCAGTATTCAAACTTCCTGCTGATTAATCCTTTCTGTTTCTACAGATTTACTATCATAGTGTAAGCCTGGTATGTTAGAAAAAAAAATACGGCAAGCTTTTAGCTCAGGTTAACCCAGGACCACTGATTAACCCTCTTATGATGGTATTTCTCCAAGAAGATGCCTCCCAGAAGAAAAAAGACATATATTAGGATGATGAAAGCTTTGGGCTGCCTGTTGCCGAATAGAAGAAATTCATTTCACCTTTCTTCATTTCAATTCACTTATCTGCAAAACAAAAAGGTGAGCCAGCCAACAAAATCCTTTTAACCTTAACATTCTAATTAGTGAAAAAAAAATCATAATCTTTTAAAGTGCACTAACACAATGGACCTATTAAACGTGTATATTCCAATTGAATGTTTATATACTTTTGTTGCCAGAGAAAAAATTACTTTTTATTTCTGTAATAATACTCACTTTACTCAAATCCAGGAGAAAAACAAATCTCAAGGTTAGTTACAGTAAATTTAAAAACTGTAGGAATCTGGAAAACCTAAAACCCTTAAACTTTATAAAATTATTTTTTTCCATTTTTCCCCTAAATGCATGAGCTAGTCTTAATTTTTTTTATCTGAACACATTATTCATATATATCTTGATCCATTTCCCTTATGAAAGAATGCAGCCAAAAGTTTCTTCCTCCTGTAAAGCAATTCTTTAAATCAAAACCACCTTTTTTTTTAATGATTCAAAATTGGAAGGAGCATTTTTGGATGTTGCAAAAAAAGCCATTCAGACATGAGATTGTCTGTCTCATTTGCCCTAATGAAATAATGGTTTAATTTTGAAAATGTTCTTTGAAGATTTTGCATAACTTTAGGTATTTGTGGATAGGGCCATTAAAATAGAGTTTTGTACCAATATTTTCAGTACAGTACAGAAGTCTCTCATAAAATCAATTCTTTGCTTTAAAAGTTATACTATTTAAGATACAACATATATTTACATACGCTAATAATTTGGTAAGACACTTTTGTGGCCAATTTGGGACTCAGGGATATAGTGGTAGTCAGAAAGCAGGTGGAGTTGGCTGGTTGCTGTGGATGTACAGTGGTCATGCATTTGGCATCCATTTCCCTTTCTTTCCCTTCCAAGCAGCAGCCCAATGTTTATTTGAGAAACTTCCCATCTGCATTATGTGGCTGCCCTACATTTGGTATGGAGCTCCAGGGCTGTGCCCTGCTTGGAGTAAGCCATTCCAGGAAACTCCATTGCCTTGGCATCAGCCAGTTTCTGCTGTTGGAAGCCACTTTACTATCATGAGGGGAAGCACATGTGAGGATGAACTTGATTTGGATAAAAATGGAAAAACAAGCAAAAGCAAAGGAATATTGTGGGGAGAGTGAAGTAGGAAGGAACATAGAGTAAATATAAACAAATAGTATGTTTGTATGCAAATAAATTAAATAAGGCTGTGTGATGGGCAGTGAAGAGAAGATGGGACCTACTTTTGATTAAATGGGCAGGGAAGTCTGCGTCACAAACCCACTATGGAAGCTGGGGACTAAGCAGGAAAGATTTCACACTAAGGTGAAAATTTTTCATGTACCTTTGCAGCAGACTTCCAGTTGCTTCAAATATACTCATGTCAATTTCCTGTGTTATGACTCCATGGACCTGATCCCCTCATGGTCTTCCTGGTCTCAGGTACCACAGACCTAGTTCAGTGTCATTCTCACTTCCACAGACAAACATTTTGACTTTTACAGTTTGCCACAGAGGGGCATACAAACAAAATAAATCAATGTCTCCTTGCTCACCCTTAGACTGTGTGTGCTGGATGGGAGGGAAAAACATGTTCACCTTACATGTTCAGCTTCCGCTCCTCACAGACTTGCCAAGAAATGTGGTCTGGGATAGAAGAATTTTCACAGCTGTGTACAGAGGATACTCTGATGGCCAGGTCACAGCTAATGTTGTTAACCCATTTAGAAGACTCAACCTTTTTGAAGGGGTCAAGGAAAACTAGAAAAAAAATGATAGAAAGGATGAAGGCAAGAATGGTGGGAGAAATATGAAAAAAAATAGGATTATATCTTCTTGAAGAAAGGAGTGTAAAGGCAAACAACTGGCATAGTTACTTGATTTTGAGGAAGATCCTTCCTTTTTCTGGGTCTCTGTTTGCTCATTTGGAAAGAGAAGAAGATTAACTCTATGTTCCATACAGTTGCTTTCAGCCCTAAATTTTTTGATTCTAGGAATAATTTCCACACATATGAAAAATATTTATGCATAAGGTAGTGCCTGTTTTATGACTCTATTGTAAGTAAAGAAGAAAATATAAGATCTAAGGTGAAGTTTCTTGACCCTGAGAGTTTTTTCCACCATTGGAGAAAACAATGGGCATTATAAAACTCCAATTCCTGGAACTATATAAGGAAATAATACATTGTTATTTTTCTGGGATGGAATAATCCCAAGAATCTACTCCCTAAGAATGTGAATCTGAATTGCATGTATGTTAATATGTTAAAATGTAAATATCATCTCTTAAATTCTTAAAAGCACTAACAGGGAGCTTCAGGGTGACTTCTTTCAACATGTTCACTGTACATTTTTAACATTTTATCTGTGAATCACTCTTAAGAGGAGGTGCTCTCCAAGCTGAGCAGGCAGATTTATGCTTCTGAGATGAGCAAAGTGAGAGAGAATTAGGGTTTATTTTTATATTAAAACTATGCTCTAACTTTAAAGAGTGTGGTATAAAGTATAATGACCTCTCAAAATGTTCAAGTCTTAACCCCAGGAAAGTCTGAATGTTCACTTCACATGCCTACTGAGATTCTGCAGATGTGATTAAACTAAGGACTTCAAAATGTGAAGTTTAATCTGGATGACTCAGATGGGTCCAACGTAATCACAAGGTCCCTTAAAAGATGGAAGAAGATGGAAGCCTGATGTAATGATTCTGAAAGCCATGTACTGAGCCTCCAGTGACCTGCATCCCTGTGAGAGTAGTAGAGCAAAGAATGCCATCAATCTGCTTTGGATGTGTAGCATGAAAGCAAAATGAATCTTTGTGGGATTAAATCACTAATTTTTGAGATTAATTTGTTACCATAGCACAACTTCACTTATCTAGACTAATACTAACTAGAGCTTATGTGGTGTTTTTGAAGTTCTGAAATAGTTTTTTTAATTGAAATTTCCCACATTTTCTTTTCTTTTTAATACATTTAAGTGCCTATCTTATGACAAAATTAGTAACAAGAGAAGAGACATAGTTCCTGAAAGAAAAATAAGCTCATTGGGGTAAAGGTTTAATGGGGTTTTCCAAGTTTCATAGCCTGTGGGAGTATTAAATCAGGTGGTGAAGTAAATGGAGAATGACACAGATTTTGGTTAGATAAAGTTAGAGAGCAATATCTGGGGCAGGATGCATTTACACTAAAAAGAACCAGCATTCTTGGTCATAGTGGCCCTGTTTCTTTTTAATAGTTTCTATGCTCTTATTCTATATAACACAGAAAATAGCACCTACTTGCACTTAACCTGTGTCTTCAGAGCCCAGAACAATAGGTCATCATTGGTCAGGATTGAACAAAGTAGGAAAGGAAGAATTCATTGGCAGACATGTGACATCATGAATTTGGATTTTGGCTTGCATTTCCAAGCAGCTATGTGAGGAAAATTCCAATTTTCCCTACATGACAACACCCTTCTCACTCTTATCTTCCTCCTGGACTTGTGCTCAGAGAATCAGCTCTCTATTCCACAGGGACAGTTTCCTTCCTGTCCCTCTTGATGTCTGCGATTATTACTACTTGTTGTGAGGGCTCTTACTTTGTTTCTTTTATTTCAATTTCAAGGCTTCTAGGGTAGCCCCTCCATGATCCAAACATCTGTTTTCTATAACCCCAATCACTATTTACCTCTCTCTTCATTGAGTTTCGGTGATGAAAGGCTGCTCTTTGCTTTCCAAAATGACAATGAGCTGATCAGTTTAACTCATCTCTGTCAATGTAGTGCTTATGTTGATGGCTGATTTCATAGGAATGGGAAGGAATATATTACAGCTTCATTTCTTCCTGTTTAAGTGGGTAAGAATATACCATAGTACTTCCCCCAAAGAGATAGATATTTAAGTCAGTTCTATGTACGTTAGGCCAGGGGTTTTCAGTGCTGGCTACAGAGTAGAAACACTTGAGAGACTTAAAAATAGAAACAAAAACAAAAAATAAAACTGCAGACTCCATCTCAGTACAAATAAATTAGTTTCTTTCTTTCTTCCTTCCTTCCTTCCTTCCTTCCTTCCTTCCTTCCTTCCTTCCTTCCTTCCTTCCTTCCTTCCTTTCTTCTTTAGAGCTAGATATTTGTATTCTGTTAATCATTCATTCATTAATATCAAAATTACAAGTAAACTACAGAAGAGCCATCATTGAGAGTCACCTAGAATCTGGCTGAATAGAAGTCTTACAACTGGGGACACACAGAAGAGACCATCTCAAGACTAGTAGAGGCATGGAGACACAAAACAGGCTGGTCCCACACCCATGTATGGTGGTTGAGAATTGGAAGAAATATCTCAACTGCAGAGGTTCCCTCTAGAGGAGCAAGTGTTCCCCAACTGAGGGTTCCAGTGACAGGAAGAGAAGTCCCCAAAACTTCTGGCTGTGAAAAGCAGCGGAGATTATGGCTGAGTGAGATGGAGGGTTTAGGGAGTCTCATACTTTCCTCTTAAGGGGCACATGTGTGGACTTAACCACTGATGGACTCACTAACTCTGAGCTCAAACTTAAGAGGCATCAGAAACATACAGGGAGAAACTGAGTTGTCTGGCATCAGGGTAAGAGTTGGAGTGGCAACTTTCTCCTAGACAGAAGTGCGACAAAGGGCATTGTTCCTTTGTTGGGCCCTCCTCTGCCAAGTTTGCTGATTCAGGCAGGTGCTATATCTGACGTATCTTATGCTGGTCACTCCACCCTGGTGAATCTCGGAGAACCTGCCCTCTCAATGTGTGGGCCCACGTGCGCCACTTCCATTTGATTTTTATACAAATGACCTGTTTTGGCTCATGCTATGGACTTTCCTAAAATCTCCCAAAGGTTCACAAAAGTGAAACAAGCAACCTCTGGCCTCAGCATGCTGTGTACCTCTTGCTGAGTAGCCCAAGCCTGGCATTTGCAGAATCAGTCTTGGTTTGCAGCTTGGCCCTTTGAGGCACTTCCAAGCCCAGTGTGGATGGAGGCCATCTGCAGATTGCTTGGTGGCTCATGCCAGGTAACCCCGGACAGGGCACGTGCTACAGCTGAACTTGGCCTGCAGCTAGACCCCCTTCCAGGAGACCCCAGCCTGCTCTCTCAGTGGCCAGCTTTGGTCTGAGCTGGAGCACCACTTGTGGTCACATCTAAGGACAACATACCAAAAGGGCAGACGAGGCAGTCACTAGAGCCCAGCTAAAGCAAATCCTGCTCTGTACAACAGGTCAGCCTCTGCACAACAGCTCCTCCACTGGTCACAGCCAGTCATCACAACCAATAAGTCCAAGGGTCAATTCCTCCTATTGATGAGCAAACAATAACCAAGGCTCAACTACAATAGGGGTGTACACAATCCATACAAGGGACAGGTGACCAGGGAAGACTGAACTACTGGCCCCCATAGGACACCTATTACATAAGGCCACTCTATTAGGATCAGGAGACAGAATAACTGTTCCTAATATATAGAAACATAACATGGGGAGGCAGCCAGAATGGGAAGACAAAGAAACATGTCTCACATGAAAGAATAGAACAAAGCTTCAGAAAAAGAACTAAACAAAATAGAGACAAGCAATCTACCAAATGCAAAGTTTAAAACACTGGTTATAAGGATGCTCAATGCTGAACTTAGGGAAAGAGTAGAGGAACTCAGAGAGAACTTTAACAAAGAGATAGAAAACTTGAAAGTGAAGATAGAAAACAAAAAAGAACCAGTCAAAAGTGAAGACTACAATAACTGAAATGAAGAATACCTTAGGAGGAATTAACAATAGGTTAGATGAAGTGGAGGATCAAATCAGTGATTTTGAAGATAAGGTAGCAGGAAACACTCAATCAGAACAGCAACAAGAAAAAAATCCAGAAAATTGAGAATAGTTTAAGGGGCCTGTGGGACAATATCAAATGTAACAACATTTGCACCACAGGGATACCAGAAGGAGAAGAGGAGAGTAAGAAATTTAAAACCTATTTCAAGAAATAATGACTGAGAACTTTTCTAACCTGGTGAAGGAAGTAGACATACAAGCCCAGGAAGCTCAGAGAGTCCAAACAAGATGAAGCTAAAGAGGCTTACACCAAGGCACATTATCATTAAAATGACAAAGGTTAAAGACAAAGAGAAAATCTTAAAAACAGCCAGAGAAAAGCAATTAGTTTCCTACAAGAGAGCTCCCATAAATCTGTCAGCTGATTTCTCAACAGAATCTTTGCAGGACAGAAGGGATTAGCAGAAGATATTTAAAGGGTGTAAAGCAAGGACCTACTACCAAGATTACTCTACCCAGCAAAGCTATCATTTAGAATTAAGGGACAGATATACAGCCTTCCAGATATGAAAAAGCTAAAGGAGTTCATCACTAAGCCAGTATTACAGGAAATGTTAGAGGAACTTCATTAAGAAGAAGAAGGAGAAAAAAAGATAAAAATATGAATAATAAAATGGCAGTAACTACATATCTAGCAACAATTATTTTAAATGTAAATGTATTAAATGCTCCAATCAAAAGATAAGGTGAATGGATAATAAAAGAAGCCCCTTACATATACTGCCTACAAGAGACTTCAGTTCAGTGACACACACAGACTGAAAGTAAAGAGCTAAAAAAAAAAAAAGGCGTTTCATGAAAATGAAAACAAAAAAAGCTGGGTAGCAGTACTTATACCAGACAAAACAGATTTTAAATAAGGGTTATAACAAAAGACTAAGAAAGACCTAGTTATTCCACTTCTGGGTATTCATCTAAAGAACTCCAAAGCATTATTTTAAAGAGAAATGTGAATCTATATGTTCCTTGCAACATTATTTACAATAGCCAAGATATAGAAGCATCCTGGGTGTTCATCAATGGATGAATAAAGAAATTGTGACACACATACACACACACACAATGAAATATTACTCAGACATAAAAAATAATGAAATATTTCATCTGCGACAACATGGATGGACCTAGAGGGTATTGTGCTGAGTTGAGTAAGTTAGACATAAAAAGATAGATGTCATATGTGGAATCTAGAGAATAAGATAAACAAACAACAGAAACAAGCTCATAGATACAGAGAACATTTTCTTGATTGTAAGATTTAGAAGTGGGAGGATGAATGAAGAGGGAAAGGGATTAAAAGGTACAAATTGGTAGTTACAAAATAGTCATGGGGATGTAGAGTATAGCATGGGAAATATAATCAGTAGTATTATAATACTATGTGTGGTGTCTGATGGGTACTGGATTTATTGGAGGGATCACTTCACAAGTTATACAAATATCTAATCACTGTGTTGTACACCTGAAACATAATATGTATGTCAACTGTAACTGAAAAAATAAAAATATAAAAACATTGGAAAAATCATTCATTAATCAACACTAAATTTATTTATCAAGCACCATCCCTGTGGCATGGACCGTTCAAGGGGTTGGGAAAATAGTAATGAAAAGGACAAAGGAATTCTCTGTTTCAGTGGAAGTTACCTTCTAGTTGAGGGGTAAGAACAGACAATAAATAAGCAATAAAATAAATAATCAGAGAAGTTTCCGATAATGAAACATGCTATGGATAAAAGTGGAGAATGTGTTGGAAAGAGACTAAGGGTGTTTTGCTAACTTAATGTAGATGCTTCTGGAAGTCTCACTGAGGAGGAAACAATAAAGATAATACTCAAAGGGCTAACCACCCTGAATATCTGGAGCAGAGTGTTCAAGGCTGAGGGAACTGGGTGTCCAGTTGCCCCCAGACAACAATTTGACATATTTTAGGAATAGAAAATAAGGCCACTGAGGTTGGAGGGCTAAACCCAGTGCAGAAAACTAAGCTGGAAAATTAAAAAAAAAAAGATAGAAATAGAGTGATATTTTTAGGGTGCAGGCTTGCTGGGACAAGGTTATTTGCTTCCATAGCAGTGATTTGTTAAAGTTTAAAGCAGGCATCCTGTTGCAACGTTACTGCAACATCCTGTTTCAGTAACCTATCTGCATTCTGAAGCCTGCAAGCTCTCATGTTCTCCCACACTTTCCTTCTGTTTCTGGGGTCTGCTGGAAACACTGTCCAGGTGTGACATGTAACAGCATTCTCTATCCTGCTTTTCCCAGCACCTGGAGAACCCACATCTTCTCTTTCCTTCAAGAACCAGGTACCGTGGATCAGGTTGTGTACCACTCCAGCACTTGCTACTTAATTGTTTGGAGAATGTTAAAAGAATAAAATAGTATATATTTTACAAATATAGGTGAGGTTGCCTCCTTGTATCTGACACACAGAACATACTCAATGAAGTTTAGTGTCTACTCCTCATGAAAGAAAGGCAGAGAAAGAATACTTTCCCCATTCCTAATGGGCTTTTGAAAGAAAATAATAGAATTCTAAGCCTTGATGAAATCTAATTGAGCAATGAGTAACTGTGATGACTTTCAAACCTGAGGACTAGCTTTTACCACACTGAAAGAAAATTGAAAATACTGTCGTTATCTGACTCCCAGAATAGCTGGCTTCTCCCAGCTTAACTCTCACAGTTATCTCCAACTGCAGAGGTGGACCACCTTCATCAGAGCTTCCTGCACTTCTTTATCAGAGGGCAGAGCACTTCTCAGCTCTGCTGGCCAACCTCAGAGGCTCCTTCCCTAAATGAAGGGATGCAGTTTTAACTGGACGATCTGAAAAGGTAATGCCGGTGTCATTTCTACTTAACATACACATGGGTTCTGTGCTGGAATTTGCAATCTGCTTCCTGGAGTTAATAATTCTCCCCATTCCTTCCTTTTTCAACAAAAATTGTAGGACTTGAATAACAGTATTTTTCTGCCTCCAGTTGGACTTCAAAAAGTTAAAATTATTTTTAGAAAGGCAGTTGCCCAGAGTGAGTGTAATTCTAACAGCCATCTCCGCTCAGTTTGTTGCAGCTGGTTCTCACTTTGCCTGAATGTTAAAGCAAGCCAAACAACAGTCTGCTTTGCTCCCACCAAATCCTTGTAAAACACCACCAAGCAGCACCCCTCCCTAGCCCAGATGCTGAGGTATGCTCCAGGTAATGGTCATTTTATATTTACTACTCTGTTTAAATAGCTTCTTGTTGTGTGTGGTCATTTGTCTGCATAGATAGATGTCAGGCACTGAATGTGGTCATCTACTCAAGACATAGCTTGTCCTGCAGAAGAGTTACCAGACATAAGGTATAGTAGGTAGAGCTCTGGACATAGATTCTGAATACTTGTTTGGGAGCTGTGGCTTTGCCACTTTCTCACTATATTCCTTGCACATATTTGAAATGAAGAGGGGACCCAGCGAAACTTACAGTTGAATTAAGACCATTGTGAGAATCGAAATCTGAGTTGTACAAACTCTGAGTACTCTCTAAATACTAGGTGTTCCTGGAAACCAAGGAGTCAGTGAGAGAATGTTCTTAACACTTTGTTCCAGCAGCTCCAAGAAGCCAGAAAGAGAGAAGGGAAGTTGTGAAGAGGCACAGGTTTGGGCTGGTGAAAAGAAATGGGAGGAAGCAACAGAGATGATGAAAGCCCCTCCAACACTTCCAGTATGAGGAAGAATGCCTGCTGTGTGGTCTGGCTCTTTCAACAGCTTGGCACCTCTCTCCTCTCCAGCAGGCTTGGGAAGTTGCTGGCCTCCCCTGCCCAAGGCCAGGTGGCCTATTCTCAGACTGGCCTCCTCCCCTAATGCTTTAATTCTTTCATCTTCATGTAGAAAATTATTTACACCGACTGGAATTTAGGCCTTCTTAGCTGCATGCATCTGGATTTCTGTGTTAAGAGAAAATTAGGACAAATTATACATCGCTATTAAAAGTGGCTGGACCCTGAGACCTCACTGACCTTTCAGGTTCCTCATCTGTCAAAGATATGAGCTATGCTAGGGCTGTCCCGAAAAGTAAATGTGACCATGCATGTCAGTGGTTAGCCTGGTGCATGGTTCAGAGGAACATGATAGAAGAATCAAGTGCTTTCAGAATTTTAGCCTCCATTTTACAAATGAGGAAATGAAAGCCATTTGTCTAAGCTTATACAGAATTAGTATCAGGACTGGGACAAAGCTCCTGGTCCTCTGACAGTCACTCAAAGTGCACTTCTCACTTGTATTTGGCTGAGAACACAAGGAAAAGAAAGTCTCTGTCCTATCTTTATATCTGAGGATAGAGCACAGAGACATAAACATAACTGGGTTTATGTCTCCTAGAAGATTAAGGCTGCTAGATAAAAATACAGGACACCCAGTTCAATTTGAATTACTGATAAATGTAGAATAAATGTTTGGTATAAGTATGTTACAAATATGTGTTTTGGGACATACTTATACTAAACATATATTCACTATTTATGTGAAATTTTAATTGCACCAGCCATAGTACATTTACATTTGCTGAACCTGTCAACCTTACAAAAAAAGAAATCCACATTGAAAATATTTATTAAACTGAAAAATGGCTGGGTAGGCTTGTCCTATGTCTCTCCTCAGAGGTGGAGTCTTAGTACTTTCTGAGAGTTCTTAGGAGTAGAACTACATCTGCCGAGTGCCAAATCTCGATATAAAACCAGAACAATTTAATCACTTATTCACAGTCTAGATGTGTGCAATGGGTAGACAAAATATTAAGATGTTTGGCAGAATTGCTCAATTGTCCTTTGGAAGTCTAACATCTTGCATAAGTAGCTTTTGACTTCATCCCATACAGGGATATCTACATATTTACATCTCAGTTCTCTGATCTACAATGACCCTGTGTCCCCTCTCTTCTCCTTTTCCAATGGGACTCAGGACATGCTACTAGAATTTTCAAAGATTTAGCTGAAGTCTGAATATGATTTAAATTTTGTTCATTTTTTTTGCACCAAACTCACATGTATGTACAGTTGTTTTATTTTAGTCTGTTGATAAAGCTCAGACTTCTGCATACTTCTTTTTCTTACTTTATGTTATGCAGAAAACCCAGCAAAAAAATGGCATTTTTTTTCCTATACTCTCTCAGGGCAGAATGAACTGACTTAAAATCTTAACATGTAATAACACCCTGATCCCCTTAGGAAAGTGGATGGAGAACCGTGATTCCAAACAGCATGGGAAGCCCCAAGCAGGTTACAGCTTCTTCTGGGAAAGATGCATTTATTAATCAATTATTCATTATTCAACCAGCTTTTCTGATCCCCTTTTGACATAGGAGAGAGATGAGCTGTGATGGGATGCAGTAGCTAGAACATTGCCTCTATGGTCAGTTTGCTTGGGTCCTGTCCTTAGTTCTATTTCCCAGTAGTTGTGTAATCTTGAGAAGTTACTTCGTTTTTCGGTACCTTCATTTTTTCCTCTGTAATATAGGATTAAAAACAGTAGTGATTTCATAGGGTTGTTGTGAAGATTGAATGAGAATTTATGGGCCTGCTTAAAAATAATGTCTGACATTTAGTAAGTACTTAATGAATGTTAACTAATATAGTGGATAATAGCTATGGGGATACTTTGATCCCAGAAAGGGCAGGCTCCTGTCCCTAGAAGTTAAGCTCAGAGTTATTGTTTGGCAAAACTGGTTGGAATTATGACTGGGGGAGCCTTGTCTTGCATCTCAAAAGCAGTCATGATCCCCTCACTATCTTTGGCTAGCAATTAAATTGGTCTAGGAATGGATATGACCTAGCATTCTGGCTAATGGGACACAAATAGATATCTTCTTGCTGAGACATCTGAAAATATCTTCTTTTCTTTATTAGAAAGAAGAGAGAGAATGACATTTTGACCTAGAACATAGTTATTATGCTTGGAGGTACAGCAACCATTTTGTGATCCTGAGGTTATAGCATGAGAATGTAGGCCAATACGCTAAGAGTGATAAAAAAGAAAGAAAGAACCCAAGTCCCTAAAGGTATATTCACGTAGCTCTACCAGATCACCTACCTCTAGACATCTTGTTAAGTGAGGAAAATTAATTTTTCTTTAGGCCATCATAATCACATTTTCTATCACTTGCAGCTAAATGAATTTCTCACTGATATAGCTAAATAAACAAAAATAGTCTTTAAAAAAATAAATCATAGCCAAATGAAGGAAAAAATACAATGTATCCTTGTATGATAAAATGAACTAACAAAGGAAGTGAGGTGCTTGTGCACACAGAAAAGGAACAATTAGTGGGTAGTGGGGGTATCTTATTGGATTATAAACACAAAGTTCTTCCTTCTAAAGTAGACTCTTGACCCCAGTGCATAGATCTATCACCTGGTTCTCAACCAGAACACCCTCCTATAGAAAGGAGAAGAAGAGTTCCTTTGCACATTGCAGGTTAATGTTAAAGCACTTTTGTTTCCCTCCTGACCCCTGCTCTCAGGATGTTGACCTTTACTGTGTGGCCTAGATCTTGCTGCTTCACTCTTTTATCACTTGCTCTGAAGCCTAGCCTATCTGTTGACCATCTGTGATATGAAGGAAATATATGTTTGGTCTCTGCCTTCAGTTCCTGATACAGAGCTCCTAAAACCCTTGTAATTTTCTAAGCATTTTTATTCTAATATTTAATCTTTGACCCTGGTTCTTAACACAAAGCCCTTAAAATATCTTGGAATTTCCTGGGGGTCTTTTCTTCTAATGAGGCTTCTTCTGGTGGGATCCTGGATATCTTCAGGATGGGGACGGATCACCAGAAAGACCAAGCCATGATTAGAAATTTGGATGTTTCAGCCACAGACCCCATCCTCTGGTGAGGAAAGAGGCTGGAGAGAGAGTTAATAATTGATCATTGCTATATGATAAATCCTCCATAAAAAAAATCTTCTAAATGAAAGGGTCTAAAGAGCTTCTGGGATGGTGAACACATCCATGTACTGTGCACTGACTTTATGAGGATAGAAACTCTTATGTCCGGGACCCTTCCAGACTTCACTCTGTGGACATTTTCATCTGTCTGTTCATTTTTACAAGTGTGAGTATTTATCTGAGTTCTGTGAGCCATTCTAACAAATTATTGAATCTGAGAAGGGGATCCTGGGCACCCTGATAAATAGCCGGTTGGTTAGAAGTAGAAGTGGGAAGCATCCAAAGTGAGGACAACTTTTTGGGACTGAGCCTTACTACCCTGTGGGGTCCACTCTAACTCTGAGAAGTTAGTGTCAGAATTGAATTGAATGATTGGACACCCAGTTGGTGTCTGGAGAGCGGGAGAATTGGTTAGTAAGGGGAAATCTATACATCTGGTGTCAAAGTGTTGTGAGTAGAGAAGAGAAAAAAAATGAGAGTTTTGTATTTTTAAATTTTATTATTTTTAACCACTGTTTCTGCTGCTTACCTCTTGCCCACTGTCTTTTTGGGAGAGCTGTCTGTGTTTGGTTTGGTTTTAAGAAGAAGAAGAACAAAAGGATAGGTAGAGATGAAAGAGGTGAGCTGGAGACAAAGGACATCACAAAAAGCGTCCTAGTGTCAGGTGAGCAGAGAAGTTGGCTGGAGAGGATAAACTGAGGAGAGAAGGAATGAGAGATGAATCTGAAGAGGCTAATGGAGCAACAGCTTTGAGTGCTAGCAAGGAGTTTGGAATTGGTGTGCGTGGTGTCAGGGAGACACTGATTTCATGAAAGAAGAATGTGATAATTATGGAAGATTCTTTTGGCAGATATGGGTACACTCTTTGGAAATGGTATTAACTAAAGAATCAGGGAAAACAGTTGAAATTTGCAGTCAGGGGAAAAATATGAAAGAATTTCTGAGGGATATTTGGTCCCTTGAAGTTTGATGTGGACACCGAGTATCGAAGTCAGTTTGGGTTAAATTTTGCTGTCTTCAGCGTAAGCCTTGCTGAAAAAAATTACCAACAAGTTTCTGCTCAAAACAACTAATTGAAAGGTGTATACATAAGTCATATACTGGGTTAGCTACAGAACTGAGTGAAAATATCACTACACCATTGAGTGTGAAAAAATTAATTTATCAGTTTCTGTGTCTTAGAAGACATAGTCTGTGAGAAGATTTCTCCTTGCTGAGTTGACCTGTCTCTATTAGGAGAAAATTAATTCAAATAAAAAGTTAGAGATCTTAGATAGTAGTGATGCAGAACAGGGCGAATTTCCCCCTAGGTATTGGGGGAGACCAAGCCCTGCACAAGGAGAATAGGACCCTTTAGTAGAGAGCATGGAAAGAATTCAACATACACACTAAAGTTGGAGTCAAAAGGAAAGTTTATTTAAAAGGGGTAATACTCCACAGACAGACGGTGGTCTCCCTTCAGAGGCAGAGGGTGAGAGGAACAGTGAGAGGGACAGCGAGAAAGAGACAGAGTAAAGGCACTGAGAGGGACCCTGCGTGTTCAGTTTACATGTCATTCTTTAGTCCCATTTTCTTTGATATGGACATTCATGAGGAAGGGAAAGAGTATATATTGTGAAAAGGTAAGAATATATAGTGTAAAAGGACTGCTGGCAGTTCCCAGCGTTTAATCCACAGGTTACGTGGTTTTAGCCATAGGGAATGACTCTGTTGGGGACTGTTTCTCCTTCACAGGTATGGGGGAATGAGTCTTTAGCAATCCCAGCAGAAATCTTTCTTTGTTTTGAAGGTGTCCCCTGACCTGGTTTCGGGGCTGATCAGCATATTGCAGTCTCTGAATGTGGCTTGATTAACATTTTAATTCTCTTGGCTCTTCTCTACATTAGTATAACCATTTGTATCAGAATTTTTGATAAATGTCAGCACTGATTTAGAGTTTTACATGTATTCACTCATTTAATTCTCTGAGAAATTCTGTGAGGTTGGCACTATTGTTAGCCCCATTTTACAGAAGAGAAGGCTGAGGCTCAGAGGCATTAAGAATAATAAGTTAGGTAAGTATGAAATAGCTATTAAATGTTGGGGGCAGCATTTGAATCCATGCTACAGAATCTGTGATCTTAAGTTCTACATTATGCTGCTTCTTATTTTTTAAGTCAAATGGCCAAAGAAATATGACTAAGTCCCCAGAGCATATGACAGCCACTTCGAAGTCTAGATGTTGCCCAGAGATTAAATGGAACACTAAATGGAAAAATATCTGTCCTCTTCATTCTGTTATTACTGGTGCAGTGCTGGATTTCAGTGTAAGGATAGCATGAGCCTTACTGCTGAGAAGTGACCTGGGGACGTGAGGGCTGACAACATCCCAGTTAGGGTGACACTTCAGGTAGCTCATGGAGCCTATGATGAGGAATTGTATAACTTCCCTTAAATGAACCCAAAACTCAAAGAAGACATCATAAAATTTATGAGAATTTTCTAAAACAGTAAAAGGCATGTTACAATCTGACTGATACTTAAGTTTTTTTGCATGTGAATATAAGTTATATCCCAAAAAGCACTGTTAAAAATATCTAATTTGATATTCAAATAAGCTTTGAAATTTTTAGAGTCAACAGAAGATTATTTTATGAGAGATAAGGGAACAAATTGTAGATATGAAGGGAAGGAATAAATACTATTTATTGCAGGAGAGTTCAGGGCATAACTAATAAAACAAGTCTTATGAAGCATTGTGAACTGCCATGATGAGAAAATGCACAGAAATTACATTTTGATCTGGAACTCATCTCTTTCAGGTAGATTAGTGCAAACTAAATGAGAATAAACTGCAATGGGAAAAGTTAGGTTTAACACAGGTGAATACACTGTAATTCCTTTAGGACTAAATATCAAATTGCAAACCTAGAATGATGGGCCTGGTGCTTTAAGTTACACTTCAGTTAAAGAACACTGAGGTCATTGTTCACTGTGCCAGGAGCTTGTGGTCCTTTGTTAATGTGGGCAAATAGTTGACAAAGGATTGCGAAGGATTTTGTTAATAAAACAAGCAGCCTCATCTGAAATGCACACTCACAAGACTGTGTACAGATGCTATCATTACCCCTTATGAAAGAGAACTTGGATGGAAAGTCAAACCAGAGTATATGTACAGGATCACAGGACAGAGTAAAGTAGGATTGGGGCTTCTGACTTAGAGTCAGGTTGAAAAGTCCTCATGCCTTCAAGGGAGAGTGTATTAAAAATCTGTATATTCACCAATAGCATGAACCTTTTCCATTTACTTCCCTAGAACCAATGTAGTAGATATGAGTACATTCTACCAATTCGAATGAAAATCAGCAATGGGCCTCTGCCTATATTTGTGGCAAGAAATACATCTCAGACAGAACAGAGGCCCCCTCACCTCTCACTTCTTCTCCACATTACCTCAGGACCTTCCAAAGCTTCCAAGGCCTTGCAAGAGTTCTGTTGGCAAGATTTCTGTGGATTTTTGTCCATGCTTGTTACTGTTGAGGTCTTTGTTATTCAAACTTAAGTGGTTTCGTGATATTTGATGGTTTCACATGTTTTTGAGGATTTTTGCTGAAACAGAGACTTCAGTGTGAAGAGTTCATCTCCTCGATGTGTACAGCTATATACAGCAAGGTAAACGCTCTTCAAACATCTAGTTACATACTCCTGATCATTTGTCTGTGGATCATAAGCTGTGTTAAAATAAAACATTTTTTTAAAACAGGGAAGAATGTACAACTATCATAGAAATATAAAATGAATACGTACAATGGTTTTATCTAACTCATTAATTAATGAAGGAACCAGTAAGAGAATAAAATCAGTTCAAAGGATTCAAAGGGCACACACATGCAGAAACCATGAGAAATACTAAAGAATTTTCTGATGGATACAAAACTGATCATTATTCATAGAAAATAATCAACTGCACCTTTAGCAAACAAAATCCATTTGTATTTCCAGGGTCAAGAATCATTTGCATTGCTTATAGAATGATAATAGTTCATGACAATGAAAGACGCAGATCCTGGTAGAATCCAGTAACTCAGAAAGATTGCTTAGTGTTTGATTGAAAGGACACTCGTGAAACCTTTTGCTCATTTTAAAGTCTTTCACATTTTTTCTTGAGTGTCGAATATGCATATTGAATCAAAATGTGCATTTCAGGAAGAAATTGAGCAACTAGGTAGTTCTTAATGACTAAAGATTGTAGTGAAAAATGAATTGTCTATAATTAATGGGATTAGATGGCTAGCACAGAGGATAAAGTGAGTTACATTAAAGAGGGCTTCCTTGACTACTTATGTGTATGGGAGTGAAAAGGTGAGCAGTTATATCTAGGGAATGTATCAGAGGTGCCCTTTGGGTCAATAGAGGTATTAAGAATACTGCGTCCTTGACCTGGGGGCAAGTAAGATGTTATTTTTGATATGAGAGTGTCAGAAATTCTATGCTTTTCATAGAAAAATTTGGGATTTGCCTTGATGAAAATTTGTAGAGAAAGAAAAAGAAAAAATAAAACACTCATTAGAAGTAGTAAGGTGTTGGATTCCTAAATTAGAATTGATTTTGGTCTGTAACTTTTGATTCTTTAATAGAAGAAACCTAAATGCTGCTTGTATCTTCTTATCCCTCAGTAGGTGTCTAGTGCTTTATACCTCCGTTTTGTTTGTTACCTTTTAAGTTATGGATCAGAATTTCTTAGATCATACTCACATCTTGCAGATCTCATGAGCAGCTAAGCCACAGGCTTTATAAATTTTTTGCCCTAAACATATTTTCCCTTAAAATTTTTAGTTACATTTTTAATTTTGGAATAGTTGTAGATCTGAATAACAGATGTGAAAATAACATAGAATCCCCATTTGCCCCTAACCCAGCTTCTTGAATTACCATGGTAAATTTGTCAAACCTAACAAGCATTACTATTAAATAACTCCAGAATTTATCTGGATTTCAGCTATTTTTCCTCTGATGCTCTCTATTCCAGGATCCAGCTGAGGGTACCACACTGCATTCAGTTTTCATGTCTCCTTAGGCTTCTATGATTTGTGGTAATTTCTTAGTTACTCCTTGTTTTTAATGACCCTGAGAGTTTTGAAGAGTTATCTTGTAGATACTCAGTATCTTGAAGAGTATCTTGAAGAGTACTGGTTGAATATCTTGTAGGTGTTTGTCTGATGGTTATCTCATTATCTGATCTGGTTTTTGGAAAGAAAACTGTAGAGGTGAAGTGTAAGATACATGACATCACTGAAGACATGCACCTTCATCACTTGGTTAGGCATGTTTGCCAGGCCCTCCACTACAAAGTTGATATCTTCCCTTTGTCTTCTCTACCTTTAAAATTAAATCACTGCCTGATTTGTAATTTCTACTCCCATTCTCTGGAATGGTTTAGATGATTGTTTTTCTCTTTTCAATGAAAATTCTAAAGAATCTACTAGTAAAACCATCTGCACCTAAAGTCTTTTTGGAGGTCAGTTTCTCTGATTACTTGTCTATCTTCAACATCTTCTAATGCCAGAATTTGGGGTAATTAAAAGAACTAAAATAATCTATTTCATTGTGATTTTGAAATTGCTTAAATAATACTTTGCCTGGTGTTTTATATTGTTATATATTTGACACCTTTCTTTTCTGATTTTTAATACAAATGTGTATTTTCTTCTCATGAGCAAGCATGCTATTTATATTGTGTCATTTGTGGAGGAAATGGTAGCCCACTCAGATTTGGCAAACCTAAAGCAGGAAAGCCCACGAATGGTAATTGGTAAAGTACATATCTTGAAACAGTGAGTTAGAGACTTTATTGGAGCAAAGAACACTGGAGTCTAGGAGCAGATCCTTGTGTGTTTAGATTAGATCTAGAAGATGGTAAGGCAGTAATGCTTAAGACTCGTTTATCCTCACTTCTCTTAGTAGCTCTTTTTGGCAGGCATTCTAGTTTGATAGTGGACGAGGAACCCAGCACTCTGGAGAAAGAGCAGAATATGCTTCCTAAACCCACCTTCTACCTCGTAAGCTATGTTTTGCTAACTATCACACAAGATTTGGTTATGCCATCCACAAATTCTTCCCACCAGCTTGAGAATTAGTGCCATCTTGCACCATTATACTAATAAGCATAGGTAATTTTGGATATTTGGGGCAGGAAAAAATCATAGAATATCATGTCTGTGTGGGACTTCAGTTTCAAAGCTATCTCCTACTCCCTTCATTTTAAGGATATGAAAACTGAGATTAGTTAAACCAGGCAAAATGAATTTTTCAAGCACATAGAAAATCAATGGTAACACTGAGACTTGGAATCTAAAGTTCTTTACTCCTGGTATAATGCTCTTTCCCTATGCCACACTCCCTTACTTTTGACCAAGCAAACAGATAGTCAGAGAAAAGTTTAAACACACTAAATCCAGGAGTATTTTCTTAGCCTGTGTGTCTCTGCACTCTTTGTGGTGCATATATCGTTACATGGGACCTATCCTGGTCACACTGCTCCTAAAAGAATTGACCTACGAACCTCCTTCAACTGCACTTTACAAATCCCCATGAGAAACAGCATATTTGAAGGAGTGACTTTATCTCTTCCATCTACTTCTGAAGTAATCCTGAACTTTAGTTGGAGGCCAACGGCCGGGATCCTTGCCAGTCCATATACACACTGTCTATCTTTAGGGGATATACTAGAATGCATTCTAAATGGAGATTCCCTCTTTTGGCTGCTGTGTGCTGTTTAAGGCTGTGTCTTGAAGCAGGATCCACATTCTTGGCAGGTCAGCTGTGAAATGTGTTTGACGTTGGTGGAAAAGGGCCATTCTTGGATCCAGGAAGCTTGCTGCTTGTGTCTGTCTGCACTCCTGAGGAGCGAGCTTGAACATGGCCCTTGTGAGGAAGCCAAGTGTTTGAGAGTCTGTTTGGCTTTATCTGGACACTGATGGAGGAGAGTAGTCTGACTCCTTGCTCAGAAAGTTTCCTTTCCTATACTCTGTGCAGAACACATACAAACCTGCTGACAGGTCCAATGGGTACGTTCAGTGCCCATTTGAATTCACTCTTCACAAGAAGACTTATTATGAGAAATGAAAAGCAAATTAAGGTTATGCTGTGCCATTATGGGATGACAGAATTTAATAAAGGGAAGACCGTTTATTCTCTTCCTAATCTTTAGGAACTGGGGGTTTGTTGATTTGTTTTTACCACATTTTATCTGTCTGTAGAATCACACTACGATGTAACAGATTTTAGACCCCAAATTCTGGGCTCTTGGCATGAAGCACAAACTAGATTTGGGTTTTTTCTCCAGAACCAACCACTTTAATGATTTTCGATGGCCCATCTGGAGTCATCCTAAGCTTCTGTTCACGAAGTAAATAAACTAACTACATGCATTTAATACAGATGCAAACACAGAGAACACAAACAAAGCTAAAAGATGCTATCTCTGAGTACGCGCTCAATGCTTTATAAAATCCATTCTCAGTGACTTTGTGGTGGCTTTCTAAAATGATGCCTGTGTCCTCCTCAAGTCCTGGCTAACACAAGTTAACTGATGGGGGACACTGCTGTGTCCCAGGTATGCAAGAGATAGGTAGAGGTTGCATTGCATGAATAAAACCCAAGTCCTTTAGCAAAAAAGGTGCAAACTCTAATAAGGCGAAAGGCAAGCAATAAACAGATGCTTCTTCTGACAGACATTCAGTAGAATTTTGAACTAGCTGTACGGAACAAGTTGGCTCTCAATACCCTCCTCTACTTATGCCCAGCAGTTATGTGTACAAGATAAGATAATCTAATTTATGTGGTTTCCAGAAGAAATGAGAGTGAGTGTGGGGCAGCGTGGGTAGAGAACACAGAAAAAATGCAGAGAAAAGAGTGTTTTTCTCAGGCCTAGATTCAGTCAAGCTCTGTAAATGTTTTCATCTGCTATAAAAATATAGGAAATTTTCTCTGCTCAGGGATTTTATCTAGCAGCTTACTTATTCCACCAATATTTAAATAGAAAAAAACACGTAACATTTTAAAAGTTTTTTTCCTGACTTTAATAACCTCTTATCTATAGTCATATTTTTGGTGCTTCTCATAAGTCTGTAAGTTTAAATCTGTACAGAGATGTATATTTTCGTGCTGTCATATTTGAGAGTCCTTTATCTCTTCATGAATCTGCATATATAAAATTCAAACACGTGTACAATCTTTTAAATTAGAGGTGAACTAAATTCTTATTCTGTGCCCCAAAATTTTGTGACATCTGTAATCCCAATTTAAAAATGAGATTGTGAGAGAGACTTTAAGGAAAAGTATTAAAATAGTTTTTAAACCCCACAAAAGTTACTTAATGTTAATTGTAGAATTTTTAAAAAGCACAAAAGAGAGAAATTAAAAATTGAGTCACTCATGATTCCACCAACAGGACTTTAACATTCTGGGATACACAATTCCAGGAGATATATAAAGACATAGTGATAGAGACAACTATCTTAAGTTGTCTTTATTTATTTCATTATCTCTATAGATAATGAAATAATCTAAAATAATCTTTTAAAAGTCATTTTTACATACTTTATTATAAATTTTTTATATTTTTCCTACTATATTTTAATGGTTAAATATTATTCCATTATACAGAAATAACTTATTTGATGAATGCTTTATTGTTCTAAAATTTAAGTTGTTTATAATAAATTACTATTACTACTAATGTCATGGTACCATGCTGACAATCATTGTAGCTATATATTTGTACATGATTATGATTATTTCCTTAACACGAAATTTTGAAAGTAGGGTTGCTGGATCAAATGTATTAAAAAATTCTAAACACACATGACATATTGCCTCATGGCTTACAAGTTGAATGGATTCATCTTCCCACCACCAATCTGTGAGAAGGCTAATTTCTTTCTATACTTGACAATAACTGATAAGTTATTTAAATTTTTGCTACTTTGCTAAGTAATGAACACTATATCATTGTTTTAATAAGCACTTACTTGGAAGTAAGATGATAATTTTTTTTTGTTTACTGTTAATTTAACTTTTATAGGTTTTAAATTGCCTTTTCATATTTTTCAGTTTTTTTATTTTTAAACCACTTTTTAAATAGCCAGCTTATTGTATCATCTTATTAGTTAAATCATTTTTTAGTTGTTTCTTTTAGATTTTCTGGGAAGACTATTATGTAATCTTCAATTTATGATAATTTGCATGCCTTTCCAAAATTTATACTTTTTTTCCTTAGTATATTAACTAAAACTTCTCTTCATTCTTTTCTTTAAGTGCTAGGAGAATTTTTTGAGCTGGTTTTAATTCCATGATTAGTTTTCTTCATAATGTAATTTGTTGTTCATTACTTTCACTGTGTTTTAAAATTTGATGTTTATATTTTTTATCTTTAAATATTTTTTCTTGATTTAATATTTTTGTTTTTTCTCTAGTTTTTATATATGCAATACACTCTTGAATCTCACAGAGAAGAAAAATTAGAGATTTTCCTGAAGTTTTTTTTTAAAAATTATTATTTCCTGGAATAACACATGCTTTTAACTTACCAGTTCCCTTTTTTAAATCGTTAGATATTTTTGTTTTATTTAGAGATTTTTCTCTGTTCATTTTATAATGGGAGCTTTATACTTGTCCAAAATGAAGAGCAAAGATGACCTTTACCAAATGCAGAGTATTTATTTAAAGACTTTAGTTCTGATGTTGAGAGCCAACTTTACAGTGCCCTGTGCTTTTATTAAAGCATGCTTTGTGTTGATTTTAAGTCGTGGGGTCAGCATATTTCCAACTCTTGTTTGTTTTATTGATTAATATTGATCAATATTGATTTTTTATTGACTGCCCTATGGCTTGCCTACCCTCTTAGTTGCTATAACTTAGACTCAGGAGCCACTAGCAGTGATTCTTTTGCTTATGGTGTCTCTTTTCTGCCTGTCTCTTAATATTAAGTCTCCATGGACTCAACTTTTGTCATTTTTCCTTATTATCCACACTCCCTATAGTCTCTGCTGCCCCCATACTCAGCTTCAACTATCTCCTATATACTTAAGACTACCCAAGTCAATGTCTCCAGCCCAGACATCTCTCTTGAATAGGAAACTGAACATCTCCATGTGAATGTTCCTCAGGTAATTAAAATAGAATATGCACAAAAATGATCTAATTACAGGGGACTCCTGGGAAAAACAAATACACTGTTCTCTCTAAAAGTCACAGTGACAATGCAAGCAGAACACTGGTGAGCTGAGGTACCACCTGCACACTTATGCTCCCACCAGTGTGTGCTCCCCAAGAATCAATTGTGCTTACTCTCTCACTTACTGTGTCACTGGTACCTTGGCAATAAAATTTGAACATGAAGGATAGTTGATGTTATGAAAACCATATTAGAAGCTTTGTAAAAATTTGATAAAGTCAATTCAATTACAAAATTCTGTTGAATTAGATATGGGTTGGTTAACCATAAATCCAGGGACTTTTGCTTTGACCATGATGTAATAATGCATACCAAGTTTACTCATTCAACAGAAACAACTAAAAATCAGGCAAAATATATCAAACTATGGTTTTCAGACATTGGAAATTGGGTGGCAGAAGCCAGGGAATCTGAGTAGTAGGGAAACAAATGAGGTGAGCCCTCTGACTATCGTTTACTGTGTGGAGAGAGCTTGCAGCATAGGGAGGGGGACCAGGCAATGCTCCTGGCCTCCCAGAGTTGAAAAGTCAGAGAAGGGAGTGCAGAAACACCCAGGCAGCAGGGTGCCACAGGGCACATGCACTAGAGAGGAGAGATCTGCAGAGGGTCCCCCTTGAGTGTTAGATAAGGGTTGAGCAGTTTATGTATGTGAAGATACATCCCCAAAGCTGAAGAAAGAAGCACCCAAAAGGATTAGAGAAAACAATGCCTGAGTTTTGCCTTTGAGGGGATTGTTAGGATACTAAAGGAGAAAGTAGAAAGACAAAGGGTACAGAGAATCGACACAACATGGGTGAAGAAGAGGGTTGTAGAGGACTTATGCTTAGGCCAGGTGGTTATTCTGGTTGTCCTATGTTTTCTTTGAAAATAGATTTTAAATTAGAGTATAACATACATATAGAAATGTGCACAAAACATAATGTTTATTGAGTTTTTACTAACAAATATGTATAAACCGGATCAAGAAATAAAAGACTCCCAGAAGCTCCTATTTTGCTGCTTGCCCTCCCTCTGACCCCCAGTCATTAAACTCCTCCAACTCCTCCCTCTCACTCCTTTTACTCTTCATTTTTATTCACTGGGCACATTTACAGTCCTCTCTATAGCTGCTGCTGTGGCTTCTCTGGCTAATACTGACTCAGTTATGAACTCTGAGTGGTGTGGCCTATGTCCAAAAGCCGGCTTTCTTGGGGGTGCTGCTTGAATTCTTTAAAACACCCTGTGGGGCCTCCCCATTGCCTAATTCCCTGATATAGGGATTCTGGCTCTGGACTGATGTTCCTCCTTGTTCAGCTTCATTATTAAAGTCCGCTCGCCTGGCAGGCAGCCCTCTTGGTGGGGTACCGGAAAGATGGCTCAAGCCCAGCTACATTCCAGTGTCCGCTCGACCCATGGGAAACTTCAGTATTCTGGCCATGCCCAGCAGTGGACTTCAGGCTGCTCCATGACCCCCTGCTACATTTGCCTCCAGGTCTCTGTTCAGACATATGTGCAGCTTATCAAGTCCATTAAGGACAGAGATCTCCAACTGGAGAATGGAGTGCCAATCCCACTTTCTGCAAGCCCCCATCATTACTGTAAGAGATTATCATTTGACTTTGGAGAGCAGAGAGGAAAGCTACCATTTATCATGAGGCTGATGACAGCCCATACCTACGGCTCTCTTCTTTCTCTGCTCATTTTCCTTTCAAAGAAGGGGAGGGTGAGCAGTGTCTTGGAAGCAAGGCCAGTGTTTTAAGGGTATTTAGGATTTATTTTAATCAGGTATGATAAAGCATGCAGACATAGAAATGACTATCATGAAATAAGAAGTTTATTATTCTCGCAGACCCCTAGAAGCAGAAGGCACAGCATACAGGGCCACAAGAGGAGCGTAAGGGTCAGTCAAGAGGCAGAAGGAGGAGGAGGAGCTGTGAAAAGAGCCTTTATAGTGGTTTCCAGAGGAAGGAACAGGTGAGGCAGGGTAAGTGGGCTAACGATTGGCTAGTTTGAACAATTTCAGTAGGTTCTGGGATACAGGGGCTCTCCCTAGTTATCTGGTACCTAACCTTAAGTGATTAAGACAGGTGGGTAGTGGCCCAGAGTGTAAGATTCTAAAGAGGAAGCAGCTGGGAGTATAGTCTCTGGATTGGCTGGTTTACATTTGAATGGTATTCTCAGGGGCGAGTTGTTTATATCTAGGAATTAAATCCTTTTATAGTCAGCAAAACTCTAAGATGTCAAAGAATCAGAATACAGAAAATAAAAGACATGGTTCATACTGCCAATTTGTCTCATTATAAGCCCTGAGGGAGGTTTCTGGTTACTTTTGGTTCTTTTTGGAATATATAATACCTTATACCTCTTTGACCATAGTTCTGGGTCTTGGCCATCAATTTTGACACAGGAAGAAATATCTCATCTAACATCCTGCTATATAATCATCAACAAAAAACACATAGTATTTCATATTATCTAACTTTCAAAACAGAAATGAAGGAATTTGATATTAAAGTAGCATATGCTAAAATAAACTCTACTTTTATTGGGGCTCCATGTTTGGATTCTTTGGTTGCAACCAACAGGACCTTAGTGGCTAATTTAAACAAGAACTGACCTGTCGAGTGGATAAGGAGTAGTTCATTGGGAGAAAAAGCTACTGCAAAGGCTTCTGAAAGGGCAGAGTGCTGCTGTTGGCATAGATCTGTTCCAGTGTTTTCTATATCCAGGAGTCAGATTTCAACAAGGGAGAATCCTTGGCTGGGGGTTGAGGGTCAGAAAACTTTGACTGACATTCTTATCAAGACTGCACCATGAAGGAAAGGGGTGGTTCCTAGAGGTAAATAAAGTGCTAGTACTGAAAGAGGAGAGCATAAATTCCAGGTCAGCAAGGTAGAATGAAGAACACAGAGCACAGATCTGGCTTCAGAAAAGCCATATTTGAATTCCATCTCTTCCACATATTATTATTATTTCAGTCACAATTTCTACAAACTCCTGTTTCCTCACCTATAACATAGAGGGAAACAACAGCTACCTTGCCATATTGTTGAAACAAGTAACTGAAAGTGTTGTAAAAATGACAAACCACTATATAACTCATTCAGCATTAGTAAGAACTATGTTCTTCCTTCTATTCCTGAATCTGCACTATTCTGTAGATGTTTTTGTCACAGTGTATCAACAGCCTCCTTATGAACATACACACTGACTTGATAATAAAGCATAAAAACTTTAAAAGTTCCATGGAAATGCCAGCATGTTCTAATCTAATAAATATTTAGGCCCTTAATCCCCAAACGGAGTAAATCTGATATACAGCTGTCAATATATGCATCACTAGCTCTAAGTTATGGTAAAATACCTTATTTACCCAGATTCCCTATTGATACTGAAATGGACAGGAATTGAATCAAAAGGACTTCATGCTTCTCTGCATGCAGGCTTTATGCCAGACAGATCTTATCTGACCTGTTGCTGCCCCCGTGCACAGCCCTGAGCAGCTCCAGAATCTGTGTTGACAATATTCCAATGTGTTCAGATGATGTGCCAAAACCTATTGAAAACTCTTGGCCTGGACTGTGCTAGCAGCACCCTTTAAAGTCCTTGAAATCCAAGCCCATCTTGGGAGAAAAGAGCTCTGAGAGATGCCTCGTTTCTCTTACAAGAGACATGTTGGGGGAGTGGAACTCCCTGGATCCAGAGAAAGCCTTGGTCATATTTAGAATGTCCTCCTTTGCTAATGGACAAAAAAGTACATGCACAAATGTTCCAGTTTAACCCTGAGATGTAGCCTCTGCTGAGATGCAGGCCTGTTTTGGAGTTTCTAGTTAGAAAATTGATCTTGAAGGAGTACAAAGGGCAGGCACACTCTTTGTTGCCTTTAATAGACTCTCAGTTGTGGGAAGGATGAGTTAATTCTGAGAACAGAGCATGTCACTTACATTAATTTCTAATCTCCCCATAGTTGGATGTGTGAAGGAGGTGTGGATTTCTAATAAGGGGTGTGGTTGTGAAATAAACTTTAGTTACCTAAAAGTCTTAACTCAGGACACAAATGACACTGATTTGCCACTGGTATAAAACTGGAAAAGAGGTTAGTTTGATCATCTGTTGCCACTTGGCAGTCTATTCCAAACCTTAGTGGCTTAACATAAGCACCATTTAATTAGCTGTCATGGTTTAGTGGGTAAGGATGTCAGGCAGGGCCTGGCTGGGTGATTCTTGTGCTCCAAGTGGCATGCATATATTGGACTACTTGAAGATGCTTGTCCGGTCCAAGATGGCTTCACTCACATCCCTGGCATGTTAGCAGGGATGGCTGGATAGTCTGAGCCAGCCGAGTTCCCCTCCTTCTCTGGGGCTTCTCTGTATGGTCTTTCTAGCAGGGTAGTCACACTTCAACATGGCAACTCAGGTCTCTGTGAGACCAAGGCAGAAACTGCTATTCCAGTTATAGGTTGGGATAGCATTACTTTTACATACTCTCTTGGGCAAAGTAGTCACAGGCCAACCCAGATTCTAAGGAAGAAGAAATAGATCCACCCCTGGTTGGGAGGAGGGTCAAAGGATTCATGGCCATCTTAGGTCTGCCACAGAGGCGGTCTCTCTTCCTCTAAAGGGAATTCAGAGCTACTCTTACCTATTGTAGTCTCTGAGGAAAATAGTGGTTACTTGTCCAGTTTAGCCAGTGCCCGAATGAGGCAGCTTGCTTGTGTGTGATATGGGGTGGAGTTGAGGTCCCAGCATGCAGTTTCTCCACATTCCCACTGAGAGGGAAGGGAAAAAATGGCTCATCTAGGTATCACAGACTGGAGTTGAGCACATCATAGGGGGACACCCTTTGGAGACTCCCAGAAGTACCATGGGACAGGATGATATATACAAAAGCCCTGCACATCTCCTACAGGGACTTTGATGTACGAAGGCAGGTAAGAGCAGCAGAATGTGGGATATTACTATAAATGATATACTCTATCAATGTAGCCTTCTCACCTTACAAATATACACACAAACACATGGGAGAATATAGTTTGTGGAAAAGTCAATTATGTGTATTAAAAAATTCTCTCCCAACGTGGTGGTTTCTTCAAAGGCTGTCACTTTGAGAGCAGCAAAACTAGGCAAGCATGGCTCATCAGACCGTAGTGACAGCTCTCTCTTTTTTAAGTATAGTTGGTATACACTATTACATTATTATGTTAATTGCAGGTGTACAATATAATGATTCGACATTATACCTTACAATGTGACCACCCCACTAATTTTAGTTCCAGTGACATCTCTTAAATAGAATGGATCCTAGTGAATACCACACCCCCTTTCTGAGGGCTCACCAATATCACATACAGCACCTTCCTGTTAGTCCTTGCAGCTTCACTGAGCTGTAGCATAAGTGCCCTCAGTCTTACAGATGAGGAAACTGAGGCTGAGAGGTGCTAAGTGCCGTGCTTAGCTCACGTGGCTCAGGCATATCTGACTCCCAACAATTGTCTTGGAGGACCCTTCTCTCCAGAAGCCCTGCCAGGGACCTGCACCATGACCGCCCTAAGAGGAGTGCATCCTTTATTTTCTCCAGCTAGGATGCCTTCAGCTGAGTTCATAGAACCTGGTTACAGTGCCTTTTCAAGCTCATTAGCAAAGAATTCAGTGGGGTTCTTGCAAAAAGTCTTCACAGAACAAATGCTTAGTGGGGATTGTGCTCCCAGTCTGAGACGATCCTGCTGGGCATAAGCAGATCTTACCTACAGGAAAGGTACACTAAAAAAGATAGGAAGAGGGTCCTTTGGTTCTGACACTTTTCTGTTACCTAAAACAGCCTCACTTAAGTTCTCCTACTGGTGGATCTCAGGAAAAAATATTAACTTTTCTGGCTTTTGATAGAACCTCTGATTGCAAGTTCTAGCAAGTGAGAATTGAGTTGAGTGGGAGGAGTTCTCCAAATACCGTCAGGTGTCCTTGACCCCCAGAGGATCCCTCCTCACTGTGAAGGGCACTACCCATTTGTCTGTGGTAGGTGTCTGCTGGAAAGTAAATTCAGTTATGAATAATGTGAATGAGAATGTTCACATGCAATTAATTACATGTGAATTGCTATTTTTTAATTATGGTCACTGAAGCCAGTCTCAAAATCCATTTAAAGAAGCAGTTTTCAATGGGCTGTTGTGTGTTCAGAGTTTGGTATTATTCAGAAGTAAATTTTGAGGAACTCTACCAGAGGCAGGTTTGAACTCAAATTATTGTCTGGCATCATGGAATCAATGGCTACTGAAAGTTAACCAGGCAGCCTACAGCTGGGAGTAGGGAAAGGACCCATGTTCATTTTCTCTCATCACACTTCCTCTCTTTTTTCCTTTCTCTCTTTTTTACTCTCTTCCTGCCCTTCTCTTCTCAGCTTCCCATATATCTCACAGCACCCAGAAAAGTAAAATGCTGCAAAAATTTTGAGTCTTAATATAAAATTAGAGTGAGGCCTTCTTCCCTGTTCTCTAAGCAGCCAGACCTGATCCCTTCTTGTCTGCCCAGCCTTCAGTTGATTATTCGTGCCGATACACAGCCATGCATTCATCCCTCCTTTTCAAAGTCTTCCCCATTGCATACGGTAGTCAAATCATGTTTCTGAATGTGTGTTCAAGGCCCTCCATATGGCTGCTTCAGCTTACCTTTCCATTTCACTTCCTCTACAACAGGAAAAATGAGACTATTCTCCTTATCCAAAAATACTTTCTATCTCTGTGCTTTGTTAGTATTATTTTTCTGTCTACAAGGCACTTCTCTGCCATTTTTAGTTTTCAAAAGATTCCCCATTGCTCAAAGCCATGCACAATTTCTATCTTTTTGAAGAATTCTTTTCGAATCTTACAGCCTTTCTGAATCAATCTTACAGCCTTTCTGAATCAATCTTACATTGCTCTGTGTTCTTATAGCATGTTCTAAGTACTTTTCTTATAGCCCTTACATTTTAACACCAAATCTGGCACATGGTAGGTACTTGGTAATGTTTTTTGAGTTATAAATCATTTATTTGTGTGAATGTCTAATTAATTATGGAAGGTCAAAGACTATGGTCTTGCTTATCCTTGGTGATCAATAATTGTGTAGAATTAAATGATAATGACCACATATATTTTTCTTTCTTTTTGAATTGCTTTATATTATCTTGAAAACATTTTTATGATTTTAAACTATTTTGATTTGCTATTCAAAAGTAGACAATCCTTGGTTTATATATTTGTTGAATAGATGCTTCATTGATCTTAGGTACAAATTGTTTATTTTAATATGAGTATAGCATTTACCACCACTTGGTGGCAGTGTACCCCAATTACAAGATTTTGCTAAAGAGATCACTAGACCTTGATAAGTGCTAAAACTACAAATCACAAGTTATGTAGTGACAAGCAGCCAGACCTGATCCCTTCTTGTCTGCCTAGCCTTCAGTTTTAGTGACAGTTATTCTGGTACAATACCATATATTTATATATTTTCTAAAGTCAATCTCTTTGAGTATATCACTATATTCCTAATAGAAATGTTTTAATTGTCTTTTACTTATGGGTGAAGGATGGATATGTAAAGATATTGTGAGGAAAAGGCAGAAAATTAATCACCAACCACAGCAACATCACTACCATACTTTCCATTTTTAGGACTTCTTTTTTTCTTTGTAAAATTTAAAACTTTTATTAAGAATGTTTTATATGTTTAAGATAAGGTGTTCACATATGACTAGACAGGTTTAACCTCTCAATGTGATTTATAAAGTCTGTACAGAAGAAAGAGTTCTATGTAAAAATTTCTACTTGCCCAGAAAGTAATTCAAATACAATTCTGAAAGGAAAAGAGGCATTTCTATCTCTGGAAAAAAATCTAAACCCGTAAGTCCAGGAAACATTAACTAGGAATGTCATCTGCAGGGGCAGTTTAGTAGGATATGGAAGGAGAAAGGGTGATTTTGGAAACTGGGTCTGGATAAAAGTCACATTTTCTAAACACATGTGTTCATCTTTGTTATATGCTCCCTTAGTCTTGTCACTAAGATTGTAACTAGAAAAGATGAAGCTGTGTTTGGCATTTGAAGGGGGTGTCAAAGACATCACGAGAGAAGCAGAAATAAGACCAGGGACCTGAAGAAGCAAGAAGACATGAACAAGGAGCTGGGTCATATTCTTGGTGTCCACTTTCATGGGAGACACTTGCTGCTGCACAGGTAGGAAGAGCTGCACCTTAATTTTCAAACATAATTTCTGAGCCAGAGTTAATGGGCAGTCTGAAAGCACTGGAGACACTGGAAAGAATGGCAGTCATTTAAGTTCTGAAAGGTTACCAAGGACCTTGTTTCTTCGCTTAACAGGAAGAGAACATGTTTGTTATGTTTGTTACCTGGAGGTACTTTATTGCAGGAAACACTCTGGATAACTTTATTTATAATTGATATCTATTCATTTATAATTTTATGTTATAATAATACATATATGTGTCATAATATATTTTATAATTTTATTTTAATTGTTTATAATTAATTTATAATTAAGAAATCACCTTCATGTGGAAAAGATGAGATCTTATAAGGGTAACATTCGTAAAATCTGCTTTGAGCTAGGAATCATTTAAAGTTAGAATCCTTCTGGCTAATAGATCTTGCATTGAAAACTGGAATAACAAGATAGAATTTCCTTTCTTTTGGGCGATGAATAATTGCCCATTGTATGTATAGATTTCATTTTTCTTATCCATTCATCTATCAATGGACATTTGAGTTGCTTTCACCATTTGGCTATTGTGAATAATACTGCTGTCAACTCAACTTTCTTCTGCCTTGTTTGATAGATAAGTTTTTTCCTAAAAGAAACATTATTCATCCAGGAAAACAGAACTGAAACATTAGGTATAACTTGGAAGGGGAACCTACTTTCCAAGACCAGGAGCGGGTTCTCTCCTGCTTGAGATCCTCTGATCACTTCACATATAAATGAAGAAGTTCCAGAAAATTTTCATTTGTCATCTGTATTTGTTCTTGCTTCAGGGGAGCTAGACTCAGTTGTGTCCCTTTGTGAATGGAGGCTGCTTTTTATAGCAGTTGAGTGTTGTAGGCATTTGCAACAAAATTATAGTAAAAGAGATCAATCTAGAGTCCTCTGGAATTTGCAGTGGTATAATTTAACCTCCGTGACGAAGTGTGCTGAAAGACAATTAATTCTGAGAGAAGTGCAGGTAGAGCAGTGATAAAATAATATCTCCTCCTGACCCAGGGAATCCTAAATTCAGAATATATATATATTTTTTATGAGATGGTAAAGTGATTTGTTTCTTTAAATTTTATCTTTCCTATTATTGTCTTCACTTATCACATCTTTATCGAGACTGTATTGTAAATTTTGAAAGGAACTGTGAAAAATATTTAAAAATGCCATGACTTCACCCTTTAAAGGTCTTATTATTTAGAAAGTGCAATATGACATGTAGAGGAAAACAGCCAAAGCAGATGTGATCAAGTCCAAAGTGTTCAAACTCAGATCTTAGGTGTACTGCAGAGGGAGAAGTCTTTATCTCAGATGCAATCTGAGAAAGCTGCTTGGAAGAAGTAACAGTTTTTTGTTGGATTCCAAGGAATGCCTCTCTAATCTGTACTGGGATATTTCCTTGTTAAAGAAACTTTGATGATTTCCCAGCCAGGAAAAGAAAAAAAAAATGATAACTTTTGACTCAATGAACTAGCTGCTGGTACAACTGAAATATGGAGGTTGACATTCATTATCTTGACTTTTAGGTTTGAGATTTAATTTTCCCAGAATTTTCAGATGATAGGAACAAAGTCGCAAACTTGCAGTATAGTGGGAAAGAAACAATTATGAAAAAAGGCTTGCAACATTTCTCCTTTTTTTTTCATCTAGTTTATATCAGACCATTTTCTTTTCACCACATTCTCATCTTTGTATCTTAATCCAGTAATCTTGAGGGAATTTAAGAAACTAAAAGACTGGTGCTCCAGCAAAGATGTGACTGGAAAATTTGTAGGCAAAGATAAATTTTTATAAAAAGGAGAGCAGGAGTGAAAAAAAAACCCAACACTTTAAACACACTAGGTATGGTGGGAAACATGGAAGTTTGGTTGGGGAATGGTCAGTTAAAGATTCAACAGAAATGAAAAAGAAGTTAATTGAGATTAATTTGTTTACAGGATGCCCTGGGACATAATTTAAAATAAAAATTAGAGCAATCTTGGGCCTATCCTCTTTTATACAATAAGGAAATAGTCTAGTCTGGAAGCTAAGAACAATTGAGGCTTGACTGCTTGGGGAAGAATCCTCGGGTTAATTATTAAGGATTTTAGAGAATACCAAAGTGGGCATATCATAAAGTGCAAGACAGGATACATCTCTGTCTCTAAATACATTTCTCTTGTCTTATTCACAATGAAGTCACAGTGTTCAGATCAGCTTTTCATATATAACGGACAGTCAAATTTTGTTGGAAGAATTCATTTATTCCCTATTTATTTATTCAACAAATATATGTTTAGCACTCCCTAGGTAGTAGGCAATTTTCAAGATTCTGGGAATTTATTATCTATCTACACACACACACACACACACACACACACACACACACACAACACAGTTCTTCCTGTCTTCTATAAAGAAATAATTCTTGATGAAGGCAGTTAATATATAAATAAAATAAAATAAAATAAATAAAATAAAATAAAACAAAAAACAAAAATCATGGTTGTATGGTCTAAAGAAAAGAAAGAAATCTGAGAAGGGAGCTTGTATTAATTTCCTTTGGGACTGCTGTAACAAGTGTCAAAAACTGAATAGCTTAAAAAACAAAAATTTCCTGTCTCACAGTTCTGTAGGCCAGAATTCCAAGATCAAGAAGTTGGCTGTGCCATGCTCCCTCTAAAGGTGTTAGGGAAGGATCTGTTCCAGGCCTCTCTCCTAGCTTCTCTGTTAATTCCTTGGCTATGGCAACATAACTCTAGTCTCCACATGGTGTTCTCTCAGTGTCTGTTTCTAAGTCCAAATTTCCCCTCTTTATGAGGACATCAGTCATATTGTATTAGGGACCATCCTAATGACCTCACCTAAACTTGATCATCTGCAAAATATTCACTGGGGATTAGAACTTGAACATCTTTTGGGGAGACACTATTCAACCCATAATAAGGGTTAAGTAGTTTCTGAGCTGCTGTTTTATATGGTTCATCATGTGAGGCATTTAACTATGGACTTGAAGGAAATAAGGGAGTGAGCCATGTAGATATCTGCTTTACTGGCAGAGTCCAATATAGGAGAATGCTCTTCATGTTCCAGGAACAGGATAAGCCCACCCATGTGATAAAAGCCGAAAGAGTGGGGAGAGAGAGAGAGAGAGAGAGAGAGAGAGAGAGAGAGAGAGAGAGAGAGAGAGAAGGTGGGACTGAGAGATTATAGGATTTTCCCTATAAGTAAAACAGAGAACCATTGGTAGTAGTAATGTGTCATAAGCAGACATACATTTTGGAAGGATATCTTTGGCAGCTTTGTTGTGAATAGATTGAAGAGGGTGAAGATGGAAGCAGGGAGGCCATAGCAGAAGAGAATTTAGAAGTGGCCTGGACCAGAGCTGGAGTGACAGAAGTGGAGTACAAGGTGGTCGGATTCAGGACACGTCTTTAAGGGAGAGGCAATGGGATTTTGCATAGATTGGATATGGTGTATGAGAACAAGAGAAGACTGAAGCATGAACCTTAGGCTTTTGGCTTCTGCACTTGAAAGAATGTATTTGTTATTTGTTGAAGTGATTACAATAGGTTTTGCTGAGATAGAAACAAAAGTTTAATTTAAGATGTGTTAAGTTTTAGATGACATTTGGCATCCAAGTGGAGGTAGCAAGTAGATGTTTAGAGATATGAATCTAGAAGTCTTCCTGAATTCTAGATTCATATCTCTAAACATCTGTATAGATGGTCTATAAAGCCATAATTTGGGGCTAAATCAGCTAGGAAATCAGCAGAGCTGGAGAAGAGAAAAAGCTCTACATCTCATCCTTGAGTGATCTAGTAGTTAGAACCTGGGAAGGTGAAGCAGAACAAGTAGAGGAGGCAGAAAATGCATGGCCAGAAGAGTAGGGGAACCAGAAAGAGTGCATTCCATGACGTTAAGTGAAGATAGTGTTTGGAGATGAGATTGGGGAATATGTGTTGAGTACAGCATTGGGAACTGACAGTGGTATCTGACAATGTGAAAGTCAGTAGAGATGGTTGACATATTTTTGGGGAAGTAAATGGGCTGAAAACCAGATTATAGTGGGCTCAAGAGGACCTGGGTGAATGATTATCTGTATTTAATATCTCCAGCTCCTTAAAAAATTTACTTTTAAGAGAAACAAAAAAATTACTATAACTAAATGTGAATATAGGGAAAGGGAGGGACTCTTTTTTAAACAAAGGAAGATAATATTATGTTAGCATCTTATATTCTGATGAAGATGATGCAGTAGAAAGGAAAATAATTAATAATGGAGAGAGATGACAAAGTTGTTGAAGTAATAGCTCTTAATAGGTGAGAGGTTGTGGGATCCAGTATTCAATGGAAGGATTTGCTTTATCTAGGAGTGCAGACAATTAATTCATGTAAATAAGAAGGCGGGAAAGGGAAGGAGGTTTTAATGGGTATAGACATAACTTGTTGGGTAAATGAGGTAGTAAGAGCATATGAAGGTTTTTTTTTTTTGTCATAAAAATTAGAAGCAAGGCACTAGAAGAGAATAGAAAAGGAAGTTTAAATTCGAAGTCAGAGGTGATGATGTGAGAGTCCTAGGGTGCACAAGAAAATGACTGGATTAGGAAAAATGGTGAGATGGCTGAGCAGCACCAAGCACATACTTTAAATGGGTGGCCGTTAGTTTTAAAGCGACTCTGGTTATCACGAACAGATGTTTTTCTCCATCATTGTTCAGATAGATGAGTTCATTTTCAGAGAAGGGAAAGAGGGCAATAAGTAAAGAGAAGAGAAGGAAAAGAATTGAGATAATATGAAAATAAGTAATTATAATGATGGACTATAGGATCTAAGCTAGGGGAAGTGAGGATGAGAAGGATGTGAAACAGAGAGAGCTTATTGGATGAACAGACTGAGGTCTTGATGGGGTTGCAGGATCATTGGAGTTGGAGATAATTCAAAAGAATGAGCTAGGAAAACAGGTGACAGTCATGAGACAGTCATTAAATAGAAGCAATCAGTATTATAGAATAGTGGGTGCAGTTATAGTAAACAGATGGTTCTAGGGCATAACTATAAAATGGTGGCTGAGAAAAGTCAGAGGACAATATAATTGGAGGTAAATATGATAAAAATATGAGGGGCCAGGGTTTTGAAAGAATCATCCATTTGATTATTATACTAACCAGGAATTATGACAAGAGTATTATTGGAGAAAATTAAGAACCAAATCTTCACAGAATAAAGGGGAGTTTTCTAGAAGTCTGTGGGTGACTAAAGCATGAACGGCTACCCAGTGGTAAAGTCTGAAGTCATGAGCTTTACAATTGAGGAGCTTAGGGAGGAGAAAGAGACAAGATTTAAGGAATGGCTGTGAG